>CM076581.1:946286640-946945787 GCA_034641835.2 Pinus albicaulis
ACTTGATTGAATAGAATATATTGGAGTGTTGTAACTCCTAGAGACAGCCTAGAGTTGTTATAGACCAGTGCCTAGGACATCTTATAAGGTGTAGAGAGCAGAGGATTAAAAACAACGTTTAGCACTTTAACATGACATAGCTCTCACACTACTTCTTTAGAAACAGAGAATAACACTAGAGTGGGACCAAAACTTCCGATAGTTTGAAGCATTAAGAGTAATACTGAACGAATGCAATGCTACACTCAAATATTGCTGCATCAGACAACTTTAAGACAATTCATCATAAACAGGGCCGGATTCATGATATATGGCAGAAAAGGTATATATAAAGACGACTACAGAGATGTATAGCGAGAAAGAGATATCGACTGTCAAGAAGATGATACTAAGAAGAACTTCATAGCATATGATGGGCTTAAATAGCTAAGAATCCATACATGCTGAGAACTCTCGTCAATAGCATTTCATAACAGCTAATGTAGCAGAAATACGTGTGAATTGAAAATGGAACAATGCATTACTCCTGAGCCATTTAAAGTACCAGGACGCTAATGATATAAGTATCAGGGAGATAAATTTATATCAAAAACAAGGGACACTCGCATTCCAGGATGTAACACTAGAGACATGAATGTAAATGAGTTGAACACAACATTGCAATGAGCAAGAGAGAAACACACACTACCATAAAACCAAGTCCAGAATCCTTATTAAAATGAAGCTCCTTATCATTGAGACCCAACGGGCTCTTCACATTAGTATTTGAGTCTTCACAAAACATACACACAGGAAATCCTTACACAATCAATTTCTTCTGAAGAATTGGAACCTTTCTTTCTTCTTTTCTCTGTCTTATATAGGATTCCTTTTTCCTTTCAGCGAGAAGATATTTTTGGGAAATATCTTCTTCGCGTGAACAAAATTTGTTAACAGTCATTATCGGAACAACAAAATTTCATGATGGGGGAAACAGCCCTCCCATCATGCATAAACAGGCCCCGGGCCAATATTAAAACAAAAAATTAGACCAATGTTTGATGTAAAAGTAAAAATGCAAGAGTGGGGGAGAAACAACCCACTCGGAAATTTGAAAAACATAACTAAATGAAAGTAAAAAGGCCGTTTAGGCCATGTCATGAGTAAACTGAAATGTCATGAGTGCTGCTGAGTTGAGGTCGTTGCGGATGCTGGAGGAGGCACGCTGGCAGCAGAACTAGCATGCTGACTCAGGAACTGAATCAACCTCTGCTGGCTATCGGGAGTCGGTTCTGGCATTGCGGAGAGTTTCTCTACTCTGATAAACGCTTCGCCAAGGGTGTGAATGCTTGCCTTAGTTGGAAGCCGATATCTGATCATGTGAAGGAGACTAAACTCCTTATTGAGGACTGTGACGATGGTAGTGGCCTTGAGCTGAGTTGATTTCCCCATTTGAAGGTCGGACCGATCCCTTTCCGTTTCTAGAAGTGTTGTGTATTGATCGGGGAGCATGAGCACGGCAGGGGTGTTTGGTTCCCAACAAGAAGGGAGGACGGCTGTGATGATCTCGTCCCACACCTTGTCGAACTGTTCCACAATGTCAGCCACCTGTTGGAGAACCCTTGAAGCTGCTACTCGAGCTTCCTCTTTATCAATGATTTTCTGACACTCGTTGATTTCCATAAATCGACTGGGAATGCCATATTTTCCCACGTCGTTCGCCCTTAGCGCATAAAGAAACGAGATATAGCTGTTGGCGTGTTGAGCTCTATTAGACAGATTACCCCCTGCCTCCTGTAACCTTCTATTGAGATAAGGCAGGGTGGACTTGAGTTCCCCTACCATTGTCAAAAATTCCCACTGCTCGGTTACAGCCGTGATTATGTCTGACCAGATCAGGCTTCTGGCCTTGAGCAAGGTAAGATTTCCCTTCGCTTGACTCTCCAACTCAACAATGGTTTGATGTTGATCAGTCGTGACCCTTTTTACTTCCTCAACTTCTTTTTGTAGTCCTTCAATTGTTATGGCTTTTTCAGCCAGGGCGCCCTCCAACTCTGCCACCTTTTGCCTGGCAGTGCATGTTTGCTTCTCCAACACTTCTATCTCAGCCATAACTGTGGATAGTTGTGCTGTTGCTGAACCAGTTCCGCTTGATGTTTCGGCTGCATGGCAACTGTGTGTATCCCACCGGGTCTGTAGCTCAGTGGCTCTGCTCTCAAGCTCTTCAATCCTTTTAGCCATCTTTTCCTTCTCTTCTCTTTCTCTGAAAAGTCTAGCAGACAGGTCATTTTTCTCTTCCTCCACTCGCACCAATTCATCAGTCTGTACCAGATGTGAAGCCGGTATGCGAGCCAGTTTCTTAGCAGTTGTAATGTCCTTCTGCAACTTGGCTATCAGTGCTGCTTGCATTCCCTTCCCTCCATCCGAGTTTCTGATCTGCTCCTGAAGAATGCGCACCTGATGTGCGTTGGCACGACAAGCACTCTGTTCTGCTGCAAAGGAATCCCTTAGGTTTTCATGTTTCTGTTCTGTCTTCATTAGTGCGAGGGTGATCTGTGAAAGCTTATCTTTCATCATGTCGCAGACTGTCTGGAACAGGTCAGTCATGTCCTGTACCGGTACCTTCTGCATATCGATAGCCAATTCAAGCACCTTATAACTCGGAACGTCTAAATTTGGATCTAGGATGGCCTTGGTCATAGACAGTACCAGGATTTCGGTGTCTGCATTGACAGAAGCTGAGAGCCTGGTATGGTATTTCTCAACAAAACCTCCCAATTCGGCCCTGTATTTGTCTCGGACAGTTTTATTTATCAGCTCCCTTTCGTTCGTCCTGGAAGGAGTGGGCTCAACGATGGCTTGCGTGACTTCAGTGTAGTCAGAGGAGGTGACACTGTCTCTCAGTACCACTATACCCGCCTTGCCCTTATCGAATTGACCAAATTTCGTAAAGGGCTCCAATATTATCCCTTCCCCGATGACTTCAGCTTCGCTGGTGGCCACCTTCTGCCTCTTGGGTGGTGGTGGTGCTGTTCCTGAAGTACCGACCTCTTGCTCATTGGTGCCTTTGTTCACTTCTTCTTCTCCTCCTGTAGCAGAAGAGTCCGTCTCCATCTGCGAAAACATAGGCCAGACTTCAAGGTTAGCCCTCCACTCCAGAAATGGCCTGGACTCATGAATGTAGGGCGCAGACCTGTTTCTCTTTCTTTTATTTGAAATGATTTCCCGTGGGTCATAAGCCCAACTCTCCCCCAACTTCAGGTCCATGTTCTGCAACATTTTTTCGGCAATTGGGAGGGCATATCTAGAGTTTACCACAAAGGGGCCAATTTGGTCAGGAAGCTTTAAGATGTAGCCTTTCTTAGCAGGAACAAAATGGAGCTGGTCAGCCTTGAGGGCTTGTCGGATGTACTCGAGGGCGTAAACTCATCGGACGGGAAAATATGGCAGCCGGTATGGGGCAACTTCGGCTCCATAGACCCGAATTTCAGTATAATCTTCAGACAGGAACCAATCACCGGTACACTGGTATTTCCCAGCCTGTAGCCAGCGTTTCATCTCTGGGAAAACCCTAGGGGAAGGCGCGTCGTGAATGACGGTATAGGCAATAGACATGAAGGTGTTCACGAAGTTGACATAACCTTCTCCCCTAGGCAACTGACGGACAGAGCAATTCCAGTCGAAGACTGGCCTGGGCTGGGAATTCTCAGAATACATCCTATCCAACCCCAAATGATTGAACTTATCCGCATGCTGGAACAAGAAGAGGTAGAACACCAATGAGAAAAAACGGAACTTTCGGGCTTGGGCGAGCTCCCGAAATTGGGTCCGGATGGTCGAGGAAAGGAAACCTGGAATATCCAATGTAACCCCATTCTGTGACATAAGCCACAAAAAGAGAATGCATACTGAAGAGATGTCTTCCGGGCTCCCTACCCCCAGGAGGCCGGCGATGAGGGACAGAACAGGTCGAACTTCTTCGGCAAACAGACTCAATGGAAATGGCTCCAGTGGAGGCAAGGCAGTTTCCTGGTCGATGGTTATGGAAGCTATGAAGGCACAGCGGGCTTCTCTTGACAGCTTATTGAACTGAGCGAGCAAGGTTTCATCTTTGAAACTGAAGTATGTGTCATTGGAAGGGAAACGGAGGGCCTGTCTGATAACATCGGGGGAAAGGGAAAGAATTACGTTCCCCTGAGGAGAAACGAAAGCGTCCCGATGTGCATCATAGGAGTCTCTGAGCCAGACGATGAAATCGACACAGGAATGGACCTGGGGGGTGATATGGTGATAGAAGCCAGACGCGACAACTCGGAAACGGTCGGCATTTTTGCAGTGGCGACCAAACAGCAGGGGCTTGACACTGCGTATGTCAAAAGGATATTTCGGGTCGCAGATACCCGACTGTAAGTCGCAAAGGGGTTCAAAACCAGGGGGGTTTCTAGACTCATGGAGTTGGGGGGTTTCAGGTTCGTTTTTCTTGGGGGTTCCTCTTCCCATGGCAGACATTCAACAATTTCGAAAAGAGAGAAAGGAAAAGAGGGAAAACGGAAAATGGAATACCTGAACAGAGGGTGACAATGCTCGGGAAAGCGACGAGGGGAACCGTGACAGTGACTTGGATATACCCGGCGTTCTTCCCCACTCGGTATTCGCCGTAGAAAACTACCTGTGACGATTTACCAGAGAGAAATACGGGAGTTTGTTACCATTGGGGTGGACTGTTTGGGTTAAAAGGTGAATAAGTAAGATGACAGAAGGCAAGTGTCGTAAGGACACTGACACTGAGACACGTGGCGCGTGGGGATTGGGTATATCAAGATGTAGGTGAGCGCCTCGTGTCGGGTTAAAAGTTGGTACGGGTCTTAGTACCAGCTGCCCTAATGGGCTTACCTTACCTTTTATCCACATACGCTGTCCAATCTTTACCGCGCATGATTTCCCTTTGCCGGACTAACACTTATCTTTCTCAACTGCGCGGGCCCATCTTTACTTTGCCACGAGATCACGTCCCGCGGCCCACTCTTACCATTCCTTTCCTACCGTGAGATCTTACCATGCCACGTGTTGCAAGTCCGCGGGGGTAAGGGTCTCGTCCTTTCCCCGCAGCTCGACCCCCTCGGACTTACTCCATATGCTGTCGTACATAACCCGAGGCCCTTTTCAATATATGGGTTGACATATAATGCCGCATCCCCTTTACTTTTGTATTTGATGTTCATTTATTATTCTGCCTATCACCGCTTAGTGCTGTTTGTCCCTTGGTTTTAATATGTGTGTGTTGCACCACCTTTTCTCTTTTCGGCCCGATTTAGCTTAATACTTGCCACTTGGTATAAAACTTTAATATAAGGCCTGTTCATCCTTTTGGTACTCCCGTGGCTAAATCTTGGGGATTAAACAACGCGAGGTGTTGTTTAGTTTGTCCATGTTACTCACCATGTACTTCATGTGGGATTCTCTGTATAGTCTTCTGTTTTGGTTAAAAACAGGGATGGTGGCATAAGACATGTCCATTTGAAGGCTTCCCTGAAGTTTGGCTCCCCATGATCTTGATAAGAGTATGCCATACTTAGGGGGAATGTCAGCTACAACTATATCCATTACTAGATTCTTGGCAGGGATCTGGGCTAGGTTGATACATAAATCTTTGATTAAACCCAAACATTTGACTCTGCTTGAGTCAAAAGAATACAAATCTTTGTATGGTTTAGTAATTTCTAAGCCTAAGCTTTCCATTACTACCTTGGGCATTAGAT
Source organism: Pinus albicaulis (assembly GCA_034641835.2). Taxonomy (NCBI): domain Eukaryota; kingdom Viridiplantae; phylum Streptophyta; class Pinopsida; order Pinales; family Pinaceae; genus Pinus; species Pinus albicaulis. The sequence goes on from CM076581.1 coordinate 946,292,379, forward strand.
TGTGTGAAGCTCCAGAATCTAACATGGCATTGTGTAAAATTTTATCGTGTATGTTCAAACTAACATAGAAGGGAGGGACTGGTCCTTCTTGATATTTTCCTTCAACTTCTGGGCCAAACAACAGCTCAGGTTTGTCATCTGTCAAGTTTAAGGTGTCAGTATCACTTCCTAAGTTTAAAGCTTTCAAAACTTGGTTTTTGTACACTTCTTGGGTTACTAGTTCAACTAGGGGGATGGTAATCTTTATCTTAGCAATCTCTCCCTCAAGGCTGAAAGGAATAATTGACTTGTTAATATTTACATCTGTTTTTTCAATTGAATTCCTTTCAGCAGCTTTGATCTGCTGAACTTTGTTTGAACTAGTGATAGGAATAGTTTTATTAGGACCACTAGCTGAAGTGCTAGGGGTACTCTGTTCAACATTTGGCTGGGTTGCCTTGTCTTTGTTTAAATCTGGTTTTTTGGCCGAAATGTTGGTCTTTTCTGCTGTCTTTTTGGACTGGTTTTCCATGTTCTTCTTGACAGCAGTGCTAGTACTCTTATCTTTTGAATTCTCTATACTCCCCTTGCTCCTAAGATCATACTGTTTGTGTACCTCCATGATTGCATTTTCAAAACCTAATCTATAGTCATCAGAATCTTCATAGGTGTTTTTATTTTGATCATCCGAGAAGAAACCTTGTTCCTCCTCAGTGAGGAAAAAATCATCCCCACTGTCTGATCCAACCAAGTTTACATGTGATTCTTCCAACCTTTCCAACTCCCTGTCTTCCTCATATTGATCTACATAGTTCTGTTGAAAGGGAGGTCTAATTTGTTGGTCACTTTCTTTTTGCTTATCTTGATTGTTATCTCTTATATAACTCTGATTTCTATTCCTGTTTTGATTGTTTTGAAGTATAGTCTGGTTTTGATTTGCTTGTTCTTTCTTAATTATGCTCATCTCTTTCATCATTTCTTCCAACATTCTCTCCATTTTTGAGCTTGAAGTAGAAGGAGGGGATTCCTCTTTAAAAGATACTCTCTTCTCAGTTTTCATTCTTGCTCTCTTTTCTATTAAGTTGACTTCTACAGAAAGAGCACCCCTTTGCATATCTTCGAGAGTTTCAAAATCTCTTTCTCTTAGTGAATAAGTCATGTCAGAGTCAAATCCTTCAGGAAACTTATTTAAGGTTGAGCCTTGTGGAGGTTTTAGTTCTGGGGAAAGTGCATTATATACACTATTAAATCTAGTACAATAGGCTTGTACACTTTCCCCAGGGTTCCTACGGAGATTGTTGTAATCAGCAAGGACTTGGAGAGGATTCTTCTTTACTTCCCATTTGTTCAAGAATGTTTGATGGAAGCCTTGGAGATCATTAATAGTACGAGGGGCTAAACCTTTAAACCATTTTCTTACCTCTCCCCCCAGACTTTGAGCAAATAGTCTAAGTTTGACAGAATCATCATCAATCTCATTTCTGTGAAAGTAGTCATCCATGTTATCCACATGTTGTGATGTAGTTACAACATTGTTAGCATCATATAATGGAATTTTGGACTGATATTCCTGTGGAAGATTGACTAATGGTATAGGAAGGACTAAGGGAGCATACCATGCTGCCATGATATGTGGTGTGGGTGGGTTTACAAGGGGTGGATTGACAAGAGGAGGTGTGGGCTGAAGTGGAGTGGTTTGAACAATGGATGAAGGGTGGACAGAAGTGAGTGGAACAGCAGTAGATTGCTGAGTTGATCTTGGATGAGAGACACCTAGGTTATGAAGGAAGTGTAAATCGGGAGGTGTTGTTTCTCTACTATCAGGATGTTCACTTGTCTTAGGAAATGAAAGTGAAGACTCAGAATCTAGTTGATCTAAATCACCAAATGACCTAGTCCTAAAGGGATTAACTAAGTCAGCTTGTGATTGTTGTAGAGCTAAAAGATTTTCAAGGACTGAATTAGCTCTTGGAGGTGATCTGAAAATAGTTGAAGATTCTATCTTAGGAGACTTCCTAAGGATTCTTTCTGGGTCATCAACTATCTCAGGTGGATCAGGGTCAGGATGGGTTCTAGTGTGGATCTTTCTAGGAGCCACTATGCTGTGTTTTTAGACCCAAATAACAAGAAAAGTTCAACCAAGTATGACAATCTTTGAGAGGTTAACTGATCTGTTTACACAAATTTTAATCCTACAGTCCTCTAACTGGATTTGAATGATATTATAATGATAAGGGTTCTTCCCAGTGGATTCTTAAGGTCTGTTCAGGATTTTGGAGTCACCAGGTGGGAAGTTTAGAATGTTTTCTAAGAGGTACACTGTCCACCACAGTGTTTGTGAAATATCCTTTTGCAAGGACATTCTGAAACACAACAAACTCTATCTAGAGATTGACTGGGAGGGCATTCACCAGATATTTCACCTCAAAAAGAGGATGAGATCCGGAGGCTACCTGGCCCTTTCCAGACTCTGTCTAAGAGTATAAGGTAAAACACAACAAAAGGTAAGTGATATATAAGAATGAGTGTTTTACTACAAAGTGGAAGTTTTTAGCTCTTGAGGAGGTAAAGGTTTTATGGTCCACTACCATGTTTATTATGAAGCCAAACTTGAAATGTTTTTTGGGTTTTTCTGAGTTATTTTGGTTTTATAGGTTAAGAGAGTGTTCTAAGTCTGATTTTGCACTTAGCTAAGGTGTTCAAACAAACAGAGTTGCTCTTATGGCTTGGTAACTGGTTCCTTCAAGGTTTGGTAAGGCTTTACAAGAATCCTAAGGGTTACTTAGTTTGTCACCGATTCAATTAAGTCCTATCATGATTACCATTTGTTAGGTAGTGCTTGAAGAAAGTTACTTATGTTATACTGGACCTAAAAAGTTTAAAGAAAGGTTTTGAAACCTCTACTTCTCAGTAGGTCCCACCGTGATCGCCATTATGTTGGTGGCGATGAGGTGGCTAATAATCACTGGATATTCTTGAAAATAAGGGATTTCTGAGCCCTAAAGGGTACCTAGATTGTTACTAACTCAGAGAGGTCCCACCGTGATCGCCATTATGTTGGTGTCCCGTGTTTTGACAGTTTGGAAAATCAAAAGACAAGGCAACATCAGAACCAATCTTTAGAGTTCTAGGATCTATTCCTCCTGTTCTCAAAGAGGGATCTCTCAAATATTTGTTTGCAAAGGTTTATCTTGTGTGATTTGATTATGGATTTTAGACTAGTTATTAAGTGCAGATGTTTGTTTGGTTGGATTGAGTTGATACAACAGAACATGAAAGGTCTAGGAAAGATAGACAGAAAGAGGAAATATCTGGTTCATTGGGCAATGGAGTCAAAGTAAGGTCATGACAAGCTCTTCAAGGGATATGGGATATCAAAGGGAAAATCTAACTTGGCCACAGAATCCTTTTGTTTTTGGAATGAGATGGACATTAATGATTTGGAAAGAGAATTTTAATTCTCTACAAAGGGAACTTGAAAACATAACTTAGCAATAAAGAGATATTTGATAGACAAGGCTAACCATAAATTCTACAAACATTATTTTAAGCAAATAATGACTTCAAGACAACTTTTAAAATGAAATCTAAGATTCGGGGAACACCCTATTTCCTCAAAGATTTTATTTTAAAGGACTTAGAAAACATAAAAGATTCACTGATAGTTGCATTCATAGAAGAGGGAACACTTAAATAACATCTATGCTTACAACTATAAAGACCTTCAAAGCAACTATTCAAGCAATGGCAAAGGGAAAGATAAAAACCAACCTCTTTGATTAACTTAAAACAATGGTACTTCAAAGGAGACTTCAATAACAGCTTTCAGGTGATAGCAGACAAGCAGGGAGAACCATAAATCATGCTGAAACCAACTATTTGAACTATTAAGGAAATAAACAAGCATGAAGATTAAAGAGAGAGATTAAAGACTCTAAAATACTTCAGCAGAAGAAAACATAAAACAGTGAAGGATGAACAAGTCTAAGGTGCTTCCAGGAGTCATTTCTTAGCCTAAAACTTTCAACCTACTGTAGTAAGAATTTATGGAACATAATGAAAATAGGAGAAAACATTAAACAGTTAGAATACTTCACCAACAGCCAAGCTCATGGATCCAATGATAGATCCTTCTCAGGAACAAGCATGCAACAACATCATCAAGACATCCAAGACTTCAATTGGTTTTTCAACTTCAACAGACTTGTATATTTATTTCAGAGAGTTTCAGTGTTACAACTTGTAATCAAACAACAACCAACACTCACTCATCTTCTGTTGTAGTATATATAGAGGGATGAGGAGGTGAGATCTTGATAAAAGATCTTAATTACAATTAATACAGAATTAAATGGCTTATTGGCCTTCGAGGGGCTCAATGAGGAGACTTACATACATATCCTCTGTATTAAATGATTTTCATAATGATTTCAAGTTTGATGGGAGTTTTGTTGACCTTTTAGGCATTGCGTGGTGTCGAAGTAACCCTGCAGATATTCTTTGCATTGATGTTCCTGGCAGAAATAACTTCTTCGGCTGTGTCGAGGCAGAAATGTGATCCTGATCAATAAATTCAGCTCCTGATTGAATACTTTGAAGCACAGGTGGCACCGTGGTAGCTTAGAGGGATAAAGTTTCCTCAATTTGTGGCGGTGGAGGGTTTTCCTGATAAAACACTTTAGGTTTTCCTTTAAACTGTGTTTTAAATTGGGGATTAGGCTTTTGATGATCGTTTTGGGCCATAATCCTCGTAAACAGTCCATTAATCCTCTGTTCTGATAATTTCCTGGTCTTCAGTGCTGATACTCTTTTTCTGCGCTTAATCCATGTTTTCTTACTGTTGTGCAGGGATGCACAGGGTCTGTAATGCATCAATGGTTCATGAAACATTGATAAAAGTGAATTTTTAAACCTGGTGGTCTATTTCCTTTGGTGAATCGAAAGCAAGAGAGTCGTCACCCTCTTCTTTCGAATTTTCTTCGTTCATAGTGAAAACCTTCAAAAACCTGCAAAATAAAAAAAAATCGTTTATAAAATCCTACTTTTATTGGTTTTGCTACATTGGAATGTGCGGAGGAAGCGTGGCCATTGGATGGCATCATCCAATGGTCCGGATTTATCGAGAGTGATCGTGGAATGAGTGAACGGAAGATCAAATCCGAGCCGTCGATCTGCAGAGATCGACGATCGAGATTGAAAGGGGCGGTCAGAGGAGAAGGATGAATCTGAGACGTCGATCGCGCAGAGATCGACGGTCGGGATCAGGCGATGGAAAGTTAGCCGAGGGGAATCGTTCACTGGGCAACGGAATCGGGCGATGAAATATGGACCGTCGATCTGCAGATCAGATCGACGACGGGGATTGATTTGCTGGGGTATGAAGGGGTGTTTATCACACGGGCACTTTGATTATACATCAGACACTTTCGAAGAGCGATAGCCGTTGGATGAGTGGGCCCAGATCGGATGGCGGAGATTGATTTCGCTGGGCATCCTGGTCCGGACTTTAACGCGTGATGGATGATGGTTGCACGGCGGTTTTCAAATCGTACAAGGGACACGTGTCAACCGTCGTAAGGAATCACTGGCCATCGGGGTAAAACCACCCTCCGCCCAAAGGCGGTGCGATGGAAACCATGCGGTTTTGGAGAAACAGCGCACGGTTGGGGGACGGGGGGGGTCCACAAGAAGCCGCGCTCCGCACCGTCCGATCTGTGGAGTAGATCAACGATGGTGATTAAAGCTTGAACGGCGGGGACCACATGGTAGGTCGGAGTCTGCACTGTCCGATCTGCAGAGCAGATCGACGGTGGAGATCGCTCCACAATTGCACGGGCGGAAATCTTTGGAAATGAATTTAAACCCAAAAAACACGAATTTACAAAGGTTTTTAATGTTTTGGCGGAGAAATTTTATTAGAAAGGATAAGCACCCGACGGGTTTAGAGGTTGGTTCTGGCGCTCGGGCGCATGGACGAAAAAGGGTTAGGGACTTAGCCCGAGGGGGCTTAAGTCCAGAACATAGAAAATATGGATTTTCTATGGTTTTTTTTTTTTTTTTTTTTTTTTTAAATGTTTTTCAAAGGAAATGGAGGTTCCGATAAGGCTAAGAAGGGGTCTTAGACCTTATGAAATGGATTTTGTGAAATGGGAAGGGAAGAAAACATGAAATTATGGGATTTTCATGGGGAATGGGAAAATAGAAAATGAGGTTAGTATGGGAAGGAGAAAAAGGGAAAAATGGGGTTTGCAGCAATATTTTGGCTTTGGAAATCAGCAGGATTTCTGAGTTCTGAAGGGGAAACAGTAGTGAATATTATCCAAGGATAGGATATTACCAAAATTCTTCAAGTATCAGCAATTTTAGTAATGAAATTGTTTCTTGAAGGCTATCCAACATCATTTAGCCACCATCTGATATGACAGAATTTTATGGGTGGCTAACAACTCTGAAGGGAGATAAGTCCTCAAAAGGAGATGGAGGATGGAGACAAGACTCCAAAAGGTAATGGAGCGAATGGTGACAAACCACCTTTGACACCACCATTTTCTTCCCCTCCATCCTCACCACCATCTTCACCATCATCTTCATCCACAACAAGCCCTTCACAAACGCCTCGACGTTCTCCAAAATGTCATGGTAAAACTCCATTTCTAAAACTTGTCATAAAGTTTTATTTTCCTATGTATGATGGAGAGGTAAATGTTAAAATATTAGATAATTAGATTCATCAGCTTGAAGTGTATTGCAGGATACAAGGGATCAAGGATGATGACACCAAGATTCATCTTGCTTCATTAATATTGGAGAGTGAAGCACTTATTTGGTTGGAAGCCAAAACTCAACATGACATGAAGAAACATGGTAAGGTCTTAACCTCTTCGAATGATTATGTTGTTGCCTTGAGAAGACAATTTTATCCATTAACATACGTGTACAAAGCTATAATGGACTAGCAAAACTATAGGCAAGGAAAGTGACAAAGTGTGCAAAGCTATACTCAAGAATTTAGGAGAAGAGCACTAATATTGGGTGTGGATTTTACATCTCAAGAAACTATGTTAAAATACATTGGAGGTTTGCATAGTTACCTAAGACATACAATTCTCATGTTTAACCCTACAAGTTTAGATGAAGTTTGTGTACACGCCACACATCTAGAGGCAAGAGGGAAACATGTTTCAGATGATACAAGTGAGAATATCTTTGAGTTTGGAGAAAAATGAAAGGGTAAGTTCAAGGGTAAAGGTAAGAATAATGAATCCATAAAATTGGAGAAATAAAAACTCACATGCAAACATTGTTCCAAAGATGGACATGATATGTTGTAAACTTCATTTAGAAATGAGACCCAAGAAGTTGAAAAACAAGGAGAAGGAGAAGATAGCTGCAACAATACAACATGATTTAGAATCTGATTCCGAAGATGAAACAAAGATAACAACGATGGGTTTGAAAGGTAAGAACATAGAAAGTACTATTTCTTCAAGTTGTCTTAATGATGCTCAAGATGAAGAAACAAGAATTTAGCTTTTCCATATTAGAGTTGTTTCAAACATACCAATATTGACGCAATGTTTAATAGTGGTTCACACGCAAATCTTGTTTCAGAGGATATTGTCAAGAAGTTAAACTTAGAGACCATTCCACATCCTAGACCCTATCCTTTTGGTTGGGTATGTGAGAATGAAAAATTTCAGGTTACAAGGAGGTGCATCCTTAGATTCACAATCATTGAAAACTTTCTTGATGAAGTTGAACTTGATGTAATTCCACTTGATATTTGTGGTATAGTTTTGGGAAGCCCATATCTTTATGATAGGAGAGAAATATTTCATTTCCATGAGAATAAGTATCACTTGTTCATGAATGATATTGAGTAAATTGTTAGATCGAATAGTAAGAAGATGAATTTGTCTCTTATGGATGTCGGAAAAATGAAGAGAATTGTCAATGCTAGAATGAGGCCTTTCAAGGAAATGCATCAAATGAAAAATCAGATTTCATTGAGGTTACTAATGGGTGTGATAAGATGTTTCAGGAATTTAGCATGTTTCCTCCAAAAACAGTTAAACAAGATGAGGTAAATTTGTAGCAGCATTCATCATTGTTGAACAGTGATGTGAACAAGACGCCAGTGTTAGAGAGTGCAAAGGTCAAAGAAAGAGCAAGTGAAAAATAAATTTGACAAAGAGGGAATTGGGTCCAAAATTTCTTATTTTTGGTTTCACAAAGTGTTGTCTTTGAAATGGGATGTTGCATGGCAATGGCTATCACATTTGATCAAGGGTTGAGCCAAGCGCAAGACTAGACATGTCAAGCATTATAATTTCAACAGTGTTAAAGGTGAGAAGAATTTGAAGTTGTTTAAGTTTCCTTCGATTGACGACTGAGGAGGGAATGTGTTTGTTCCTTCAAGAACAGTTTGTTGTTCTGCATATTCTGGGAAACCACAACAAGATGGTATCTACGACAACAAGTCAAGGTCTCCAAAATCATGGAAAATGATCAATTTTCATGAAAATCGCAAAATGTCACATTTAAGCAATTTTCAGTGGATTGAGACTAGAAGGGTGATGGAATTGTACCCTCATCTATTTGTTGACGGATACAGAGATTTTGGAGGTCCAAAAACTTCCAGTGGCAAGGAATGATCTGGTGGATCAATTTTATGCACAAAATTCAAAGTTGTTGGAATTCGAAACCAAAACAACCATGTAGATCTTGTCGTTCTAAATCCGGTGCAGCTCGTTTCATGCAAAATCGACACATTGTGCTCCCGTAATCGAGTTTTGTTTGTTTGTGGAAATAACAAAATAATTGGTTTTTGGATGTGACCCTAATTGCTAACCCTAACTCCAAACCGCCACCACATGTGAATGTAACTGCCCCAACATTATATGCCACATTTAATCTTGGAGTTTAGTGGGAAAACACAGCGTTCACGAAATCAATGGTGGTGAGCGTGACACTTGGTGGGTTTTTAGCCGATATTGGGCTCACCGGCCTGATTAACCAACCGACAATTTGCACCAGGCACGACGAGAATCTCGTCGGCGCAGGGAAAAATTTTCACCCCATGTGGCCGACAAAGCCTGAAATTGTAGGACAAATTGCAGAAGGTGTGATTTGTAGGACATATAGTGCAGAAACTTGGGGAGAGCATAAATTTTTCAGTTTTTGGCCTTTTTGGGAGCATAAAGAGGCTAGACAAGGTTTTTTTACAGTTCTGGAGCCATTGGAGCTATTTTTGAAGCCATTTGAGCACTGTAAATTTATGAAAACACCATTGTTTGAGCATAATGAAAAAGGCCCAACCATTGGAAGTTGGACCAGGAGATGCAGCCCAGGAGGGATGAACTCCTTCATCATTTGTTGTATTTTGTTTTTTTCTATGGTGATGTTGTCTCGTATTTTCTACAAAAACTGAAATTTTTATTCATGTTTATGTGTTTAAGAATTGGACATAAAAGGCTTAAAAACATAATTTATTCACTTGCAAAAATTTACTTAATCCTCAAGCTTTCATATACATATCATAACATTAAGGGCCATTGTTCCAAATGATTGTAACCATTGGACCCCTAATACAACATCAACACCACTCATTTGGGTTGCAATCATGTAACTATCCACTAAATTCCCCCCTTCCACCCCTCCCCCCCGCCATATTGAGCTTAACACTATGGAACTTCCGTAAATAATTAATGGCACCTCCATTTGCAAATTACTTTAAACTTTGGTGCTAGAGATACAAACCAAATGAGAACTTTTGATAATTTTAAATTGATAAAGTTATGGGTACTACCTAAATAAATTGACACTTTTACCTTTTTATTTTCGATAAATCCTTCTATCTTGAGGGTTTGTGGAGTATTGATGAAGACCAATGCATGAAAATATATCATTGGAATAGTATCTTCAAGATCTATATATTGTGATGACTCTGTTTCTTGATCCTTTTCATCTTCACATTCTATGTAGAATAATTTATTCTCACTGCATTTATGCCCCTTATCGTACTTTTTGTCACAATTGGAACATAGTCCATTGGCTCTTCTTTCTTTTTTTTCTAAGGTTCCAACCTTGTTAGTTGAGCGATGTTGGGAGAGGGAGCATGGTGCTCTCTATAGCTGTTAGTGACGACATTTCTAGTAGCCATATTTTTGTGTTCAACTTTCCTTGCTAGGATGAAAACGTGCTCTAGGGATTTAGGAATAGAGACACACACACCATTTCGGATGATTTCCTACAAAGTTTTCATAAATAAATCTAATAGTATATCCTTTGGAATGTATTTTATCTTGAGACTCAACTTTTGGAATTGTGGAATGTGTTTTACAATTGGGCCTCTTTGTCAAATATTTGTTGATAGACTAGAGATGTGTTTCTCTCAATATACCCGTATTTTGTTATATGTTCATCCATAAAAATTAACCAAGAGACTAGAGTCCTTTTTTGGTTCACAAAGCCATTAATACCATACAAATTGATCATTTTATAAATACAAGGATGCAATAGTTATCTTTTGAAAGGTTGACACTTCATGTAAATCAAAGAGTTACTCCATTTGGAACATCCATGTTATGGGGTCTTTACCATCATACTTCCTCATATCTATATTTAGAATGAAGTAGTTCCTTGGTGTTGAATTGAGGCCCTGACGATATGCATCTTGGAGTGACGAATGATCGTGATTTTGAAATTCAATATTTTTTTAATCTCTAAATGTGATAAAATAATCCTTATGTGTGATTGAGTCTGTTGTATCTTAAGAGACAGTCCCTCAGTTGTGAAAGGAATCGGTGCTTAAGACATTTTAAAATTGTATACTGAAATGATTTTATCATGAGGTCTTTGTTCTATCCCTCTGGAGACTAGTTTTCTAAAACCCTTAATGATCTGGAATAATAAAAGAATTCATAATGCCATTCACTACTGATATCTGAATGAAAAGAAGAACTATAGGGGAAACTCAAAGTAATATGCTGAAAACACAGAATCTACCACTTCTAAGTTTCAGAGGAAATTCATGGAGAGAGAGGAAACTCGAAATAATATGTTGTAAACACAAAATCTATTACTTTAAAGTTTCTTCAGGAGTTTGTGAAGAAAGGGGAAACTCAAAATAATATGCTATAAACACGGAATCTATTACTTTTAAGTTTTAGAGAGAATTTGTGAAGGGAGAAGAGATGGAGTGAAGGAGCACAAATTAGCGTTATTTAACTCTTACTCACAGATGTAATTAAGAGACTGGTTGCTACATTACTTCACTTCATTCAAAGAAGAAGGGACACAAAATGGCACAAGAAACACGGATCACCATCAACAGTTGCAGGAAACTTACTACTTCTTTCATTTACCCATCAGAAAAATAAGTACAAAATGTAATCCCCAAGAGGTCCAGAACTCAAGCCCCCCCATTTCTTTCTTTCTCTCTTGCTTAAATACATCAAAAACAGTTTGTAACTGGTGGAACTTCTTGTAACTACTCAAACTTCCTAAAAATATGTAAAATACCTATTACATCACAATTAAAGACTTCATTACAATGTCGATCTTCAATCAAGAAAGAAAAATAGAATTAGAAGTATCAATCTATTTGCTAGATCTGATTTGTTGTTGATGTGTCTCTGTCCGTTTCGGCTGTGATGTCCCAATGGTTTGTGTAAACGCATCTCCACTAGACTCTGCCCATGCTTTTACATTTTTGAATGCTATCATCATGTCACCTGCTACTCGGCTCTGCCTCTTCTACTCGTGCCTATTGCGTTATGCCTTTTCTTCTACTTTGCCCTGCGTTAGATCACATACCTAAGTCTTTCTGCTCGCGTTCAGAATTTCTTCCCTAAACCGCCGCAAGACTTGGGGTTGAAATATATTCTATTCACCTCTGAAGAATGCATCATGTCCACTTTATATTGCATTTTAGCGTTTCAACAGTTTTACGTTATAATCCTCCTTTCCTCCTCCAATGCGATTTAACACAAGAAATGCCTTACTTCTGGATTTGAAAACCTTTGGAGTTTACTTTCGAAACCACATCGCATCCGCCTGCAAATGTCAAATTGGGGATTTTATTATGAAAGACGGGAGGTAAGTGTTAAACTGTGCGATGCGTGAAGTGCGATGGGAAGAAGGTGACGTGGCAAGTAGAGGTGAGGCCAATCGCAAATCCCAAATCAGTGGATTTGTTATGAGAAATGGAAGGTAAGCTCTAAAACTTGTGAAGTGCGAAGTGTGGGGAGAGGGAGGTGACGTGGCAAGGATGGGTCCCATGAATATCGAAAATTTCAAATCGGCGGATTTAGTTTATGAGTGGTGGAGGTAAACATTAAAACTTGTGAAGTGCGAAATGCAGGGAGAGGGAGGTGATGTGGAAAAGAGAGGTGGGCCTGCCCACATCTCGCAGATCGCAACCTTTAACAAATTCCTTAGCGCTAACCCTTTAAACTTGCAAGTGCGATATGAGATCACATCGCATCGCAATATCGCAAGTTTAACCATATTTTAAACTTGTAACCTTTACCGAATGTGATATGCGATACGATCTTCACCGTCCATCTTTCTATTTCAATTTTGTGCTTTGATCCTCACCATCTATTTTTCCCTTTGCACCTCCTCCAAAACTCTTAAGCTTCTAAGGGAAATACACCATTTCTCTGCCTACGGGAAATTAGTCTATTTTTCTCCGTGGTATAACCCTCCTAAGCTTATTCGGTGTTCTGCCATGCTAGTCTCTCTTGAGCTTTCAAACGATCCCGACTTGACCCTTGCTGTGCACTTTTCTTCTTTGCTGCTCCTCTAGATTAGATTGCGCTTCCAATGTTGCTGCTGCTTCCCTGACTTTGGTTCCAGTGCACATGTGATGATGAATCCTCGTTGCGCTTGTGGTTATCCTCTTGAGCATATTGTAGGTCTTCTTGACATTCTAACAACTATTCCTCAACAACCTTGAATTGATCAGGACCTCTCTTGACGTTTAGCTAAGTCAAATTATGCTACAACAAAGTCCTAAAACAATTTTTCTCCTTATTTTCATGATTTCCTTGGATCTTCGTATCCCTTTTAGGGAGCCTTTGTAATAGGAGAGTTTCCGTCGAATTCATGGATTTTTATATTTCCTCCTTATTTTCATCTATAATTTGTTTCATTTTATCTTTGATTTCATTTTTAAGGTTTCCTTGAGAATGCGATAAATCCACTCATTTCAACATACTAACACTAATTTCCTCAGCTTGGTTCTTCATTTTCTTCGTACATCATGTTTGAGTTTTTATGGGGAGTACTATTAGTATTTCATATAATTATCTTTGCCATATGAGAAAATAATAATAATCATTTTTATCACAATTTTTCAATCACCAAATATACATCTTGAAGTAAAAAATTATGAAAGATGTAAGTTATAAAACTTTCAAACCCTAATTTGGAGACTTTCTAGATGTATGATCTTTTTGCTGATATATCTCTAAAATTTGAGCCATTATAAATAGTAATTTTGTGTAATATTCCCAAATGGGAAAGGCAGCAATATAATGCAAAATGATGGAAAACTAATGTAGATCATCATTTATACAACAAAAGGCCAATATGGAGACCTTTCATATGTTATTACAACAACAAAAATATGTTAAGAAGTGGTCCATAAGATGCATAACAAGAAAAACAAGCCCCCACTGAATAGAATGCCTCAATATGAGGTGCTGCAACCATATAGAAAAGCTGGAAAACCCTTACAGTGTTATTTTATTGGCTCTGCAACAGTAGTAGATTATACATCAGATCTAGAGCTACTATGTGCATAAAAAGTTAGATCTATGTCATATCTATGCACTATACAAGCTCCTCTAAAGAACCCCCTTGGGGTTTTCAGCAAAACACCAAGTACAAGTTGTAGATCTGAGATCTAAGACTGCAGATCTGCTAAAAATTACAGATCTGGAAAGTGTGGCTGAACTGATATGAGCAATAGAATAGACTCCTCCAATAGATCTTCAAAGTGAAGGGAAAATCCCCAACACTAGAAAATAAGCTCTCCAAATGGTGTGTTGAACCACCTTGCAACTGCACCTACAGAAATAACGCAGATATGGAAGTAAACTTTGCTGTAGGGATCAAAATATGGTTGGCCTGATGCCAAGATCTGAAAATAAGCTCCAAAGCCTTCAATATTGTCCTCCCAATGATCCAGGTGGATATCGGTGGTCACCCACCTATTCCACTTGGGGCCCCACCATTCTCTATTTCAGTTTTTCGGTTTCGGCACAACTTACTATTTTTAGCAATTTTTTGGGTCCTAAACTTCCGGAGCCATTTTGAGGCCCTAAACGACGTTTTTTTGGGAAAACCGGGAGCAACATGGGTCTATGGACCATGGGTTTAGGAATGATGTTTCTCACTCAAAATTTGTAGTCCTCGGATAGATATTTCTAACAAGGTATGGTTCGCGTCAAACGGAGATCGTATGCCAAAGTTACGTCCCCGGGAAGTTGAAACACCAATTTACCCAAACGGGGCCCATAGTTTTGGCGCTTCATCTCCTAGGGTTAGGGTTTTGGATGTTTAGGGTTTTCCATTGTTTCTAAATAATAAATAGGCCCTCAAGCCTCACTGTAACGCATTTCAGAGGCCTGTATCCGTCACATCTCTTCTCGGAGATAGCTACCAGCGCCCTAGCTAGTTTATTTCCATTCTGTCTGTAAACAAATTTCAGTTCTTTGATATTAATGAAATGAAGTGTTATTGCTATTACATCTTTGTATTTATGGTTATATTTTTATTCTATTGCGTTCCTGCATAAATCCGAATCAGTGGTATCAGAGGGGTCTGCTTTTTCTCGATCCTTCTTTGCATGTCCCTAGCAAGATCAGGGTATAAGGAGTTAGGGCTCGATCTGGTGGAACCTTTGCAAGATCAGCCTTGCCAACCCCGACGGATGCTCATGGGGGACGAAAAGAAAGATGAGGTAGCAGGAGATCGTATCAAAATATTACTCAAGGAGGCCCTCGAAAAACAAATGAACGCAAATGATGGATAACTTTGCCCAGATCCTTCAACGACTGCCCACCGACGGCGCATCCGTATCCAGCAGCCACTCTGGAGGTGCGACTCCTTTTAAGGTACAAGTAAATTTTGACATTCCCATATTTGAGGGTCAAATAGATGTAGATATCATAGATAGATGGTTGAATCAATTAGAAGGATATTTCTCGGTTCATGACTTTTTTGACCGGGAGAAGATTATTTTTTCACTACTCAAAGCCACCCCCCATGTCAAGGACTGGTGGGAAACCTACTGTGAGAAAAAGGACTAGACAGAACCCTCTATGTTCTCGACCGTACCCACTTGGAATTATTTCTGAGACACCATCAAGGAACAATACTATCATGTGGGGAGCTATGAAGACAAGTACATACAATGGACCATGCTATGACAACAAAGGGATCGAGATGTGCATGAGCTGACGAATCTGTTCCATACCCTGCACATAAAGTTGGGTATCAAAGATTCAGAGAAACATTTGGTGCTAAAGTATCGCAGTTGTCTGCACAGATACATTCAGGAGGAAATGGAGTTCCTCGACATCTCCTCGCTTGGTATGGCATACCGGTATGCTGCCAAGATTGAGCAGAAATTCAAACAGAAGAAGCAAGACTTTGGATCTGTGAATCAAAAGCAAGGGAAAGGTGCTCCCAAACTATAGAACAAAGTACAAATCCAAGGCATGGCAGCTCAAGACGACCTGTCAAAGCCACAAGCAAAGAAAAACACTGTAAATCCAAAGAAGGACATGGGAAAGTGGTGTGAGTTCCATAAGAGCTCCACTCACAACACAAGTGAGTGTCGGGCCAAGCAGTCGTTGGTGGCCGAGATGAGGGCTTATTGCTCAAATGCATGCTCTAACTCTGAATCAGAACCTGACAAGGGGAATGAAAAGGGGAAACATATTATTGATGCGGAGCCCAACGCCACTATTGCCACTACGAAGATCCAGAAGGAGGAACCAGAATATCTAGAGGAGGAGGAACATCTCTTCCACTCCCAGATGTGGGTAAAGGGCTCCATGGTACAATTCATTTTCGACAATGGGAGCCAAAAGAACCTCATTTCAACAGACACTGTGAATCGGTTGGGCTTTCCGACCACAACTCACCCACATCCATACACCATCGGGTGGCTTCACCAAGGACGAGATCTTGGCGTCAGCTAGCAGTGTCGCCTTCCCTATAGCATCAAGCCCTTCACGGATGAGTTATTATGTGACGTTGCTCCTACTGATGTTTTTGATGTGTTAGGTCTCTGTAATTTGCAAGATTGGAAAATACAAACTGCAGAGAGAACACTTGAACCACTTTGGGATTCTAGGATCTAGCCCTCTTGAATCTAGAGAGGGATATCTCTATAAGTGAAAAGATTGATTCATATTTAAAGGTTTTTATGTGTGATATTAGGCTAGTTATTAAGAACAGGGGTTTTTGTTTGCTTTTGGATGGTTGAGCATGATTTTTAGTTGAGTGGAAAGTCCTAAAATGAAAGAGTTTCAAAGGTGTGAAGTTGCGAGCAATCAGAACAAGCTTTGGCTGATAGGATAGATATAATGCTAGTTTTTAGTCCATTGGGCTATGGAGTCATAAAAGTGTTTAATTGTGCAATAATTTCTAGAGTGGTCCAAGGGGAAAGTCATCTATATCACAAGATATCTTAGATAAAATGATGGAATGGAACAATAAAAGTGTTGAAGGGGTGGACAAAGACAATAATTTCAACTAGGATTTATCAGTCTTTCCAAACAAGAAAATCTTTTTAAGTAACTATTTAAAACCAACCAAAGGACAGAGCTAACCATAGACTTATTTGGACAAGTTCATATTAAAGCTAACTCATTAGACAAAAAATCTAGCAATCCTCATAATTACTTTCAGAAGGGATGAAAACAGATAAGAAAAACAAAGTGCAGCCTAAGATCAACTAAGATACTTTTAAATCTAAATTTCCTTTAGCATATTCTTAAGGAAACTTTCAGAACTACCTTTGGAGAAAGAAACTAGAAGACAGGGCAAACCATAAAATTTTCTAGTCTAACTTTACTGAGTAAATAATGAAAATAACATTCAAGAACTTCTTTTCAAGCTTTTCACATCAAGACAGGGACAAACCAACATTCCTTGATAATGTTTACACTTTACTTAAGACCTTCTTAAACACACAATTTGGAGGAAAACATTGAAATAAAGCTTATCAGTCAGAGAAGGGTACTGTAAATAGTAAGTCCTAACTCTATGCTTGTTGTTTTTTATCAGAGAATAAATGGACAAAATGGCATACATGAAAGGAAAAAAAAAACACAGAAAGAAGCACTTCACCAATGATATAGACAGGGATCCCAAGAATTAGCTTGTATATTGATGTCAATCCAGTTACATTCTTCAAGTCCAATGTTTCAGTTCAGCAATCATCTTCTCTTCTCGGCCTAACTTATTTGATCACAAACAAAGCTTCAAGAGCCTCTGAACACTATTTACATGTAGAAATTTTCGAGCATAAGTATTACATCAAAGTTTTGCAACCAACCAGCAACCAACCCTTTACAATGAGCTCCTCAAGAAGATTTTATAGAAAAAATGAGGAGGTGGAATGAGAGAAAAGATCTACATACTCAATTAATACAGTTTAATGCTTCTCGGCCTTTGAGGGGCTCAATGGAGAAGATTTTAGATATTTCCTCTGTATTAATTGATTTCTGTTAAGTATTAAGCTCGCTGGGAAGATTTGTTGACTTTAAGGCTCTTACTTATCTTTGCAATAACTCTGTTAACAGTTCACAATAAGTTCCTTTGGCTGAATTAACTGTTCAGTTGTATTGAGGCAAATATCACTGACTGACGCAATAAATTTTCCTCCTTTGAATGCTTTGAGGCTACAGGTGGCCTTTGGTAGCTGGTGAGGAATCAATTAGCCTCCGATGTGGCGGTGGAGGCTTCCTCGGATTGATAGATCTGATTGTCTTTCTTTAATCATTGTTAATTTTCTTTAATTCTGTGTATTAGGCATAATTAGGCCTAATTTCTATCTTCTGTTCTTCAAGTTGTTTTTAATTGAACGGATTAGGTGTTTGATTGTTGATTTAGGCCATAATCCCTCGAAACTGTGTAAACAGTCTTTAATTCTTCATCTCTGTTGTGACTGAATCTTTAACATTGATAATCTCTATTTATTTAAGCTTTAATGTGTCTTGTTGATGTGCAGGCATTACAGGGGCTTTATAACGGCATCAGTGCTCATGAGGCACTGAATGAAACATGATATAGAACCCCGGTAGAATGATCTCTGTGATGTATAAAGGCCTGGGGGATCGTCATCCCCGGCCTTCAATTTTCTTTTAAAAACATTTGAAAAACTATCAAAACCTGCATAAACCAAGAAAAAGTTAAGAAATCCTGCGTATTTGGGTTTAACTACTTTGGAGGCTTAGGTTTATAACGCAACCATTAGATGAAAGCATCCAATGGTGGAGATTTGTTCACGGGGGGTCAAATGGAGGCAGTTGGAACAAACGGTGGAGAGATTAAGTCAGACCCGTTGATCTACAGAGATCAACGGTTGAGATCAATCGTAAACATATAAAGCGAAGGGGTCACTTTATAATGAAATGGTGGAAAATACAAAGGAAAACGGGTTAAAAACCTTAATCAGCAATGAAAAAGGCACAGAGGAAAATTGGGGTTTCTTAAGGGATTTTAGGCCGTCGGATGAGATCGGCCATAGAGATCAACGGTGGAGGTTGATCTATGAAGTCCCTTGGAGGATGGCGGAGGGAAATAGTTCAAAAGTGAGATTGAACGCAAGCCGTTTATCTGCAGAGATCAATGGCGGAGATTAAGTGCGATGGAATGCAGTGTAAATGGGAAGGGTGGTTTCGGTTAAAGAAACCAGCGGTTTCACGCAAGAAAATGGAGGAAAAGTGGTTTTATCTTTTTGAACGCGATATGCATTAGAGCTTGACGCGTGGCATTTAAAAACCACCCTCATCGTGTAAATTTAAAACATTATCTTTCGGGCTTGAATCTACGCGAAACTACGCACTGACGGTTAGATCTGGGGCGCTAGATTGAACGGTCGAGGAGAGAGCGCGATGGAGGATAGATGCTCGGACGGAAAGGAGTGGGGCAGTTTTAATCTGAACCGTCTAATCAGGGATGGACGATGGAGATTTAATCTAGGGAAAGGTAGGACCCAAAGGAGTTGGGCCTATCGGGTTTATTATGGACCGTTGGATCAAGGAATGAATGGTCCAGATTAAATCTCGGGGTAATATAATAAAATATGAGGCAGGGGCCAGGCGAAGAAAGGGTTAATGAGGGTCGTTGATCTGCAGAGATTAACGGGGGAGATTCATTTTTTTTTTTAACTTTATACAACGGGGTTCATGAATTTAACCAAGGTGGCGAGGAATGATCTGGACCGTCGGATCTTTTTGTATGGACGGTCCAGATGCAATCGGGAGATTGTGATCGGTGGGGGAAAAAGAAGCAAAGCGCCAATGCAATTGAACGTAGACTGTTGATCTGAGGATCAGATCGACGACAAAGAATGTATCGGAGGAGGTCACAGGCGGGGGAATGGGCTTAGGGATGGAGCGATGTGGGTCGTCGGATCTGGGCCTGGCGGGGGGAGATCAACGGTTGAGACCCATCGAGAGGTGACCAATCAGAGGGGGTGAATAAAATATTTAAACGCACCCAATGAAATCTCCGATGTGACATTGCCCGGGTCGTTGATTGGTTTAAGATCGATGGTCGGGAATGGTTAAGATCGTGAACCGGTGGAACCCTTTGAAACATATGAAAATCGGATTTTTTACGAAATACAAAGGATATTTTGTATTGGGGAGGGGTTTTATGAAGGGAAGAAGGGAAATAATGGAAAATAAAGGAATTTGATGGGAAAAAAGGGGATAAAAATGGAGGTCAATTTTGAGTGAAAGGAGGGGTAAAATGAGGGGAAAATGGAGTTTTTTGCAGCAATATTTTCTTCATGAAAACAACAGAATTTTAGAATTAAAAGGGAAACGGCAGTGAAGATTAACCAAAGGATAAGATATCTTCACAAGACTTCAAGAACTAACAATTTGGCAATAAAATTGTTTCTTGAAGGCTTTCAAAAATGATTTAGCCACCATTTGATATGAATTTTTTTATAGGTGGCTAACAGTGGCTCCACATGGGGATGGTGCCTTCTTGAAGGCATCAACAACTTCAGACTTGAATTCTCTGGGGGGCTGATCAGTTCCCCATCCATTGAGCTGCAACTTTCTTCACTTGGATGATCTTCTTTTGCTCTGAAAATGTTAGCAGCCATGAAAGACAATGGAATACTATCAAACCAACATTTCTACCTACCCAATCCTACTGATCTAACATTTTTTCTTATTTCAGAGTGCATTTGGATTGGAAAACTCTTTTACAAACATTTTATTCTTTTGAAAGAATAAAACTAATCTAATTCTACTTCTTATTTCTCCATGAACTCAAATTAAACAGTTGAGTTCATAAGCTTCTCTACCTAACCACTATTTGTTAGGATTAAACTGTCTAACAGATTTTTATTCACTAATTTCTAAAACAGAAATTTAAAAGCATACAAGTCATGATTGAACAGTCTAACTTGTTGCTGATCTATGGCATAAAAACAAGCTGCACATAGATTATTATTTACAGAAAATTAAATCAAAATGGTGAAGGATTAAGATCTGAAAGTTTTAAGCACATCCTTCTCTTTTCTTCAGCTCTGTTTTTGAGTTTGTTTGAGTTGTTTTACATTCTTTTCTAGTTCAAGTTTTGAGCTGATTAGAACCAGTTCACTCGTGTCTTTGACTCATGATTAAAACATATTAGATTCATTCTTCTTTTGGAATCTTAGGTTCATATTTTGAGCTTGTTTGAACCTTCATTTTTTATCCTAATTTTCCTAACTGATAAGCCAAGATTAAGCTGTTTGGAAAATTTTATTCACTAACCTATCAGTAGTAAATTTAAAACTAATTAGTCATGATTAGGCTGTATGACTAACTAGGAGTGTGTTTTTAGGAGTGGCTTTTGAGCTTGCACACTTTCATATTTTGTCTCTCTTTTTTGGTATGGGGCTATACCTTTCTTGTTTTTACAATCTGCCCTCTTTTCTCTTTTTATTGTTTTTGTATTTTTTATTTTTCTAACTTTGAATAAAATGGTGGATGAAATATTTATAATGAGAAAAAAGTTAAAAAGGCTTCAAAAGATTATAGGATCAAGAGAAATAATGTTTGAGCATCCTGCCATTGACAGGACCCCCAAACAATTCAGCTCCATTCAACTCCTGCAAGAAATAAGCATTGTTACTAGCAGTAGAATGAATGAGATAAGGGCCAAGCCATAAGTTATCAAATTTCCCATGATGTCCCTTGTCTTCTCTCCTTGAGTCCCACTTTAACACTTTGTCTCCAATATTGAAATTGTTGGCCTTTGTCCTTCTATCAAAAAGCTTCTTGATGCTCTCTTGTCTTTGTAATGCTCTGTTATAAACCTCCTCTCTGGTTTGTTGAAGATGTATAGTCTGATTTATTCTTCTGATCATGTCATTGTCTTCAGACTTCACTTCTTGAATCAACTTCATAACCGGTACACCAAGGCTGGTTGGAAAAATTGCATCTTTACCATATACAAGTTGGTAGGGTGACATTCCAATAGATTTCTTAAGTTTTAATCTGTCAGCCCAGAGTGCATGTACTAGCTTTGTGTGCCAAGACTTCTTGTTGTCCTCCAGCAACTTCTTGATTATGTTCACCAAACTCTTGTTTGAGGATTTTGCTAGCCCATTACCTTGAGGGTAATAAGCAGTAGAATGACCTAGTGTTATCTGATATTTGTGACAGAATTAAACCATTTTCTTAGATCCAAATGCAGCTGCATTATCAGTGATGATCTTCCTAGGACAGCCAAATCTAGAGAGGATATGAGTCTAAATGAATTTTATGATGACAAAGTCATTGGCTTGCCTAGAAGGGATGGCTTCTATCCATTTGGTGAAGTAGTCTGTTGCAGTGAGAATCCATATATGTTGGGAAGATGAGGGTGGATGGATTTCTCCTATGAAGTCAAGTCCCCACTGTTGAAAAGGAGCTTCAACAGTGATTGGATGTAGAGGTAAGGGCAGCAACTTTCTTTTGCCTTAAAAAATTTGGTATTTATGACAGGCAATTATCATCTTGTGTATATCTAGAAAAATGGTGGGCCAATAGTAACCAGCTCTAAGGATTTTGCTGGCTGTTGTCTTCCAGTAGAGGTGGCCTCCACATTCTCCTCCATGGAGCTCATGCTTAACCTTCTCTACATCATTCTCAGGCAAACATTTAAGCAATATTCCACTTGAATTTTTCCAATAAAGACATTTATCTATAATGCAATAGTTTACAGCTTTTAACTTTAAAAACCTTGCCTTTGTTTTTGATAAACTAAGAGGTGTATTCAAATTAAGCAAAAAATTTAGAATATCAGTATACCAAGAGGAATTCATAAAATGGTCTTCAACAATGGGAGTTGAAAATTCATCTTGTTCATCTAAAGAATTTATCATATTTATATCAAGAAATTCAAAATTTGATTCAGCCATTAATCTTGCTAGTCCTTGGCCTTTAATGAGTTTAGTGGGCTTGATTTCTAAATCATATTCAAGTATCACAGCTATCCACTTACCTCTCTTACCATCTGGGTCCTGTGTTATAATGTCTTTCACAACTAAATTTGGGACAAAGGTAATGATGTGGGAGTGCAGAATGTAAACTCTGAAGTCTTTTAAGGCTTTGACCAAGGCAAAGGCTTGTTTTTTCCATAATGTTGTACTTCAGGGGTGCATCTCTCAATGCCTTGCTAAAGAATGCAATAGGCTGCTCTTGTCCCTGTGGATTTTTCTGCAATAGGACAGCAGCTATTGTATGTTCTGAAGCAAATGAAAAAATATAAAAATATTTTAAAAAATCAGGACTTATTAGAACTGGTGTTTTGGTTAATGCTTGTTTGACTAGTTCAAAGGACTTATTTGCTTCCAAGGTCCATTTAACCCCTTGCTCCTTTTTCAACATGTTTGTGATGTTTCTAAGGAGCTCAGCTAAGTTGGGTATGAACCTTCTCAAGAAATTAATCTTTCCAATGAAAGATTGGAGTTCCTTGATGTTTTGAGGATGAGTGATTTGCAATATAGCCTCAATCCTTTTTGGGTCTATCTTTATCCCCTCTTCTGAAATAATGTGCCCAAGAATTTTACCTTCTTGCATACCAAACAGTGTTTTCGTAGGATTTAAAGATATCCCAAACTTTCTGCATTTCTTGAATACTTTTCTCAAATGTTCTAAGTGCTCTTCATTTGTCTTGGAAAAAACAGTGACATCATCAAGGTAAATAATGATGAAGTAGCCCAATTCTTTCGAGAATGCAATCTCCATGGCTCTCTGAAAATTATCACCAGCATTCATTAAACCAAAGGGCATTTTCACATACATGAAAGTGCCCCAAGGTGTAGTGAAAGTTGTCTTTAATTGATCATCAGGATGTACTAAAATCTGATTGTATCCTGAGTAGCCATCTAGTAAAGAAATTCTTTTAGAACCAACTACCCTTTGTAAAATATGATCCATCTTGGGTAAAAGGTAGTTTTCCTTCAATGAGGCTTTGTTTAAGTCTCTAAAGTAAATACAAAGCCTAATCTCTCCTGTTTTCTTCGTAACTGACACCAGATTAGACACCCACTCCTAATATCTAATAGGGACAATAATACCAGCTTCATACATTTTCTTGATTTGCTTCTCAACCAAAGGTAACTGAACAGGGTTTATTCTGTGCAGTTTTTGTTTAAATGGATTTTGGTTTTCCTTGAGAGGTATCTTGTGCTGAATTATTTCAATGTCATAGGATTTCAGATCCTCATAACTCCATACAAAAACATCAGAAAATTCTTTAAACAGCTCTATGTATTTGAGTTTGATGTGAGCTAGTAAATTTTTAGACAGTTTAATCATCTTTGGTTTTAGTTCACTTCCTATATTACACTCTTCAACTTCAGATTCCACAGGCTCCAGCTTTGGCTTCTTGGCCACATCGTTGAAATCAAACAACTCTTCTAAAGGGACCAGACCCTTTGGAAAAATTTGATTGTTAGTCTACAAAGTTTCTGAGTCTTCTTTGTCTAACTCTGTAACAATTTTTGTTGCGTTTTCAAGTTTGTTAGACAAGAGATTTAGATCAGCTATCTTTGGAGACTCTTCTTCTTTATCAAGTAGATTTTCTTCACTAGGACAGTCTGTTTCATAATCTGAATCTGAACTTGGTAGTTCAAATTCATTTCTGGACTGCAGGAAGTCTTCTATTCGTTTGTCTCCATCAAACACTTGCCAATACTTCTCGTTATCAGGGATAGCTGGTCTGAATTTAATTTGATTTATACATTGTTTGGTTTCATAAGGCGTTAAGCATGTTCTAGCAGCAAAAGCTAAACTGTGGGCCATGATATTATTTTCTCTTGGGACAAAAATAAGTTGGGTTTCCTAAAAAAAATTTAATAAATCCATGATGTCATTTTGATAGGCTCTAAGTCTGGGGTGTTTGGCTTTGTATTCCCCATTCACTTGCCTAATGATTAACTCTGAATCCCCTTGAACTTTTATTCTTTTGGCTCCTAATTTCTTCAACAAATGTAAGCGTAAAAGAAGGGATTCGTACTCCGCTATGTTATTCGAACACTGAAAATTTAGTCTGTAGGAATGACCTTCTGTGTGATTATTTTCGGTGTTGTGTATCCATACTCCTGCACCAGCATTACTCCTAGTGCAGGACCCATCAAATTTCATACTCCAAAGAGGACTAGTCTCGGGTTCAGCAGTTTGGTTACTATCCTCTTCAACTAACGTGCTTTTGGATTGTTCTTGAAAATCAGCACTTTGTTGAATTTGTTTTAACTCCTCAGGTTTTTCATTGAGTTGAGGACTGCTTTCTTGACTCTCAAGGTTTAAAAGCAATGGATGAATGATTTGTAGCTCTAGAATTGTATTTGGTTTGCTGTAGTTTTTGGGTTTAGCAAACTGTTTCGACAATTCTGTGTTGACTTGCTTCTCCTCTCTATCCGCCATTAACTCAGTTAAAGTCACTTGTTCAGTGAATGTTTCATCGTTAAAAAGGATAAATGAATCAAGGCTTGTGTTTACAGAATAAAGGGGAGAGTTTTGTGGTCTCTCTTGGCTAGTAACCATGTATTGCATATGAGACTCCCCGTAAAGTCTTCTAGTCTAATTAAAAACATGGATGGTTGCATAGGTCATGTCCATCTGCATAGTTCCTTGTAACTTAGCTCCCCAAGATCTTGATAACAACATACCATATTTTTGGGGTACATCAACCACAACAATATCCATGACTAAACACTTGGCTGGAATTTGTGCTAAGTATACACAGAGGTATTTGATTAATCCTAAACATTTCACTCTGCTTGAGTCAAAGGAGTAAAGATCTTTATAAGGTCTGGTGATTTCAAGGCCTAGGCTCTCCATTACAACTTTGGGCATTAAATTTTGAGAGGCCCCTGAATCATGCATAGCGTTGTGAAAAACTTTGTCATGAACATTTAAACTAACATAAAAAGGAGGAATTGGTCCCTCTTGATATCTACCCTCAATCTTAGGACCAAATATGAGCCCTGGCTGGTCATCGTTAAGATTGACAGTGTCATTATTCTCTTCTATGTTTAAAGCCTTTAAAATTTGAGATCTATACACATTTTGGGCAACTAATTCAGTGAGAGGAACAGAGATCTTTATTCTGGCAATTTCTTGCTCCAAAATAAAAGGCATCTGATTCTTTGAAGTGCTTGTTTTAGCCTTATTAACTGCCACTCTATCAGAAAAATCAGTTTGTTTATTTCCTCTATTTACATTTGTAAAAATTGTTTTAACAGGAGCACTAGCTGAGGTGCTAACGCTACTAAGGTCTACACTTTGTTTTTCAGTACTTTGAGTGCTTTTCTCTTTACCTTTATCAAAATTTCCAGCCATTGTTTTGTCTTTCTGTTTTACAATTTTGGGTTTATTTACAGTGCAGTTGTTGGCAGAACTTTCAGAGGTGTTAGTTTTGGGAGTTTCCTGTTTGCTTTTACTCCTAAGGTCATACTCCTTTGTGGTTTCTATGATGACATTTTCCATTTCTTGATAGTAATATTCATCTTCTAGTCTCTTGTCATCATAGGGTGTATATAGACCTTGTTTTCTATTGTAATGAACTTCAAAGTCATCATTATCTACTCCCAACATGTTTGTATCATCCTCCTCTGTTTGTTCTAATGTTTCTTCAACCTCACCTACATAGTTTTGATGAAAAGGAGGGGTGATCTGTTGATCATCCTCCCTTGGTCTGTTTTGAGGCTGGTTTCTCCTAAAATTTTGATTTTGGTTTTGATTTCTATTTTGAGGAGCTGTTTGGTTTTGACTTGCTTGTGCTCTCTCAAGTATGCTCATATTTTTCATCATCTCCTCCATCATTCTTTCCATCTTTGAGCTAGATGTGGAAGTTTTAGATTCCTCTCTAAAGGATACTCTCTTCTCATTTTTCATTCTTGCTCTTTTCTCCATTAAATTAACTTCCACAGCAAGAGCTCCTTTTTGCATATCTTCAAGAGTTAAAGGATCTCTTTCTCTCAGCTGATAGGCCATTTCAGGATCAAATCCTTCAGGAAACTTGTTTAAAGCTGAGCCTTGTGGAGGTTTTAGGTCTGGGGGAAGGGCATTGTAACGCTGTTAAACCTAGTGCAATAGGCTTGTACACTTTCCCCAGCGTTTCTTTGGAGATTCTTATAATGAGAAAGTATTTGAAGAGGGTTTTTCCTTAATTCCCATTTGTTTAGGAATATCTAATGGAAGGCTTGGAGATCATTAATACTATGAGGGTTAAGCCTTTGAACCATTTTCTTACTTCTCCCCCTAAACTCTGAGCAAATAGTCTAAGTTTGACAGTTTCATCATCAATTTCATTTCTGTCAAAGTGGTCATTCATCTTATCCACATGTTGTGAAGCAATAGTAGCATTACTGGCATCATACAATGGTATTTTGGACTGATAGTCCTGTGGAAGATTGACTAATGGTAAAGGAAGGACTAAGGAAGCATACCATGTTGCCATGATAGGAGGTTGTGGAAACAGTGGGGGGTTTACCAGTGGTGGATTGAAAATAGGGAAAATGAGTTGGAATGGAGTGGTTTGGACAGTGGATGTATGAATAACATATGTGGATGGACCAGCAAGAGTTTGTTGAGCTGACCTTGGATGAGAGACACCTAAATTGTGAAGAAAATGTAAATCAGGAGGTGTAGTTTCTCTACTACCAAGATGTTCACTTGTTTCTGGGGATAAAAGTGAAGATTCTCAATCTAGCTGGTCTAAATCATCAAGCGACCTAGTTCTAAATGGATTTCTCAAGTCAACTTGTGATTCTTGTAGAGATGCAAGGTTTTCAAGAACAGAATTAGCTCTAAGGGGTGATCTGAAAACAGTTGAAGATTTAACCTCATGAGACTTCCTAAGGATTCTTTCAGGGTTATCAACTATCTCAGGAGGGTTTGGGTCAGGATAGGCTCTAGTATAAATATTTCTAGGAGCCACTATGCTATGTTTGTTAGACCCAACTAAACAAGAAAATTTTAACCAAATATGACAATATTTAAGAGGCTAACTGATCTTTAAACAAGAAAATTTTAATCCTAAAGTCCTCTAACTGAGTTTAAATGATGTTATAATGATAATGGGTCTTCCCAGTGGAGCCTTAAGGTCTATTTAGGATTGTGGAGTCACTAGGTGGAAATTTTTAGCTCTTTTGGAGGTAAAAGGTTTTATGGTCCACCACCATGTTTATTTGAATACCAATCTGAAATATTTTTGGGTTTTCTGAGTTTATTTCAGTCCTATGGGTTCTAAGAGTGTCCTAAATCTATTTCAACACTTAGCTATGGTCATGAGACAAAGGCAGTCTACTCCTATGGCTAAGCTAGCTGATCCTTCAAGGTTTGATAAGCTCTTATGAGAATCCTAAGGTTTCCTTAGTTTTTCACTGATTCAAATAAGTTTTATCATGATTACCATTTGCTTGGTAGTGCTTGAAGAGGGCTGCTTGTACTCAAGGGGTCTTTATAAGATCTTAAGGGTACCTAAGATGAAATTTGACTCAGTCCCTAGTGGAGTCGCCAGAAATGTTATCTCCCCGTAATTCTAGCAGATTGGTGAGACCAGAACTGCGGAGAGGACACTTGAACCACTTTGGGATTCTAGGATCTAGCCCTCCTGAATCCAGAGATGGATCTATCTATAAGTGCAAAGATTGATTTATCTTTAAAGGTTTTTATGTGTGATATTAGGCTAGTTATTAAGAACAAGGGTTTTTGTTTGGTTTTGGATGGTTGAGCATGATTTTTAGTTGAGTGGAAAGTCCTAAAATGAAAGAGTTTCAAAGGTGTGAAGTTGCGAGCAATCAGAACAAGCTTTGGCTGATAGGATAGATATAATGCTAGTTTTTAGTCCATTGGGCTATGGAGTCATAAAAGTGTTTAATTGTGCAATAATTTCTAGAGTGGTCCAAGGGGAAAGTCATCTATATCACAAGATATCTTAGATAAAATGATGGAATGGAACAATAAAAGTGTTGAAGGGGTGGACAAAGACAATAATTTCAACTAGGATTTATCAGTCTTTCCAAACAAGAAAATCTTTTTAAGTAACTATTTAAAACCAACCAAAGGACAGAGCTAACCATAGACTTATTTGGACAAGTTCATATTAAAGCTAACTCATTAGACAAAAAATCTAGCAATCCTCATAATTACTTTCAGAAGGGATGAAAACAGATAAGAAAAACAAAGTGCAGCCTAAGATCAACTAAGATACTTTTAAATCTAAATTTCCTTTAGCATATTCTTAAGGAAACTTTCAGAACTACCTTTGGAGAAAGAAACTAGAAGACAGGGCAAACCATAAAATTTTCTAGTCTAACTTTACTGAGTAAATAATGAAAATAACATTCAAGAACTTCTTTTCAAGCTTTTCACATCAAGACAGGGACAAACCAACATTCCTTGATAATGTTTACACTTTACTTAAGACCTTCTTAAACACACAATTTGGAGGAAAACATTGAAATAAAGCTTATCAGTCAGAGAAGGGTACTGTAAATAGTAAGTCCTAACTCTATGCTTGTTGTTTTTTATCAGAGAATAAATGGACAAAATGGCATACATGAAAGGAAAAAAAAAACACAGAAAGAAGCACTTCACCAATGATATAGACAGGGATCCCAAGAATTAGCTTGTATATTGATGTCAATCCAGTTACATTCTTCAAGTCCAATGTTTCAGTTCAGCAATCATCTTCTCTTCTCGGCCTAACTTATTTGATCACAAACAAAGCTTCAAGAGCCTCTGAACACTATTTACATGTAGAAATTTTCGAGCATAAGTATTACATCAAAGTTTTGCAACCAACCAGCAACCAACCCTTTACAATGAGCTCCTCAAGAAGATTTTATAGAAAAAATGAGGAGGTGGAATGAGAGAAAAGATCTACATACTCAATTAATACAGTTTAATGCTTCTCGGCCTTTGAGGGGCTCAATGGAGAAGATTTTAGATATTTCCTCTGTATTAATTGATTTCTGTTAAGTATTAAGCTCGCTGGGAAGATTTGTTGACTTTAAGGCTCTTACTTATCTTTGCAATAACTCTGTTAACAGTTCACAATAAGTTCCTTTGGCTGAATTAACTGTTCAACTGTATTGAGGCAAATATCACTGACTGAGGCAATAAATTTGCCTCCTTTGAATGCTTTGAGGCTACAGGTGGCCTTTGGTAGCTGGTGAGGAATCAATTAGCCTCTGATGTGGCGGTGGAGGCTTCCTCGGATTGATAGTTCTGCTTGTCTTTCTTTAATCACTGTTAATTTGCTTTAATTATGTGTGTTAGGCATAATTAGGCCTAATTTCTGTCTTTTGTTCTTCAAACTGTGTTTAATTGAATGGATTAGGCGTTTGATTGTTGATTTAGGCCATAATCCCTCGAAACTGTGTAAACAGTCTTTAATTCTTCATCTCTGTTGTGACTGAATCTTTAACATTGATAATCTCTATTTATTTAAGCTTTAATGTGTCTTGTTGATGTGCAGGCATTACAGGGGCTTTATAACGGCATCAGTGCTCATGAGGCACTGAATGAAACATGATATAGAACCCCGGTAGAATGATCTCTGTGATGTATAAAGGCCTGGGGGATCGTCATCCCCGGCCTTCAATTTTCTTTTAAAAACATTTGAAAAACTATCAAAACCTGCATAAACCAAGAAAAAGTTAAGAAATCCTGCGTATTTGGGTTTAACTACTTTGGAGGCTTAGGTTTATAACGCAACCATTAGATGAAAGCATCCAATGGTGGATATTTGATCACGGGGGGTCAAATGGAGGCGGTTGGAACAAACAGTGGAGAGATTAAGTCAAACCCGTTGATCTGCAAAGATCAACGGTTGAGATCAATCGTAAACATATAAAGTGAAGGGGTCACTTTATAATGAAATGGCGGAAAATACAAAGGAAAACGGGTTAAAAAACTTAATCGGCAAAGAAAAAGGCACAGAGGAAAATTGGGGTTTCTTGAGGGATTCTGGGCCGTCGGATGAGATCGGCCATAAAGATCAACGGTGGAGGTTGATCTATGAAGCCGCTTGGAGGATGGTGGAGGGCGATAGTTCAAAAGTGAGATTGAACGCAAGCCGTTTATCTGCAGAGATCAATGGCGGAGATTAAGTGCGATGGAATGCAGTGTAAATGGGAAGGGTGGTTTCGGTTAAAGAAACCAGCGGTTTCACGCAAGAAAATGGAGGAAAAGTGGTTTTATCTTTTTGAACGCGATATGCATTAGAGCTTGACGCGTGGCATTTAAAAACCACCCTCATCGTGTAAATTTAAAACATTATCTTTCGGGCTTGAATCTACGCGAAACTACGCACTGACGGTTAGATCTGGGGCGCTAGATTGAACGGTCGAGGAGAGAGCGCGATGGAGGATAGATGCTCGGACGGAAAGGAGTGGGGCAGTTTTAATCTGAACCGTCTAATCAGGGATGGACGATGGAGATTTAATCTAGGGAAAGGTAGGACCCAAAGGAGTTGGGCCTATCGGGTTTATTATGGACCGTTGGATCAAGGAATGAATGGTCCAGATTAAATCTCGGGGTAATATAATAAAATATGAGGCAGGGGCCAGGCGAAGAAAGGGTTAATGAGGGTCGTTGATCTGCAGAGATTAACGGGGGAGATTCATTTTTTTTTTTAACTTTATATAGCGAGGTTCATGAATTTAACCAAGGTGGAGAGGAATGATCTGGACCGTCAGATCTTTTCGTAGGGACGGTCCAGATGCAATCTGGAGATTGCGATCGGCGGGGGAAAAAGAAGCAAAGCGCCAATGCGATTAAACATAGACTGTTGATCTAAGGATCAGATCGACGGCGAATAATTTATCGGAGGAGGTCACAGGCGGGGGAATGGGTTTAGGGATGGAGCGATGTGGGCTGCCGAATCTGGGCTTGGCAGGGGGAGATCGACGGTTGAGAACCCATTGGAAGGTGACCAATCAGAGGGGGGCGAATAAAATATTTAAACGCACCCAATGAAATCTCCGATGTGACATTGCCCGGGTCGTTGATTGGTTTAAGATCGATGGTCGGGAATGGTTAAGATCGTGAACCGGTGGAACCCTTTGAAACATATGAAAATCGGATTTTTTACGAAATACAAAGGATATTTTGTATTGGGGAGGGGTTTTATGAAGGGAAGAAGGGAAATAATGGAAAATAAAGGAATTTGATGGGAAAAAAGGGGATAAAAATGGAGGTCAATTTTGAGTGAAAGGAGGGGTAAAATGAGGGGAAAATGGAGTTTTTTGCAGCAATATTTTCTTCATGAAAACAACAGAATTTTAGAATTAAAAGGGAAACGGCAGTGAAGATTAACCAAAGGATAAGATATCTTCACAAGACTTCAAGAACTAACAATTTGGCAATAAAATTGTTTCTTGAAGGCTTTCAAAAATGATTTAGCCACCATTTGATATGACAAATTTTATAGGTGGCTAACATGATGTATTATTAGGACAACCATACTTGTGGAAGCGTCATGTTGTATATGAGTCTCGGCCTCGCGCTGTTATTTTTACTTTGGGAAATAAGTTGTACATGATACAAGAGGTACCACCTCCTACCGCTATCTCTTTGGTTACTGCAAAATAATGCAATAAGCTCATTTCCCAAATGAGGAAATTCGTTTTCCTGATGATCCGCCCCCAGGGCAAGAAGAAGATTGTGGCCATGACCTCCCGACAGGGCTCCTCTGCATGACAACAAAAAATGGACAAGGTTGTGGAGGAGTACGGGGACATATTCACCTCACCCACAGGGGTTCCTCTGCACTGTCAGGTCAAGCACCTGATTTATCTGACCCCAGGTGCGCCGCTACCCAATGGACCGATCTATCAGCTCTCTGTTCTGGAGAACGATGAAATCAAGAGGCAGATTCAGGAACTGCTACAGAAAGGTCACATCCGACCAATTTCATCACCCTGTGGGAGCCCGATCGTGTTGGTACAGAAGAAGGATGGGACGTGGAGACTCTGTATTGACCATCGGGCACTGAACAAGATAACTGTCTGGAATAGGTACCCAATCCCATGGATAGATAACCTTCTGGACCAACTCAAAGGGGAGAAATATTTTAGCAAGATTGACTTGAAGTCTAGGTATCACCAGGTACCAATTGAACCCTCTGATGTGTGTAAGACTGCCTTCAAAGCCAAGGAATGCCTTTTCGAATGGCTGGTCATGCCTTTCGGGTTGACGAATGCTCCTGCAACCTTCACGAGGTTGATGGACAACATCTTGCAGCCATTCACCAACTCATTTATAGTGGTGTACTTGGATGAAATTCTGATCTTCAGCCAGACTTGGAAAGAGCACCTCCACCACATCCGACAAGTCCTCCAAACACTGCGGCAACACAAGTTGTGTGCCAATTTGGAGAAGTGCACTTTTGGCATGACCCAGGTTCAATATTTGGGATACATTATTGATGAAAGGGGGGTGCATGTGGATCCAACCAAGATCCAAGTCATTCAGGATTGGCCAGCCCCAACCACTATAACAGAGCTTCGCAGCTTTCTGGGTCTTGCTAATTTCTACCATAGGTTTGTGTTGGAATTTTCTCATATCACTTGGCCCTTGATTCAAGTCACCAAGGGAGGAGCGAGAGAAAAATTCTTTTTGTCGAAATCTCAACAGAAAGCGTTCACAGAATTGAAAAATCACCTTTTTTCTGCCCCAGTGCTCACATTACTAGACTTGCAACAACCATTTGAGATTGAGAAAGATGCCTCTAACTATGCTATTGGGCAGTTCTTACTGAATAGGGACATCCAGTGGCATACCACAGTGAGACATTGTCTGACATAGTTCACAATTATCCCACTCATGACAAAGAAATGTATTCCATTGTGCAAGCTTGTCGACAATGGAAGAATTACATTTTTGGGAAGGAAACACCCATCCACATAGACCACCAGCCCCTGCAATTCATACAGACACAAGGTAAGTTTCAAAATGATCGCCATCAAAAGTGGTCCACATATCTGCAACAGTTTCATTTGAACATCAAGTACAAGAAGGGTAGCACCAATAATGTTGCAGATTGTCTCAGCCGACCACTGATCGTGGCGCTCACCACCGTTCTCAACTCTTGTGGGCACGAGACTTTTGATTGGCCACTTCTCTACGAGAGCGACCCAGAATTCAGCCACACATACAAGGCACTCTTGGGGGGTACGCAAGTTCCAAATTTTCACCTCCAAGATGCACTTTTATGTCACGTGGGACACCTTTGTGTTCCTTCAAGCGAGCGTGCCAAGATAATATGGGAAGCACACTATAGTCGAGTCACTGGGCATTTTGGGGTCGAGAAAACAGTAACAGTACTGCAGAAGTATTTCTATTGGCCGAACCTTCGAAAGGATGTCGGGAAGCACATCAAATCCTGCACTGCTTGTGCCATTTCCAAATCGACCATCAAGAAGCAAGGCCTATATACTCCACTACCTTCCCCTAGTCGACCTTGGGAATCCATCTCCATGGATTACATGTTGGGTCTTCCTTCTACTAAGCATGGAAATGACTATGTTTTCGTGGTCGTCGACAGATTCTCAAAGATGGCCATTATGGCGACCTGCAAGAAGAATATCACAGCAGAAGCCACGGCTAAACTCTTCTTTGAACGAGTGTGGGTGCACTTTGGGATCCCACAGTCTATCATATAAGATCGGGATAGCAGGTTCCTCAGCACATTTTGGTCCAGCCTCTTGTCAATGCTGGACACCAAGCTCACCACGTCCACAACTTTCCATCCCCAAACAGATGGCGAGACAGAGATCGTCAACAGAATGATTGTACATATTCTGCGCATGTAAAATTCAAATCATCCACGCACATGGGATGAGAGCCTCCCCTATGTACAACATAATTATAACCAGGCTCTCCACAGCCTGTTTCAGGTGGGCTTGGTATTCCAGCCACTATGTCCCATTGACGTAGCCATGCCATTTGTAGCTACTCAGGCCGATTCGGCTCATGTCCAGTCTGAAGTTGACAAAGAAAATAACTTCATCGAGCACATTTAACGCATCCGCCAATGGGTTCATGACATATTGGACAGAGCTAATGCTAAGTACAAGCAACACCATGATCAACATCGGGTGCCACACAACTTCCAGGTGGGCGACAAAGTGTGACTACATTTGCAGAAGGAATGCCTCACTGGACCCCATCGCAAGCTTTGCCCACTCCGATACGGATCGTACACCATCATCAAGGCTATAGGGAACAATGCCTTCAAGCTTAGTATTCTAACATTCCTTGGTCTGCACCCAGTATTCAATGTGGACCGCCTTCTTCCTTACTTCCCACCTCTACTGGACACCTCTGACATTGCAGAACAACTCACACCAATAGAGTTAAACCCAGACTGCATGGAATAGGCCACCAGAGATTGCATCATGGACATGCAAATCAAGAACACTTGCTAACAGAAGATCCAACTGTATCGAGTTGTCAAAGCTGGCCAACTCCTGCACCAAGGAAAGTGGTTCACCAAGGACCAAGTTCAGTAGAAGTTTCCTCATCTCATGGAAGAAATTAAGGCAATGGGGACCATTGCTTCCTAAGGGGGGATGAATGATCCAGGTGGATATTGGTGGTCACCCACCTATTCCACTTGGGGCCCCACCATTCTCTCTTTCAGTTTTTTGGTTTCGGCACAACTTACTATTTTTAGTAGTTTTTTGGGTCCTGAACTTCCGGAGCCGTTTTGAGGCCCTAAACAACATTTTTTTGGAAAAACGGGAGCAACATTGAGGTCCATGGATTGATGTTGCTCACTCAAAATTTGTATTCCTTGGATAGATCTTTCTAAAGAGGTATGGTTCGCGTCAAACGAAGATCGTATGCCAAAGTTAAGTCCCCGGGAAGTTGAAACGCCAATTTACCCAAACGGGGCCCATAGTTTTGGCGCTTCATCTCCTAGGGTTAGGGTTTTGGATGTTTAGAGTTGTAAAATGTTTCTAAATAATAAATAGGCCCTCAAGCCTCATTGTAGCACAATTCAGAGGCCTGTAGCCGCCACATCTCTTCTCAGAGATAGCTATCAGCACCCTAGCTAGTTTATTTCCATTTTGTCTGTAAGCAAATTGTAGTTCTTTGATATTAATGAAATGAAGTGTTATTTCCACTGCATCTTTGTATTTATGGCTATATGTTTATTCTATTGCGTTCCTACATAAATCCGGATCACCTAATGGAGTGAAAATCTCCTCCGTTGAAAAGGAGCATTGAAATGGCCTAGATCTGAAAGATCTAGTCTCCACTTGTTGTAGCTTGCAAAAACAACCAAACCCTCAACGGGATTTGCGCTATAGTTGAAAGAAGAAGCTTGGCCCTAAGCCAGTTAGTGGAAAATGCAATACAAACTCTCCCAAGAGCTACTTAATGGGAAGAGGTGGGATTACTGATAAGGAACACCCAATGCTAAACAACATTCAATTTCAGCTAAAAAACAAGAGAAAGATATATGTCTAAACAGACCATATATTCAGAAAATATCATATACATCAACAACCCTCTAATGTTGCCATCCTCTTCCTTTTATAAGTCAAGAGCTTGAAAACCCTAAACCACTTCCAATGAGATCATTTCTTTCACACAACGCACCTTGCTAAAACTGCGTTGTCCCTCATTGATGGCCACTCCTCCATGACAATGTTGTAGATTTGTTCAAGGTTGACCCACTGCATTGTCCCTCATTGATGGCCACTCCTCCATGACAACGTTGTAGATTTGTTCAAGGTTGACCCATTCAAAATGTTCAAGCCCCTTTCACACCTAAGGGTGCTTGATTTAACAGCCAAGATTTAGCCTTTTCATATTTGGCATGGATTTATTCATTATTAAGGAGTATTATGGACCTCCTTTTCTCTTTTATTCTTTAAACAAAGTAATAAAAACAAAAATGAATATTCCAATTATCTCATGAGTAATTGGGAATATTACAGTCCTCCCTTCCCAAATGTTGCTTGTCCTCAAGCAACTGAAAAGGTGAGTGCTGCAACTCCTCTCCTCCTCCATTGGTGACACCAACATGTGATAAGCTTCCTCCATAAGCTAAGTGTTCACCAATCCATCCCTCCATGAATTGCTCCTCCAAAGTTCTCATGAGATGTAAATAATCCATCCCTTAAGGAGACAATAGCTCAAATGAAACAAACATGGTTTTCCAAATGTTCTCCCTGAAACATGTAGCATAAGTACATGGAGAATCTCCACCCCATAGGGCACATACATACCTCCCATCCTCCCTCCATACATTCCCATAAAAAGTACAAGTACATCATCAATGTATGGGATCAAAACTAAATACATACAAATAGAAATTTGTGCATATGGAGGTGGTTCATAGTCCCACATGTGGAACTGGTGCAGTGCATCTCCTGGCTGCATCAGATCATGATGTGGTAAGTGGTTTCCCCACCACTTATTTGTTGCCCAAGTCATCTCACTATGGCTGAAAGTGTGACATATATTTGGTTCCTTAGGAATGCACCCATCATGAAACAAAATTTCCCTTTGATCTCCAAGGGAGTGGCCATGTTCAGAAATTTTTGTGGCCCAAAGTTGGCCATGAAGTTTGTAAGGTACAATATTCCTCCTTGGATTTATGGCCTACATATACATGGTGAAATAATGCAAAAAATAATCAAATGAAACATTATTTACATGAGCATATTCTTCACCAAAATTCCTCCTTAAACAAATGGAGTGGTGCATAGATGTATCTCCTCTCTCAAAAGAAGAAATAGGTGGCTGAATTAACTCCTTTATAGAGTTATGTTGTTGTCCCAACTCCACATGGTACATGCATCTTTGAAAATGTTGATATTGTTCTCCTTCAAAGCCCTTCCAAGTGTAGCTTCTCATGATGATGTTGTAGAATCTCATGAATATGTGTGGCTGAAACAAAACTCTTCATAGGCCCTTTGTAGCAACTTCTCCTTGAGCTTGGAGGCTCCAGATAAGAAGATCCTACCATGATAATAGACAACTCCTTCTTGGACTAAATATCCCTCTTCATGTAGCTGGTCATCAAGTATCATGCATGTGTGAAGATCCTTGGAGTAATCCACCAACAGTTGGGATTTCCAATATGGATCAATCTCCCATAGTGACAACGCTGATGATCTACCAACAGAAATGTCTGTCATATGGCTGCTCTCCTCCTTGAAATCTCCCATGCCAAAGGTATATGTTGGAAGGCCATTCCTTCCATGCATCTTCTCCCACAATGTAGAATCTGAAATGAGAGTGGGTAATGATGATGTTGGGAGAAGATCTCCCTCCTCCTTGAGCCTACCCAAGACTCCCAGTGTTGTATCATTGCCTTCTAATGCTCCCATCCCTCCTAGATCTATGCTTGGAGCATCATGTTGTGAGATATCTCCAACAAGATCTGAATCAGGTGGCCTCCCAGGTGGTTTGCCACTAGATAACAGTGTCCCATGCAACAATCTCATGAGCATAATAGATGGGACTATAGGGTTCTTGATTCCACTGAGCAAATCCATCTCTGATTTTTGTGTGGAAGTTGTATGTGAGGGATATGTATGCATGCATTTTATCATTTGAGTCTTACCACTCTTTTTATCCACCCATTCCATTTTCAAGGCATCCCAATTAGTGGTGACTTTCCCCAAAGTAATCAACCATTGAACACCCAATATCACATTGGTGTCAGGTATGTCAACCACAAA
Source organism: Pinus albicaulis (assembly GCA_034641835.2). Taxonomy (NCBI): domain Eukaryota; kingdom Viridiplantae; phylum Streptophyta; class Pinopsida; order Pinales; family Pinaceae; genus Pinus; species Pinus albicaulis. Next base: position 946,330,810 of record CM076581.1, read on the forward strand.
GAAGTGATCGATCAATGTATATATCCCCATGGTGACTGATAAGGATGGGACGTAATGCATGCATTGCATTGTTCTATCTACTGGGACCAAAACAGAGAATCCCTCGAAAGCATCAATGGGTATTGCCCTCCTTTGCACTAGTTGGGCATCAATAAAATTGTGGGTAGCCCCATTTTCAACCAAAACAGAAACCCTCTGATTCAAGATGGAACCTTGAACTCTTAAGGTCAAGTAATTAGGTACTCCTCTCAAATATGAAAGAGCTCCTTCAATAGGAGAAAATTCTCCATTCCCATCTCTTGATGGTGTTGGTTCTCCTCCTGCAGTGTCAGCGCCATGAATTCTTCTTGGTTCATCTTCTTCTTCCTTTTCATCATCTGAGAAGACCTCTATGTAATGTGCTTTTCCAGCTGCACATCTATGTCTAGGTGCCCATGATTCTTGGAAAGTGAAGTAGAGCTTCCTCCTTCTTAGGCCTCTCTGGAAATCATCATCAAGATGTTTTTTATTTTGACTCTCCTTAGAAGGAGCAATCTTTTCTTATTTTCCCTTTGATGGAAAAGAGGGCTTGTGCTGAAAAGTTTCCTTTGCTTTTGGCAAGGCATCTTGAAGGTCTCTAGCCCTTTCAATAGCATCATGTAGGGTAGTGGGCTTGGTAGACTTAACAAACCCATGAAGAGGTTCATCAAACCCATCAATGAACATGTACACCCTTCTTGCTGCAGACAAATCAAGAACCATAACATAAAGTATTAAAAATTCAGAGATGTAAGTTTTTTCATTACCTGATTGTTTCAACTTTGCAAGGCTCATGAATGGTGCTTCAGGATCTCTTCTATCAAATCTTTCCACCAGCCTTCTAGTGAACTCTGAGTAAGTAGTCACATTGGCATGACCCAATGTAGATAAGCCATGGAACCACCATTCATGCGCTTCACCTTCAAGGTGCAGCGTTGCAATCTTAATGGCCTCCATCTCTGGAACCTTGTTCAACTGAAAGTAGATGTCAAGTTTTTCTACCCAAGATTTGGCAGAACACTTGGATGACCCATCAAAATTAGGTAAAAAGAATCTGCCCACAGTGTGGTGTCGATCATGATTCTGAATGAATCCACCACCTCTATGATGATGCCTTGGTCTTCTATTGTCCTTTATTTGACAAAACTCTTGAAAAATCAAGTGATCTTTGAATCTCTGATTTTGAGACTCATATTCTTCAAAATAGTCTTTAAGGGATTCATGCTCTTGAAGCCCTTCATTTCCCACAGCCAAAAATGTAGGCATGGTAGAGTGTTGGGAAACTTGTGGCTGATGCACTGGTTGATCATTCCAGTGGTGAGACATGCCAGAGCCTTCTCCATGATGAAATCCTTTAAGGGATTCCTTGTATCTATCCATCCTCATTTCTTTGATCTCTCTAGCTATATCTTGCATGGCTCCAAGAAGGATCTTAGGGAACTCCTTCTCTTCATCTTCACCTCCAGATAAAGGGGTTTTATCCTTGTCTTCTTTCTCATCAGTATAATCAAATATTTCGTGGCTTCTCTTTTGATACCTCTTCTCTCTGTCAGTAAGAGGCTCTCCTTCTTCAGATGACATATTGGCTTTTTATAATGCACACGCTGTGCCAAGATGATGCTCCGATACCACTGTAATATTCCCAAATGGGAAAGGCAGCAATGTAATGCAGAATGATGGAAAAATAATGTAGATCATCATTTATACAACAAGAGGCCAATATGGAGACCTTTCATATGTTATTACAACAGCAAAATATGTTTAAGAAGTGGCCCATAAGATGCATAACAGAAAAAACAAGCCTTCAATGAATAAAATGCCTCAATATGAGGTGTTGCAACCATACAAAAAAGCTGGAAAACCCTTAAAGTGTTATTTTATTGGCTCTACAATAGTAGTAGATTATACATAAGATCTAGAGCTTCTATGTGCATAAAAAGTTAGATCTATATCAGGTCCATGCACTATACAAGCTCCTCTAAAGAACCCCCTTGGGATTTTCAGCAAAACACCAAGTACAAGTTGTAGATCTGAGATCTAAGACTGCAGATCTGCTAAGAATTACAGACCTGGAAAGTGTGGCTAAACTGATATGAGCAATATAATAGCCTCCTCCAATAGATCTTCAAAGTGAAGGGAAAATCCCCAAAACTAGAAAATCAGCTCTCCAAATGGTGTGTTGAACCACCCTGCAACTGTACCTATAGAAATAATGCAGATCTGGAAGTAAACTGCACTATAGGGGTCAAAATATGGTTGGCCTGATGCCAAGATCTAAAAATAAGCTCAAAAGCCTTCAATATTGTCCCCCCAATGAAGTGGAAACCTCCTCCACTGAAAAGGAGCACTGAAATGGCCTAGATTTGAAAGATCTAGTCTTCACTTGTTGTAGCTTGCAAAAACAACCAAACCCTCAACATGATCTGCGTTGTAGTTGAAAGAAGAAGCTTGGCCCTAAGCTATATAGTGGACAATCCAATACAAACTCTCCCAAGAGCTACTCAATGGGAAGAGGTGGGATTCCCGATTAGGAACACCCAATGCTAAATAGCATTCAATCTCAGCTAAACAACAAGAGAAAGATATATTTCTAAACAGACCATATATTTAGAAAATATCATATACATCAACAACCCCCTGCCATCCTCTTCCTTTTATAAGTCAAGAGCTTGCAAACCCTAAACCACTTCCAATGAGATCACTTCTTTCACACAAGGCACCTCCATCTAAAACTGCGATGTCCCTCATTGATGGCCACTCCTCCATGACAACACTGTAAGATTGGTCAAGGTTGACCCAGTCAAAATGTTCCAACCCCTTTCACACCTAAGGGTGCTTGATTTAACAACCAAGATTTAGCCTTTTCATATTTGGCATGGATTTATTCATTATTAAGGAGTATTATGGACCTCCTTTGCTCTTTTATTCTTTAAACAAAGTAATAAAGACAAAAATGAATACTCCAATTAGCTCATGACTAATTGGGAATATTACATTTTGGCTTGTTGTATTTCATTATGACTTCTTAAACTCCTTGATATTTCTCTTCAGTCACTTCAAAATGTCACCATATGAAACTTCGCAAAAAGAAAGTTATAACTAAACAACCAACATGTCTTGATTGAAGGAGAAAATTGTAGGATTGTAGTCTTTGATACCAAATATTATAAATCAAACATCTTGAAAATGATAAAAACCCAATGAATAACAATCCACTTCGAGGGGAAAACCTCCTTTTACAATGAATCAATGCGCAAATGCAATATGATCTAATTCTATGATTAGTTCTCGTTTGTATATGTATATAGGAGTCAAAGGTAACAATTGCAATTAAAGCGTCTAGCTAACCACAATAATATAACAATAGAAGTATAATTGAATATCTAGGGATTCACATGGGGCTTTGTTTATGCCTTAACAACCCATAAGAAAACAAGGTTAAGGGAGAGCAAAGGCCATTTAAAAGAGCTCATTTAAAATTTTTAAGGGGGTATTCAAGTCTAAACATGTGGGGTTAATTGTAGCCTCACTGAGTGCTCTAGTGACTAATCCAACATTCTCTCATGCTTTGAGGTCACTTCTTGTCTATAAGTACCCTTTTACTCTTATTTACAAAGCTCTCTTTGACACATCTGAGGTCCAGTCTTTTATATTTGGAAAAATCTTAATTTTCAAGTATCACTTGAATTAATCATCAATCTCCTCCTTATGCCCCAATTATTTCTTGCACATTTCATCTTTAACACCTCTATAGGGACTGCCTTCTACTTGGTTCCATTATTGCAGGCTTGATTGATATATCAAAGTGAATCTTTATTGACATAACTCCACTCATACCTTGTAAGTTTTAATTTGAAAACCTCAACGAAGGTTACATCACTACTAGGGAAATTGAGGTATCATCCTCTAAGGTTATTCCACCTATATATTTTGCACATTTCATAGATTAATATTTACAATAGTAAATCCAATGTTGGTTATATTACACATATATCTTTGTACTAGAGATTACGGTAAGTTATCTCTTTTGAGAATTGGAGTTAAATGTATAAACTATATAGGGAGATGGACCACTTTTGGACAATAATCACAACTCTCCACTTTAGCTTACAAGTCTTCATCATTTACAACAACGAGATCTAGACAAGTTCTTTTCATTCTCTCTTTCCATTTTTGGAATTAGAGTCTTAGCTCACTCAATGAATTTCATGTTAGTTGGTCCAAGGTAGTTGACTTATTTTTCTTTGTATATTTGATGGAAAAATCTAATCAAAAACTTGATCTACTTATCTTAATCACCTATAGCCCCATATTATCAGTAACAAGATATTAAGGTTTTCATTAACCTAGTGGCTTGGATCCTATTTTTCCCCTTATTTCCTTACCTTAGGGTTTCTTAATTTGGGCCTGAGATTGATTGGTGAGTTCACTCTCATCTTTTCTCCTTTAATTGTGTGTGTATATGTAGGTGGTCTTCTAACCCTGCCATGAAAATACGTGTGGTATCACAAATCCATTTGTTGGCTACAATTTTCTCTTTTTCAAATGCAGTGGATATGCAATCTAATTCAAGGTGGCACCAAGGATGTAAGAAATCTAGAGTATTGGATATGGAAGGCAATGGTTTTTATCTATTGGGATGTTTTTTTTCCAAAGGTTACCTATGGAGCATGATAAAACTTAGTGCTGAAGGAGGTTATCTGGCTTGGTTTATGAACATTACCTTAAGGTAGTACTCAATGAAACTAGATTATAAGGTAGTGTTTCATATAGAAGATGAAGGAGATGGAGGATGGTGGTGGAAGCCGGGTTGGAAGGTAAAATCTCCATTAAAAACCAAAAATTTGATGTGGCTAGCTTTGACTAAAAATCTCCAACTTGGGTTATATTACAAAGATGAAGATGACAATGAGCTATTACTCAAAGATCATAAAGCATTTATAGATGGGGGTATATGGTCTATCTAAATGATAAAATATTTAAGGCAAATAACAAATGTAAAGATTGACAAGTTCATATCTTAGGCTTTCTTTGATGGAGCTTGTCCAAGTATTCCAAGTATTTGGTGCTGGTGGTGTTTTACATTGGTTTGATTTCCATAAGCTAAGTTATTGGGTTTGTTTGAGCAACTAAACAATAATTTTGCTCAATGGAATACCCAGATTTGCTAATGACAATAGCCACTGAAAATAGTATATCACAGATTAAGCCTTTAGAGATTCCAAGTTAGTCATTAAGTGGGTAAATGGAAAAATCAACATGCAAAAAATTATACCTAGAACTTTGTAAGCCTAAAAGAAGTTTGCTTTGTTTTGTTTTGTTTTTTAAACTACGTCGAGCCTAGGCCCATGCCAACTTGTCTATTGGATGAAAGAACGATTTCTCCACTAGTGGGATATTATCACCAAGATTGTGTGAAGCTTGGTCGAGCTTGGACACCCCTTGGGATAGTTTAATTCCCTTGAAAGTGGCTTCCATCCTCAACCCCTCCCCATGAGGTTTAAACCTAAAACTTGATGGAGATTAAATTCGTTGAAAGGAAATTACTAGAAAGAAGCTTTAGAATGAAATTATGTTAATGATTGGTCAAAAAGAACATTGGATATGCTTGTGCGTTATATGTATGGAACCCTCCAAATTCATTATAGATTGGGCAAACAATCGAGGCACATTGAATTCATCAAACCTAGATACATGGAAATTCCGAATAAAGACTTGCTCCAGGGTTTCAACTCTATCTCCATCACTCACATCTATCGGAGACAGCAAAGCAGATCACCTCTCAAAAGAAGTTTGCAACTTAGATCCTGGCAAGATCTTTTTCAAATATTTTTCTTCTAGTTCTTTTCAATGATCGAAACACACTCTGATTTAATTGAATGCACCCACTAATGATTTCATACCTACTAGAGGAAGTTGTAATAGAAATGATCCAACTTTGCATTTTAGAGCAATGATTAATCATCATAAAAACAGGGGTTTAGAGCAATATTTAATCAAGTATAGCAATGGTTATGCTTAAAAACAAAAGATGAACCAGTGGGATCCTAATCCCCTATTTTATTGTTCCTTCTTATTATTATTAATGTGAAAGCGTTTTTTTTGTTTTGGAAAAAAAAACATATGGAAACTAGAGAAGAGAAGAGCTTTCTTCTCCAACAACATTTGGCACTCGATGTATGACTTAAAGCTAACCACAAAACCAATAAGTTTAACTTTGATGATTTAATATAATGCTCTTAACTTTGGCATAAAACAAGTAAAATTTAAAAATCATTTTTTTAATATATATAAACAAAACGTTAACCTTTATAATATTTTCTTTAATTTTTGAAAATAAAATCATTTTAATTTTTCATAAAATACAAAATAAATTTTCGATTGGAAGGCATAGTGACATCATCTTAACATTAAATTACAACTTTGAAATTTGTAATTTTCTTCTTTCACTGTGAGATTAGCCAGAGGACTCTGGTGAAATGTTTAGGAAAAACTGTTTGATAATGTTGAAATCTCCCCAAGGACTTTACGGAGAAATTTCCAGGGAAAACTGTTTAATAACGTTGAAATCTTCTTTCAAACTATCTAAATCTTGATAAATTCCGAAACTGTCTATAGTTCTAGAAATATTCTTTTGATCACATACGGAACTTAAATCTGATTTACCTAAAATTTCTGCAGAAAATTTTACCAACAGATTCGATTTGTCAATATCGCTCGCCACATAGCCATTCCAATACGTCAATAATATCCAACGCGGTTTGTAAACAATTTTCCAGTTCAATTAAATGTTGGAAAATAAAACAAACAAATGGGCGGGAAAACAAAAACAAAGAATTGCCAGACTTGGACGCAATTTGAAACATAAATCTCGCAGTTACGTGTTTTCCTTGATTCCATCGTTTGGTCGGCTGTTTTAATGTTAACAAGATCCCGCTGTATCCATGGCGAGGTTTTGGTGGCGTATTGGGATTCTGCTCGCATTTCAGATAATGGCCGGGACTTGGTGCTCTACATCTCAGCAGTTTCGAGGTTTTGGGAGAAAAATGTGGGATTTGAGGTGGGTTTTAGCTTCCCCCAATTGGATTGGGGGCGACGGCATTCTATGTTTATCAAGAAAACAATCTACGGCGATCTTGAAATGCGGGAGTTGGGAATTCATGGTTCGTTCAATCAATCAGTTGAACGCGAGGATCAGAACAGCAGTGAAGTTAGAGTAACGGTGCAACAGCTTTCGGAATTCGAGTGCTATTATTGAGGCGAACAACTGGCCTTTGGGACTCCAGCCGATGCATCTCAACTGGGTCAAACTGACAGGCCTTGATTAGCCTGGATTAGCCCTTTATAAAGTATCCGAAAGCCTCCGGTGTTAATGTCCCTGCAACCCAAATGAAGAAATGCCGGTTAACATGAGAGGAAGGCACAGATTCAAACAATTACTTGCAATGCAGGAAGTGGGTATTGCTGTTTTGCTTGTTGCGGGCTTCGTTTTTGGGCTTACAGCAGCTCATTCCAACGAAGAAGTCAACTACATTACCCACGGAGATGTGCTGGATTCTAATGGAACGGGGCTCAACTTCACGAATCCGAGACTTAAGAATGCTTACATTGCTCTCCAGTCCTGGAAAAAGACTGTAATCTCAGATCCATCGAACACAACTGGGAACTGGGTCGGTCCTGATGTCTGTAACTACACCAGTGTGTTCTGTGCTCCAGCATTGGATGATCCCTCCATTCAGGTTGTAGCAGGCATTGATCTGAACCATGCTGATATTGCAGGGTATCTGCCTGTGGAACTGGGCCTGCTCACAGATCTAGCTTTTTTCCATATCAATTCCAACAGGTTCTGTGGGAGAGTGCCTCTCAGCTTCAAGAATCTGACACTGCTGTATGAGCTTGATATCAGCAATAACAGGTTTGCTGGGCCATTTCCATGTGTGGTTTTGTCTCTGCCATCATTGAAGTACTTGGACATCAGGTTCAATGATTTCGAGGGGGAGCTGCCCAAGCAGTTGTTTGACAAAGATCTCGACGCTATCTTCATCAACAATAACAGGTTTCATGTTGAAATCCCTTCTAATCTTGGAAATTCTCCTGTTTCTGTTATTGTTTTCGCCAACAATAATCTCAAAGGATGCCTTCCCCCTAGTCTGGGAAACATGTCTGCCACTCTCAATGAGCTCGTATTCTTGAATAGTAATCTATCAGGCTGCCTGCCATCCGACATCACGCAGCTGAAAAACCTGACTGTCCTTGATGTTAGCTACAATAGGCTAGTTGGGCCTCTGCCAGACAGCATTGGGCAGATCGCCACATTGGAAGAATTGGATGTTGGCCACAATTTGTTAAGTGGCAATATCCCCCAGAGCATCTGTGGACTGCCCAATTTGAAAAATTTTACAAGCTCTTACAACTTTTTTACCGGCGAGGCACCCAATTGCCTGGCCCTCCCTGGCAGACAAGCTTACTTCGATGATAAGAGGAATTGTATCCCTGGCAGGCCTGTTCAGAGATCACTCCAGCAATGTTCTGCATTCCTGTCTCGGCCCGGTGTAGATTGCTCTGCATCCTCCTGTGATCCTCCGAAGATTTTTCCACCTCCTCCACGCTCACCTCCTCCTCCTCCCCCACCATCACCACCCCCACCTCCTCCTTCACCTCCACCACCATCTCCTCCTCCACCATCCTCTTCACCACCTCCACCACCACCATCTCCTCCCCCACCATCCTCTTCACCACCACCACCACCACCACCACCTCCCCCACCACAACAATCTTCTCCCCCACCACCCACTTCACCACCTCCACCAGCACTTCCCTATTGTGTTCGACCACCCCCACCCCCTCCACCACCACCCGTTTTCTGCGTTCGTCCATCACCACCACCACCAGTGCCATCTCCCCCACCACCGGTGCAATCACCGCCTCCGCCATCTCCCCCACCACCTGTGCAATCACCGCCTCCGCCATCTCCCCCGCCACCCGTGCAATCACCGCCTCCGCCATCTCCCCCGCCACCCGTGCAATCACCGCCTCCACCATCTCCCCCGCCACCGGTGCAATCACCCCCTCCACCATCTCCCCCGCCACCGGTGCAATCGCCGCCTCCACCATCTCCCCCGCCACCGGCGCAATCGCCGCCTCCACCATCTCCCCCGCCACCAGTGCACTCCCCGCCTCCACCATCCCCCCCACCACCTACACACTCACCACCTCCACCATTTCCTCCTCCCCCACCAACGCAGTCACCACCTCCACCATCTCATTCCCCGCCACCACCTCCTCCTCCACCTCCAGTCTACCCCAGTCCCCCTCCACCTCCATCACCGTCCCCACCACCACCACCTCCACATTACAATTCTCCCCCTCCACCTCACTCCCCTCCTCCTCCACCTCCCTGCATTGAACCTCCACCCCTCCCACCACCCCCTCCAGTTCCGTGCATTGAACCCTCAGACACACCTCCTTTCTGAGATCTGCCATTCTCTCAGTAAACATGATATTTTTCAGGTGTTATACTGTGTGCATCCATGAATGGGCATAGCTTTCCTTCGGGATTTTATTTATAGAAAGTTATTTTCTTGTGACTTCAGCGGCAAGGGGAAAAATGTTTAAAATTCTTGCAGGGGTCATATTTTCTGGTAAGTAGAATGGGCTCAATTCTAGTCTAATACTGCTGGTAAAGGGGAGAGCCCTTCATTTATATTTTGTGATTTGAGTTATTGTTGCCAGTGTGCATTAGAGAAACGTCACATTTATTGGAAAAAATCTATTGAGAAGGCGAATAAACCATTCAGGAACTGATGCTATGTTACAAAACTTTCAAATAATTGATGTCAGAGTCTAGACGAATGTAAAGACCAAAATCTTAAGAATGGGACTCAGCTTCAGATGTATGGATTTGGCAAAAAAATTGGATGGTGGCTGCACCGCATTCTCTTTGATTTTTCAGTTCGATTTAGTAATTGTGGATTGCAAACTTCCCGTCAGAGGGCATATATCAGTTTTGGTGCATTGTTTCTGTATTCGTGTCAGAGGTCATAAATTCCACTATTAATTTCATTAATTTAAGTGTTCTTTCCTCTATATAAGAAATTTGTGATGTATTTTCCCGCTTATGCTTGTTTGTATGCTGGCAACCATTACAATTCCGAAGTTGATTAAGATCGTATCATTTGGACATGAAGTAATTTCAGCATCTAATTCGTTAAGGTATCCGTAACTCTTAATGGGTTTTCATCCATCAAAGAAGAAGAAAAATGTTGCAGCACAAAAGAGAGACAGGAAATATACAGAATAAACTTTGCAGTACTATTTTTATTACATGCAATAAACGTATATATATGTACAAATTTGGGATCGCTATAGTGATCAGCTTCCCAAAGATTATGAATGACCATCGTGTTTGCAAATATAACAGAAAACCACTGTCAGTGGATTACATATCCAGCTATACAATTTTTAACACTCATTACAGCTAACATCCAACCAATCAGGGCTGCCTTACAACAAATCTCCTTCACAACAAAAAATGGCCAATACATCTAAACAACGATGGAGTTTTCAACACCACCAACAACATTGGACTGCGTGCACCTCCTCCATCGGGAGCCCATACATTCACTCTGCAATAGGCTTACCATTTCTTCCACTGGTGAAACTAAGATTTATAGTTTGGGCACAACTGCAGAACTCACCTGAGAAAAACCTTTGGGACCCAAACCAAGCTGTTGCCAATTTCCAAATGGTAATTCCCTGCTCTACAAGGCCTGCTATTACCATAGACCCAAGACCACTCTTCACGACCAACAAAGTGTAAAAATAATATAACAACGGTTTTCTTTGAAGCCGATCCAAAGATTCTGTGCAATAGCTTCCGATTCAACCATGGATTACAGAAATTTTGGTCAACCAAACAAATGGAAGAATAATAATACTTAGGAAGAACAAATGCAACTATGAAAATGATCACTTTCCACTTATAGTAAAGAAAACTCATATGGCAACAAAAAATGAACTTTAATTGCTTCAACATAGCTGCAAACTCATCCTTTCCGAACACTTTCAATAAAAGCCACAAGCACAAGCAGAAAATTAAATCTTAATGTCTACACGTCACTCTAACTCTCTAATCTATGAGGATTAAGCTTGCGAAATTCTTATAGCCATGGATCCTTCTGGTGAGGGAGTTAGGCCGATGTAGGGTCTGAAACCATGTTACAGAATAAGAAATTGCAGCCACAACTCAAGGAGGCAGAGGAAATATACATTAAACTTTGCAGCACTTTTTCATTACACAATAAACGCACATATATATATGATAATTGGAACATTCAACTTCCTAGAGAATATGAACCACCACCATATTTACATACATAAAAAAACACTGCCAATTTATTGGATGTCCTATATATGTTTGTCTGTGTGGGGGATCACTGGAATATTCAGTTTCCCAGAGAATACGAACCACCCCATAATTTGTCTACTTGCTATATTATCTAATGTCATTTCTATTATGTCATAAGGCGAGCTTCCTGAATGTCTGGTCTTCTTTTCAGGTTGGGTGGTTTAGAACTTTTTGGCATAGTTAATGGCTAATAGTTGTTAATTTAATCCGGAGGACCAAGGCTTGTTAGTTTCGCGGTGAAGATAATATCAATCTGATTTTAACACCAATATCAATCTGATTTTAACACCAATTTACAGATTTATAAATTTGTTAAGAAATCAGCCGATATTTATTTTTGGTGTTCTGAACAATGTTTTTCATGCAGCTTCCTGCAATAAAACCGCAAAACTTCATTACGCAGGATATTATGAATCCCATAGTTTCAATCTTTCTTTACAAAATGTTATCTTTCCTGGAACCTTTGTTTGAACTAAAAAGTGTAGCCCTTTCGAGAAAAATGCAGAATGCACGATGGTACCTGTATATGTTTTGAGTATACCCTTTTGACAGTGCTTCTTGATTAGAGCACGCTGTTATCCTCTATTAGAATCAAGATTTGAGAAGCCAGAACAGTAACAAACATTGTAGGAGGCTGAGGCCAGATGCTGCTGGTTTACGATGGCTGCTTTGATGCAATACCATTCATATAGTGTTATCTTCGTTAACGGAGAGGACTTGTACTTATTAAAACAAAAATTGTCAAATCCGTTAATTTTTTTCATCCAACTTTGGCTTGGAAAAGAACGCCCAAGCAGCCTTTTGAAATGGTTCTGCGTTTGCTTCAACATATCAATCCCAAAATAAAATAAGAAAGCTTCTCATAACCATGACATAAACAATAAAACACGGTATTCAATTGTATGTTTTCTACTCTGTTATCATTTAGACACTCCTTAGAAGGAAAAGCGTTAACCTCACTCAAGGAGAGCCTAAGAACACTATCAAGTGAGTCGTTAGTTGGAAAGTTTTAAACCAATGGGGATTTTTTTACTAATCTTAAGCGTATTATTGGCATAAAAGAGAAGAGTGGCCTGGGTTTGGATTAGTGTGCTTGATTCAACTAATTCATTTAGAAGGTGTTGGTCTGAAGTTTTGGTGAAAATGAAATTATGTAAATCAGATTGATATTAAATATGGGTCGAAAGCGTTCAAATTTCTTTAGATGTAAATTTATTTGGGAATGCAAAAAATAATGTGTTATACTTGAAGTCCAAAATTTTTTTTGTTGGATCTGGACAAAAAAATCTTATACCTAAAAGAAGATTAAATTGAGACTACTTCCAATATTTTAGCCATAAAACTATTTTTTTTTCAATAACTTTATATAATAATATACATAATTTTTTAAAACAATATATAAAATATTTTACATGACATGTAAATTGAGCCATTTTATTAGCTTACATTAAAATAATTTTTTTGTTTTTAATATATTTTTAAGTATAAGTCAACATTAATTCATATTAAAATATTTTATACTTAGCCCACATTGGATATTTTATTATATACAACATTTAAACATTTTCTTTTAACAGTTTTTTTTTTGTATATATAGATATATGAAGTTGATATTGACATAAATTAGTTAAGATAGATATTGAAATAGTTTATTTAAATCACATGTTAAAATATTTTTGAAAAGTATAAGGTTTAAACATCTTACTCGCATGTTTTTTTTACTTCTACTTACTTTACATGAATTTATATTAGATCGCATGGACAACTAATTAAACATGCACAATATATTATTTTATTTTTCTTGTTTTTTTTAATAAAATGAGCATCTAAGCTCAATTATTATTATTATTATCATTTTTCTGTTGTTATATAAATTATTTTAATAACAATTGAGAAGTAATCTTCATCCTTCAAGAAGAAAGCACAATAATTCACTAGTCTAACTTTATAGCACCAAAATCAAGGTTCAAGTGGTTCTAGAAAATCACAACTCCTCATAATTAAGACTCAAAACAAAATGTTGTGTAAAGAAGTGACAATCCTTAAATATAAAGATAAGAGGAGTGAGATTATATTTAATTCAAGACTTCATTTGCAATAAAACAAGCTATAGAATAATATAACATATGTTAAGCCTATTATAATATAATAACAATGTTTATAAAACTTAACTATTAAGTGATTAATATTTTAAAAAATATGTAATTATATAACTAAATTTTTGCATCTTTGCATGCCATTTAACTATGTTTGGTTATTTGTTATTATTTATTTTCTAAACAAGGTAAAAATTTCAAAATGTTTTTTTTTTCTTAATCTCTAAAAATGCTATTTAGAAATAACCATACCTTTTTCAATAACATACAAAGACAAAAAATACAAACAAATTTTTTTTTGTAAGCTTGGTAGGGCCTTTCTTTTCATTATCTTGTAAAAATAGGCAGGTTGTATCCAGAAACTAAATGGTTAGGTGGCCTCAACCTGCCCAGAGGGAAACTGGGTATGTTGGCCACCTAATAGCATGATAAGCCATCCAAAAGAAAAGTATTATGATTATGTCAATCCAAGCTAAATAAGTATGTATGTCCTTAAACTTCCTAGATTCTAGATAACTATAAACATAAACATGGAGAGTTTGAGGCTGTTGCATACAAGAAACGATAAAACTAAACGTGAAACATCAACCTATTCATCATCAGTTGAGTCAACAGGAGCAGGATCCTTCGCACTTGAGCCTTGAAGCTTAGTTTGAGGGAGACACGGGATATGTTGTTCAATGCGACTGAGGTGACCATTTTGCCTTTGGAGATGAAATGGATTTGATGGAAATCCTGACTGTAATCTGGGAACCTTTAAGAAGACGAGGTCGAACCAGAAGGGATGTGTTTTAAAGCTTTCACCAGGATATTTTTCATCATCAGTCCAAATGGAAAGTTTGTTTGTACTGAGAGGATATTCCCCGAGAGTGTCCAGGGTCGGGCATAAGAGACTGCCAATATTCCATATCGCTATCCATAATGCCAACTTGTTGGTTAAGCTCGGATTCCCATGCTTCTATTAGTTGGTAGACCTTGGAAAAGCTTCCCTCATGGTGTGTAGAGGCAACTTCATTAATAATACGAGAGACATATTTGCAGCCACGAGGTTTACCCTCAGATTTGTTAAGGTGACGAGGCTTAGGAGAGCCTCGAGACTATTTTCCACGACCACGAGAGCCTTGGGTGGCCTTTCCCTTCCTTGAAACAACATGAGCCATAGTTTGAAGGTAGCTGAAATAAATGAAAATTGTAGACTTGGACCCTGTTAGTGAACCCAAGGATGGGTTGCACCGGACCAAGGAACCTGCCACATTAACCATATATGAGAGCCTCATCCTGTTCATAACCCAATTCTTCCTGTTGTTGCAGACTTCCAACCAAAAATAAAAATAAATCGTGAATAAACCTTGAACCAGGAAACAAGGGTCCCTCTTTATCTGGAGCGATTGAGGCCATAAGAATAAGCTGAGCCGCTCTCATACCGAAACCCATATATCTCAAAACCTACTCTACCAACATTAAGCAAGAATCCAACTCCACACTGCCAAGGGAAATACCAAGACGAAGGCCAGGTACAAAGAAAAGGCTCTGCCCAACAAATGCCCATACGTGACAAGATAATTCCAAAATATATAGACACAGGAATAAAGAAAATAGAGAAACACTCATACCAATATGAAAATTCCATGTAATATTTCTAGTAGAACACCTTCAATACCCTCCAATAAATAATATTTCCATTCTTTGCAGAGATCATCAAAACTAGAGAATTATCCATGGGCGCAGAGACAAATTTTAAGACAAAAAAAAAACCCATATGTGGTGATCTGAAGCGATTGAGGATGAATCGATGCCCGATGAAGGACCGCGAAGGAAGCCTCCCCCAAGCTGCAGAGCTTATCAGACCAGGGCAAATTTGAGCAAGGATTGCAGACAAAAAACTTACCAACTTTACTGGCATGAAAACATGAAACTTCCCCCTCAAGATTGTTATTGCCACATTCTTAAAGGGCATTAAGTAGAGACATGCGTGAGGTCATTGCTCCATGTGCCTTGTGCATGTGTAGATGTTGATTGAGGTTTCTCATACTTCGAGTACCTAACATGAGTTAAATGCAGGAAAATCATGAAGATATTGCATTTTTGTGAAGATTTTTTCATCAAGACTCAGAGTAGACAACAAGGAGATATTCTAGGGGGTTGTCCACCCTCCTTAACTCCCAAAGGCAGTCAAGGGATCCTTGAGATTCCCTCCAACATCTCGAAATCAAAGGCATCCAAGAAAACTCAAGATTAAGTGCACTAAAGCCATACTTAACTTGTAGTCAAGTGGACTCATCACCTAATTTCTAGGGAGTTGTTGGTAGCTACCCTTTAGGTTACATAGGGATGATCAAGAGCTCATTAGGATTCGAACTTTGGAGAAAGCCATTAGGCTCTTTCCTCTTGTAATCAATTTTCAAGACTTTTATATTGATGTAATGAGACTATCTTTTGAAATGAAATGAGTATTCATGTTGTGCTTTATTGATGTAATTTCAGAGAGCTAGGCATGTGGGTTAGGGCCCGATCCATGTGCCTCAACCTCTCTTGTGTAATCATTCTTTACTTTCATGTCATTTAACTAGTTTTCCTTGTGAGTATTTAGCTACTTTGCTTGGATTTTCATTTATTGTTTTTAGTTTTCTTCCATTTGTCTTTTGGTGTAGATTTAGCTTGCTTGCATGTTGGTAGAATAGGTTATAACTTCAGAAAGCTGTGAGTCAAGCCTCCACCTCTCATCTCTGTTATTGGATCTCGAGGAGGGTAGACCTTCCCACAGACCTAAAGTGTTTTTTAGTTTATGATATCTTGGAATAGATAAGATTAGTTACTGTGATTCCATGGAGATTCTTAGAATGTTGTGATTAGATCTCTATTTGTAGATTAGAGTACATTTTCTTTACAAATTCAAGTAATCTTGTCCATTATATTTATCATGAATTTGTCCATTTTTATTGCATGAATAGGTAGTTTTATTTAAGGTACAGGTAGCACAACCAAGGATAACTTCACCAACACCTTCAACTCCATCTCTCACCCTTGAACAACCCTCTCTTCATCAAAACCACCACCAGCCCCGTTTTTAGATTTTTCATCCCCACACCGTGAGCAAACCCTAGGGGTGCAAGACATACCTCCCAAGATGTTCTAAGCTTGGCCAAGGGGTGCTATAGGGTAAACTGCTTGGGTGGTTGGTTTTCGTATATCCCTCTCAGGGCTTTCCGGTGCCCGAGGCAGACAGTAAGATTAGCTATGCTGTTCACAAAGATGGCATGAGCATGTTCATATTAGCTTGAACTAACTTGAAGGAATACAATAGAGAATTACCTCTTTGACAGCTTTAGAATCCTTTGGAGAGCGCTACGCAGCAAAGAAAGAGTCATTCTTCACCGGTTGCAAATCTGAGTCCCGCAATCAGTCAAAGCACCCGCGTAATTTCTAATATAACAAGTATTCTATCAATTAAATCAACAATAAACATCTAGATTATACACATCTGAGCCATTCATATCATACTAAACAAATATTGAAACAACAATATAACATTAAGCATCGAATGGACAAAACGAACATAGTTCTATTGATTTTGAAAGAAGGAGGATTACAACCATCGTTTGTACCAAGCCCTCCTCAGTCTCCCAATCTCTCTTCTCTATCAAGTGAAGAAGTCCAAGCCAACAAACTCTCTAGGAGCCTCTTTGACTCTTGGCCTTCACAATGTCACACTATTCTCTATTCCACAAGTATACAAGAACCTTGAGCAATCCTTCGACCTTCAATTAAGAACCTTCAGCTCCTTCTTATAGGAGAGGGAGAAGGCCATTGTTGCCCTTCTCTTTCCACTAGTTTGGAATGGAAAAGGCTTAGATGTTTCTTTGATCTCCAGCAACGCACACCTCTCTTGGGCCAAATCTTCTACTGTGACGACCAATAATGAACGGTGTCTGTGGTTTCCTTTGTGCAGCGACTCCTTTGTGAGGGAAAGTCGGAGAATTCAAATCTTTCTCAACGCTCTTTTCCCAATTCAAACTTAAAACACGAATAGCAATCCTCGTTAACCAACGGTGCCCTAGCCATAACGAAGCGATGTATTTAGCACTGCGTTATAACGCATGTTGATACCATTCTATGTATATGTTACCACAGCGAAAATAGGTTTAATTTAGGTCTTTGTACTTCTTCCATATTTGTCTTCCCCTCTGAGCTGATGAGGAGGTATTTTGAGCCGTAACAGATGCCCCCTAAAGTGTGAGGTCAGAGACAAAGACGATGGCCGAAATGCTTTATAATTTGTAGAGAGAGAGAGATTGAAAGACTGAGGAAAACCTGCAACAACAACATATGTCAGAAAATATAGTATTTGCCTAGAGTCGAGCATGTCCCATGCTCAGTAGCTTTAAACAACATGATTTCTCTAGAATAGAGATCTGAAGAATTTGTCCACCAATAGGCACAATGTGGAAGTGTCTGTCATAACAGGATCAGGCTGAAGAAGCTGTCTCCATAAACAATATCGCAGCTTGGGGAAGGGAACACAACTTTAATGGTGTAGCCTTTTGCCCCAAGGTCTTGACCGCCGATTCACTTAAACTGCATATTCCTCAACATGTGAATGAAGGAGTTGTCATCGAACATGTGAGAAATCGTCTGATTACCAGTCAATAATGAAAACTGTTAACAGACGCGAAGGTGGCCACCGATAATGATGATGGTCCCTAAGATGCCCAATACAATCTAGCGAGTGTGAATAAAAGGAGTTGAAGTCGAACACTCGTAGAATCATTCGACCAAGAGCCAATGATGAAGACCCTTGATCAAACACAAGATTACCTACCACTGATGTCTGCAAGTATCTGGGTACTGATGTGTTTCTGGATCAACTTCCTAGATAAGGTGTTGAAGTCGATAGGAAGTGATCTGTTGAGAGGTAGGCACTGAGGCGTCCTACATCAGTCAACACGAAACGGAAACCAACTGATTTTGTTTATGATTTGAGATAAGGAAGAGTAAATGGGAACATCAGACGACAAATAATTTCTGGCATAATGAACGGTTTGGTTGATAACAGGAGCAGTAGATAGCGAGATCTGTTTGAACAATAGAAGGCACTCTAGCAGGGTACTAGGCAGCTGAAGCATGTTGAACACCGAAGAGTGTGTTAGGATTTTACCGGTGCAGGGACACTGGGAAATGAAGGCTAATACTCATAGATGGTAGGGTTCGGCTAACTGCGAAAGAGTTTTCTGGGAAGTGCCATGTTCAAGAATTTTGCTGCCAAATCGACCCTTTTTGAAAATGTAACAGAGGTAATATCCATTTTGTCCAAATTTTTCCCCGTCTGATTAAGTTTAACGAGTCCAGACGAGTAAACTCGGTGAATTTTTCATGTTTAGAGAGTCTGAAAAATGTCAGGAAAGACAACTCTGTGCCCCATTTGATTAGGTTTAACGAGTCCAGATGAGCAAACTCGGTGAATTTTTCATGTTTAGAGAGTCTGAAAAATGTCATAAAAGACAACTCCATGTTCTGTCTGATTAGGTTTAACGAGTCCAGATGAGAAAACTCGGTGAATTTTTCATGTTTAGGGAGTCTGAAAAATGTCGTAAAAGACGGCTCCATTGGGGTACCTTTGTCATGTCTTGATAACCGAGCACGGCAAAGGGGTAATAGTAAGCCCGAAACAATTCATTTTCCGTTAGTTAGTCCATTGAATCCGGAAAAGTGAGAAATCTATGTTCAATGGACGTCTGCCTCATTTTGTTATGAGTACGAGGAGGCGAAGTAAACTCAATATTCTTTGTGAAATTTTAACGAGTCCAACAAAGAAAACTCGGTACCTCCGTGAAATTTTAACGAGTCACGTGGAGAAAACTCGATTTACTTTTTCTGTTTAAAGAGCTTTGAAAAAGAGGAAAAGAATGGCTCCTTGTTCTTTGTCTCAATAGTTTAACGAGCCTGACAAAGGTGACTCGGGATTTTTTCGGTTTTATGAGCGAGAAAAAGATTCCTAAAAAGAATGCTCAGTACTTCTCCATAGTTTTAACGAGACTGAAGAAGAAAACTCTAGGTTTTTCGGATTAACGAGCAAGAAAAGACCACAAAAGAACGCTCGATGCCAACTTCGTGAAAGTTTAACGAGCCCGAAGGAGAGAACTCGAGGTTTTCGGATTAACGAGCAAGAAAAATACCATAAAAAGAATGCTCGATAAAACATGAGTGTGTCTGCTCATAAATCTTGATCCCTTATTAGAATCATCAGTACCAAATATCAAGAGTTGCGACATGTGTACAGTGAGGAATCACGACTTTGCTGACTGACGAAAGAGAGTCATGCCCCAGAATTTGCTATAAGAAGGTCAGAAGACATTCATTTTCACTGTTTTGAGTGCTGTGAAGAAGCTCTGGAGTGCAAAAGGGGTGAAAACTTCAGCTGGTGATTACGGTCAATCCGGGAAACAATTTTCTATTCCGCGAGATCCAGGTAAGAGCTAGAACCTCCTGTTATCATTTAATTGCCAATTTTTTAGTTTTTGCTGGTTCAAAATTAGGAAATTTTGAGGCCCTAGAAAAATATTTGCACCTAACGCGGGTCAGGAGTACAACAGCCGCGTTAAACGCACAACCCGTGAGGGAAGTAAGCGTTAGAACGCTCTGTTTTGTATTAGTGCCCGCGTTAGGCGCAACATGCTTTCTAGCAATTCAATTTTTTCATTTTTGAAGTGGTCTAGGCAAATTTTAATCGGTTGGAAATGTTTCATTTGCAGGTGTTCAGCTATTAATCATGAGTATCTGGCGAGAGAGAGAGCATGAGCGGGAAGAACGAGAGATGGTGACGGATGCGGCAAGTTTAATGGCTCTCCGGAGGTGCGGATTGCTTAAGTATGCTCGTTTAGAACTGATGAGGGGTCAAGAGGACCTCCTGAGGTGGCTGATCCAACAGTGGGACGAACGGCATCATGTCTTTCGGATTGGTGGCAACGAGCTCGCCATCGAAAAAGATGATGTTTACTTTTTGACTGGCTTGTCATGTCGTGGGGCGAGGCCCAATTTGACGGGGTCCAGAGCTGACCCTCGTTCCACTACTGATTTGATCCATGCGCACTGCATACGTGGCACCCAGGCTGTGAGTAACCGGATACCTATTGCACAGGTGACTTTGAGACCTTTGCGGTCTATTCTATGGATGATTGTTCGCTTGGCAGGCACCAAGAGTCAGCATGTGGCTACCAAGGCCCAGATGCTCCTAGCCTTGGAATGTATGCAACCTCAGGTTTTCGACTGGTGTGACGGTGTAGTCCGTCGGGTCCGAGCAGAGCTTACTGCATGCAAGACCCGTACTCAAAGAGAATTTGGGTACGGAACACTGATTGTTTCTTTCATACTAGAGCGGATACCACTGATGAGGCCCAGGATCCCAACAGCGCCATTGGGTCCACGCGAGCCGAGGCAGGCTCGGTGGGCCACTTTGCTTCCACGGACTGGAGAGGGTCCCGTCCGTCACTGTTTCGATGAGGGATTTTTTGATTGGTTGGACTCTCAGATCATCATGATTGAGGATTATCCCTATGCAGGGATGAACTTCACAGGCGATCCCGAGTTAGTCTTGCCCCCTGGCACCCAGTGGGGGCCCGATGGTAAGAAAAAATGATCAGTTGTTTTCAAAGAAGTTTTTGTTTTTAGCTTTTGAATGTTTATGTAAATTGTTTTTGTTGAAAAGGGGTGAAAATTAAGTTTTTACATGAAACTTTTGCTTGCTTGACACAGATGTGGCACCCGTCCGTCCAGCTGGGGCCCCTCGCTATGCACGGCGAGGATTGCAGCTACCTGCCGCTGGCGCACCTGTAGAGGAGGCGGAAGCCGGCGACGACGATGATACCCAGATTTTACATGAACTCTCCAGGAACCTGGAGGGTCTGAGTATGGGTATACCACCGCTTCCTATGCGGGAGGTTCCAGTTCGTTTGTAGCGGCATACTGTGGGTGTGCCAGAGAGATACCTGGTTCCTCTGAGGAGGATGGCTAGAGCAGTTGTATGCTATTATGAGCATCAGGCTTAGCTGTTTGGAGTAGATGTATTAGTGTTAGAGCATGGCTTAGCGTAGCCAAATTTTGTAAAACACCCCAAGTTTTGGGAGATTTTTCTTTCTTTTTGATGTTTACTGTGTACTGGACACGACATATATCTATATATATATATATATATTTTGGTGATTTTGTGTTTTTAAATTTTTATGCATTTTTGATGTGATAAAAATATATGTACTCATGAGTAAATCTTTTACAATAAATGTGACAAATGCCAATCTAACACATAATTTTCCAAAGAATCAGCTAATGCATTAAATTCCCTAGGAATGTGCTCAAATGTGATTGTTTGAAATTGACGTTCTAAAAGTCGCACTCGTAAAAAATAACGTAACAACATAGGGTGGCGGACGCGGTAATGATTGTTTAGCTGCATAATGACGAGTTGGGAATCTAACCTGACCAATAAATCGGAGATGTCACGAGATGTCGCTTCCATGAGGAGTTGGATCACTGACATGTACTCGGCCACATTGTTGGTGGCGTTACCCAGGAAGATCCCCCCGGAACCAAGAAGGTCCGACTCAGGAGTATAGAGAACCCAAGCAGCTGAAGCAATGTGTCTAGTGTGACGACTAGCACCGTCTGCATACCCGACGTATGATAACGAATGTGATGACATCTGTGCGAAAGAAAAAGATTACATGAGAAAAACACTTTAAACCAAACAAATAATCCAGAAGCATCAAAATAAAAATAGGCAAAACTTATGTACATAAAATTACAAAGCATATGCCTAGTGTGAAACTAGGCAAAATACTTCTTCAGATAGAGCCCGTTGCGGGGCTCCTCGAGTGGAATTCCATTACAGTCCTGTAGTTCGTAAGCTCCTTTTTAGAGGGCTTTAGTAACGATGTAAGGACCGAGCCACAATGGTTGGAGTGTTCCTGCCCCCATGAGGTCGTGTTTTTGATCATAAAGTAGAACAAGATCGCCCTCTTGGAAAGAACGAGGCTTGACAGATTTGTCGTATTGAGCTTTAACTTGGCGCTGGTGAGCTTCGAGTGCTAGTGTAGCATCTCGACGAGTTTCGTCCAAATGATCGAGCGAGAGCAAGCGCTCTTCTGTGGCGGTGGTGCCAGGCAAGAGTTCAACCGCTAGTTTAAGCGATGGGATTTCACACTCAATCGGAAGTACTGCCTCCAGGCCGAAAGCAAGTTGGAAAGGTGTGAAGCCTGTGGCAGTTTTTACTGACGTTCGGTATGCCCATAACGTAGAATATAACTTTCGATGCCATGTGGTTTTATGGTTTCCGACCAATCGACGAATCATGGTTTTGAGAACGCCATTTACGGCTTCTACTTGACCATTAGCTTGAGGATAATAAGACGAAGATTGATCTTGTCGGAAACCTAGCATGGATGTTAATTCAGTCATCATATGATTTTGAAAATGAGATCCATGATCTGTGACAATCGATAGGGGTACGCCGAACCGACAGATAACCTGATTAAACAGGAAGAGAGCGGCGGTTTCGCCATCGGCCTTAAAAGTGGGAAGGGCTTCAGCCCATTTCGTAAAATAATCGACCGCAACCACGATGTAGTTGTGTCCATTTTCCGAAGCGGGATTGCAGGTGACGAAGTCAATTCCCCATTTAGCGAAAGGACCGACGGAGATAACCGGGTGAAGGGGGGCAGGATGTGCGCGCATTTTCTTTGTGAAAATTTGACATGGATGGCATTTTTGGACTGCTGCAATGCAATATTTAAACAAAGTGGGCCACCAGTAACCAGCGCGCAAGATTTTTTGGGCAGTAGCTATGCCCGAAAGATGACCACCACATGCCCCTGCATGGCAGTCATTCAAAACGCGTTCTGCCTCATCGATAGTGAGACAACGTCGGAGAATAGTATCAACACCACGACAATATAGTGTATCGTTTAGCACGAGGTAGTGCTTTGCTTGGTGGCGGATACGACGACGGTCATCAGACGTGATAGCTGGGCGGAAGCGTTGAGTTTGTAGGTAGACTAAGATGTCTCCATACCAGGGGTCCGAAGAGTCGACCAAGTAGACAGATTCATCAGGG
The DNA here is from genome assembly GCA_034641835.2 of Pinus albicaulis. Lineage (NCBI taxonomy): Eukaryota > Viridiplantae > Streptophyta > Pinopsida > Pinales > Pinaceae > Pinus > Pinus albicaulis. The sequence continues at coordinate 946,354,433 of CM076581.1, forward strand.
AATGGATCATGAGCTACCTCTGCCGGGTCGATTCTGGGAAGGTCCGATAGTAATTCGGCGAAGACAAGGGATTTCTTTGCTTTGGCAGCTGTGAACACCAAATCAAATTGTTGGAGGATGACGATCCATTTGGAATATTTCCCTCCAATAATTTTTCTAGACAAGATATGTCACATGGGATTCTCCAAAGCAATCACCGTAGTCTGTCGCAGCAATATATAATGTCGGAGCCGGGTGACGGCGAAAACTACCGCCAGAGAGAGTTTCTCCACATGTGAATAACGTAATTCAGGTCCAATGAGACCTTTAGATAAATAGTAAATCACATGTTCGCTGTCATCATCGTGTACTTGAACCAAAACCATTCCAAGTGAGGATGGTGATGCTGCCAGATAAAGGAGAAAGTCGCGTGAATAATCGGGGGCACTAAGGAGTGGGGCTGAAACAAGTGCATGTTTTAAAGCATCAAATGACCGTTGAGCTTGGTCATCCCACAAGTATAGTGTTCCTTTCTTCAACAATCGCATGAATCCTTTCGTCATCTCGGCATAGTTAACGATGAAACGACGCAAAAAGTTTGCCTTCCCCTGCAAGCTTTGGAGTTGAAGGATGGATTGTGGTGCCGGCAATTCAATAATTGCTTTTACCTTATCGGGATCAACCCTAATCCCGTGCTTGGAAACAATGAACCCTAACAATCGTCCGGACTCGACCATAAATACGCATTTATGAGGATTCAAGCGTATATTGTAGAACCTGCACCTAGCAAAAATTTCTCTTAAATGGGCCAGGTGGTCTCGTCGCTTCTTGGAATGAGCCGGGAGGTCATCCAAGTATGCTTGTACAATATGTCGAATGTCATGAAAAGCATAGTCCATAGCCCGTTGAAAATTTGCTCCAGCATTCTTCAGGCCGAATGGGAGCTTTTTATACGCAAAGATGCCCCAAGGACAGATGAAAGCAGTTTTATGCTGGTCGTCTTTTTTTATGGCAATCTGGTTGTATCCCGAGAATCCATCCATGAAGGAAAAAGATTCGCATCCGGCACAATCATCGAGAATTTGATCAATGAACGACGTAGGATAATTTTCTTTTGGACAAGCGGCGTTCAGATCGCGATAATCAACGCAAACTCGAATAGTGCCTTGTTTTTTATCAACGGGAACCGGATTGGAAACCCATTCAGTTAAGGGAATGGGGTAAATGAAGCCAGCGTTTAAAAGTTTTTCTACTTCGACCTTGATGGCGGCTGCTTTGCGCGGGTGGACAGGTCTGAGTCGTTGCCGGATAGGTTTAACATTGTCATAAGTCTTGATTTCGTGCTCGACAATGGAAGGATCTATGCCGGGAATTTCGTCGTAAGACCAAGCGAAGACATCGCGGAATTCTTTAAAAAGATATGTGAAGGACGCAATTTCCTCAGGATTGCAGTCGGCTCCAATCTGAATATTTTCCATGATACCCGTTTTGACCGATATATCAATGAGTAAAGTCTTGGAAATATTACCCATGTTCCCTTCTGAATCGATAGTGTGGACAGTCGTATAAGAGGAGGGAACTATCTCAGGTTGGTCAAAAGACGAGATTTCAGTTTTTATTGCCTCCGAATCAATCGTCGAAGCGCGATGGTGGAACTCTCCCCAAGGTCGTTCTTCTAATGACATGATCTCTCGAATAGCTTCGTCTGTAGGCCAGACTTCATTGAGGAGATCCTTAGAGAGAACCGTGATGGGAGAGAGGGTCATACCTGTGGTCGAAACCATATCAGTGGAGGGTTCAGATGCGACTTGGATGGCTTGGTAAGCCAACTCAACCGGCGAAAGCGGCATCTGATCTCCATAGGAATCAATATCTGAAGGCGCCGGAATGATCCATGGGTCGATAGAGCCATCCGAAAAGGTGGATATCATTGCAACCGTGTTTGGGATCTGAGGCGGCGGTAGAGGAAAACAACCCAGTAGGGAAGATGCCGTCAGAAGACCGGTACCGATACTGACGTAAGAGTCAGGGACACCTTCTATTAAGGGTACAGAGCTACTTGGTAAAGTGGAATAATTAGGGGTGCAGAAGGATAGTTGATCGACCGTGACTATTTTCCCATCCAATGGAAATAAGATGAGTCGGAAGACCGAAGACACGATGGCGGTCATAGCATAAGACCAACTGCGACCGAGCAATAGATTATAGTCGAGATGACGCTCTACGACTTCAACGTCCACGTTTACCGTTTTCCCACTTAGAGTGATGGGAAAGCTAGCAAGGTATCCTTTGGGTAGGAACGTGTGGCCATCGAAAGCTTTAAGGGAATTCGATGGCGGGGTTAGAGTAGGAGAACCTAAATTCAGCCAGCAAGCTTGTGACATAACGCAGGTCGAAGCACCTTCATCTATGACAGTGCGATGGATGGGTCTCCCTTTCGATACAACCTGCACCTGGAATGCGAGTTGATGCGAGAGGCGAGGTTTAGCCTTTTCCATATCAAAGACTGCTAGCATGGAATCCTGGGGATCTATTCCACCAATGGCCAAAAGCAAGGCTTTCCTTTGTGCTGGACAGGTTTGTAATACTACAAGTGCAGACATAGCTGACGGTGCCTGCGCCAAATCTTCTACAATATTGTAGTTTTGGGCTGCACGTGCAGAGGTATTATGAGTCGTGCGTCGAAGTGTCCCTTTAGGGGGACGAATTACAGGTTCAACAGTAGGCCTTTCGATATGCAAATCGTTGGGTGGCAGCGGATTGGAACTAGTTACAGGTTCCTGAGCATCTATGGTAGGAGTTCCATAAAGCTTGGCGCGAGCTTGAAGGTCAATACTCTCGATGCCATAAATGGCAGATGGTCCTTCGCTGGAAGGATACGAACCACCATTGCCCCGTTGATGGGGTTGTGGCGGGTTGTCAACCATATGTTGATGTTGCTGCTATTGATTGGGGAAAGGATTGTGAAGAACGGCAGGTGTTCTCCCAGAATCCTTGTTAGCAATAAAATCAGTGCATTCCTGCAACCGAGGACATTTGTATGTCAAGTGGTCCTCCGCACAGATTTTACAAGGAAATATCATGGGTTTATCCTTTCCTTTTTCATTAGCAACATTTTTCTGATTAGAGTTATTCTGATTATTCGACTGCTCTTCCGAAGAAGATTTTTTCTTCTTATTCTTCCTATTTTTCCCGTTGGGTTTTTGTGAGGTTTGCACCGAATTTACCTCAGCGGAAGGGAGAGGAGTCGTTTGATGGGGGGCGGTGGCAGCCGAGGATGGCTGGGAGGTTTGCCCCGAGACTAATTGGTGGCTACACCAGAGATCGCGCCAATGAGACCATCGGCATGAGCTCTGGTTTTCTTAGTAGTCGGAGGGTTCGGGTTACCAGGGGCATGGGGGAGCAGATCGTAAAGCGTGCCAGATTGTGAATAGATTAAATCCAGGTGCTGGGCACGACGAATACATTGATCTTCTGTCACCGCACCAGAAAGGCAAATGTCTTTAGAGATATGGGGTAAAAGAGACTTGCAAAACCAATTTGCCAAGAGATGGTCCGGTATTGGCGCTTTGACAAGCCTCCTCCTACGTCTCCATTCATGAATATGGTCGGAGATGTGGGTGGCGGTGTCTTGGCGCAGTGATGTTAACAATTCTGTGCCGGTTTCCACTCTAATTGGTAGTTGAAAGTTCTTTAAGAACTCCGTCACTAAAGCGCCAAACGTATTGATGGTGGCGCGTGGTAATTCAATGTACCACTTGGCGGCATTGCCTGTAAGGGTGCGGGAAAACAGTCGAAGGCAGACACTATCATCTACCATGGAATTGGATATGGACCACAAATGGAAGGTAGTGATGTGTGCGGCTAGGTCATCTCCATGCTTCCCGTCGAACTTCGGGATATCTGAAGGAATCTTATGCGGTATAGGAGGCCAAAGCGAGTTGTGATTGATGGGGTCGTTTGTTAGCTTATGGATGTCGGGTATGTCCAAAGCTGCCAAGAAAGGCAATTGTGGATTTGCCCCCGAGTCTAACCAAGGCAGTATGGGCTGACTACTTGGACCATAGGGTCCCCCCATCCACGTGTTACCAGAAGGGTAAGTGGGACTTTGATAAAAACCTCCCATAGGTGGAGGAGTAGGAACATACGGTTGTTGTCCATAGGGCATAGTGTATTGAGGGGCAAATGGTTGGTTTCCCCCAGCATAAAAGTGCCCTCCCACTCCAGACAGAGGTTGGGGTTGGTTAGTCCAAATGGATGCAATAGAGTTTCCTAGAGGCATACTAGTATTTGCATAATTTGGCAACGGTATAGATCCTACACCTATGTTTGAACCACTTAAGGGGATATTATTTACAATGGGTTGTCCCATTTGTCCTAAGGATTGCATAGGAAGAGAAATATTCCCTGCTACCTGTGTACTGATAACACTGCCCCCTGGTATAGTAGCCAGGGGGTTTGAACTCAACAGAGGGTTCCAACCGAAAGGGTTGCTAAAGGGAACCGAAGTAGTCGTGCTCGTGGGAGGAGCTACCGTGGTCCCCAACGTGGTCACGGTAGGAGTAGATGCCGAAGGGTTCGGTAAACTACTGACAGTTGTGTTGACCATAGGGTTGGGGGTAGGCATATGTTGACTACTGGGGTTACCCAGTAATGGCATAGAACTGACCACCGGCGGGGAGGATGATGGCGAACCAGGGATGGTTGCCATTGGTATCGACCCTGTGGATACCGGTGGAGAAATATATGTTGGTGTTGCCGCAGACATATCTTGGCGCGGTGGAATCTGGATTATCACCGGTCCTAACGGATCAGTGAGCGGAGGATTGTAATTAGGTACAACGCCTTCAGTGAAAGGGTCCTCCGAGAGTTCCGGCTGATAAGGGTCTATGTGGTAATCCAGATTAGTCAGAGGAGACTGCTCTTCCGTAGAAGGCCCGGGTTCACCAAGGTTCAATCTTTCCTCTAGGGTGAGAGGAGGTAGACCTTGCTGTCGTCGAGACAGACGGCGTGGGTCAGGGGACGCCACGGTGACCGGTTTAATTTTAACAAATTTTTTTAAAATGTGATGTATTATGAAGTCTCAAATGACAGTATCCACACAACTACTAAAAAAGAAAAGACTCTCTAAAATCAATCAGCAAGCAGCCAGTATAGGGTGCCCTGTCTGAGTACTACCGTTCACTGGTGATGAAATCCAGTCTCACAATAGCATATAGAGAGGGTTGGTCGAAAGTACAGTTACGGTTACTCTAGAGCTTCGCCCGAACCCCAGAGGATAGGTGTAAGCACTCTCATGAAGACGAGTACCCTCCTAAAGACTGAAGACAGAGTAGGTTCGTCTGTTTCAGGTACCAGGACAGCCCGTCCCAGTCACCTTGTGTAAGTCCCTAAAAGTATGGCCACTAAGGATACCTCAAATCACAGACACTATCAGGGGGGTCCACGATCAAGGACAGTGTGCTATATGGGCAGAATACCTAGATCCCCGATCTAGTTTCGACATCCTCGAAGGGAACCCCAATATATAACACACCCACAGGATGCAGTCGAAGGCGGGCTACCTTCTAGTGCACCCAAGTGTTGTCTCGCGCTGAGCTCCGGTAAAGGAACGGTCCCAATAATGTGAGTGCAGCAAGATTTCACTCGTTAATGACTCTAGTTTTCAAGTTTTGAGATCTTGGGTAGTTTTCTCACTGTCCTAACCCAAGATCCTAGCCTGAACTACTGTTTGTGTGAGCTCAAAAAGAGTTATTAGATTGATTTTATTATCGCTTTGTTTTTAGTGTACTTTGTTATTAGTCTTGCGGAGGGGAAATGGACGTATGAAGTATAGTGAGACGCTTGACTCAATAAACCATGCAAAACATGCTCTAAATAGTAACTTCAATGAAGAGTGTTTATTTATCAATCATCCATGCACCAACATGTAAATAACACAGCTCAACTTTCAAGATTCTGACTTCTATCTACCTCTTTGACAGTCTGTGAACTAAACTTTCAGAATAAGCTTAACTAAATGCAGAAGAAAAAAAAATTTTCTCTTTAAAAAAGTAAATGCTTTGCACACTAACTAAATAAGAGAAACAAATAATCAATGCCAGCTTTAGCAGACAAGCACAGGGATTCAGTCTGTGAAAGGTACTGGTGGCCAAAAAACTCAACAGCTAAAACACAGTCACAGTAGTGAACAGTAGGGTTTTTGGCTGGGTAACGCTCTATCTGTGAGAAAATACAGCATTATAACGCACTATATTTAAGCCTAGACCACGTTATAACACACTGGATGAACTACATAGGTCGCGTTAACCAGGGAAAAGCTCTTCAGTTGGCCAGACAGGAACAGGGTTGAACTCTGCAAGCGTTTGGTATGTCTACTGGGCATCAAAAAATGGTCAGAAGGATACTGAACAGAGGAGAGAAGAAATGAAAGGAAAAATAGTCCAGAAACTATGGGGACACTCCCCAGTGGAGTCTCCAATTCTTCTATAGGGTAAACTGCTTGGGTGGTTGGTTTTCGTATATCCCTCTCAGGGCTTTCCGGTGCCCGAGGCAGATAGTAAGATTAGCTATGCTGTTCACAAAGATGGCATGAGCATGTTCATATTAGCTTGAACTAACTTGAAGGAATACAATAGAGAATTACCTCTTTGACAGCTTTAGAATCCTTTGGAGAGCGCTACGCAGCAAAGCAAGAGTCCTTCTTCACCGGCTCCAAATCTGAGTCCTGCAATCAGTCAAAGCACTCGCGTAATTTCTAATATAACGATTATTCTATCAATTAAATCAACAATAAACATCTAGATTATACACATCTGAGCCATTCATATCATACTAAACAAATATTGAAACAACAATATAACATTAAGCATCGAATGGACAAAACGAACATAGTTCTATTGATTTTGAAAGAAGGAGGATTACAACCATCGGTTGTACCAAGCCCTCCTCAGTCTCCCAGTATCTCTTCTCTATCAAGTGAAGAAGTCCAAGCCAACAAACTCTCTAGGAGCCTCTTTGACTCTTGGCCTTCACAATTTCACACTATTCTCTATTCCACAAGTATACAAGAACTTTTGAGCAATCCTTCGACCTTCAATTAAGAGCCTTCAGCTCCTTCTTATAGGAGAGGGAGAAGTCCATTGTTGCCCTTCTCTTTCCACTAGTTTGGAATGGAAAAGGCTTAGATGTTTCTTTGATCTCCATGCTTTTGCCTCTCTTGGAGTTCAGTCTTCTATGGAAATGACCAATAATGAACTGGTGCTTCTGCAGTTTCCTTTGTGCACTGACTCCTTTGTGAGGGAAAGTCGGAGATTCAAATCTTTCTCCGCGCTCTTTTCCAAATTCAAACTTAAAACACAGGTAACACGTCCCTCCAATGTAAACAGAGCGTTGCCCTAGCCACTAACGCGGGCAATGTATTGCTTGCCTGTGTTATAACGCTCTTGTTCTGTTCTATATATGCGTTACCCTGGGAAAAATAGGTTTAATTTAGGTCTTTGTACTTCTTCCATATTTGTCTTCCCCTCTGAGCTGATGAGGAGGTATTTTAACCTGTAACAAGGGGTGGGCCACCTTCCAATCATCCTAATCCACCTTCCATACCCTTTTTCCACCTATTTTTGGCCTCGGATTGCCCTCAGAGTGTTTCCTGTAGCACTACAGGAAACCTATAACAACAATTAAAATAGCACCAGTGGCCCCCTCCTTAAGCCCAGAAACCACCATCCACATCCTCTAGACCTGCAAAAACCACTCAAACACCTTCAACCTTGCACCCATGTGTTCACGCCTTCCATTAGCCACCTTATCACTTTCTTCTCCTAGCTACAAAACAACACAATTACAAGCATAGGTCATGATTAGTTGCATGATTAAAAGCATGATAGATAGAGCATAGAGTAAGTAGAGTATATTTAGCCATTTGGCCCAGCAAAGTGTGATTATATTAGTTTCCTTTATTCCATTTCAATTCAGAAATTTACTTCATGCAAGATGCCTAGGTTGTTTTCATTTCTTATCATAGTTTAATGAGTAGATTTATTTCATTGCAGAATAGTTAGATGTACTTGCTTGCTATAGTATAGTTATGTATTTTCTGATAGTGCCATGGATTTGAATCATTTTTAGCCCTAGGCCTAATTTCAGAAGTGTGACAAACTTAATCTAGTAACCCTAGAAGTAGCACCCTTTCGTAAAGCTCAGAAGAGGATGACATGAGTAGAATGCATCTGTTTTGTATATATCACTGTCACATCCAAGTTTGTATGAACCCCAGGTTGATAAAGTAAAGTAGGGCAGCCCCTGGGAGTTACAACATTCTTGGTGCAATACTAGGGATCACCACTTTCTGGCTCCGTTGCCGGGGAGGTGTCTAGTAGATGGTTTGATTTTGTTTTAGCACTCTTTTATGTTTTCCTTTTACATGTTGTTTCAAAAATATTGAAAAAATATAAAAAATATGATTTTCATACCATGCAGGAGTAGGGATACTCAAGGAATTTTTTTACCTATAAGCCCCACATCACCACATAGTCACCTTTCACTCTTCTTTAGTGGTTGTGAGGTTGAACACACCATAGGTGAGCCTTATGAAAATTTTGAAGAACCTATTGGAGAAGAATAAGATCTTGTTTCACCCGAGGAACCTGCTTCACCTATCTCAACCGTCGCTGACACTGAAGCTTATAAATAATTTCCCTTTAGAAAGGCATATGGGGAGACTAAAATGAAAAACATAAGCCCCTAAGCCCTTCCACACTTTCATGGACTTACTTCGAAAGATCCTGACACATTCACGTTTGAATTTGTTGTTGTCTGTAGGACCTATGACTATTACATGATCAGAAGTTGAAGCTATTCCCATCTACCCTTAAGGATGAAGCCTTGCACTGGTTCATGGGTTTACTTGGGAACAACATCACTACCTGGGCACATATGCAAGAAGTCTTCAACAACAAGTACATGGACTACTGTAGGTCCAAGCAAACTAAGGATGAGATATTCAGGATGATTTTAGGGCCTGATGAATCCCTAGAAGACCATGAAGAGAGGTTTCAATTAAACTATAAGAGAGCTAATTGTACTCTTGATCCCATATCACTTAAAATATTACTTCTTTGAGGGATTAGAGAGGAGTTGATAGAAACCCTCAATATTGTTGGAATCACGATTTCCGTTAGACCAAAACCCTCAGGCGTTAGTCTCCGTTACAATCGCCAGAGTTAGGATCCACGAGTGGCGGTTAGTCCATGTCGCGAAACACACAAGGAGTGTTGAAACCAATGTCCAACAATCTCCCCCCCGATGCGAGCCGGGTGAGTTTTGAACTTGAGATCTGTTGCTCTGATACCAATTGTTGGAATCATGATTTCTGTTAGACCAAAGCCCGTAGGCATTAGTCTCTGCTACAATTGCCAGAGTTATGATCCACAAGAGGCAGCTAGTCCATGTCGCAAAACACACGGGGAGCGTTGAACCCAATGTGACCCAACAAATATGTTATTAGGAGGAGATATCTACCAACTACCTTATGAAACAATCAGTACTATCTTCAGGAACCATTTTAGGGCAGTTAGGAAGAAAGGCAGAGCTAGCCAAAGTACAACCAATACCCCTTCCTCTTCCACCTCCATCAAACATGAGATTGGAAATATGTTGGAGGACTTCAAGAGTGACATGCTGCACACCTTTGCTTTGCAAATGGACACAATGCAGGTCAAAAGGAAGCAAGAGGAAGTAGAAAAAGCCTTGGCTATATTTTGCCATAGATGTACTAGAAAACACCCTAGAAATGAATTCCCACTAAATGTCATAGAGGTTTGCTTAGTCTTTGAGGAGAATCATGCCACAAACAAGTGTCCCTCCTTACCTGGACTTAAAGCTGTATATCAAGGTGGGGAAGTAGGACCAGAAAAACTCTGTTTCATCAACCAGAGAAGGACTCAAGGCCCTAGGTCATATCAACAAGATATGAAAGGTGAACCTTACTCTTATTATCACAATAATAAGAATGCACCCATGCAACCTTGGTACACCCCCACTCCTCCATCCTGGCCTATACCTCCTACTTGGCCTTACGACCCTCCATATCATCCTCATCCCATGAACCAACCATTTCAGCAGTATTTTCCTCAAAAACCTTAGTGGAACAATCCATCCCAATAGTAGAGGCCTCAACATAATCAATCACCTGCTCTAATTCCTCCACCCCAACCTCAACCTCAGCTTACTCATGCTGCTCCACCCAAGTTACCTCAAATCCCTGCACAACCAAATTCGAACCCGAACAACATACATGCATAATAGGTTTATAGTGGAGAGACATCCTATCCAACTTATGTTGTGGAGATATAAGAGATTAATCTAAGGTCGGGAAGAGTAATACTAGACAATCACCCTCCATCTCCACCTGTAGAGGTTGAGGAGGAAAAGGAAGAAAGTGACACTCAAATCCAATAACCTTCTTTTCCCGAGTGCTTGATCCATTCCAATCAACATACCCTAGAGGAGACTGAACTTTTGGGAGAATTGAAAAATTTGTGTGTCAAGATACAATTTCTCCAGGCCATTAAGGATGTCCCTATTTACAATAGGCTCATCAATGAAACATTAGGGGAATTTTGAGGTCTAAAATGGGCCTCCTAAGGAAATAATAAAATAATAGCTAAATCAATAAAATAATATTTATGAATTTGCATTTTACTTTTTGCACCACAATCCATGTAACCATGGTCAAATTCAATTGAAAAGATGTACCAAAATAAAATTAATAAAAAATGTATTGATGTGACTATAAATAAGAATGAGTTTTTCAAGAAAATGTCATTATCATTGAACATCTAATGCATTTGTCCTTTGTATTTAAATAACTTAAAATAAAATGTAAATATAAATTATAAATATAAATTCGTAAATTCTTAGTTGTATAATATACTATTCATTAAAATTTATATTATTTAAATTATATAATAACATGTAATTAATATACTATATAAAAATAAAATAAAATAATATAATAAATGTAATATATTATTTTATGTATTTTTTTTAATTACATATTGATTTGATTTGATTTATAACATAACAAAAAATAATATATAATATAAAAAAGGAATATAGTATATATTCTATAACATTTAGATTATTTTTCATAACATTATGTATAATAATTTATCATATTAATATAATCATAATGAAATTAATTTATTTGTATTTAAAATTAAAGAAAAAAAACATTGAAATAGATTTAATTTATATTTATAAGTAATATATATATATATATATATATGAACATATAGGTTTTATTTATGATGCTAGGTTGGGCCGGAGCCTAAACAACCCCTATTACATATTTCTTTTTCCAAAATACCCCAGTGGGGCGAGTCTCTACTTTTACATAGCTGGGGAGCTTCAATTATGGAATAGGATACCAAATAGGGGCTTCATCATTTTTTTAGAGTTCTCCTTGGGCTAAGAGTCAGCCTATATTTTCTTTTGCATCCACTTCCTTATTTAGATTTCGCAGAATGTGGTAGAAGGAGATGGAGGTGTAATTTTGCAGCACTTTTCGGAGTCTTTGCAAGGTCTTGTTGAGGGATGGATTGTTGAAGTGATCATCAATATTTATGATATTTATCAGGATTTCTGAGTCTTCGATGACTTGAATGTCTTTTTCTCCATGTTCATGAGTGATCTTGCAAGCTTTGAGTAGTCCTAAGAATTCTGCTTGATTGTTTGTACTCTACCCAAGGCCCCAACTGAAGCTAACTTTACTGTGCCTTTCTCAGGAATAGATTACGCCCCCTGCTCCAAATGTCCCCAGGTTTCCTTTGGAAGCTCCTTCAAAGAAGATCGTGGCTTTTTCCTGGTTCTTCCACCAAATTTTAAAATCGAGTTCAGGGACCCGAAGCCTCCACTTATTGAAACAAAGCCGAGAGGGGGTATTTTTGCTGAAGGCACTTTTTAGAGGCGCTCCAATCCAGCTGATCACATCAAGGGAAAGCTCATTGTCTGTCTTGTGGGATCGATTCTCTAAGGACTCAAACAGTAAGACTTTTTCTTTAGCTGCCACAACTGTGGGAGAGCACAAATTTTTGTTGAAGGTGGCATTATTCCTTGCTAACCACACTTCCTAGCAGATGTATTTTTGGATTGCATACCAGATTTTTGTCCACATTTATTTGCTAATAAATGCATGGGCTGATCTCCCTTTCCTTGTGGTGAATAAATTTATTACTATGATCTGCGAAGGGATTTGAGCATTAAGCCCATGCAACATAGCTTCCATCCATACCTATTGTGTAAATGAGAATTCTATAAACAGATGGTCAATTGTTTCCATTTCCAAGCAGCAGAGTGGGCATCTGTGTGGACCATAAATGCCCCTACTTTCCAGGTTATCCCCAGTCAAGATCCGTCTATGCATGAGGAGCCAGCAAAATAATTTTACCTTTGGAATGCCAATAGGATCCTAGACATGCTGCCACAACGATGGAGAGTGTAGTGAAAGACGAGACTGGAGGACAGCGAATCCCTGCACTACTGAGTAAATGCTAGACCTTCCCCATCCCCACTTATATTTTTCACGCCGTTGAACCGAGGCTAGCCCAGTGACTGTAGCAAGGAAGAGTCTTAATTGAGGTTGCAACCAATCTGGAGGGTGAGGGATAGCCCAATCATTCCAATTTCCAGTAACGTCCCAGGAATAAATATCATCCAGATTGTTGATCCCATGGTTTTTGAGCCAATCTCGCAGATATGCAATGTCATGGTCTAAGTTGAAAGGTTGGAGACCCATGATTTTGTCTTCCCATAGGCAGATTTTTTTCCATTTCCAGGAATTCCATGTAGGTGCTCTTTGAGGAAATCCAAACCATGAACACAAAGTTTCCATAGAATGGTGCCCTTATTAGAAGCTCCATCCTCCATATTATTTAGAGAGAGCCCATGCATATATTTTTTTATGAGCACTTGAATTACAAGGTTTCGATGGTTCAAGGAGATTTTCCATAAAATCTTCCCTCCCAAGGCCAGATTGGCCAACCCAGGGTCTATAAGTTGCATGCCTCCATCTGTTAAGGGTATTTTTATGATATCCCAGCTCACCAAGTGGATTTTTTCTAATTCCCCTTACCTCCTTGCCACAGAAAGTTTCTTAACATCTTAAAGAGTTGTTCAGTGATTGATTTTTGAGCCAATAAAAAAACAGCTTGATATATTGGGAGGGAGGAAAGAACAGATTTCACAAGGATTAGCTTTCCAACTGTGGTAAGCCACTGTCCTCCCCAAGAATTCATTTTTGCCTTAATTTTGCTGAGGATCTCTGCCCAATGGAGGGCCTTATTAGAATCCAAAGACAATGGCAAGCCAAGGTGTTGAAAAGTGTAACTAGGTCGGTCTTCATGTTGACTATGTATTGTGTATTTATGTAAATAAGAAGAAAAAGATAATAATATATATATTTTGTTGTAATTTCTTCATGAGTTTCATAATAAAGATTTATTATGTAGATAGACTTCTTCTTGATGTCTATTAGGTTTGAGTCTTCTAGCCATAAAATATAATTAAGTGTCATATTCATGAAGGATATAGTCTATAGCAATATATGCTCCAAGACCTTGTGGAAGAAGGGCACCTAACAGCCCTAAAACAATGTTGAATACAAGCTCTTAACAACCCTTATTCAACGCTGGAAATAATGTGTTAAAGTCATCTTACAATCTTGGTTGAAGTTGGCCTAAATTTTTTTTGAAGGGTCGGCCTAAAATCTAGACTGGTCACTGTATATATAACATCTCCTGTAGCCTATTTCACATACAGAAATTGCGAAATTTCTTGAGAAAATTTATGTGGATCTTTCTGTGATTTCCACAGTATAAAAGTGCGTACTTTTGAAGGGACATAATATGTGGATTTCTCTGATGCGTAATGCGGACTAAAGACCAGAAGGAAGTGCGGATTTTTAGTGTGGATTTCAGGCAGGAGTAAGCTCGGATCTCAAAGGAGAATTAATGTGGATAATAAGATAAGAGAATAGTGTGTACTTCTCTGTATTTACAGTACGGATTTCAGGAGTCTATCACAGAAGTTCAATTGCAGATTTGTCTAAGCTATCTCAGCCAAGGTGAGGATATATCACAGTTGTAATACATATTTTTTTGTGATGCCAAAACAAAGAAAAGATCCTAGAAGATAAAGTCAAGGGAAATCATATTGAAGGAAGAATTTGTTGAAGTTGGGACAGTGATCATAAGAAGAAAGGCATTCTTAAAAGTAGGAGAAAGTGAGGAAGGTAAATCTGAGATTTACCTTCCTAACTAGAACTCAAGGAATTCAGCTGAAAGTATATTCAAAGAAAATATAATGTTGTCCCTATATTTGATTGCACTATAAGAAGTGAAAACTTGGAGACTGAGTTCTCTAGTACCAGTGCAGAATAGTGTAGATTGGTGAAGAAGAAAAGAATCAATTTTGGAGAAGTTGTATCAAGGTCTTGGAAGCATATCTAGGTCAAGGGTCTGAGTCTTGGTCATGGTACTTGTCATTTGAAGATGTATAAGAAGAATTCTTTGTGGGTTTGCCTCTCCAAGAGGGAGAGGTTTTTCCATGGCTATAGGAGCCTAAGTTTGTGTCTTGTTTATTTTGATAATTGACTTGATAAAAGACTAAACAAGATAATGAAGAGAAGACATAAGTAACTCAAGTAAGCTCACAAGTAATTATCAAGAAGAGAATTTGTATTAATCACCATCCCTCCAAATTCTCAACATGGTATCAGAGCTAAGGTGCTGAACTCAAGGGCTGCTTGACAAAGGAGACACCCTAGGAAGTGAAGATCAAAATTTGGGTTGAAAAATCAAATCAGTTTGAAAAGGAAGACTCTCGAGCTACTTCAAGAAAGATCTCCTATCTTGTTTAAAGGATCAACTCAATCAAGAAACTAATATTTGCCATCAAATATTCACATTCAAGATTTTGTTAAAAGAAGGACCTCAACTTCTGAAGATATACTTCATCAAGGATTCAAGAACACCTACATTGAAGATTTCTATCTTAAAAGAAACTCTTGACTTAATCTTAAAACATCATCAAGGAAGCTGCAAACCACTCTACTCAAGTAAGAATCTATGACCTTACTTAAATCTGTCAAAATGACTTATTGTAAAGAGAGAAACAAGCTAGTTGGGTCACCAAACTTTATTGCATGGAAGAAGAGGAGAACTTTGAGTTTAATTGAACACAAAGTTATGGAATATGTCAAAGGTTTTACAATCCAACCCCCAAAAGAAGATGCTCCAGCTCTTTCCAAGTACATGAAGGGAGAAATTAGAGCCCAGAGGATTCTCATAGAATCTATTAAGGACTCTCTCATTCCCGATGTATCAAAACTAAAGTATGCTAAAGAAATATATGAGAAAATGGTGGAGCTATTTTCTGTGAGTACTGCAGGAGAAGAAATCTCTCTGAGACAATAACTATATAAAATGAAGTTATTAGGGGAAGAAGGAATCACTCCATACTTTATGAGGATTTATGAAATAAGAGATCAACTGCAGGAACTGGGAGAAGTAATGTCTAACACTGAGATGAATATAGTGGTGTTGAATTCTCCTTAAGAGGAATGGGAAAACTTCACCTCAATTTTATATGGGAAGAAAGAAGCCACTCCATTCCATGATTTATGGTCTCTATGTAAAATAGACGAAACAAGACTAAAAGCCAAAGTTGATACAGGACCAAGTGAAGAGAATCAAGCCTTTGCAGCCACATATAGGAAGAAAGGAAGATTCAGAAAATTTGGTCCTCAGAATAAAAGAAGGAATATGGACAACGTACGATGCTTTGGATGTAATGAACTTGGAATTATAAAAGAGATTTTTCAAAATCTAACAAGGACAAGAGGAAAAGGGAAGAATCCCATATCTGAGATGTGAGGAAAGAACCAGATGCAAAGAAATCTAAGCAAGAAGAAGCAAGGGATGTTTACTATGATTGAGATTATCTTCTCCTTCGCGATATTTCTATTGGTTGCAAAATAGTACGATAGGAAGCAATGTATATTATAGCATCATGATAAAAATCATGTTAGGAGCTATTGGTGAATCAACTCCGGGAAACCTCTCTAATAACATTACTATTGGAAAGCAGTCATCAAGATCAAGGGTCATCATGGAAACTGTATTCTGGTATGTGATGACATATTGATGGAGCAGACTAAGGTAATGAAGATCTTCATTCTACAGAAATTTCTATAGGATGACTCAAGGGAAAAAGGTATGAGGTATGTATTTATTTATATGCTAACACTGGATGCTGTGAAGTCATGTCATATGGTTGCAGGTAATAGACTTCCATATTTAGAAGTATGATCTATGAAGGAGGATCTCTTGAAGCACTGATAGATGAAATCAACATAATATATATCCTCGTGGAATATGAGGTGGCTGTATATGAATGAGGAATTGGAAAATGTGCAAGTTCCTGAGAATGAAGAATGTGCAGAAATAAATAGATCATGAAATTCAACCATGTCAAGAGGAAGTTATCATCCGGAAGCCAAGAAGATGTGACTAGCAGATCTCATGGGAGGATATGTAGACTCTGACAGAAGTCTGGTAAAGAAGAAGACCCTTGAAAAAACATATCATTAGGATATGTTTCAATCTGAATAAAGGATGCCGATGCCTACAGGAAGATGTCATGGCGAAAGGTCATCACTCAGGTAACTTTTTTTTAAAAGGTTCACACGTATATGTTTATCTGGATGAATTTGTGTAGGACCGCTAATCATGAGAAATGATTTAAGATCCTTGGAGATGATTTGAAAGGAAGCAAGATGGCATAAAAAGTGGACTAGATAAGAAATACAGATGAACCACTCTTTGGTAAATGACATGACTCATGAATGAAAGTGATGGATGATTTGTCCCCTATGGAGCTAAAGTTGAAGATTCTTTAGTATCAAAATCCATGACATCGAGGGGAGGAGTTCTTCATGAGCAGCTGGGTGTCTCACCATTGCTGCTGCAGGTCCTTGATTGAGAGGGAGACTAGTGATCAGTTTCTTACTTGGAAGAAACTAGGTAATTCCTAAGGATGAGCTTAGGTACATTCCCTATACAGGAATGAGTACATTCCCTTATGGAATGGGTCCTCCCTGGCTGAGATGGAGAGATAGACACATCATTCTGGTCTTCACTTAGGAAGACAGGATGGAGGATTGGGTAATCATCTGGCATTCGATACTCTTTGAGAATGTGTTATGGAATTCAAGATAAGAGTAGTTAGGGACTGATATTCTTTGAGGGATAGCTACCCAAGAGAAGAATAGTCCAAGAAGGTCATACTTTGGGAACACCTGGGTGGAGTATGTACCTTGGAGAGACAATGACTATGGTGTCGATAAATCATGTGTCTCACCAACATTGTGTCCCATTCTCTCGTTGAGAGATGGGGTTGTTAGTCAAGGCCTTGCACTAGGACAATGCTGGTCGATATGAAGCTATACAAATGCGATTACCAATCTGATTCTTCTTATGAAATTCTTCAGTTTGAAGGTGACCATGTACCTGTATGAATACCTCCCTAGTTAAGAGGAAGTGTTCAAAAGTGTAACTAGGTTGGTCTTCATGTTGACTATGTAATTGTGTATTTATGTAAATAAGAAGACAAAGAGAATATATATATATATATATATATATATATATATATATATATATATATATATATATATATATATATATAGTACTTGCTTCATGGGTTTCATGAGCAAGATTTATTATGTAGATAAAATTCTTCTTGATGTCTATTAGGTTTGAGTCTTTTAGGCATAAAATATAATTAAGCGTCATATTCATGAAGGATCTAGTCTGGAAATATATGCTCCAAGACCTTATGGAAGAAGGGCACCTAACAGCCCTCAAACAACGTTGAAGACAAGCTCTTAAAATCCCTTAAGACAACCCTTATTCAACACTGGAAATAATGTGTTAAAGTCAGCTTACAATCTTGGTTGAAGTCGGCCTAAAATTTTGTTGAAGGGTTGGCCTAAAAGTTAGACTAGTCACTGTATATATAACATCTCCTGCGGCCTATTTTACATACAAAAATTGCGAAATTTCCCGAGACAGTGTATGTGGATTGTTTGTGATTTCCACAAGAAAAGTGCATACTTTTAAAGGGACAGAAGATGCGGATTGCTCTGATGCGTAATGAAGACTAAAGACCAGAAGGAAGTGTGGATTTTTAGTGCAGAAATCAGGCAAGAGTAAGCTTAGATCTCAAAGGAGAATTAATGTGGATAATAAGATAAGAGAATAATGTGCACTTATCTATGTTTATAGTATAGGTTTCAGGAGTCTATCATAGAAGGTCAATTGCGGATTTGTCTAAGATATATCAGCCAAGATGAGGATATATCATAGCTGTAATACGTATTGTTTTGTGATTCCATAACTAAGAAAATATCTTGGAATATAAATTCAAGGGAAATCGTATTGAAGGAATAATTTTTTGAAGTTGGGACAGTGATCATAAGAAGAGAGGCAGTCTTAAAAGTAGGTGAAAGTGAGGAAGGTAAATCTGAGATTTACCTTCCTAACTACAACTCAAGGAATTCAACTGAAAGTATATGGAAAGAAAAGATAAGGTTGTCCCTATATTTTATTGAACTATAAGAAGTGAAAACTTGGAGACCAAGTTCTATAGTACCAGTGCAGAATAATGCATATTGGTGAAGAAGAAAATAATCAAGTTTGGAGAAGTTGTATCAAGGTCTTGGAAGCATATCTAGGTCAAGGATTTGAGTCTTGGTCATGGTAGTTTTCATTTGAAGATCTATAAGAAGAATTATTTGCGGGTTTTCCTCTCCAAGAGGTAGAGGTTTTTCCCTGGCTATAGGAGCCTAAGTATGTGTCTTGTTTATTTTGATAATTGACTTGATGAAAGACTAAACAAGATTAACTCAAGTAAGCTCACAAGTAACTATCAAGAAGAGAATTTTTATTAATCATCAACCCTCCAAATTCTCAACACAAGGTACTTGATTTTATCCTAGGTAGCGAAGGCCATGAAGCCAAGGGCGTGAGCGATCCGATTCATAGCTTTTTGATCAATATCCTAGCCATACACAACACTTTTCATCCTATTGAACAAGTAGTCTATTCTGGGGTCACCACCAGCAGGAGCATATCTAGCGTCCTCACCGGGTTAAGTTGATTCAGCATTCCGACTAGCGGAGGTAAAGGCAGGAGATCTAGCTTACCCATAAGCAAAGGTAGAGGCTACAAGTTGAGAATTTCCAATGCGAACAAGTAGTTCCTTCCTTGACATTTCCTTTCTATTTTGCTTGCGGCCTAGTCTCTGATCCATCATAGCAGTTCTAAAGGCTGTTTGTATCGGTGTTACTGCCCCGTATCACTGTCACATGATGCTCCTTGGGAACTGTTTTCAAAGATGAAAAATATCCTCCTCTTGAAGCAATAACTTCATACCCATCCCCATGTGGTGATGGCCCTTGTTATGAAGTGACATCGCTATTACTGCCTTCATGCTCCTTCTCCTCATCAATATTTGAGAATACCTCATCAACAATGAGAGACCCTAGATCTTGGCCTTCCCTTGTGTTGTACCTTAAGAGACAATACCTTAGCTGTGATAAGGAATCAATGCTTAAGACATTTATATGATTATGTCACAAATTTTTATGTCTCTATTTTATTAACCCTCAAGTGTTTATAATCAAACCCTTAAATATCAAATATGATGAATGCTTCACAATGCTACCATTTGATGATGTTAAATGAAGTTACTTAGAAGAAAGTGTAAGAAGAAGTCCAAACTAATATGCTGTTTTATACAGAAAATATCATCCCAAACCCCAGAAGAAATATATGAAATAATAGTTAAAACAAAGGAGCGCCAATTAAGGTTTTTAACTCTTATATATAGAAGTAAAAAGAGACCTGCTGCTCATAACCTTGTTTTATTCATAGATAGAAAATACATAATGTAAACTTGAATACATTTCAACATAAACAAAACGTCAGAAACTTGCTTAATCGTTCATTAATCTTTGAATCTCTGAGTACAAAAATATTTGTCTGAAGGTCCAAAACTCGGAACCTTTTCTTCTCTTGAAAATTACATTAAATATAGTAAAAAGCAGTTTGGAACTAATGTACAATTACATGCCTTGAAAATGTCTTGTTACAATTACATTGTCTTCAGAAAATAACATAAAATAAATGTCCTAATCTATAGGAATTGCTGATGATGTGGCTTCTTTTCCTTGGTCAACTAATTTGTCTTTCTTTGCTGCTGATCCTTTTGGCAGGTCTATTTTTCAAGCTCTGCACTTTTTCCATATTTCTACCTTTGTCATGGATGAATGTGTCATATTGTGATATTCCAGTCTGAATGTAGTAATTCGATCATAAGAAGGCCTTTCTGAGAAAAGAGTTTTTACTATCCACAAGAGTTGAAAATGTCTTTGCAAGAAGTTGACCATTGTCTCTCCTTTAAGCACCTGAGTCTTCTCATGCCTGTTATCAACTTTTCTTTTTGTCATCACTAGTAAGTTCTCATAAGAGCTCCATGGAAAAATATTTCCTTCAACTCCCCAACATGATGGCAAGCCTACTCTTGTCATTTTATCAAAAGATTTATCAAATTGACTTACTGCTTCCTTGATTTCCATTAGTTTCTTTTCTGTAGCCTTTCTGAGATCATTTCTGACAATCATTTTATTAATTTCTACTGCATACAACATCCTGTCCTGCATATCATTCTCTTCTAACTCCTGATCTGATTTGGAATTAATAAAATCAATAAATCTTCTGGCCCAAATGGCTCTATTAATTCCTTTTTTCTTATCAGACATGATTAGTTCTTCACGTTATAAAATAAGGCTTTTCTCTTTTGCAATTATCATAAGGAAGCACCAATTGGATTTCATTTCTGAAATGATATTAGTCCAGATGATATCTTTAGCTTGTGTTAGTGAAAGATTTCCTTTCATTCTTTCTTTGAGATTTTTAATCTTAGATTCAGCATTTTGAAAATCCATTTTGTATTTGTCAGCTTCATTTTCTATGACTTTCATCAAATTTGTTACAGTCTCCAAATCTGTTTGAGCCTTCTTTCTATCTCTTTTGGCGATCTGCAACTCAGTATTTAATTGAAAAATTTGTGCTTGAGGGTATTCATCACCTGTAGCAAAAGCAAAAGTACAGTTATGATTATCACTATGATTTTGCAATGAGATTTCAGTCTGCTTTATTTTGGATAGTTCTTCATCTTTCTGCATGAGTTGTTGCAACAATTTTTCCTTTTCCTTCTCTACCTCTGTAACTTATGTAGCCATTGAATGTTCTCCAGTAGGTAACTTCAACTTCTTCCTTAATGTAGATATCTCTACCTCAACACTTTGCATGAGTTTCTGCACAGCAATCTTATCACTGGGGTCTACTCGATCTTTTATAATAATCTTCTTCAATTCTTCATTTTGAACTATTAAGGCTCTTGAGTTAGCCTTCTCTAACTTCAACTGTTTAATTACTTTACCCAACATATTATCTGCCTTTATTGCCATTGCATTAGTCTTTGTGAGGTCATTTACAATAAATTGACCTGTTTGCATATGCAAATTCATTTTATCCATCAGTGGAATTTTCTTTACATCCACAGTCACATTGACAGTGTTGAAATTGTTGGAAGAACCAATTGACATATCTGTAGGATGTGAGAGGGAAATTATAAACTGATATTTCTCAAGATCCATTACAGTTAACAATATTTTGTTTAGCAGTGACTTGATGTTCAGCTTGGGCCTCCATGCTGGCCTTCATCCTCTAATTTCTTTCTTCAATTTGTGAAAACAACTATTTTATCAAGGGCACGTGTTCATGAGAAGCTTCATGACTCCTGAGTGAAGTAGGAGCATTTTGTTCTTCTCCCAAATGTAAAGAAAAACCAGGTGCAGTAGATGTAGGCTCTTTAGTAAGTTTTGTTCTCTTCATGGCTCCCTGCTCCTCATCATCTAGATCAATAATTACTTCCTTGGTTCTTTTAGCTGTTTTCTCTACTACAATGGGAGTTTGAATGTTTACATCTACTGAACTCATCACACCTTTACATGCTATCTTCTTTTGTTCTGGCCTGCTTTCATGAAGGAAAGAAAAGAACCCATTCTCAATTATTCTATTTGAAATAACACTATATGGGTCATAAGCCCAACTTTCTCCTAGTAGCATATGCATGTCATCTAACATTTTTGTTACTTCATCAAATTCCTGCCTCATATTTACTATGAAAGGGCCTACAACCATGGGTAATTTATACGTGTGTCCTTTCTTCATAGGCACAGAATGAACCTGATCAAAATTTAGACTCTGTCTAATGAAATCTAAAGCAAAAAGCCTCATTGGTACAAAAGTTGGAAGTCTGTAAGGCTCAACACTTGCTCCATATAGCCTTATTTTAGAATATTTCTCAAATACAAACCAATATCCATATTTACAATTGTTTCCTAAATGCAGAAACTCCTGAGCTTTAGGTAAGAAACAAGGAGGAGGACTTCCATTCAATATTTTGTATGTAGTTGGCATGTAATAGCTAGAAAAATAAAACAACCCAACCTCATTTTTCTCCCTTCTGACTACATCTGTCCAGAATATCACTGATTGCCCTATTTTATTTACATCCATAATATTTAGAGCTAAATGCATGAATTATTCCACATTATGATATAAGAACACATATACAATTAATGAAGGAAATTTGAAGGAACCTGTTAATGAAAGGCTCATCAGCTGTGAATTGACTGCTTCCTACCAATATGATGGAATATCCAACACCATTCCTGGCTTCATCATCATGGAAAACATCCCTAGACCTGATTTATCCACTGTATTATCATCATATTTACCTAGGATTTTTGTAATATTACTCAATACTGGACGAGTCTCAGCATCAAAAACCCCCATATCAAACTCTTTGCAATCAGGCTTCAAATAAAACATGAACTAATTGAATTCTTCTCCTGCAAGATTATCATAATATTGTACCAGCGAATCGTCAGAAAATTGGATGGATGACTCTGACTCAGGATAGAAAAGGGCTTGGCGGATTAATAGGGTAGACACCTGCAGAACGTTCTCTCCTTGGGAATTCATGACAAAACACTTCCCTGGATACATGACAGATACCAACCAATAGATAAATTCAGGGAAAAGGTGGGTTTTAGGAATGCATGCAGAAAAAACTCCAGACTTGACCATGGAAGAATACATAGGGAAAGAATTATCATTCAAGATAACTTGCTGGTAGAAAGGGAGGTGAATTATTGACAGAGAGTATCTTGAATATCCCTCTGAGTATCCATGAGAGGGATATGGCTAGTTGAACCTGATAAGGACAACCGTTTAGCCATGGTTGAAAATTTACATAAGAAAAGTTCATAGGGTGGTCAAATTTGTAGATGGTGGAAAGCTAAAATAGGGTGCAGCGTAGCAAATCACAAGTAATTTGAAAAAAAGATAAAAAATTTATTTAAATAGGTGGCGCGGATTTTAAATTTAATGCTGACAAGACGCGCCAGCAAGCTGTTAACTCTGTTCGATGTGGAAGACAGCTGTGACCAATTCAGTGTCTTACGTCACTGCGGGGGCTCTCAGGGTACGAAGGAAAACTTTCGCTGGTGCCCCCACATTCAATCTCCACTGTTCATCTCTGCTGTCCCCACAGTCAACTAGGTCAACTGTGGAGGCACTCCTCATGGTATCCGATGTTCTAGTTGTGCCCGCGGGTTGGGCCTTTTGATAAGGATTTTAATGATCAACGCTTTCTGCCAATCAAACCAATCAATGTTTAACCTTTAATATCGAACCCACAACTATAAAGTTTAAATGTTTAAACTTAAACTTAAACTTTGACGAACATACATCTTCTTCATGCTAAAGTACAAGATTTTGATACTTTAACAAAATTTCCAATGATTTCTTATTTTTATATTTTCAAATATTTTGAAAAAAAAAAAGGATATGCATATGATCCACAACATTTGGCTCCACCCGGGGATAGTGTTTTTTGCCACGAAACACTAAGAAACTGCAAATTAGTGCCTTCACTTTGGGCATGGAGTCAAAAATTTCTTGATGGGAAATATATAGTGAGAGGAAGATGAATATGTACAATGATAAAATAACTGCCTTTAGTGCTGGAAATAATGTTTCAGATACTTCCCATTGACAGGTAGTTCTACTGCTTCTCCATCAAGATTTTCCAGCATGAAAGTATTATTTGATCTGGCTTCAGAGATTTTGTAAGGACCATACCATAAAGGATCAAATTTACCATGTTTCCCTTTCTCTTCCCTCCTGTTATCCCATGTTAATACCAGATCTCCAGTCCGAAACATGCTTTCTCTTGCCTTTCTGTCAAAAATAGACTTCATTTTCTCCTGATAAATGACCAAATTGTCTCTGACTTTATTTCTTCTTTCATTCAATTCTATCACCTGGTTTAGTCTTCTGACCAAGGCGTTAGGTTCCTCTTGAGAGTCTTGAAGAAAATAAATTATTGGTCTTGCTAGTTGAGTGGGAAACAGAGCCTGAGCACCATATACCAGTTCATACAGAGACTTACCAGTGGATCTTTTAGTAGTCATCCTTACTGCCCATAAAGCAAAAATCAACTTTGAATCCCAATCCTTTTGGTTCTCATTGATTGTTTTCTTCAGTGTTTTCACTAATGTTTTATTATATGATTCTACTAATACATTTCCTTGAGGATGATATACTGTAGAGTGGGATAATATTACATTATAATTCTGACAAAAAATTATGAATATGACTGAATTGAAAACTTGAGCATTGTCTATTACAATCTTTACTAGACATCCAAATCTGCTGAAAATATTCTCCTCCAAAAACTTCATCACAACCAAATAATTTTCCTTTCTAGTAGGAATTTCCTCTACCCATTTTGTAAAATAATCAGTAGTAGTTAGAATCCACTTAAACTGCCCACTTGATGGTGGATTAATCTCTCCAATGAAATCCAATCCCCATTTTCTGAAAGGTTCTTCAATAAATACAAGAAGAAGAGGTAAAGGAGCTAACCTTTTATTTTTTGCAAACAATTGGCATTTTTGGCAACTTCTAACAGTTTTGTATATATCAGCAAATAAATAGGGCCAATAAGAACCTGATTTAAGAATCTTATGAGAAGTTACTTTCCAGCTGTAATGACCTCCACACAAGCATTCATGATATTCTTTAATCACCTCCATGGTTTCCTCTTATGTCAAACATAACATCAATACTCCAACAAGATCTTTCCAATATAACTTAGCGTCAATTATAACATAAGGTTGAGCTTTAAGTTTCATATCTCTGTAATTAGCTCTGTTTATTGAAGGAGGACAAGAAAATAAATAGAGATAATGAATGATATCATTATACTAGTCCGAACAGAGAAATTTTTACTTAATTGCTGACTTTGTCTTAATCTGATCTGTTTCTTCAGCTACTTCATCTATAAGTGCAAGTAAACTAATTCCAAAAGCTTGGAAATTAGATTCTGTCAACAATTTGGCAAGTCCTTGTCCTTTGACTAACTTCATTGGTTTGATATCCAAGTCATATTCCTCGATTTTGGCAATCCATTTTCCTCTTTTTCCTTCCACATCACTTTGTACTAGCACATCCTTTACTGCAGAATTAGGTACATATGCCACTATTTGAGAATGAAGTACATAAGTTCTGAAAGCCTTTAATGATTTAACTAAAGCATATACCTTCTTCTCCATGATATTATACTTCAGCTCTGCATCTCTAAGGACTTTGCTGAAAAAGGCTACAGGTTGTTCACTTCCTTCTTCATTTTTTTGTAATAACATAGCAGCAATAGTAGAAGATGATGCAAATGAGAATATTTGAAAAGGCTTTAATTAATCTGGACTAATTAGGACAGGAGCTTCTTTAATTCTGCCGAATGATTCTGTTGCATCTTTGTCCCATTTTACTTCAACATACTTTTTTAACATATATGTTATTATCCTGACAATATCAACATAATTTGGAACAAATCTTCTCAGAAAATTTATTTTTCCAGAAATCTTTGAATATCTTTTTTACTTCTAGGCAGTGGAATTGTCTGTATAGCTTCAACCCTTGTCGGGTCAATCTTCACTCCTTGTTTTGAAATTATATGACCAAACAACTTACCTTCTTCTAAATCAAACAAATATTTCTTGGGATTTAATGATAATCCAAATTTTCTGCATTTCAAGATGTTGAGATTCAACAAGATGATGAGCTTAGTGAAAAGAGTCGCCTTCACTAAGTGGGCCCGTAGGCTATTTTTGGCGCAAATTCTATTTTTAGACATGTCAATCATATTCTATGAGTTGCAGGATGCTATTTGTGGATGGTTGGTCAAGTTGGAAAAATATATGGACTTCTATTTTTAGACATATTGGGCATAATCTATTTTTATATTGCCATTCTAAAAATAGATATGTCGAATATTATTAACTCTTAACATTTGAACTTTAAACATTATCTTATTCTCTTGGAGCACTTCAGTTAAGTGCACAGATGTGTCACAGCAGCTAAAAGAAGGAATTACGCTATTCCTGAGGGTTTACTGCAGCTAATGCACGAGGAATTCAGTTAGAACTCATGTGACAGAGTTTGGTTGAGTTATAGAAGTAGTTTGTGGAGTTGTATTTAGTTTAACTCAGTTAGACTCAATTGAGCTAGTTGTATCTAGTCTAACTGATTGATACAATAGTGAGAGTGGTGTGAATTAATTATTTAATTAATTCAATAAATAATAAATCATTAATCAACTGAAGAATACATCAGTTAACTACAATGCATGGCAGTTTCAGTGGAGACCAGTGGAGAGGTAGGTGAAAGAGCAAGTGTGACTATAGTGATGCATTTATTGCATCCAACACTCAGTGGAGATGCCAATGAGGATTACGTGAGCAAGGTTGGAGAAATTCGAGTTAATTTAGAGCAATTCTTTAGCAGGGATTGCATAATAGAGGCAGGCTAGTAGGTGGTAGAGATCGGTGCATGGATTTGCAAGATCAGGCCTGATTAGTGTGTAGCGATTGTATTGTACTGAGAGATTGATATGATCAGCTTTGTATGAGGATTGTTACATGATATCTATGACATATATTATATACATATAGTTGGGGTTTTTAGCTTCAGGCTTTCCCATTAAACAACTGTGTTAATGTGTGTGAATTTTTATTGTTTCATGTGTGCATTGCAATTGATTTAATTTCCGCATGTGATGATCAATGGTGGAATAGATTCTGTACTGTGCATGAAGTTAAAATAGTGTGTGATTAGAATAATATTGGATATATAACACATAATTTATATAATTTCTACATGGTATCATATCGATATTGATAATTGGAGCAGATTGCAATTATTGAAGCGGTTGAGTTTTGTGCTGGTGGAATTCGAATTTGCTGCAGTGTTTTCTTGGTGTCGAAGTTGAGAATTCATTGAAATGTCTTTGAACGGATTGCGATTGGAGTATGTCCTTGATGGAAGCTCGAACTATATTTCATGGAAGGACAGGATGGAGGTGGTGCTGGATGATAATGGGTTGAAGGAGTTCATAGATGCTAAAATTCCAAAACCTGCTACTAGTGATGCAGCCGCACTTGACGCATGGAAAAAGAAGACAACAAAGTGTCGAAGGATTCTGTTGGAAGGTGTAAAATATCACGTAGTGTCCAACCTTCATGGTAAAGCTTCTCCATTATTAATGTGGAAAGGTTTGACAAACTTGTTCCAAAGCAGAAGCGACTAGAGGAATTCGACGCTTAAAGACAAGCTTAGAAAAATAAAAATGGAGAAAGGCGACAATATACCAAAACACCTCACAAAGTTCGTCTACTGCAAGGATGAGATGGGAAGTGTGGGCGTTAATGTAGATGAAGAAGAATTGGTGAGCTTGGATCTCCTTGGGCTTCCAAAGAGTTGGCATAGCTACGAGGACTATGTTAATGGACGGGAGAAACTGCCAGCATGGGAGCGACTTTGGTCGGATATTGTGTAGGAGGAGATAAGGTGGGGTACCAGGGATGGATCTTCATCGAAGAATGAAGATGAAGAAAATTTCACTTTGGCTACCAAAGCAAGGAAAGGGAAGGGAAATAAAATTCCTTCTCAATCCAGTGCGAAAGGCAAGAAGCAGGACTTGTCCAAGGTGAAGTGCTTTCACTGTCACCAACATGGACATTACGCCACTAATTGTCCATAGAAGAAGAAAAATAAGCAGGCTACTGGATTTGCAGCTGGAGAGGCCTTAGCCTCGTAGTTTGAGCTGGATTTTTCACTAATCGCATGCTTGGTTTCAAGTGTGATGGGATCAGTGTGGTTTCTTGACAGTGGTGCGTCTTTCCTTATGACCGGAGACAAATATTTGTTTAGTGATCTGGATGAAAATGATCTTGGAGTGCACATCGAGATGGGCGATAATGGTAGATACAATGCGACTAGTATCGGGACCATTTTCTTTGAGAGGGAGTCTGGTAAACATTTCATATTGAAGGATGTCATGCATGTTCCATGATTGAAGAAGAATCTAATCTCTATGGCGATGTTGGAAGACAAGGGTTATGATGTTGTTTTTAGTGAGGGAAAGGATTTTTTGCATAGTAAAACAACTGGTGAAACTTGGAGGATAGGGGTTCAAGTGAAGAACCTTTATCAATTGCAGGTAGATGTCTGCGCAACAATGGCAGGCAAAGTAGAAGCAGTTGTGAGCTGGGATGAGGGCGAATTGTGGCACAGGAGATTGGACCATCTTCACCATGGTGCTTTGAAAATTTTGTAGCAGATTTCTACCGAGATTCCCAAGGGTACACTTGTGCAGTCAGATCAGTGAAAGGGATGTAATTTGGGAAAATTTGTGAAGACCACTTTTCATGAGAAGGATAGTCACACCATGACGATCCTTGAGAGAATTCACACAGTTGTGTGTGGACCTTTCTCAGTAGCTTCGACAGCAAAGCACATGTATTATGTGCTATTTTTTGATGAATTTTCTCATAAGTGCTGGATCTTCTTCATGCAGAAGAAGAGCGAGACATACTCAAAGTTCTGTGAGTTCAAGGCGCTGGTTGAGAAAGAGTCGGGGAAGCAGGTGAAAGCTCTAAGGAGCGATAATGGTGGTGAACAAATCTCTGGAAAATTAAAAGACTTTTGCAGCATAGAAGGAATTCGAAGAGAACTCATAGCGCCTCATAACCCACAACAGAATGGGGTCGTGGAGAGAAAGAACAGAATGATCGTGGGTGATGCACGGGTGATATTGCATGATCAGGGCCTTCCCATACACTTGTGGGCTGAATAATGCAACACTGCGGTTTATGTTCAAAACCATTGTCCTCATAGAGTACTTGGCATGAGTACACCGCAAAGAGGAATTTTCTGGTAAGAAGCCTGATATTTCTCATTTGAATATTTTTGGCTCACCTATTTACATTCATGTGACGAAGGATGCCAGGAAGAATCTAGAGCCGACCGCAGAGGTTGGGATATTTTTGGGGTACACAGAAACACCCCACAATTATCGTGTGTATTTTCCATACAATCAGATGATTGTTATGTGACGAGATATCAAATTTCATGAGGAGAAAGCCATGAAGTTGTCGCTTGAGATGGAGCTACACTTGCATGAAGATGAAGAGCTACTTGTTCCTAAAGATGAGCCTCTGGATATGGATTAGCCACAAGAGGAGGTTCCTGGAGTGGAAGAAACCACTCATGCAGCGCAAAACATCAGAGGGTGGAAGCGCACTACAGAAGCTGAGCGACTGAATCTTGATGTAGCACAGAATGTAGGAGCACTTACATCACAGCGCAGACAGAGACAATCACCGAACCGATTTACTGGATACATGGCTTTGATGACCAAGTGTATCATGACAGAACCATATTATTTCAAGGAAGCTGTGGAGGATCCTGCATGGGTAGATGCCATGGTGGAAGAGTATGATTCGATTGTCAGAAACAGTGCATAGGATATTGTCCCAAGGCCGGAAGGGAAATCAGTGGTAGGTTTGAGATGGATCTACAAAGTGAAGCAAGTTGCTGATGGGAGCGTCGAGAAGTATAAGGCAAGATTTGTTGCCCAGGGCTTCTCACAGATCGAAGGGATTGACTATGAAGAAACCTTTGCACTTGTCGCAAGGTATTCTTCCATACAGACCATCCTTTCTCTCTCAACACAGATGGGTTGGCACATTCATCAGATGGATGTGAAGACTGCATTCCTCAACGGAGTCATTGAGGAGGAGGTGTACATAGAGCAGCCTGAAGGATTCGAAATATTCAACAGTGATTCGCACGTGTGTAGGCTCAAAAGAGCGCTATATGGGCTGAAACAAGAACCTCGTGCTTGGTACACATGCATATACAATTATTTCACTGGACTTGGTTTGGCCAAGAGTGGGGCGGATCAGAACCTATACCAGATTGTGGTAAAGGGTAAGTTGTTGATCATTGTACCTTATGTAGATGATTTGATACTTACAGGTGATGAACTATTGATACACTCATGCAAGGCAGATCTTGCAAAGGAGTTTGAGATGAAGGACTTGGGCCTCCTTCATTATTTCTTGGGATTGGAAATTTGGCAGCAGAAGGGTGGATTATTTGTGTCTCAAGTCAAGTATGCCCGGGAGATACTGGAGAAGTTTCACATGCAAGGCTGCAAGCCTATCGACACTCCTCTTCCTGGTGGTTGGAGGAAAGAGGATGCTACATCGGTAGAGGTAGTGGATGCCACTGTTTATCGACAGTTGGTTGGTTTGCTCATGTATCTAGTCACACAACCCATTACAAGCAGGTTGTTAACCAGATTTCACACATATGCAAGGTCATCAAGCTCTTTGGAAGGCAGAGTTGTCCTGAGTGGCCTCAGGTGGGCACATCAGATAAGGATTGTGGTACAGATGGGCCAGATGAGTTGTAGCCAGCATGGTTTGCTGGATGATTGGGTAGGAGCCCAATGGATAAAGAAATACATCTAGAGGATATTCAGATATCTATGTGTCAGCTTCTTGGTACATCAGAACAGAGATCCATTTGCACTCATTTTAGCAGAGGCCGAGTACATGGCAGCAAGTTTGGCTGCATGCGAGGCTATATGGATGAGGAAGATCCTGGTCGGGTTGTTCGGTTCACACTTAGATCCTACTGTGATATATTGTGATAATCAGAGTTGCATCAAACTCTCGGTTAATCCAGTATTTCATGATAAATCTAAACACATTGACATCCGGTATCATCATATCAGAGATTGTGTGCAGCGGAAGATCATGTTACTTTCTTACATTCTACAAAGGACGGGGAGGTAGAGCTCAACGGTGCTCACTGTGAGAAACGCAAATACCATAGAGACAGATCTGTATAAACATAACTCATTCATGAGAGGGAGTACCAGATTCACAAGATGATGAGCTAGTGGAAGAGCCGCTTCATTTAAGTGGGCCCAGTGTTATTTTGGCGCAAAGTCTATTTTTAGAGATGTCATCATATTCATGAGCTGCAGGATGCTATTTGTGGATGAATAATGTTAAAAATAGATGGACTTCTATTTTTAGACATATTGCTTTAACTCATTTTTGATTGCCATACTAAAATAGATATGTCGAATATTATTAGTTTCAGACAATATTTGACCAACATTATCTTATTCTATACTGTAGCTTAAGTGCACAATGTAGTACAACAACTAATGTAATAATTACTATTCTTGAGGGTTTATCGAGCTAATGCACGCAGATCTCATTAGAATCAGACAAGGAGTTTGGTGGAGTTATAGAAGTAGTTGGTGGATTTGTATTTAGTTTAACTCAGTTAGACTCAGTTGAGCTAGTTGTATCTAGTCTAACTGATTGATACACTAGTGAGAGTGGTGTGAATTATTTAGTTAATTAATTCACTAAATAATAAGTCATTAATCAACTAAAGGATACATTAGTTAACTACAGTGCATGGCAGTTTCAGTGGAGACCAGTGGAGAGGTAGGTGAAAGAGCAAGTGTGACTATCAGTTGTGACTATAGTGATGCATTGAATGCATGCAACACTCAGTGGAGATGCCAATGAGGATTGCATGAGAAAGGCTAGAGAAATTTGAGTTCATTCAGAGCCATTCTTCAGTAGGGATTGCACAGTAGAGGCAGGCTAGCAGGTGGCAGAGATCGGTGCATGGATTTGCAAGATCGTGCCTGATTAGTTTGTAGCGATTGTATTGTACTGCGAGCTTGATATGATCAGATTTGTATGAGGATTGTTACATGATCTCTATGACATATATTATATACATATATTTGGGGTTTTCATCTTCAGGCTTTCCCGTTAAAAAGCTGTGTTAATGTGTGTGAATTTTTATTGTTTCATGTGTGCATTGCAATTGATTTAATTTCCGCATGTGATGATCAATGGTGGAATAGATTATGTATTGTGCATGAAGTTAAAATAGTGTGTGATCAGGAGAATCTTGGATATATAACACATAAGTTATATAATTTCTACACAAGAAAACTTTCTTCAAGTGTTCTAAGTGTTCATCATCAGAACCTGAAAAAATAGTAACATCATCAAGATAAATAACTACAAATTTATCACCCACAAAGGCAATATCCATTGCCCTTTGGAAAGTTTCTCCTACATTCATGAGGCAAAATGGCATCCTGGCATACATGAATGTTCCCCAAGGTGTGGTGAAAGCAGTTTTCTTTTGATATTCCTTCTCCATAGCCACCTGATTATACCCAGAAAAACCATCAACCATGGATAACCTGAATGCTCCAGTTAATTTCTGTAGAACAAAATCCATATTTGGTAAATGATGGTTATCTTTTAGGGAAGCTCTGTTCAAATTTATGAAATCCACACATAATCTTATCTCTCCATTTTTCTTCCTGACTGGTACCATATTAGAAACCCAATCTGAATATCTTAGTGGAACTGTTGTGTAACCAACTCCAAAAATAGAAGAAATGAGATATCAACGCCTTATAGTAATCCTAGTGGGCCACAATGTAGTCGTAGCCGACCTAACAATAATAATTTAAGGGCACAATAATAACAAAATGGGGGTTACAAGGGTACAATAATAACAATAAGGGGGTTACACTAACAACAATAAGGGACTATACTAGTAATATAGGGACCTAACATGCCCCTCTCCTTCAAAAAAAAGTGTTGTCCTCAACGCTTGAGTAGCTTTGGGTGCTTTTGTATAAAATTCTCATCCTCCCATGTAGAATCTTCAGTGGGTAAGTTCTTCCACTTGATGAGATACTCTGAAATTGATCGATTCCGTAGTTATCGAGTTCTTGTTTCCGTGACCGCTTCCGGTTCCAATATGATTTTTCCTTCCTCATCAAGTTCTGGCAATATTGTTTGAACTGGAAGATTTTCACCTATAACCTTCTTTAAGCATGAAACATGGAAAACTGGATGTACTCGCGAAGAAGCAGGAAGCTCCAAGTTGTATGCCATAGTACCAATCTTTTGCAACACCTTGTAAGGACCATAGTACTTTGGCGATAATTTATTATCCTTCTTTGCTTGCTTGAGGGACATTTGTTTGTATGGTTGTAGCCGTAAAAATACCCAATCTCCTACATCAAAACTTCTCTCGCTACGATGTTGATCTGCCTATTGTTTCATTCGATTTTGTGCCAAATTAAGGTTATCCTTTAAGAGTTGGAGAACTTCTTGTTGATGCTCGATGTGATCTTCCACTGCTTGAACCTTCGAATATTCTCTTAAATATGATGTGATGGATGGTGGATGATATCCATAAAGTGCCATAAATGGGTCATTTTTGCTGCAGTATGGAAGGAAGTGTTATACCACCATTCAGCAAGAGGTAACCACTTGACCCATTGTGTTTGTTTATCGGATACAAAACAACGAAGATATCCTTCCAAACATTTATTTACTATCTCAGTTTGACCATCAGATTGAGGATGATAAGATGAGCTATGAGCTAATTGAGTACCCAAACAAGAAAATAACTCCGTCCAAAAATTTCCAGTAAAAATGGGATCTCTGTCGCTCACAATAACCCTTGGCTTCCATGTAGCTTTTGAATTCTGTCCATAAATGTAGTAGCAACTGTACTTGCTTTAAATGGATGAGATAATGCACAAAAGTGTGCATACTTGGTAAGTCTATCAACTACCACCATGATGAAATTCTTTCCTTCAGACTTAGGTAAACCTGTGATAAAATCCATTGAAATCTCCTCCCAACGCTGACTTGGAATGGATAAAGGTTGTAGAAGTCCCGGGGTCTTAATTGTCTCTACTTTATTCTGCTGGCAAACCAAACATTCCGCCACAAACTTTTTAATATCAGATTTAAGGCCATCCCAAAAAAATTCTTTCTTCACCCTGTGGTAAGTTTTTAAAAATCTTGAGTGTCCTCCTAAAGGAGAAGTGTGTAATTCCAGAAGAATCTTTTGTTTTAGTTGGGAATTCTTACAAAGATATAAACGATCTTTGTACCATAAGGAATCATTTTTCCAACTAAATGTATCAGATGTACTAGGATCTTGCTGCAAATTTTGAATGAGTGTCCATACATGTTTGTCCTTCTTCCATTCATCTCTTGCTTCAGTTATCCAATCTGGTTGGATAATAGAAATGGCACAAAGCAATGCTTCCACCTCTTCATTCTTTCTTGAGAGTGCATCTGCAACAACATTAAGCTTTCCTTTTGTGTAGATTATTTCAAAGTCATAACCCAACATCTTTGTGACCCATTTTTGCTGCTCTTCTGAAGATAGTCTTTGTTCCAAAAAGTGTTTAAGATTATCATGATCAGTTTTTACCTTGAAGTGTCTTCCCATTAGGTAAGTTCTCCATTTTTTTAGTGCATGCAGTATTGCTAACATTTCCTTCTCATAAATAGGTTTTTGTAAATACTTTACTTTGATTGGGCGACTTTTAAAAGTAATGGGTCTTCCTTCCTGCATTAAAACTGCACCAACTCCATTTCCTGAGGCATCACATTCCACAATAAAGGTTTTTGTGAAGTCTGGCGTAGCTAAGACCGGTGCTAGGCATATTGCCTCCTTAAGATGTTCAAAGGCCTTAGTTGCTTCAGGATTCCATGAAAATGCATCTTTCTTCAATAATGTTGTTAGAGGTGCTGCTATTCTCCCATAATTCTTAACAAACTTGCGATAATAGCCTGTTAACCCGAGAAATCCTCGCAACTGCTTTATTGTCTTGGGGAATTTCCATTCCTTAATGGCTTTAATTTTGTTAGGGTCTACTTTAACACCCTCGTGAGATATAATATGACCCAGATATTCCACCTCTTGTACTCCAAAGAAACATTTGGATGTTTTTGCATATAATTGTTTCTCCTGCAATGGTTTGAGCACCCTGTCAACATGTTCAACATGATCCTTCCAAGACCTGCTGTAGATTAGTATATCATCAAAAAATACTAGCACAAATTTTCTAAGGAAGGGTTTGAAAATGGAATTCATCAACCCTTGAAATGTAGAAGGTGCATTGGTAAGGCCCAAAGGCATGACCAAAAATTCATAATGACCCTCATGAGTTCGAAATGTTGTTTTTGGAATATCTTCAGTCTTCATTCTAATTTGATGATATCCTGAACGAAGATCCAACTTGGTAAAATAAATTGCTCCATGTAATTCATCCAATAATTCATCAATCAAAGGAATGGGAAATTTTTCTTTAATGGTGAGCTTATTGAGCTCCCTATAATCTGGACACATTCGCCATGATCCATCCTTCTTGTGTACCAATACTACAGGAGCAGAGAAAGAACTTTGACTAGGTTGAATTATACCCGCCTCTAACATTTCTGCAATCATACGTTCAATTTCGCTCTTTGGAAGTAAGGATATCTATAAGGCCTGATGTTTGGAGGAACACTTCCTGGAATCAAATGAATAGCATGATCATGATCACGAATAGGTGGGAGTCCCTTGGGAGTTTCAAACACCTTGGAATGATTGTCCAAGACTTGTTGGAGATCTGCAGAAATAGATGATTTTGATGTTGGAACTTCTAGTGAGCATAATTGTGCAATTATGCCTCGTTGTTCTTTCTTTAGAAGCTTTGTCATGACATTGGAGCTTATTATCTTTCTCGGCTTTCCCGCAATACCCCGTAATTCGACTTCCTTTCCTTCTGAAAAAAATTTCAAGAAAAGTTCTTGAAAATTAAAAGCTACCGTCCCCAAAGATTGTAACCATTGTACTCCTAGTACAACATCAGCACCTCCCATAGGAATGGAAAGCATTGGACCAGTCAATACATATTCCCCCATGGTTAGCTTGATATTATGGCATTTTCCAGAGCAATTTATAGTTCCTCCATTTGCAACCATCACTTGAAATTCTGGTGCTGGGTATAGGAAGCAATTTAATTCCTTGGCTACCTTACAATGAATAAAATTATGGGTGCTACCTGAATCAATCAACACTATTACCTTTTTCTTCTTGATTTTTCCTTCTATCTTGAGAGTTTGAGGAGTGGTAATTCATGCTAGTGCATTACACGATATGGTCGGATTCATTTCTTCCTCTTCTAGGGTTGGTTCCCGGTGTATATCCTCTTCTTGTTCATTTTCTTCTTCCTCTTCACAATCTATGTAAAATAATTTCTTCTCAGCACACTTATGACCTTTAGTGTATTTTCTATCACAATCGTAGCAAAGCCCTTTTTCTCTTTTTTCTTCCAATTGTTGTGGTGTCAACCTTGTAGGTTGTGGAAATCTAGGCGTAGCAACACTTCCTTCTTTATAGAATTGAGTGGTAGGCTTCCTTGTTGCCATAATTTTACATTCAACTTTTCTTGCCAACCCGAATGCCTTCTCCAATGAATCAGGTTCCAAAACGCGAACTTCATGTTGGATGTTATCCTTTAAAGTGCCTATGAAGAGATCAATCATGTGTTCCTCTGGAATATCAGTTACCCTTATATTCAATTTTTGGAAGTCCTCAATGTGCTGCCCCACTAAACCCTTTTGTTTGAGATTTATCAATTGGCTAAAGAAGGTGTTGCTCTTTGTATTCTCATAATGTGCTATCATTTCCTCTGTAAAAATTGACCAAGTGACAATTTTTTTACGGGAGCAAAGCCATTGATACCATAAAAATGTATTTTGTTCTAAATGTAAAGTTGCAATGCGTACCTTTTGTGTGTTTTGTATGTTATGGAGATCAAAATATTGCTCCATCTGTAGTATCCATGTTACAGGATCCTTTCCATCAAACTTCCTCATATCCATCTTTGGAATATGGTGGTTCTTCCCGCCAACATTGGAGTTTATGAAATCACAATTAACATTTATTTTGTTCTCATCATGAGGTTCTTCTACTATCTTTTCACCATTAGGAAACCTTTCTTGTATAAACTTTGTCAAACCTTCCATGTCTGCTTTTAGAAAATTCTTTATGTTTTCCATTTTCTCATCGATCTTAGCTTCCATGTCATCAATCTTAGCTTCCATGCCCACTTCCATGCCATCCATCTTAGCTTCCAAACCAATCATCTTAGCTTCCATGCCTTTCTTCAAACCATCCATATTAGTTTCCACGCCTTTCTTCAAAACTTCCATTTCATTTTTTGTTGTTCTTTGCGAGAGCGAAATTTGCTCTTGTAATTTTGATATGTCATGTCGCCATTCTTCATCTTCATGAGTCATAGTAGAGCCTTCTGAAGGCTTAATGGGTGTTGAATTCTTTTTAGGGGCCATTTTAGAATCCAATATTGATATCTATTCTACAATATGCCCTTGGGATCAATTTAACTTGATTATTCAAACAAGACTTGTGCAATTTGAAAAAAATACACACCTTTTTCTTGCTTTGAGGAGCTCGATATTGAAATTGTATTATCTCTGTGATTGCAGATCTTCAATATCTGAAATTCAGCACTATAGTAGCCCTCTGAATTTTCTTTTGAATGCCACAGGTATGACCTGATTTGGATTCTCCAAGACAAAGTTGTGTCCAATCTCCCACAATGACCTAATTATGGACTGGTTCAGTAGAGCGAACTTGTACGACTTGCCACGTGTCACTGTTTCATCCTTTGTCTCTGAAATTGATAGAAAATAAACTACAGTCTGTGAACTTGTGACCACTTTTTACGGCACTCCAATCCGATGCCCAGAGAGAGAGTTATTGAACTTTTCCCACGATCACCTCTTTGAGATGCAATTCAGGAGCCTGAAAAAGCACTACCTTCCACAGATCATATCTCCAAAAATATTGCGAACCAAGCTCTGAAATTTTTTGAAAAATTTCCTTAGGATTTCAGCTTCGCACCATACAAATTTTAGATTCTGAACCTTCGTAGAAAAAAATTTATAGCGCAAATGCCACGATGACCTGTTTAGGAGCCTGAAAAAATACCTAACTTCCACAGATCATATCTCCGAAAATATTGCGAACCAAGCTCTGAAATTTTTATACAAACTTCCTCAAGATTTCAGCTTCGCACCCTAAAAATTTCAGCTTCTGAAGCTTCGTAGAAAAAAAGTTATAGCGAAAATGCCACGATGACCTGTTTGGAGCAGCGAAACCCTAGAATCCAAAGCTCTGATACCAAATGTTGTGTAAACAGCTCCAAAAATAGAAGAAAAGAGATATCAACGCCTTAGAAATAAGCCACTTCAAGGGGGCAACCTCCAATACATTACATAAATGAACAATTCTTGGATGATACAATTTACAAAACCTCCTTTCTATATATAGGAGTCCATGGGGCCATAATGTAATCCTAGTGGGCCACAATGTAGTCCTAGCTGACCTAACAATAATAATTTAAGGGCACAATAATAAAAAAATGGGGGTTACAAGGGTACAATAATAACAATAAGGGGGTTACACTAACAACAATAAGGGACTATACTAGTAATATAGGGACCTAACAGGAACTATGATTTTTTCCTGCAAAAGTTTCTTCACCTCTTTTTCAATTGGAGGCAACAATAGTGGGTTAATTTGTCTGAGCTTCTGCTTGTGTGGTTTAACCCCATCTTTCAGTGGTATTTTATGTGGAATAATATCCAAATCATAAGTTTTCAAATATTCATATGACCATGCAAATACATCCATTAATTGTTTAAAATATCTACATACCTTTCTTTGTACTCCTTAGGAACTCCTCTAAACAATTTGACTATTTTAGGCTCATGTTGAGTTCCTAAATTACAATCCTCCATTTCCCCATCTTGGGATACCTTTTTTTCTGGTTTATTGACACATCATTAGCATCAAACAATCTCTCAAGAGGTACCAAACCTTTAGGCAAAATATTATCCTTCAGCTGAATTGTCTTCTGATCACCAATTGAATGTTTCAGATTTTTAGACATATCACTTGACCACTTTCATCAACTTCTAAATCAATTTGACTATCCACAAAATTTCCAATCATTGTTCTAAATTGATTAATTCATTCATCATCCTCAAAAACCTGCCAATGTTTTATATTATCAGGGTTTGAAGGCCTGTATCTCAATTCAATTTCATATCTCAATATTGGATTAATTGGTGGCTTACATGTGCTGGCTAAAACTACCAATGAATCTGCCATTATGTTCTCTTCTTAAGGAATAAACTGAAAATTGAAAGATTCAAAACATTTTTCAACTATATCCCACTCCTCATGTCTATAAGACCTTAATATGAGATGTTTAGTCTGGCACCAATTCTTAATTTGTCTTATGATTAATTCAGAGTCACCAAAAATATATATACACTGAATTCCCATTTGTTTAGATTTTTTCAGGCTTAGAATATATGCTTCATATTCAACTACATTATTAGTAGATTTAAATTCCAATTTGAAGGAAAAAGGTAAAAAGTTACCTTCAGGAGATATAAATATGAATCTAGCATAAATATGAATCTATCTCCAATACCTTCCTTAGAGAATGCACCATCAAAATAACACTTCCAAATTTTATTTGAACACAACTCTTTATGTACATTGGCTGAAGAGAGATTTTTTTGTGAATCTTCAACAAATTCTGCATCTTCATGCTGCATAAAACAAGAGAGATCCTCCTTCTCTTGACCATAAATAGGGGAATTACCTGCATCTTTCTTGGTAGTAGTTTTCAAAAATTTGGTTTCTCTATATAACCTCCTTTCCTCCCCATTAAAAATAGGAATAATAGCATATGTGAAATCCAATTTCAAAACTCCTCCAAGCTTTTCTCCACAAGATCTAGACAACAACATACTAAATCTGGTTGGAATATCAACTACTACCACATCCATCATAATACTCTTAGCTGGAATTTGAGCTAAGGAAACAACCATATCTTTGATAAGACCCACACATTTCACCCTTTTTGAATCAAAGGAATAAAGGTCTCTATATGGTTTGGTGATTTGTAAATTTAACTCTTTCATCACAGACAATGGCATTAGATTATGTGATGCACCAGAATCTAGCATACAATTATGTAAAATGAAATCATGCAACAGAACTGATATACAAAAAGGTGGAACAGAAGAAATTTTATCTTTATCTTCTTTCTGATCATTATCAGCAGAATGTGATGGGGCTGCCTCTATATATAAAGGTGCTTGGACTTGATCTTGATCTTTTTTTCCTCTCCGTAGAATTTGTAGGGGCTTTTTTCTGAATTAGGGGTTGAAAACCCCTCTATTTTGTTGTGCAGGTTTCTTGTTATCTAATTCCATATTTACTAATTTTTTTGAAATTTTTTTAATGACCTTAGTCATATAATCTATCCTTTGATCTTGTGATGAATCTTCTTCTTTAGCTTTTCCTTTGTCTTGAACCTTTCCAGCAGCAGTCATCTTTGCCTCAATTTCTAAGGCATCAGTTTGAATCTGTTCAATATTGGAGGCTCTTCTTTCTCTCAAGGTAAAACTGAAATCTGATGCAAATGCACCAACAAAAACAACCCTTGCTCCAATAGGAGGAGGTTTAATTTCCACAGGCAAAATATTGTACAACTTATTAAATCTTTTGACAAAATCACTCATACTTTCATTTGATTTTTTATTTATAGCATTAAATTCTATTAAATAATAACCATGGTCTCTTTTTTCACCCCATCTCTGGATGAATTATCTTTCTAATTCATCCAAATCATTGATTGAACCATTTGGTAATCCTTTGAACCATTTCCTTGCCTCTCCACTTAGAGACTGCACAAAAAATCTCATTACAACATCAAGATGTTCTACATTAAAGTTTTCAGCAAAAGTGCAAAACAAAGGCAAGTGTTGTTCTGCAGTTATTTCATCTTCACCTGTAAATCTATGGAGAAACTTAAGGTACTCATGAGGCATTGCATTCATTGGTTGAGGTAGATTTAATGGTGCATATATATTCATCAAGAAATCAGGGGCTGCCATATTTATGCCCTGATTGAATGCTCCTTGAGCGGGGGTAAAATGAATACCAGTTGTGGGTGGGGAAAAAGGGGTTGAACAACTGATATAGGAAGGGGTATATGAACAATAGCAGAAGAACTGACAACTGAATCAGGTTGAGATTATATGAATGGAAATGATACAGAATCAAAAGATAGCTCTTCTAATGTTGGTTCTTGGAAATGAATGGGTGAGGGTAAGGATTATTTTTCTGAGAAAATGAGTTTCTGGGAAATTTCCTTGGAATGCGAGATATGAGAACTGCTGCCTGGTGCAAGCAGTGTGGCATCAGGTGTAGAAAATACTTTTGTTTTCTGGCCCTTCTTTGAAACTAACTTTTCTGGATCTGACAGAATAGGGAATTTTTGTTGAGAGGTATCTGACCTCGTGTGAGGCCT
Source organism: Pinus albicaulis (assembly GCA_034641835.2). Classification (NCBI taxonomy): domain Eukaryota; kingdom Viridiplantae; phylum Streptophyta; class Pinopsida; order Pinales; family Pinaceae; genus Pinus; species Pinus albicaulis. The sequence continues at coordinate 946,396,277 of CM076581.1, forward strand.
CTTAGGAGCCAGAATTATTTAAAATAAAGCACAACTTGATATTTCCTCCTCTATGAACAACCAGAGGAAATATGAACAAAACCCAGGGGAAACCTTCGAATCTTCGATGCCCAGCAACGGTGCTAATTAATGTTGTACCTTAAGAGACAATCCCTTAGCTGTGATAATGAATTAGTGCTTAAGACATTTATATGATTATGTCACAAATTTTTATGTATCTGTTTTATTAACCCTCAAGCATTTATAATCAAACCCTTAAATATCAAATATGATGAATGCTTCACAATGCTACCATTTTTTTATGTTGAATGAAGTGACTTAGAAGAAAGTGTAAGAATAAGTCCAAACTGATATGCTGTTTTATACATAAAATATCACCCCAAACCCCAGAAGAAATATATAAAAGAAATAGTTAAAACAAAGGAGCGCCGATTAAGGTTTTTAACTCTTATATACAGAAGTAAAAAGAGACCTGCTTCTCATAACCTTGCTTTGTTCATAGATAGAAAATACATAATGTAAACTTGAATACATTTCAACATAAACAAAATGCCAGAAACTTGCTTACTCATTCATTAATCTTTGAATCTCTGAGTACAAAAATATATGTCTGAAGGTCCAAAACTTGGAACCTTTTCTTCTCTTGAAAATTACATTAAATACAATAAAAAGCAGTTTATAACTGCTGTAACCAATCCTAACTACCAAAAATACTTTAAGAATTCGAAGGCTGTCTATTACATGCCTTGAAAATGTCTTGTTACAATTACATTGTCTTCAGAAAATAACATAAAATAAATGTCCTAATATATAGGAATTGCTGATGATGTGGCTTCCTTTCCTTGGTCAACTGATTTGTCTTTCTTTGCTGCTGATCCTTTTGGTAGGTCTATTGTCCAAGCTCTGCACTTTTTTCCATATTTCTACCTTTGTCCTGGATGAATGTGTCAGATTGTGATATTCCAATCTGAATGCAGTAATTCGATCATAAGAAGGCCTTTCTGAGAAAAGATTTTTTACCATCCACAAGAGTTGAAAATGTCTCTGCAAGAAGTTTACCATTGTCTCTCCTTTAAGCACCCGCGTCTTCTCATTCCTGTTATCAACTTTTCTTTTTGTCATCACTAGTAAGTTCTCATAAGAGCTCCATGGAAAAATATTTCCTTTAGCTCCCCAACATGATGACAAGCCTACTCTTGTCATTTTATCAAAAGATTTATCAAATTGACTTACTGCTTCCTTGATTTCCATTAGTTTCTTTTCTGCAGCATTTCTGAGATCATTTCTGAAAATCATTTTATTAATTTCTATTGAATACAACATTCTATCCTGCATATCATTCTATTCTAACTCCTGATATGATTTGGAATTAATAAAATCAATAAATTTTCTAGCCCAAATGGCTCTATTAATTACTTTCTTCTTATCAAACATGATTGGTTCTTCACATTCTAAAATAAGGCTTTTCTCTTTTGCAATTATCATTAGGAAGCACCAATTGGATTTCATTTCTGGAATGATATTAGTCCAAATGATATCTTTAGCTTGTATTAGTGAAAGATTTCCTTTCATTCTTTCTTTGAGATTTTTAATCTCAGCTTCAGCATTTCGGAAATCCATTTTGTATTTGTGAGCTTCATTTTCTATGACTTTCATCAATTTTTTTGCAATCTCCAGATCTGTTTGAGCCTTCTTTATATATCTTTTAGCCATCTGAAACTCAATATTTAATTGAAAAATTTGTGCTTGAGGGTCTTCATCACCTATAGGAAAAACAAAAGTACAATTATGATTATCAATATGATTTTTCAATGAAATTTCAGTCTGCTTTATTTTGGATAGTTCTTCATCTTTCTGCATGAGTTCCTGCAACAAATTTTCCTTTTCCTTCTCTACCTTTGCAAATTCTGCAGCCATTGAATGTTATCTAGTAGGTAACTTCAAATTCTTCCTTAATGTATATATCTCCACCTCAACACTTTGCATGAGTTTCTGCCCAACAGTCTTATCACTGGGGTCTACACCAATTTTTATAATAATCTTCTTCAATTCTTCATTTTGAACTGTTAAGGCTCTTGAGTTAGCCTTCTCTAACTTCAACTGTTTAATTAATTTACCCAACATATTATCTACCCTTATTGCCATTGCATTAGTATTTGTGAGGTCATTTACAATCAATTGACATGTTCGCATATGCAAATTCATTTTATCCATCAGTGGAATTTTATTTGCATCCACAGTCACATTGACAGTGTTGAAATTGTTGGAAGAACCAATTGACATATCTGTAGGATGTGAGAGGGAAATTATAAATTGATATTTCTCAAGATCCATTACAGTTAAAAATATTGTTTGTTCAGCAGTGACTTGATGTTCAAATTGGGCCTCCATGCTGGCCTTCATCCTCTGATTTATTTCTTCAATTTGTGAAAACAACTGTTTAATCAAGGGCACCTATTCATGAGAAGTTTCATGACTCCTAGGTGAAGCAAGAGCATTTTGTTCTTCTCCCAAATGTAAAGAAAAACCAGGTATAGTAGATGCAGGCTCTTCAGTAAGTTTTGTTCTCTTCATGGCTCCCTGCTCCTCATCATCTAGATCAATAACTACTTCCTTGGTTCTTTTAGTTGTTTTCTCTACTATGATGGGATTTTGAATGTTTAAATCTACTGAACTCATCACACCTTTACATGCTATCTTCTCTTTTTCTAGCCTACTTTCATGAAGGAAATAAAAGTACCCATTCTCAATTCTTCTATTAAAAATAACACTATATGGTTCATAAGCCCAACTCTCTCCTAGTAGCATATGCATGTCATCTAACATTTTTGTTACTTCATCAAATGCCTGCCTCATATTTACTATGAAAGGGCCTACAACCATGGGTAATTTATACATGTGTCCTTTCTTCATAGGCACCAAATGAACCTAATCAACATTTAGACTCTGTATAATGAAATCTAAAGCAAAAATCCTCATTGGTACAAAATTTGGAAGTCTGTAAGGCTCAACACTTGCTCCATATAGCCTTATTTCAGAATATTCCTCAAATACAAACCAATATCCATATTTAAAATTGTTTCCTAAATGTAGAAAATCCTAAGCTTTAGGTAAGAAACAAGGAGGAGGACTTCCATTCAATATTTTGTATGTAGTTGGCATGTAATAGCTAGCAAAATCAAACAACCCGGCCTCATTTTGCTCCCTTCTAACTACATCTGTCCAGAATATCACTGATTTCCTTCTTACATTTACATCCATAATATTTAGACCTAAATGCATGAATTCTTCCACATCCTGATATAAGAAAAAATATACAATTAATGAAGGAAATTTGAAGGAACCTGTTAATGAAAGGCTCATCAGCTGTGAATTGACTGCTTCCTGCCAATATGATGGAGTATCCAGCACCATTCCTGGCTTCATCATCATGGAAAACATCCCTAGAACTGATTTATCCACTGTATTATCATCATCTTTACCCAGGATTTTTGCAATATTACTCAATATTGGACGAGTCTCAGCATCAAAAACTCCCATTTAAAAATCTTTGCAATCTGGCTGAAACCGCTTCATGTCAGGCTTCAAATAAAACATGAAATGATTGAATTCTTCTTCTGCAAGATTATCATAATATTGTACCAGCGAATCTTCAGAAAATTAGACGGATGACTTTGACTCAGGATAGCAAAGGGCTTGGCGAATTAATAGTGTAGACACCTGCAGAACGTTCTCTCCTTGGGAATTCATGACAAAAAACTTCCTTGGATACATGAAAGATACCAATTAATAGATAAATTCAGGGAAAAGGTGGGTTTTAGAATGCATGCAGTCAAAACTCCTGACTTGACCATGGCAGAATACACAGGGAAAGCATTATCATTCAAGATAACTTGCTAGTATAAAGGGAGGTGAATTATTGAACAGAGGGTATCTTGAATATCCCTCTCAATATCCATGAGAGGGATATGGCTAGTTGAACTTGATAAGGATGACCATTTAGCCATGGTTGAAAATTTACGTAAGAACAGTTCACAGGGTGGTCAAATTTGCAGGTGGAGGAAAGCTAAAACAGGGTGCAGCGCAAAAACTCACAAGTAATTTGAAAAATAGACAAAAAATTCTTTAAATAGGTGGCGTGGGTTTTTAATTTAATGCTGACAAGACGCGCCAGCAAGCCGTTAAATCTGCTCGACGTGGAAGACATTTGTGACCAATTCAGCGTCTTACGTCACTGCGGGGGCTCTCGGGGTATGAAGGAAAAGTTTGGCTGGTGCCCCCACATTCAATCTCCGCCATTCATCTTTGCTGTCCCCACAATCAACCCGGTCAACTATGGAGGCACTCCTCATGGTATCAGGTGTGCTAGTTGTGCTTGCGAGTTGGGCCTTTTGATAAGGATTTTAATGATCAACGCTTTACGCCAATCAAACCAATCAATGTTTAACATATAATATCGAACCCACAACTATAAAGTTTAAATGTTTAAACTTTAGCTTAAACTTTGACGAACATACATATTTTTCATGCTAAAGTATAAGATTTTGATACTTTAACAAAATTTCCAACAATTTCTTATTTTTATATTTTCAAATATTTTGAAAAAATAAAAGGATATGCATATGATCCACAACATCTTGGAAGAGGAATCTCCATGTATTCCTTTTGAGAAGAAATATCTTCATGCAATGGGGATCTTACCCTTGGCAAGGTATTACACAAATTTTCATCCCCTTCAATATAAATCTGAAGTGGAGTTGGCATAATAGATATTTCCAACTCATGCAAGGTTTTTGCATGTTCATGCTTTGCTAGCTCAATCAAAGATGTTTCAGTTTGATTTACATCAAATATCTTCACTAATATCTTAGTGAATCTTGCATAAGTAGATATATTTTCATTCTTTAATGAAAAGGATTCAAACAACCACCAAGCATAAGATTTACCTTTAAGATGCAACACTGCTACTTTAAGGGCTTCCTTTTCTAAAACTTGAAGTAGATCCAAATATGAGTCTAACTGATCTATCCAATCCTAGGCTGTGCATGTGGAGGATCCATCAAAATTTGGCAGAAAGAATATACATCTTCTCCTTCTATTATACTTGTTGGATCTTCTTTCCTCGAGTGGGAAGAACTCTTGGAAGTTCAAGTGCTCCTTGAATCTCCAAGATTGAGATTCATACTCCTGAAGATAATCACTCAAATTATCCTTCTTTGGTGCATCTTCTTTCTCCATCTCTCTTGCAGTAAATCTGGGCATAACATACCATTGTAGATCTAATTATGTTGCTGAGTGCTTGCACACATAATATGAAGAACTTGGGTTTTATTCATGTGAAGATATTCTTGAGGGACCTTCATGTCTTTCCCTCTTCATTCCATTGATTTCTCTTTTAAGCTCATGTATAGTTTGGAGAAGAAGTCTTGAAATTTCCTTCTCATTACTTCCTCTAGATAAAGGTATTTTGTGTCTTCTTTCTTGATATCTCCTCCCTCTATCAGTGAGAGGCTCTCCTCCTTCATAAGACATATTGGCTCTTTAGAAAGCACATGCCGTGCCAAGATGATGCTCTGATACCACTATAATATTCCCAAGTGGGGAATGAAACAATAGAATGCAGAATGATATTAAAATAACGTAGATCATATTTTATAAAGCAGGAGGACAATATGGAGACCTTCCACATGTCATTACAGCAGAAACATACATGTTAAAAGTGGCCCATAAAGTGCATGACAAGAAATTACAAGTCTCCAATGACAGAAATCCCTCAAAAAGAGGTGTTGCAACCATATATTAAGACAGAAAAAACCACACAACATTATTTATTGGCTCTGCAACAGATATAAATTACACATAAGATCTAGAGCAAGTATATGGCCAAAATTTTAGATCCATAGTAGATCCATACACTATACAAGCTCCTATAACAATCCCCCTTTGGGTTTTCAGCAAAATACCAAGTACAAGATGTAGATCTGAGATCTAATACTGCAGATCTATGGAAATATTCAGATTTGGAAAGTGGATCTGATATGATATAAACAACAAAATGATCTCCTCCAAAAGATCTCCAAAGTGAAGGGCAGATCCCCAACACCTAGAAAATCACTCTCCAATTGGTGAGATGAAACATACTGCAAACACACCTATAGAAATAACGTAGATTTGGATCTATACTGTGCTGTAGGGATCAATATACAGTTGGCCTGCAACCATGATATGCTAATGATGCTCAAAGTCTTCAATAAAGTCCTCCCAATGAAGTAGAACCCTCCTCCACTGAAAAGAAGCATTGAAATGGACTAGATCTGAAAGATCTAATCTCCACTTGCTGCAGCGTGCAAAAAAATTCAAACCCTCAATAGGATCTGTGCTGTAGTTGAAAGAAGTAGCTTGGCCCTAAGCCAGATATTGGACAATGCAATATAAACTCCCCCAAGAGCTACTCAATGGAAAGAGGTGGGATTCCCGACCAGGAACACCCAATGATAAACAACATTATTCTCAGCTTAACAACAAGAGAATGAGATATGTTTAAATAGACAATATACTCAGAAAAATATCCCCTTCCTTTTATAAGACAATAGCTTGCAAACCCTAAACCACTTTCAATGAAATCACCTCTTTCACACAAGGCATCTCCATCTAAAACTGCGCTGTGCCTCATTGATGGTCACTTTCTCCATGATAACACTGTAGATTTGGTCAAGGTTGACCCAGTCAATATGTTTTAGCCCCTATCTACACCTTAGGGTACTTTATTAGGATTAAAATATTATCCACTTTGACATGAGAAGTGGTTTTATTCACCATAAAGAGTTTTATGGGTCCTCCCACCCACTTATTCACCTATCTATGTGACAAAACAAAGTCTTAATATTCCCATTAGTTGTAGGCTAATGTAGGAATATTACACTGAGGGCCCATGAAATATGGGCCATTTAGAAATATAAGGTTCCTATCCTCCACTGAATCAAAGACAAAGACAAATAATCCCTTATCGAATAAGAAGCTTTTGATTCATTCTTTGACCAGAGGAATCCAATTCCTTTGAATCTAGACATCTACTACTTTGGGCGAGGGCCAGAGCTTGGAGAACTATTCAATGAGCCCACGTTCTGCAAGGTTCAAAGCCGATCTGTAGGGATATTCGATCGACAGAGCAATAATGGGGATAGATTCTAGTCTTTGACAAATTTTTGTTGGTGATCACTAGTTGAACGTTTGTTGCAACCAACAACTAGCTTCTTGAATGAAGTTAGCTTGGGTGGGAGAGGAGAAGTGACCTCAGGGCCCCCTCCTAGGGCCAGTTAGCACCGTGCGCACAAAAAAAAAAAACCTCAGTTAAATTTTTTAATTATAATATAAGATTTATATATATTGAAATTTTAGACTTTTTTTTCCCCAAGCTATGTTAAATCTAATATACATTTTTTTAACATACAAAATTAATGTACATTTTTTCATCCTACAAAACTAATATACCTTTTTTATTTAATTTTCATATGTTTGTATTTTTATTAATATTATAATAATATTATTCATAGATTTGATTTATCATAAAATTACAAAGTTAAATTTTTATTTATCTTTATTTCATATGTATAATATATATGTATAAATATTAACTTATAATTAATTTGGAATTATAATATTAAATAAAATGAGATGAATATATAATTTAAAAATAAAAATATGAAAATATAATATTTATTAAAAAATGTGTAAATACATGAAGATTATGTAAGGATATGCATTGTTTCTTTCAAAAAATATGAAATGACAATAATAATATTTTATTCAAAAAGTGTGAAATGACATTTATTATTAGTACTTTACTTTATGAGTTTAAAGTACTTAGAACACTACCATGGTTAACCATGAGTTTTTATCCACCATTGAGAATGTAACAAGTAAGTCCCTTTAACTCAAACAATGAAACCTCAACCATTAGGGATGATGTCATCCCCTAAAATGTGATTGGTTCTCATAAAGTGAATTTTGATTGTACATTTTCCTTAGGAGGTCCATTTTAGACCTCAAAATTCCCCTAATGAGTGCTTCAAGAAACCTGGGAGAAAGAAGAAGGATACCCTCACCATCAATGTAGTAAGACAACTATCTGACTTAATGTCGGGAAAGGTGATCTTTCCAAAGTATCTGGACCCTGGTAGTCCAGTTGTAGATGTGCACATAGATGGTGTCATAGTCCCCAATACTTTGATTGATCTAGGAGCCGCCATCAATGTCATGACCAAGGAAACTATGTTGAAACTCAACCTCCAAGGGACTTTGAGGAAAACCACAATAGTTTTGCAACTTGCAGATCGGTCCATAGTAATTCCGGAAGGAATTGTTGAGGATGTTATGGTTTCAATTGACTCTTGGGAGTATCCTACAAATTTCCTAGTTCTACAGCCAAAAACCAAGTTCAATGGATATCCTCTCATCTTAGGGAGACCTTGGTTAGCCACTTTAGATTCTTATATAAGTTGTCGGGGCCAGAAACATGACTATTAAAAATGGGCCCTTGTCTAAATAGCTGGTATTATATCATCCATCCTAGCCTTCCATTGGTCATGATCTATGTATATGGCTGTAGGATAACACTACCTCCATTTGTACCATAGATTTTATTCTTAGAGGGGGACAAATTGATGAAGGCGAACTCATAGACCTTGTCATTCAAAACCAGTCCCTCACTAACAGTCCACTTGGAAACCTAGTCAAAGAATTTGAAAGCCAACCTTGGATGGAATTGCACTCAGTCGATTCAACCTCTGAAACCACCAAGGTTGTAGAGTTTGGGCCATCCAGTTCTCTGAAAATTAACTCAAGCCTCTCAGATGAAGAATAAAATCAACCATGCCAACTTTTAAAAGAAAACCTAGATGCATTTGCTTGGGATTACAAGGACATGAAAGGGGTGCATCCCTCAGTAAGCAGACATCATATTTACATTAAGGAAGGATGCAAGCCTATGTGACAAGCCAAAATAAGGATGAACCCATCTTGAAAGGACATAGTCAAGGAAGAGCTGCAGGTTTCATTTACCCTATATCAAAGAGTGAGTGGGTATCTCCTCTTGTCCTAGTCCCAAAGAAGAATGGAAAATGGCGAATTTGTGTTGATTATCAGGAACTTAAAAAAGCCACCAAGAAGTACCATTTCCCTTTTCCATTTATATACCAAGTCCTGGATGACCTTGCAGGAAAGAAGTTATTTTCCTTCTTAGATGGGTTAAGTGGGTGTAACCAGATCCAAATTAGCCCTGAAGACTAGGATAAGACTACTTTCACCTGCCCTTGGGGTACCTTTGCTTATAGAGTCCTATCCTTTGGGTTGTGAAATGCCACAACTACCTTCCAAAGAGTTGTCTTGAGAATTTTATTTGATCTAGTCCATGCTTCTATTGAAATCTACATGGATGATTTCACACCCTATGGGGATGATTTCCAAGAATCCCTCTCCAATTTGGGAAAAGTGCTGAGAAGGTGAATTGAGATGCATCCCTCCCTGAGCCTAGAAAAGTGTGAATTCTTGAAAAGAGCAGGAGTTGTATTGGGACACTCAATCTCCAAATTAGGAATACAGGTGCACTCGAGAAAAATCACTATTATCAAAAGGGTACCTGTTGTTAGAGTCCTGTAAATTACAGTATCACAAGGTGACTGAATATTTCTTCCTTGTGAATTTTCATATTGTATATAAATTTCAATATTTAAAGAATTGCCAAAGAATAGAAAAATAAACAAAAAAGAAGAAGGAAAAGAGGGTGTAAAAAAGGAAAAGAAACCCCACAAAAAAACGAATATCTCTGAAAGTGCTACAAATGAAAATGCCACTACTCTTTAGAAAGGTTCGTTCAATCATACAATTTAAGCATGATTGTACAATTTTGAATTTTTGTTGATAGGTTAGAAAATGAAGATTTTCCAAACTGTTTAATCTTGACATATCACTAGATTAGGTAGAAATGAAATTGGTTCAACAAATTAATCTAGATGAGTGGGAGAATTAAGGGATAGAGGTTAGGTTATAAGTTCAAAAGAAAAGATGTTTCAGGATCTGCAAGTCCAAATGCACCCTACAAAAGAAGAAAAAATTCTAGATTTGTAGTTTGGGTAGGTAGAGATGTTGAGGAGAAAAAATGAAAAGAATAATATGAAGTTTATCCCACAAGGTGTAACATGATTTTTTTTTGCATTTATCTATGGTTAAGGGGAAGCATCGAAGGATAAAAGGAATTTTTTGGTCTTAATGGTCATGAATTCATATCCTTTCCAAGACCTATTGGGACATATATTAAGTTATATTTAATTTTATCCTAAGTCCTGAGTCCCTATTTGTTTTAACCCAAATCCCGAAAACATCACACCTTTCCCTATCCTAACTCCAAAAACCCACTTGTCCCATAATCCTAACTCTCATAATATACCCCCAACGTACATTTTTCCCGACCCCACCATCACATTAAAACTAAAATCAAGTTTAACCTCCCCTCATCTCCCCTTCATCGTCACACACCCCTTCTCTATTGGATGACCCACGTGAGTTTTTGACCCCCCCAGTCTTCGGATGTTAACATGGGGGGGGGGGGGGAGGGGGGGGGGGTTCTGAAATGGGTGGTATCCCATACCACCAATGATTCTACGTGTCACACTCAACTCATTTAAAACCCCCCCTTCCATTACTATCTACCACGAGGACCCCGCTCTGAAAGCGGTTTCCACTACAAAACGACCCACCGCTCCCTCCGACCGTTGGAATAATTGTTTCCCTGTGCCTTTGTGCCATGTCCCCGCTTACCTGTTCCCTCCATCCTATCACATGCACTCCCGCCAACTGCCCGTTATGAATTTAGTGGGTTGGGTCGTTTTCCAACGAGCCCGCGCCAAATCAACAGTTGTCAAATCATCCATTATAACCTGAATTCAAGATCGAAAGCAAGGTTTAACTTGCTCGTTCTATCCAAAATTGTAGGTTCCAAATTCAAAGAGAATTCTCAACAAAATATCAACGAATATAGCCTCTGGATAATCAACAGAGCTCACATCGCTCTGCAAATTGAAGCACAATCCCCCTCTATTTTTTTCCCCTACCCATTTTCAGTCTGCAACTGTCTCCCCTCTCTGATTCCATATTATTTCAATCCCATTTCTCCTTCTACAGTGAAAGAGACCAGCTAAATTCAATCACACAAGACAAAAATTCCTCCAAAGCTATATCAACAGCCATTTAATCCTATGGTCTACTTGTTGGGGTTCCTATGTTTTGGCCATTGACAAAAACCAAAAGATAAGACAACATCAAACCACTTTGGGATTCAAGGATCTAGCCCTCCTGAATCCAGAGAGGGATCTCTCTATGAATGAGTTTAAAGATGTGATATTTAAAGCCTGAAATGTGATTTTAGGCTAGTTATGAAGAGCATGGGTTTTTTTGTTTTTTGTTTTTGGTTGGACAAAGACATGATGAAGGTGAGGGAAGTTCAAAATAAAGGGTGAAGATGTGTGGAAGTGAAGGAATGATTCGGCTGACAAAAAAGGCAAAGATAGTTTTAAGCCATTGGGCTATGGAGTAATAGGAGAATTTTAATTGAACAACAAGTTTCAAGAAGGATCAATGGGGCAAGTCACTTATGTCAACAGGCTCTCTTAAGTTGATTTTATGGAATGAAACAAATAGGAAATGGAGAGAAAAACAAATGAAGAACAGTGAACAACCTAATATCAAGTAAGTACTTTCAAACTATCTTGCTTCGGCATGTACTTAAGGAAAAACATAAAATTATTCTGAGATCGGGTAAGTGCTTTTAAACTAGCCCGCATTGAAGTACTTTCAGTTAGAAAACATTGAAAATAGTTCGAACAACTTAAGATCAGGTAAGTGCTTCTAAACTATCCTTCTTTCAGCATATTCTATAGGAAAACACATATGATAATCAAAAAGAGCAATCTAGATCAGGAAAGTGCTTTTAAACCAACCTGCTTTAATATACTCTTCAAAGGGAACGTTCGAATGAAGAAAACATAGAAAATAAAGCTTTCAGTAAGAGTAGGGTATTGTTGAGAGTAAATCCTAGCTCTATGTTTGCTGCTCTTTATCAGAGAAAGTGGACAGAGTGAAAACATTAAAGAAAATAAAAATTGACAGTGAGGAACACATCACCATTTACATAAATTAGGATCCCATAAATCAACAACTTGTATTTGATGTTCAAACCAGTTACAGTCAGCAAGCTCGGTGGGTCTCTACAACTTCAAACTTCTCATATCAGCTTATGTATCTTCAAGTTGCACACAGGGCATCAGTAGCTTTAGAAAACTATTACATGAAATCAGATGTCCAGAGACCAACATTTCCTCATCTTCTACAGAAGTATTTATAGAAGAAGGAGGAGGCGGGATCTGGTAAAATATCTCCTGGGTCAATTAATATAGATTGATGACTTCGCGGCCTTTGAGAGCCTTGATGACGAAATTTACAGGTGTTTATCTTCATTAATTTATTTACACTTAGGATTAAGCTCGGTGGGAGCCTTTTTTGACTTTTGAGGCTCTGTGTCATGTTGAAGTAACTCTGTTGCTTCTCCCCGAGGTCTAATGATCGAAAATATTTGTTTCTGGGCTATTCTTAATCTTTAAAATAGTTTTGCCGACAATTAGAGATAAGATCTTTGATGTGTATTAATTTTTCAGCTGTCTTCGGGCAAACACCTCTTGTTTCAGATAATGACTAAGCCTTCTTTGATTCTATGAGGCTGCAGGTGCCTTTAGGAGCTGGAGAGGGTTCGATTAGCCTCTACTTGGGGCGGTGGAAGCTTTCTCAGATCGACAGTTGTTTTCGTCTCTTCCTAAAACACCTTTAATTTACTTGAGAACTGTGTTTTAGGTTTGATCAGGTTTATCCTGTGTCTTCTGGTCTTTATGACGTATTTATCCGTGGATTTAGGCTTTGATTTGCTGAATGTGTGCCTTAATCCTTCAAACTGTGTTAGGAAATCTTCAAACACTGATACTCTTTGTTTCTTTTATGCATTGCTGTGTCTTGTTGATGTGCAGGCCGCGCAGGGCTCATATTGCATCAATGCCTCATGAAACATCGACGAGACGCAGTTGCTATAGGGTAAACTGCTTGGGTGGTTGGTTTTCGAATATCCCTCTCAGGGCTTTCCGATGCCCGAGGCAGACAGTAAGATTAGCTATGCTATTCACAAAGATGGCATGTGCATGTTCATGTTAGCTTGAAATAAATTGAAGGAATACAATAGAGAATTACCTCTTTGACAGCGTTGGAATCCCTTGGAGAGCGCTGCGAAGCAAAGCAAGAGTCCTTCTTCGCCAGCTCCAAATCCAAGTCCTGCAATCAGTCAAAGCACCCGCGTAATTTCTAATATAACAAGTATCCTATCAATTAAATCAATATACAATAAACATCTAGATTATACACATCTGAGCCATTCATATCATACTATAGAATTGTTCAAACAATAAGGACAATATTAAGCATTCAATGGACAAAACGAACACAGTTCTATTGATTTTGAAAGAAGGAGGCTTACAACCATCGGTTGTACCAAGCCCTCCTCAGTCTCCCAATCTCTCTTCTCTCTCTAGTGAAGAAGTCTAAGTCAACAAGCTCTCTAGGAGCCTCTTTGACTCTTGGCCTTCACAATGTCACACTATTCTCTATTCCACAAGTATACAAGTACCTTGAGTAATCCTTCGACCTTCAATTAAGAGCCTTCAACTCCTTCTTATAGGAGAGGGAGAAGGCCATTGTTGCCCTTCTCTTTCCATTAGTTTGGAATGGAAAAGGCTTAGATGTTTCCTTGATCTCCATGCTTTTGCCTCTTTTGGAGTTTAGTCTCTTATGGCAATGACCAATAATGGACTGGTGCTTCTGCAGTTTCCTTTGTGAACTGACTCCTTTGTGAGGGAAAGTCGGAGATTCAAATCTTTCTCCACGCTCTTTTCCCAATTCAAACTTAAAACACGGGTAACGCATCTTTCCAATGTAAACAGAGCGTTGCCCTAGCCACTAATGCGGCCAATGTACTGATTGCTTGCGTTATAACGCTCTTGTTCTGTTCTATATATGCGTTACCCTGGCAGAAATAGGTTTAATTTAGGTCTTTGTACTTCTTCCATATTTGTCTTCCCCTCTGAGCTGATGAGGAGGTATTTTGACCTGTAATAGATGCCCCCTAAAGTGTGAGGTTAGAGACGAAGACGATGGCCGAAATACTTTATAATTTGTAGAGATAGAGAGATTGAAAGACTGAGGAAAACCTGAAACAACAGCATATGTCAGAAAATATAGTATTTGCCTAGAGTCGGGCATGTCCCATGCTCAGTAGCTTAAACAACATGATTTCTCTAGAATAGAGATATGAAGAATCTATCCACCAATAGGCACAATGTGGAAGTGTCTGTCATAACAGGATCAGGCTGAAGAAGTTGTTTCCATAAACAATATCGCAACTTGGGGAAGGGAACACAACTTTAATGGTGTAGCCTTTTGCCCCAAGGTCTTGACCGCCGATTCACTTAAACTGCATATTTCTCAACATGTGAATGAGGGAGTTGTCGTCGAACATGTGAGAAATCGTCTAATTACCAGTCAATAATGAAAACTGTTAACATACGCGAAGGTGGCCACCGATAATGATGATGGTCCCTAAGATGCCCAGTACAATCTAGCGAGTGTGAATAAAAGGAGTTGAAGTCAAACACTCGTAGAATCATTCGACCAAGAGCCAATGATGAAGACCCTTGATCAAACACAAGACTACCTGCCACTGATGTCTGCAAGTATCTGGGTACTGATGTGTTTCTGGATCAACTTCCTAGATAAGGTGTTGAAGTCGATAGGAAGTGATCTGTTGAGAGGTAGGCACTGAGGCGTCCTACATCAGTCAACACGAAATGGAAACCAACTGATTTTGTTTATGATTTGAGATAAGGAAGAGTGAATGGGAACGTCAGACGACAAATAATTTCTGGCATAATGAACGGTTTGGTTGATAACAGGAGCAGTAGATAGCGAGATCTGCTTGAACAATAGAAGGCACTCTAGCAGGGTACTAGGCAGCTGAAGCGTTTTTTGAACACCAAAGAGTGTGTTAGGATTTTACTGGTGCAGGGACACTGGGATTTGAAGGCTAATACTCATAGATGGTAGGGTTCGGCTAACTGTGAAAGAGTTTTCTGGGAAGTGCCATGTTCAAGAATTTTGCTGCCAAATCGACCTTTTTTGGAAATGTAACAGAGGTAGTATCCATTTTGTCCAAATTTTTTCCCCGTCTGATTAATTTTAACGAGTCCAGACGAGTAAACTCGGTGAATTTTTCATGTTTAAAGAGTCTGAAAAATGTCAGGAAAGACAACTCTGTGCCCCATCCGATTAGATTTACCGAGTCCAGATGGGCAAACTCGGTGAATTTTTCATGTTTAGAGAGTCTGAAAAATGTCATAAAAGACAACTCCATGTCCTGTCTGATTAGGTTTAACGAGTCCAGACGAGTAAACTCGGTGAATTTTTCATGTTTAGAGAGTCTGAAAAATGTCGTAAAAGACGACTCCATTGGGGTACCTTTGTCATGTCTTGATAACCGGGCACGGTAAAGGGATAATAGTCAGCCCGAAACAGTTCATTTTCCGTAAGTTAGTCCATCGAATCTAGAAAAGTGAGAAATCTATGTTCAATGGACGTCTACCTCATTTTGTTATGAGTATGAGGAGACGAAGTAAACTCAATATTCTTTGTGAAATTTTAACGAGTCCAACAAAGAAAAACTTGGTACCTTCGTGAAATTTTAACGAGTCACGCGAAGAAAACTTGATATACTTTTTCTGTTTAAAGAGCTTTGAAAAAGAGGAAAAGAATGGCTCCTTGTTCTCTGTCTCAATAGTTTAACGAGCCTGACAAAGGTGACTCGGGATTTTTTCGGTTTTACGAGCGAGAAAAAGATTCCTAAAAAGAATGCTCAATACTTCTCCATAGTTTTAATGAGTCTGAAGAAGAAAACTCTAGGTTTTTCGGATTAACGAGCAAGAAAAGACCAAAAGAACGCTCGATGCCGACTTCGTATAAGTTTAACGAGTCCGAAGAAGCGAACTCGAGGTTTTTCGGATTAACGAGCAAGAAAAATACCGTAAAAAGAATGCTCGATAAAACATGAGTATGTCTGCTCATAAATCTTGATCCCTAATTAGAACATCAGTACCAAATCTCGAGAGTTGCGACATGTGTACAGCGAGAAATCACGACTTTGCCGACTGACTTAAGAGAGTCATGCCCCAGAATTTTCTATAAGAAGGTCAGAAGACTTTCATTTTCACTGTTGTGAGTGCTGTGAAGAAGCTCTGGAGTGGTAAAGGGGTGAAAATTTCAGCTGACGATTACGGTCAATCCGGGCAACAGTTTTCTATTCCGCGAGATCCAGGTAAGAGCTAGAACCTCCTGTTATCATTTAATTGTTGATTTGTGAGTTTTTTCCTGTTCAAATTTAGGAAATTTTGAAACCCTAGAAAAATATTTGCGCCTAACGCGGGTCAGGAGTAGTATAGCCACGTTAAACGCACAACCCGTGAAGGGATGGTGCGTTAGAACGCTCTGTTTTGTACTAGTGACCGCGTTAGGTGCACCGTGCTTTCTAACAAATCAATTTTTCCATTTTTGAAGTGGTCTAGGAAAGTTTTAATCGGTTGAAAATGTTGCATTTGCAGGTGTTCAACTTTTAATCATGAGTATCTGGCGAGAGAGAGAGCATGAGCGGGAAGAACGAGAGATGGTGACGGATGCAGCGAGTTTAATGGCTCTCCGGAGGTGTGGATTGCTCAAGTATGCCCGTTTAGAACTGATGAGGGGTCAAGAGGACCTCCTGAGGTGGCTAATCCAGCAGTGGGACGAACGACATCATGTCTTTCGGATTGGTGGCAATGAGCTCGCCATCGAAAAGGATGATGTTTAATTTTTGACCGGCTTGTCATGTCGTGGGGCGAGGCCCAATTTGACGGGGTCCAGAGCTGACCCTCGTTCCACTACTGATTTGATCCATGTGCACTGCATACGTGGCACCCAGGCTGTGAGTAACCAGATACCTATTGCACAGGTGACTCTAAGACCCCTCTGGTTTATATTATGGATGATTGTTCGCTTAGCAGGTGCCAAGAGTCAGCATGTGGCGACCAAGGCTCAGATGCTCCTAGCCTTGGATTGTATGCAGCCTCAGGTTTTCGACTGGTGTGACGGTGTGGTCCGTCGGGTCCGAGCAGAGCTTACTGCATGCAAGACCCGTACTCAAAGGGAGTTTGGGTACGGTAAACTGATTGTTTCTTTCATACTGGAGAAGATACCACTGATGAGGCCCAGGATCCCTACAGCGCCATTGGGTCCACGCGAGCCGAGGCAGGCTCGGTGGGCCACTTTTCTTCCACGGACTGGAGAGGGTCTGGTCCGTCACTGTTTTGATGAGGGATTTTTTGATTGGATGGACTCTCAGATCATCATGATTGAGGATTGTCCCTATGCAGGGATGAACTTCACAGGTGATCCCGAGTTAGTCTTGCCCCCTGGCACCCAGTGGGGCCCCGATGGTAAGAAAAAATGATCAGTGTTTTTTTAAAGAAGTTTTTTGTGTTTTTTAGCTTTTGAATGTTTATGTAAAAATTTTTTGTTTAAAAAGGGGTGAAAATTTAGTTTTTACATGAAGCTTTTGCTTGCTTGACACAGATGTGGCACCTGTCCGCCCAGCTGGGGCCCCTCACTATGCACGGTGAGGATTGCAGCTATCCGGGGCTGGCGCACCAGTAGAGGATGCGGAAGCCGGTGACGATGATGATACCCAAATTTTTCATGAACTCTTCATGAACCTGGAGGGTCTGAGTATGGGTATACCACCGCTTCCTATGCGGGAGGTTCCAGTTCGTCTGCAGCAGCATACTGTGGGTGTGCTGGAGAGATACTTAGTTCCTCTGAGGAGGATAGCTAGAGCAGTTGTATGCTATTATGAGCATCAGGCTTAGCTGGTGAAGTAGATGTATTAGTGTCAGAGCATGGCTTAGTGTAGCCAAATTTTGTAAAACACCCCAAGTTTTGGGAGATTTTTCTTTTCGATGTTTACTATGTACTGGACATGACATACATATATATATATATATATATATATATATATATATATATATATATATATATATATATATATATATATATATATATATATATACATATATATATATATATATATATATATTTGGTGATTTGTGTTTTTTAATTTTTATGTATTTTTGATGTGATAAAAATATATGTACTCATGAGTAAATCTTTTACAATAAATGCGATAAATGCCAATTTAACACATAATTTGCCAAAGAATCGGCTAATGCATTAAATTCTCTAGGAACGTGTTCAAATGTGATTGTTTGAAATTGACGTTCTAAAAGTCGCACTCGTAAAAAATAACGTAGCAATACAGGGTGGCGGACACGGTAATAATTGTTTAACTGCATAATGATGAGTTGGGAATCTAACCTGACCACTAAATCGGAGATGTCACGAGATGCCGCTTCCGTGAGGAGTTGGATCACTGACATGTACTCGGCAACATTATTGGTGGCGTTACCCAGGAAAATTCCCCCGGAACCAAGAAGGTCCGACTCAGGAGTATAGAGAACCCAAGCAGCTGAAGCAATGTGTCTAGTGTGACGACTAGCACCGTCCGCATATCCAACGTATGATAACGAATGCGATGACATCTGTGCGAAAGAAAAAGACTACATGAGAAAAAACACCTTAAGACAACAATAATCCAGAAGCATCAACATAAAATAGGCAAAAATTATATACATAAAATTACAAAGCATATGCCTAGTGCGAAAATAGGCAAAATACTTCTTCAGATAGAGCCCGTTGCGGGGCTCCTCTAGTGGAATTCCATTACAGTCCTGTAATTCGTAAGCTCCTTTTGAGAGGGCTTTAGTAACGATGTAGGGACCGAGCCATAATGGTTGGAGTGCTCCTGCCCCCAAGAGGTTGTGCTTTTGATCATATAATAGAACGAGATCGCCCTCTTGGAAAGAACGAGGCTTGACAGATTTGTCATATTGGGCTTTAACTCGGCGTTGGTGAGCTTCGAGTGCTAGTGTAGCATCTCGACGAGTTTCGTCCAAATGATCGAGCAAGAGCAAGCGCTCTTCTATGGCGGTGGTGCCAGGCAGGAGTTCAATGGCAAGTTTGAATGATGGGATTTCGCACTCGATTGGAAGTACTGCCTCCAAGCCGAAAGCAAGTTGGAAAGGTGTGATATTTGAAAAGAAATACATAATATTTTCCATGATACCTGTCTTGACCGAGATATCGATGAGCAGTGTCTTGGAAAGATTACCCATGTTCCCTTCTGAATCGATAGTGTAAATGGTCGTATAAGAGAAGGGAACTATCTCAGGTTGGTCAAAAGACGGGATTTCAGTTTTTATTGCCTCCGAATCAATCGTCGAAGTGCGATGGTGAAACTATCCCCAAGGTCGTTCTTCTAATGACATGATATCTCGAATAGCTTCGTCTGTAGGTCAGACTTCATTGAGGAGATCCTTAGAGAGAACTGTTATGGGAGAGAGGTTTGTACCTGTGGTCGAAATCATATCAGTGGAGGGTTCAGATGTGCTTTGGATGGCTTGATAAGCCAACTCAACCGGTGAAAGCGGCATCTGATCTCCATAAGAATCAATATCTGAAGGTTCCAGGATGATCCATGGGTCGATAGAGCCATCCGAAAAGGTGGATATCATTGCAACCGTGTTTTGGATCTGCGGTGGCGATAGAGGAAAACAACCCAGTAGGGAAGATGCCTTCAGAAGACCGGTACCGATACTGATG
Organism: Pinus albicaulis; assembly: GCA_034641835.2. NCBI lineage: Eukaryota > Viridiplantae > Streptophyta > Pinopsida > Pinales > Pinaceae > Pinus > Pinus albicaulis. The sequence continues at coordinate 946,416,164 of CM076581.1, forward strand.
TAAGAGTCAGGGACACCTCCTATTAAGGGTACAAAGCTACTTGGTAAAGTGGCATAATCAGGGGTGCATAAGGATAGCTGATTGACCGTGACTATTTTCCCATCCAATTGAAATAGGATGAGTCGGAAGACCGAAGACACGATGGCGGTCATAGCATAAGACCAACTGCGACCGAGCAATAGATTATAGTCGAGATGACGCTCTACGACTTCAACGTCCACGTTTACCGTTTTCCCACTTAGAGTGATGGGAAAGCTAGCAAGGTATCCTTTTGGTAGGAAAGTGTGGCCATCGAAAGCTTTGAGGGAATTCGATGGCGGGGTTAGAGTAGGAGAACCTAAATGGATCCAGCAAACTTGTGACATAACGCAGGTCGAAGCACCTTTGTATATGATAGTGCGATGGATGGGTCTCCCTTTCGACACAACCTGCACCTAGAATGCGAGTTGATGTGAGAGGCGAGGTTTAGCCTTTTCCATATCAAAGATTGCTAGCATGGAATCTTGGGGATCTATTCCACCAATGGCCGAAAGCAAGGCTTTCCTTTGTGTTGGACAGGTTTGTAATACTTCAAGAGTATACATGGCTGACGGTGCCTGCGCCAAATCTTCTACAATATTGTAGTTTTGGGCTACACGTGCAGAGGTATTATGAGTCGTGCGTCGAAGTGTCCCTTTGGGGGGACGAATTACAGGTTCAACAGTAGGCCTTTCGATATGTAAATCGTTGGGCGGCGGCGGATTGGAACTAGTTCCAGATTCCTGAGCATCTATGGTAGGATTTCCATAAAGCTTGGCACGAGTTTGAAGGTCAACACTCTCGATGCCATAAATGGCAGATGGTCCTTCGCCGGAAGGATATGAACCATCGTTGCCCCGTTGATGGGGTTGTGGTAGATTGTCAACCATATGTTGATGTTGCTGCGGTTGATTGGGGAGAGGATTGTGAAGAACGGCAGGTGTTCGCCCATAATCCTTGTTAGCAATAAAATCGGTGCATTCCTGCAGCCGAGGACATTTGTATGTCAAGTGATCCTCCGCACAGATTTTGCAAGGAAATTTCATGGGTTTATCCTTTCCTCTGTCATTTATGGCAACATTTTTCTGATTGGAGTTGTTCTGATTATCCGACTGCTCTTCCAAAGAAGATGTTTTCTTCTTGTTCTTCTTATTTTTCCCGCTAGGTTTTTGTGAGATTTTCACCGAATTTATCTCAGCGGGAGGAAGAGGATTCGTTTGATGGTGGGCGGTGGCAGCCGAGGATGGCTGGGAGGTTTGCCCCCGAGACTGATTGGTGGCTACACCAAAGATCGCGCCAACGAGACCATCGGCATGAGCTCCAGTTTTCTGAGTAGTCGGAGGGTTTGGGTTACCAGGGGCATGGGGGAGTAGATCGTAAAGCGTGCCGGATTGTGAATAGATTAAATCCAGGTGCTGGGCACGACGAATACATTGATCTTCTGTTACCGCACCAGAAAGGACAATGTCTTTAGAGATGTGGGGTAAAAGAGACTTGCAAAACCAATTGGCCAAGAGATGGTCCGGTATTGGCGCTTTGACGAGCCTCCTCCTACGTCTCCATTCATGAATATGGTCGGAGATGTGGGTGGCGGTGTCTTGTCGCAGCGATGTTAACAATTCTGTGCCGGTTTCCACTCTAATTGGTAGTTGAAATTTCTTTAAGAACTCCGTCGCTAAAGCACCAAACGTATTGATGGCGGTGCGTGGCAATTCAATGTACCACTTGGCGGCATTGCCTGTAAGGGTGCGGGGAAACAGTCAGAGTCGAACACTATCATCTACCATGGAATTGGATATGGACCATAAATGGAAGGTAGTGATGTGTGCGGCCGGGTCATCCCCATGTTGCCCATCGAACTTCGGGATATCAGAAGGAATCTTATGCGGTATTGGAGGCCAAAGCGGGTTGTGGTTGATGGGGTCGTTCGTCAGCTTATGGATGTCGGGTATGTCCAAAGCTGCCAAGAATGGAAATTGTGGATTTTCCCCCGAGTCTAACCAAGGCAGTATGGGCTGACTACTTGGACCATAGGGTCCCCCCATCCATGTGTTACCAGAAGGGTAAGTGGGACTTTGATAAAAACCTCCCATAGGTGGAGGAGTAGGAACATACGGTTGTTGTCCATAGGGCATAGCGTATTGAGGGGCAAATGGTTGGTTGCCCCCAGCGTAAAAGTGCCCTCCCACTCCAGATGGAGGTTGGGGTTGGTTAGTCCAAATGGATGCAATAGAGTTTCCCGGAGGCATACTAATACTTGCATAATTTGGCAACGGTATAGATCCTACACCTATGTTTGAACCACTTAAGGGGATAGTATTTACAATAGATTGTCCCATTTGTCCTAAGGATTGCATAGGAAGAGAAATATTCCCTGCTACCTGCGTACTGATAACACTGCCCCCTGGTATAGTGGCCAGGGGGTTTGAACTCAACATAGGGTTCCAACCGAATGGGTTGCTAAAGGGCACCGAAGTAGTCATGCTCGTGGGAGGAGCTACCGTGGTCCCCAACGTGGTTATGGTAGGAGTAGATGCCGAAGGGTTCGGTAAACTACTGATAGTTGTGTTAACCATAGGATTGGGGGTAGGTGTATGTTGACTACTGGGGTTACCCAGTAACGGCATAGAACTAACCACCGACGGGGAGGATGGTGCCGAACCAGGAATGGTTGCCATTGGTATCGACCCTGTGGATGCTGGTGGAGAAATATATGTTGGTGTTGCCGCAGACATATCTTGCCGTGGTGTAATTTGGATTATCACAGGCCCCAACGGATCAGTGAGCGGAGGATTGTAATTAGGTACAACGCCTTCAGTGAAAGGGTCCTTCGGGAGTTCCGGCTGATAAGGGTCTATGTGATAATTTGGATTAGTAAGAGGAGACTGCCCTTCCGTAGAAGGCCCAGGTTCACCAAGGTTTAGTTCTTCCTCAAGGTTGAGAGGAGGTAGACCTTGCTTTCTTCGAGACAGACGGCGTGGGTCAGGGGACGCCACGGTGACCGGTTTAATTTTAGCAAATTTTATTAAATTGTGATCTATTATGAAGTCTCAAATGATAGTAACCACACACTTAACAAAAAGAAAAAGGACTTTCTAAAATAAAACAGCAAGTAGCCAGAATAGGGTGCCCTGTCTGAGTACTACCGTTCACTGGTGATGAAATCCAGTCTTGCAATAGTATATAGAGAGGGTTGGTCGAAAGTACAGTTATGGTCACTCTAGAGCTTCACTCGAACCTCAAACAATAGGTGTAAGCACTCTTGTGAAGATGAGTACTCTCCTAAAGACCAAAGATAGAGTGGGTCCGTCTATTTCAGGTACCAGGACAACCCATCCCAGTCACCTTGTGTAAGTCCCTAAAATTATGGCCACTAAGGATACCTCAAATCACAAACATCATCAGGGGGGTCCACGGTCAAGGACAATGTGCTATATGGGCAGAATACCTAGATCCCCGATCTAGTTTCGACATCCTCGAAGGGAACCCCAATATATAACACACCCACAGGATGCAGTCGAAGGCGGGCTACCTTCTAGTGCACCCAAGTGTTGTCTCGCGCTGAGCTCCGGTAAAGGAACGGTCCCAATATGTGAGTGCAGCAGGATTTCACTCGTTAATGACTCTAGTTTTCAAGTTTTGAGATCTTGGGTAGTTTTCTCACTTTCCTAACCCAAGATCCTAGCCTGAACTACTATTTGTGTGAGCTCAAAAAAGAGTTATTAGATTGATTTTATTGTCGCTTTATTTTTAGTGTACTTTGTTATTAGTCTCGCGGAGGGGGAATGGATGTATGAAGTATAGTGAGACTCTGACTCAAGAAACCATGCAAAACATGCTCTAAATATTAAATTCAATGAAGAGTGTTTCTACAGGGAGAGGTTTCTTTTTCAATCATTCATGTACCAACATGTAAATAACACAGCTCAACTTTTGAAGATTCAGACTTCTATCTACCTCTTTTAACAGTCTGTGAACTAAAATTTTCAGAACAAACTCAGCTAAATGCAGAAAAATAATAAAAAAAAATTTCTCTTTTAAAAAGTAAATGTTTTGCACACTAACTAAATAAGAGAAACAAATAACAATGCCAGTTTAGCAGACAAGCACAGGGATTCAGTCGCTGAAAGGTACTGATGGCCAAAAAACTCTACAGCTAAAACACAGTCACAACAGTGAACAACAAGGTTTTTGGCTGAGTAACGCTCTGTCTGTGAGAAAATACAGCGTTATAACACACTGTATTTAAGCATAGACCGCGTTATAACGCACTGGATAACCTGCATAGGTCGCGTTAACCAGGGAAAATCTCTTCAGTTGGCCAGACAGGAACAGGATTGAACTCTGCAAGCGTTTGGTATGTCTACTGGGCATCAAAAAATGGTCGGAAGGATCTTTGAACAGAGAAGAAGAGAAGAAAGGAAGGGATAAATAGTCCGGAAACTATGGGGGAAAACTCCCCAGTGGAGTCGCCAATTCTGCTATAGGGTAAACTGCTTGGGTGGTTGGTTTTCGAATATCCCTCTCAGGGCTTTCCGGTGCCCGAGGCAGACAGTAAGATTAGCTATGCTGTTCACAAAGATGGCATGAGCATGTTCATATTAGCCTGAAATAACTTGAAAGAATACAATAGAGAATTACCTCTTTGACAGTCTTGGAATCCCTTGGAGAGCGCTGCACAGCAAAGCAAGAGTCCTTCTTCGCCGGCTCCAAATCCGAGTCCTGCAATCAGTCAAAGCACCCACGTAATTTCTAATATAACAAGTATCCTATCAATTAAATCAATATACAATAAACATCTAGATTATACACATCTGAGCCATTCATATCATACTAGATAAATGTTCAAACAATAATGACAATATTAAGCATTGAATGGACAAAATGAACACAGTTCTATTGATTTTGAAAGAAGGAGGATTACAACCATCGGTTGTACCAAGCCCTCCTCAGTCTCCCAATCTCTCTTCTCTCTCAAGTGAAGAAGTCTAAGTCAAAAAGCTCTCTAGGAGCCTCTTTGACTCTTGGCCTTCACAATGTCACACTATTCTCTATTCCACAAGTATACAAGAACCTTGAGCAATCCTTCCACCTTCAATTAAGAGCCTTCAGCTCCTTCTTATAGGAGAGGGAGAAGGCCATTGTTGCCCTTCTCTTTCCACTAGTTTGGAATGGAAAAGGCTTAGATGTTTCCTTGATCTCCATGCTTTTGCCTCTTTTGGAGTCCAGTCTCCCATGGCAATGACCAATAATGAACTGGTGCTTCTGCAGTTTCCTTTGTGAACTGACTCCTTTGTGAGGGAAAGTCGGAGATTCAAATCTTTCTCTGCGCTCTTTTCCCAATTCAAACTTAAAACACGGGTAACACGTCCCTCCAGTGTAAACAGAGCGTTGCCCTAGCCACTAACGCGGCCAATATATTTCTTGCCTGTGTTATAACGCTCTTTTTCTGTTCTATATATGCGTTACCCTGGCAGAAATAGGTTTAATTTAGGTCTTCGTACTTCTTCCATATTTGTCTTCCCCTCTGAGCTGGTGAGGAGGTATTTTGACTTGTAACATCAGTTTTTGAGCCGAGCGAATGGTTCTCTTTGATGCATCAAGGTGCGGGAATCATCATCATCAGCCTTCGACTTTCCTTTTAATAAAATGGAAAACCATTGATAACCTGCAAAACACGAAACCAATTAAGAAATCCTGTGTTTTGGTTTAAATTGCTTTAGAGGCGTGGGAAGAGAGCAGGGCCGTTGGATTGCCTCATCCAATGGTTGGGATTCATTAGAAACGATTAAACGAGAATTGAGGAAGAGAATAAATCATATTCTTCGATCGCGCGGAGATCGATGGTGGGGATTAGTCGAAAAACATAAATTGGAAAGGCGAAAGGCGATGAAAGCATGCGGGAAAGATCTGGGCCGTCCAATCTGGACATGTGGGCGGTCTAGATTCAATTGGAGGATCGTAATCGACGGGGAGAGAATAAGGGTGTGATGGAAAACGCCGATGCGATTATGCGATCGGGGAGGGCGATGCGATTGCGCGATCGGGGAGGGCGATGTGATTGCGCATTAATCGTTGATCTGAGGATCAGATCAATGGTGGGAAATGAATTAGAGGGATGGCTAATCAGGGGAAGAAACAAACGCACTAAATGAAATTTGCGATGCTGCACGGGCCGTTCGATCGGCTCCAGATCGACGGCAGATATTTCTTTAACTGTGCCCCGACGGAAAATCTTTGAAACATATGAAAAACCCAAATTTTCAAATAATACAAAGTTTTGGTGGATCGGGGCGGAATATATATATATATATATATATATATATATATATATATATATATATATATATATATATATATATATATATATATATATATATATATATATATATATATATATATAGATATAAGGAACAAGCCCACGGCGCTCACCGGATGTATGGAATGTATTAACAGGCCCGGCAGGCAGGCACAATAAGCGACCACCGTACCCGAACTATCGGGCCTGGTCTTTCAATCAACCCATTGTGGATTACTTCCGATGCGATAAGTGCCTGATGGGCATAGCGCCTGGTTCTGGGTGAAATTTGTATGGGATGAAAGCAGAGGGGGCGGGGTTTATATATATGGGACTTAATCGCATCGGAAATTTGATGCAGTCTTTCAATCAACCCATCTTCATTTAAAAAACATAACTCGACACATTTAGACCAACACTTTGGGTAAATGGGTTTTTTGATATATAAAAGAAATAACGGATCGGAGATGGATTTTCAACATGGTTTAGCACTCGATTACGGGCCCAAAGGGTTATATGAGATAACAATATGATAGGGGGTTATGAATAGAGAGCTAATCACATTGGGGCTTTTGTTAACACAATGAAACAGACTTGCGTGCTTTGGATTTTCTCCGATGCGATAAGCGCCGAAAGATTTAGCTCTTGGTTCTAGCACCAAGGCGCATGGTGGTGAAGTGGTTAAGACTTGGCCCAAAGGGCTTAAAACCTTAATAAAAAATGGGTTTTTTGATAGAGTTTCAATGGTTTTCAAAGGGTTTTGGGGGTTTCGATATAGTCTAAAAATGAGTTTTAAACTATGCAAAGTGGATTTTATGAAGGGGAAGTGAGGAAAAATGGAAATCAGAGGAAAATGATGGGAAAAAAGAGAGTAAAAATGAAGGTTAGTTTCTGAGTGGAGGAAGGGGAGAAAGGGGATTTTACAGCAGTTCTTTCTCATGAAATCAACAGAATTTCTGAGTTCTGAAGGGAAACAACAATGAAGGATTTTAGACAAAGACATGAGGTCTGCAAGAGGCTTCAAGAAATAAAATTTGGTAATAAAAACTGTTTCTTGAAGGATCCAAAAAATGTTTTGGCCACCTTTGATAGAACAAATTTTATAGGTGGCCAATAGTGGCTCCACTTGGGATGGTGCCTTCTTGAAGGCATCAAGAACTTCAGACCTGCATTTCTTGGGAAGGCTGATCAATGCCTCATCCATTGGGCTGCCTTCTTTGCTGGGAAAATCTTATTTTTTCTGAAAACATATTAGCAGCCAGGAAAACACAATGGAATTTCATCAACCAGCTTTCTACCTACCCAATCCTACTGATCTAGCATTTTTTTTTCTTCATTAGAGTGCATTTGGATTGGAAAACTCTTTTACAACATTTTATTCTTTTGAAAACAGGAAATCTAATCTATTTCTACTCCTTATTTCTCCATGGACTCAGATTAAACAGTTGAGTCCATATGTTTCTCTACCTAATCTACCATCTGTTGGGATTAAACTGTCCAACAGATTTTATTCACTAAATTCTACAACAGAAATTAAAAGGCAGTCAAGTCAAGATTAAGCTGTTTGACTTGCTATGATCTATGGCATAAAAACAAGCTGCACATAGACATTTATTTTGCAGAAAACTTAAAACAAAATGGAAGGCTTAATATCTGAAAGTTTAAAGCACTTTCTTCATCCTTTTATAGCTCCATTTTGACTCTTGTTTGAGCTGTTTCTTCTTTGTTCTCTGGTTCAGATTTTGAGCATGTTAGAACTAGATTTACATCTTTTTCGACTCAGAAGGTAAATCAAATTTGAGTCATCTCTTGCTTGGAAACTTAGGTTCAGGTTTTGAGCTTGTTTGAACCTTTAATTTCTATCCTAATCTATCTACTGATAAGCCAAGATTAAACAGTTTGGAAAATCGAATTCACTATCCTATCAACAGTAAATTTAAAACTAATTACTCAAGATTAGGTTGTTTGACTAACTAGAAGTGTGTTTTTCAGGAGTGGCATTTAGGCTTGCACACTTTCAGAATTTATTTCTCTTTTTGGTATGGGATTGTACCTTTATTGTTTTTTACAATTTTCCCTCTTTTATTTCTTTCATTGTTTTTGTATTTTTTCTTTTGTGAAACTGAAAAAAGCAATGGTATTTACAATGGAAATGAAAGCTTTAAAGTTGAACTCAGCAGTAGTAATGCTTGAGTACCCTCCCATTGACAAGACCCCCAAACAGATCTGTTCCATCTAAATCTTGCAGAAAAAACACATTGGGACTGATGGTTGACTGAATCATGTAAGGACCTTGCCACAAACTATCAAATTTGCCATGTTTACCCTTATCTTCTCTTCTGGAGTCCCACTTGAGTACCTTGTCTCCAATATTGAAATCAAAAGCCTTTGTTCTCTTGTCAAACAACTTCTTTATGTTCTCTTGCACCCTTTGAGCTCTGTTGTAGACCTCTTCCCTTGTCTGCCGGAGATGTATTGTTTGATTGATCCTCCTTATCATGCTGTCCTCTTCTGACTGTATTTCTTGGACTAATTTTATCACTGGTACACCTAGGCTGGTAGAAAACATTGCATCTGCTCCATAAACGAGCTAGTAAGGGGACATTAAAATGGAATTCTTTGTGGTCAATCTATCTGCCCACAAAGCATGCACCAACTTATTGTGCCATGATTTTTTATTCTCTTCAAGTAGTTTCTTGATGATGGTCACCAAAATTTTATTTGATGATTCTGCTAACCCATTACCTTGAGGGTAATAAGCAGTATAATGACCGAGTGTAATCTGATACCTGTGACAAAAATAAATCATCTTTTTGGAACCAAAAGCAGCAGCATTATCAGTAATAATCTTCCTAGGGCAGTCGAATCTAGACAAGATATGGTCTTCAAGAAATTTTACAATGACAGAGTCTGTGGCATTCCTAGAAGGGATGGCCTCTATCCACTTTGTGAAGTAGTCAGTGGCTGTGAGAATTCATTTGTGTTGGGAAGATGAATCAGGATGGATTTCTCCTATGAAATCTAGGCCCCACTATTGAAAAGGAGCTTCAACAGTGATAGGTTGTAATGGTAAAGGAAGGAGTTTTCTTTTGCCCTAAAAAATTTGGCATTTGTGACAGGAAACTATCATTTTATGGACATCTTGGAAGAGGGTGGGCCAGTAATATCCAGCTCTGAGGATTTTATTGGCTGTGGTTTTCCAGTAGAGATGACCTCCACATTCTCCTTCATGGAATTCATGCTTGATCCTCTCTGCATCAGCTTCAGGAAAACATTTAAGCAATAAATAAATAGTATTTTTCCAACATAAAACTTCATTTAAAATGCAATAGTTCCTGGCTTTCAACTTTAAAAACCTTTCCTTTATTTTTGATAAATCAGGAGGAGCATTAAGATTTGTAAGCACATACAAGATATCAATGTACCAAGGTGAGTTTTGAAACTACTCTTTCACAGTGGGGGTAGGTAACTCTTCCTGTTCATCCAGGGCATCTACCATGTTAACGTCAAGGGCTTGTAGATTCAATTCAACCATTGATTAAGCTAAGCCCTGACCTTTAATGAGTTTTGTGGGTTTGATTTCCAAATCATACTCTAAAATTGCAGCAATCCATTTGCCCCTCTTTCCATCTGGGTCTTATGACAAGATGTCTTTTACCACTATATTAGGCACATAGGCAATGATGTGGGAATGCAGAATATACACCCTGAAGTCCTTTAAGAACTTTACCAAAGCATAGGATTGTTTTTCCATTATGTTATATTTCAAGGGTGCATCCCTTAAGGCCTTGTTGAAAAAAGCAATAGGCTGTTCCTGCCCCTCTGGGTTTTTCTGCAACAGGACTGCAGCCACAGTATGCTTTGAGGCAAAGGAAAAAATAAGGAAATCCTTCGAAAAGACAGGGCTGATTAGGACAGGTGCCCGGGTGAGTGCATGTTTTACCAATTCAAAGGATCTTTTGGCTTCTACAGTCCATTTCACTCCTACTTCTTTCTTGAGCATATTAGTCATGTTTCTAAGGAGCTTCGCTAAGTTGGGAATAAACCTCCTCAAGAAGTTAATATTTCGAATAAAGGACTATAATTCTTTTATGTTCCTTGGTTGGCTAATCTGTAGTATTCCCTCAACTCTTTTTGGATCTATTTTAATCCCTTCTTTTGATATGATATGGCAAAGGAGTTTACCTTCTTGTAGGCCAAACACTGTCTTTTTGGGATTTAAAGATAATCCAAACCTTCTGCACTTTTTAAGGACCTTTCTTAGATGTTTAAGGTGTTCTTCATCAGATTTGGAATAAATTTTTATGTCATCAAGGTAAATTACAATGAAGTGCCCTATCTCCTCTAAAAATTCTTTGTCCATGGCCTTTTGGAAAGTGGCCTCTGCATTCATTAATCCAAAAGGCATTTTCACATACATGAAAGTGCCCCAAGGAGTGGTGAAAGCTGTCTTGAGTTGGTATTCTGGGAGTACTAAAACTTGGTTGTACCTTGAAAAGCCATCTAACAGAGAAATCCTCTTTGAACCAACTACCCTTTGTAGGATGTGTTCCATTTTGGGTAAAGGGTAATTTTCCTTTAGGGAGGCTCTGTTAAGGTTTCTGAAATCAATGCACAATTTGATTTCTCCTGTATTTTTCCTCATAGCTACAAGGTTAGAAACCCAATCTGAAAACCTCATAGGCACTATGATTCCTACCTCATACATTTTCTTGATTTCCTTTTCTACTAGAGGCAGTTGTATTGGATTAATTCGACGCAATTTTTGCCTAAAGGGTTTTTGGTTTTCTTTCAACGAGATCTTGTGCTGGGTGATTTCTATATCATAGGCTTTTAATTCTTCATATCTCCAGGAAAACACATCGAAAAACTCTTCAAATAAGTCAATGTATTTCTTTTTCATGTCTGGTGGCAAGGACCTAGCTAATTTAATCATTTTAGGCTGATCCTCGGTGCCTATGTTACATTCATCGACATCAGACTCTGTGTATTCTACAGTGGGTTTCTTTGCTGCGTCATTAAAATCAAACAGGTCTTCTAAAGGTGCTAGCCCCCTAGGTATGTTCTTGTATTTTGATGGCAGTACCTCAATGTCTTCATTTTCTGCGTCCTCGTATTCTTTAGTATGAGTTCCAAGTTTTTTAGTTATCATGTTTATTTTTACCGAACAAGACGGTTCTTCTTCCTCAGGGGACTCTTCGTTCAGGCAATTATCATCAGATTTAGAATCTGAATCAGATAATTCAAACTCATTCCTGCCAAGCAGGAAATCCTCTATCTGCTTGTCGCCCTCAAAGACCTACCAATAATTCTCATTATTTGGTACTGCAGGTCTATATTTTGTTCAAATAATGATCTGTTTGTCACTAGGTGATTCTTGGCATGAACTAGCAGCACAGGCCAGCCCGTTTGCAATTATGTTTTGAATCCCTGGGACAAACACGAGCTCATATTTTGTAAACATGTTCAGGAAATCTATGGCATTATTTTGGTATACCCTTAGTCTAGGATTTTTAACGGCATACTCTCCATTTAGTTGTTTTATGACTAATTCCGAGTCTCCATGAATAGTTATCTTCTTGGCTCCTAGTTATTTCAATAGACGCAATCCTAGGATGAGAGCTTCATACTCTGCGATGTTGTTAGTGCATTTGAAATCTAGCCTGAAAGCATGGCTTTTGGAGTAATTGTTTTCAGTGTCAACCAACCATACCCTAGCTCCCGCACTCCTTTTAGTGCAAGACCCGTCGAAGTTCATGCACCATAAGGGATTGTTTGTAGGGTTAACATCATTTTCATCCCTATTTCCTTGTTCATCATTATGTTCTATTCTGAGATCCGCAACATGTTGTGCTGGGTCTCGTTCCTCAGGATTTTCATGGAGTTTAGCACGAGGGGTAGTCTATTGTTTGCCATCTTGGCTTTGTTCACTCTGTTCTGTTGTTTCAACACACTGTTCAACAGTTTCTCTCTCGTTTTATTCTATATCTAGAACTACCGTCATTTCTAGATTAGGGGCTTCTAACTGGTTATCTGAATCGTTGTCTTTTGGCTCTGACTCCTTTGTGGATTCATGATTGTAAAGGATAAACGAATCCAGGTCTGTATGGATAGAGTAAATGGGGGAATTTTCAAGCTTTTCCAAGCCACTAACCATGAATCTCATGTGTGCCTCTCTGTATAGTCTTCTAAGATGGCTAAAGATAGGTATAGTGGCATATGTCCCATCCATCTGTATTGTACCTTGCATCTTGGCACCCCATGATCTTTACAACAACATGCCATACTTGGGAGGCACATCAGCCACCACAACATCCATAAGCATGCACTTGGCTGGGATTTGAGTCAAACTCACACAAAGGTATTTGATTAGGCTAAGGCACTTCACTCTGCTAGAATCAAAAGAATATAAATCCTTGTAAGGTCTGGTTATTTCTAATCCTAGCCTTTCCATTATTACCCTTGGCATAAGGTTGTGCGAGGCTTCAGAGTCATGCATAGCATTATGCAGGATTTTGTCATGAACATTTAAACTCACATAAAAGGGAGGAACAAGTCCCTCTTGATATATACCTTCAATCTTAGGACCAAAAATGAGCTATGGTTGGTCATCATTAAGATTGACTGTATCATTATTATCCTTAATATTTAAAGCCTTCAAAATTTGGGTCCTATATACATGATGGGAAGCTAACTCAGTAAGGGGAACAGAGATTCTGATATTTGAAATTTCCTGTTCTAGGCTGAAAGGAATTTGGTTCTTTGAAGATCTTGTCTCAGCCTTACTACCTGCCAGTCTATTAGCAACATTAGCTTGTTGATTTGTTCTATTCATATTTGACAAAATGGTCTTAATAGGAGTACTAGCTGAAGTGGTAGTACTACTAATGTCTGCACTATGTTTTTCATTATTTTGAGTGCCTTTCTCTCTACCTTTATCATAATTCACATCCACTGTTTTATCCTTTTGTTTGACAATTTTAGGCTTGGTTGTAGTGCTGTTTTGTGAAGATTTGTCAGAGGTTTTGGTGTTGGGAGTTTTTTGACTGGTTTTTCTTCTAAGGTCATATTCTTTTTGAGACTCTATGATGACATTTTCCATGTCTTGAAAATAAATTTCATCATCATCTCTGTTCTCATCATAAGGGGTATGAAGACCTTGTTTTCTATCATAATGAATCTCAAAGTCATCATTATCTACCCCCAACATGTTGATATCATCTTCGTTTGTTATCTCATCTATTTCCTCAACCTCACTTATATAGTTTTGATGAAAGGGAGGAGTGATCTGTTGATCATATTCCCTAGGTCTGTTTGGAGGTTGGTTCCTTCTAAAATTCTGATTCTGGTTCTGGTTTTTGTTTTGAGGTGCAGTTTGGTTTTGACTGGCTTGTGCTCTCTCAAGGATGCTCATTTTCTTCATCATTTCCTCCATCATTCTCTCCATTTTTGAGCTGGAAGTAGAGGGTGTAGATTCCTCTCTAAAGGACACTCTTTTTTCATTTTTCATTCTGGCTCTCTTCTCCATCAAGTTTACTTCTATAGCAAGAGCACCTTTTTGCATTTCTTCAAGAGTTGCAGGATCTCTCTCTCTCAACTGATAGGCCATCTTAGGGTCAAAACCTTCAGGAAATTTGTTTAAAGCTGAGCCTTGTGGAGGTTTTGGATCTGGGGAAAGTGCATTATATACACTATTAAATTTGGTACAATAAGCTTGTACACTTTCCCCCGTGTCTCTATGGAGGTTCTTGTCATCCGAAAGGAATTGGAGAGGGTTTTTCTTTACTTCCCATTTTTTTAAGAATGTCTAATGGAAGGCTTGGAGATCATTGATACTATGAGGGGTTAAGCCTTTAAACCATTTTCTGACTTCCCCTCCTAAGCTTTGAGAAAATAATCTAAGCTTGAAAGAATCATCATCAATTTCATTTTGGTCAAAGTAGTCATTCATTTTATCCATATGTTGTGATGCAGTTGTAGCATTGATAGCATCATATAATGGAATTTTGGACTTATAGTCCTACGGAAGATTGAATAAATGTTTAGGAAGGACTAAGGGAGCATACCATGCTGCCATGATATGTGGTGGAGGTGGATTTACAAGAGGTGGATTAACAGGAAGGAAAGTGGGCTGGAATGGAGTGGTTTGAACAGTGGATGTAGGGTGAGCAGAAGTGGATGGACTAGGAGTAGATTGCTGAGTTGATCTTGGATGAGAGACACCTAAGCTGTGAAGGAAATGTAAATCAGGAGGTGTTGCTTCTCTTTTACCAGGATGTTCACTTGTTTCAGGAGATGAAAGTGAATACTCAGAATCTAACTAATCTAAATCATCGAGAGACCTAGTTCTAAAGGGATTCACTAAGTCAACTTGTGATTGTGTTAGAGCTGAAAGATTTTTAGGAACTGAATTAGCTCTTAAGGGTGATCCAAAAACATTTGATAATTTAATCCTAGGAGACTTCCTAAGGATACTTTCTGGGTTATCAACTGTCTCAGGTGGATTAGGGTCAGGATAGGCTCTAGTGTGAGTCTTTCTAGAAGCCACTATGCTGTGTTTTTTAGACCTAACTAAACAAGAAAAGTGTTAACCAGATATGACAATATTTGAGCGGTTTAACGAATCCTTTGCTAAGAGAAATTTAATCCTATAGCCCTCTTACTGAGTTTGAATGGTTTTATAATGATTACGGGTCCTCCCAGTGGAGTCTTAAGGTCTGCAGGGTTGTGGAGTCACCAAGTGGAAGTTTTTATCTCTTTTGGAGGTAAGAGGTGTTATGGTCCACTACCATGTTTATTGAATATCAATGTGAACTATTTTTGGATTTTTTAAGTTCTAGTGGTTGTATGGGAAACTAAGGAATTTATAAAAAGCTGGCCAAGTGACTATGAACTCAAAAAATTCCCCAGTGGAGTCGCCATTATGTTGGGGTTCCTATGTTTTGGCCATTGACAAAAACAAAAAGATAAGACAACATCAAACCACTTTGGGATTCAAGGATCTAGCCCTCCTGAATCTAGAGAGGGATATCTCTATGAATGAGTTTATAGATGTGATCTTTAAAGCTTGAAATGTGATTTTAGGCTAGTTGTGAAGAGCATGGGTTTTTGTTTGTTTGTTATAGGTTGGAAAAAGACATGATGAAGGTGAGGGCATTTCAAAATAAAGGGTGAAGATGTGTGCAAGTGAAGGAATGATTCGGCTGACAAAAAAGGCAAAGATAGTTTTAACCCATTGGGCTATGGAGTAATAGGAGGATTTTAATTGAACAACAAGTTTAAAGAAGGATCAATGGGGCAAGTCACTTATGTCAACAGGATCTCTTAAGTTGATTTTATGGAATGAAACAGATAGGAAATGGAGAGCAAAACAAATGAAGAACAATGAACAGCCTAAGATCAAGCAAGTACTTTCAAACTATCTTGCTTCAGCATGTACTTAAGGAAAAACATAAAAGTATTCTGAGATCAGGTAAGTGCTTTTAAACTAGCCCGCATTGAATTACTTTCAGTTAGAAAACATTTAAAAACCGTTCAAACAACTTAAGATCAGGTAAGTGCTTCTAAACTATCCTGCTTTCAGCATATTCTAGAGGAAAACACATATGATAATCACAAAGAGAAATCTAGATCAGGCAAGTGCTTTTAAACCAAAATTCTTTAATATACTCGTCAAAGGGAGCGTTCGAATGAAGAAAACATATAAAATAAAGCTTTCAGTAAGAGTAGGGTATTGTTGAGAGTAAATCCTAGCTCTATGTTTGCTGCTCTTTATCAGAGAAAGTGGACAGAGTGAAAACATTAAAGAAAATAACAATTGGCAATGAGGAACACATCACCATTGACATAAATCAGGATCCCATAAATCAACATCTTGTATTTGATGTTCAACCTACTTACAGTCAACAAGCTCGGTGGGTCTCTACAACTTCAAACTTATCATATTAGCTTATGTATCTTCAAGTTTCACACAGGGCATCAGTAGCTTCAAAAAACTATTACATGCAATTAGATGTCCAGAGACCAACATTTTCTGATCTTCTACAAAAGTATTTATAGAAGAAGGAGGAGGCAGGATCTGGTAAAAGATCTCTTGGGTCAATTAATACAGATTAATGACTTCGTGGCCTTTGAGAGCCTCGATGAAGAAATTTATAGGTGTTTATCTGCATTAATTGATTTACACTTAGGATTAAGCTTGGTGGGAGCATTTTTTGACTTTTGAGGCTTGTGTCATGTTGAAGTAATTCTATTGCTGCTCCCCGAGGTCTAATGATCGAAAATATTTGTTTCTGGGCTATTCTTAATCTTTAAAATAGTTTTGCTGACAATTAGAGATAAGATATTTGATGTGTATTAATTGTTCAGCCGTCTTCGGGAAAACACCTCTTGTTTCAGATAATGACTAAGCCTTCTTTGATTTCTGTGAGGTTGCAGGTGCCTTTAGGAGCTGGAAAGGGTTCGATTTGCCTCTGCTTGGGGCGGTGGAAGCTTTCTCAGATCGACAATTGTTTTCGTCTCTTCCTAAAACACCTTTAATTTACTTGAGAACTATGTTTTAGGTTTGATCAGGCTTATCCTGTGTCTTCTGGTCTTTGTGACATCTTTATCTGTGGATTTAGGCTTTGATTTGCTGAATGTGTGCCTTAATCCTTCAAACTGTGTTAGGAAATCTTAAAACATTGATACTCTTTGTTTCTTTTATGCATTGCTGTGTCTTGTTGATGTGCAGGCCGCACAGGGCTCATATGGCATAAATGCCTCATGAAACATCGACGAGATGAAGTTTTTGAGCTGAGCGAATGGTTCTCTTTGATGCATCAAGGCGCGGGAATCATCATCCTTAGCCTTCGAATTTCCTTTTAATAAAATGGAAAAACATTGATAACCTGCAAAACATGAAACCAATTAAGAAATCCTGCGTTTTGGTTTAAAATGATTTAGAGGCGTGGGAAGAGAGTAGGGCCGTTGGATGGCCTCACCCAATGGTTGGGATTCATTAGAAACGATTAAACAAGAATTGAGGAAGAGACTAAATCAGATCCGTCGACCGCGCGGAGATTGACGGTGGGGATTAGTTGAAAAACATAAAGTGGAAAGGCGAAAGGCAATGAAAGCATGCGGTAAAAATATGGGCCATCCAATCTGGACACGTGGGTGGTCCAGATTCAATCGGAGGATCGCAATCGGTGAGAAGAGAATAAGGGTGCGATGGAAAACGCCGATGCGATTATGCGATCAGGGAGGGTGATTCGATTGCACGTTAATCGTTGATCTGAGGATTAGATCAACGGTGGGAAATGAATCAGAGGGATCGATAATCGGGGGAAAAAACAAACGCACTAAATGAAAATTGCGATGTTGCGCGGGCCGTTTGATCGGCTCCAGATCGACAACAGATATTGCTTTAACTGTGCCCTGGTGGAAAATATTTGAAACATATGAAAAACCCAAATTTTCATATAATACAAAGTTTTGGTGGATCGGGGCGGAATATATATATATATATATATATGAAGTGGCTGGTGCCCGATTGCGGGGCCATTGGATGTATGGAATGATAATAGGCCCGGGGCGTATACAATAAAGGGCCAATCGCATTGGAACTATCGAGCCCGGTCTTTCAATGAACCCATTGTGGATTACTTCTGATGCGATAAGCGCCTGGTTCCGGGTGAAAGTTATATGGGATGAAAGCGGAGGGGGCAGAGTTTATATATATGGGACTTAATCGCATTGGAAGTTTGATGCGGTCTTTCAATCAACCCATCTTCATTTAAAAAACATAACTCGGCGCATTTAGACCAACACTTTGGGTAAATGGGTTTTTTGATATATAAAAGAAATAACGGATCAGAGATGGATTTTCAAAATGGTTTAGAGCCCGATTGCGGGCCCAAAGGGTTATATGAGATAAAAACATGATAGGGGGTTATGAACAGAGAGCTAATCGCATTGGGGCTTTTGTTAACACAATGAAATAGACTTGCAGTGCTTTGGATTTTCTCCGATGCGATAAGCACCGAAAGGTTTAGCTCTTGGTTCCAGCAGCAAGGTGCATGGTGGTGAAGTGGTTAAGACTTAGCCCAAAGGGCTTAAACCCTTAATAAAAAATGGGTTTTTTGATAGAGTTTCAATGGTTTTCAAAGGGTTTTGGGGGTTTCGATATAGTCTAAAAATGAGTTTTAAACTATGCAAGGTGGATTTTATGAAGGGGAAGTGAGGAAAAATAGAAATCAGAGGAAAATGATGGGAAAAAAGAGAGTAAAAATGAAGGTTAGTTTCTGAGTGGAGGAAGGGGAGAAAGGGATTTTACAACAATTCTTTCTCATGAAATTAGCAGAATTTCTGAGTTCTGAAGGGAAACAACAGTGAAGATTTTTAGACAAAGGCATGAGGTCTGAAAGAGGCTTCAATAAATAACATTTTGGTAATAAAAACTGTTTCTTTAAGGCTCCAAAAACTGTTTTGGCCACCTTTGATAGAATAAATTTTATAGGTGGCCAACACTACCCACAAGTGGACCTGAATCACTTGGCTCTAGCAGACCAAGACTTTAAAATCCACAAGACAGATTTAGACTCTGATTTATTCAATGTCTGCTACTGGCTCGAGGACAAATTCCTTGATGAAGTGGATGACATTGGCCTGTGGGATACCAAATTTCCCTACTATATATTCCCCAAAACCCATAACTGTGCAGAACTCATTAGGAAGTTCCAAGCCTATTATGAAATTAATCAGAGAACCATAGTCACCTCAACAGGAAAAATATTTTTCACCATCAATGCCCAATCCATCCAGCAAATGATGCAGGCCCCCACTCTTGAAAAAAAAATTCCTTTCTCTTATGAAGCCCTTAGGGAATTTTATCAGAATATTGACTTTGCAAGCAGAGCCAACACTTTGCAACTTTTCATGGCCACTGATTCCCTAATTCCTACAAAGAACCCTCCATATCCTTCTTCTATTTTCCTTGAAAGGACCCAACATATAATCACTATCTTGACATATCTTCTAGGGTATCACACAGATCAATGGACTGATTGTTGATCAGCGGTTGTCATTGATGTCAACCCAAGCAGCACTAGGGGCTAACCCAATATTGCATGGGAATTTTGACCTACGAAATTAATATATTCTTGGTCAATAATTATTTTTATGGTTTGTACTTGTTGAGATGTTTCTGTTGATATATGGCACACCATGTAATTCTTCACTGTTTGAGAGATATTCATGTTTGAAGTTTGTAACCCGAGTTAGTGGGCTAAAACCCCATGGGGTTGGGGCATGGGTCATTGAAAAGTAATAATTAATATTTTTTAAGCTCCTAAAATCCCTCCCACGTTCACTTGTTGAAGACCCTCTCAACTGAAGCATTTATATAAATTGTGATCCTCATTTCCTCATGCAAGGGATTCGGCTATCTGAAATAGGTCATCGTGGAATTTTTGCTCTAAATTTTTTTCTACGAAGGCTCAGAAGCTGAAATTTTTATGAGGTGAAGATGAAATCCTGAGGAAGCTGCAGTAAAAATTTTAGATCAAGGTACACAATAGTTTTGGAGATATGATCTATGGAATTCAAGGTTTTTGCAGGCTCCTGAAATTCATCTCAAAGAAGTGACCTTGGTAAAATCATCATAACTCTCTCTCTGAGTATCAGATTGGAATTCCATAAAAAGTGGCAGATAGTGCATAGTTTTGATTTTCTCTCTATCAATTTCAGAGCCAAATGAAGAAACAGTGACACGTGGAATTCCGTACAAGTGCGCTCTGCTGAAACAATCCATAATTAGGGCACTGTGAGAGATTGGGCATAAATATTTCTTGAAGAATCTAAATTGGGTCAGAACTATGGAATTGGAAAGAAGACTCAGAGGAATACTATAGGACCAAAAATCAGTTATTGAGGATCTGAAATAACATGGATACACCAGATTCAATATGGAGCTCCTAGAAGGCAAGAAAAAGTTAGATCATGTGTTGTCAAGGGTTGCAAAGGACCCGAATTTCTATGGTAGAAAAGCAAAGTAAGGTGCAGCAGAGGGTAGCATGACAAGAGCAGCAAACAAGGTGCATAAAAGTAGCAAGAAGTTCATCATATGAAGTCTTCAAGTGGGCAACACTGCATACAATCATTGTAAAGGTATCATTGTACTTAGTCATTGTAAATACATTATTGTAAAAATTGTACTAGTGTCTATCTGCCAAGGGTTGAAGAGGCAGTGTTGGGAGGTCTAGGATCATCATTAGGTGGTTGTGTCAAATTTTGGGTTATGGTCTAGCATATCTTCTTCTTCTGCATCATTCTATATAATTGTAAAGTGGACCATTTTCCCTGGTACGGGAGTCCATTCTTCTTTTATTCTTCTATAGGGTGGTAGGGTGGTGCTAGGGTGAGTAGTAGCTAATTGGGTGTTGGGGCATCCATTCAATTGACTACTGAAGAATCTCGGGCGTTGGAGCGTCCATCTAGTGGGAGCTGGAGAAGAATTCTTTTCTAGATTCTAGGAAGTTGGAGCTTTATTTTCAATTGGAGTTGAATATTAAAGAATTATTAGAAAAGCATTAGGTGGTTTTTGTCTCGGAGTGGGTTTCCACCTTAAAAATTGTGTGCATTTGTGTTCCTCTTGTTTTCTGCTATCATTGCTCAAACACTGATAATAATTGAAGATTAACTAATGCTCTAATTGAAAGGAATACTGATTCAACCCCCCTCTCAGTATTTGAAACAATTGGAATCAGAGCTTGGTTCCTTCAATAGCAGTTTAATAGCTGGAAGGAGGTCATTGAGCATACCAAGAATGGTGTACCTCTATTCAATGAAAATAATGATGCACTTTGGAAAGGAAGAATGGAGTTCTATCTCTTGGTGCAAGGTTACGAAGCATGGGACA
Organism: Pinus albicaulis; assembly: GCA_034641835.2. NCBI lineage: Eukaryota > Viridiplantae > Streptophyta > Pinopsida > Pinales > Pinaceae > Pinus > Pinus albicaulis. The sequence continues at coordinate 946,437,379 of CM076581.1, forward strand.
TTGCTCAAAATGGATTTACGTCAACCGCGGATGAACAAGGTAAGAAGAATTTGGAAAATGTTGCAAAAGAAAAGAATATTATTATCAGTGGACTTATTGAATCTGCTTATCATAAGGTCTTGGGTTGTAAAACTGCCAAAAATGTATGAGAAAAACTTGAGAATATATATGTAGGTGACTCAAATGTCAAAGAAGCTAAGCTTCAAATCTATAGAGAAAAAATTGAGCAACTCAGAATGAAAGAAGATTGCAACATTGCTGCATACTTCCAATACGTTGATGAAATAACCAATACTCTGGAAGTATTGGGAGAGCCAGTTAACGAGAAGAATATTATACAGAAGATTATTAGAACATTACCAGGGAGATTCAACCCAAATGTATCGGTCTTAGAATACAGTGAAAATCTGGACAAACTTAGCAAGGAAGAATTACACGGAGTTCTCATAGCATATGAAATGAGACTTGATGAAGAAAAGTGTACTTCAAATCTAGAAACTGTGTTCGTTGCATCTAAGCAAACCAATAAGGACAAACAAACTTCAATTGAAATGACATGCACCTACAAGTGTGAAGAAAAGGGAGATGATGGAGAAAGTCTTTCAGATGAAGAATATGCTTACTTTATGAGAAAACTAAAACCTGGTAAGGGAAAATTCGAAGGTAAAATTCCATTGATATGTTTCGGTTGTGGTGAGGTTGGGCATTTCATAGCAAAATGTTCGAACAAAAGTGATGGAAACTCAAAAGGAAAGAAAGGCTTTAAGAAATTCAACAAGCAAGGCAAAAATAAAGGATCCAAAAGGAACTTTCTCTCTAAAGAATATAGCTCATCATCCAATGAAGAAAGTGACAACAAAGAAGAAGCCAATGAGAAAGTATTGTTTATGGCCAAGCCCAATAAACAAGAAGTATCAAACAATGAAGAAGAAGGGTTGACCATAGAAGAATTTTATGAGGCAATAAAGCTTATAAAAGAGCTCAATGCTGAGAAGATCCATTCCAATACTCTTTAAGAACAAGTTCAAGGTCTCAAAATTAAGGTTGAAGAACACAAATTTATTGAAGAGTCACTTCAAAAGAAGTTGGAAGAAAGCAACCAAGAAAGGGAAGCATTAGAAGCTGAAGTTGTCTCGTTGCGTAAGGAAGTGAAGAAGGGAAAAAATGTCCAAAACTATGCCAACAGCTCAAGGGAATTGGAAGAACTCATCAACAATTAACGATCTTACAATGACAGCATTGGCCTCAGTTACAAAGAAGAAGAAGCAGGACCTTCTACAACAAAATACAATGAACCTATGAGATCTGACATACATGAAGACTTCATTGGACAAGATTCACAAGCACATCCTTGGAAGACGATTCCTTGATGAAGATTTTCATCCAGTTACCAACATATTTTTCATGGCTATTGTTATTCATGTGGAAAATTTGGTCATAAAGCTGTAGAATGTCGCACGTACCCTAGGAACCAATACAATTCCAGAAGATTCTTCAAATATGAACCTCCCAGGGCTCAACGAAACATCAATAGATTTGAACATTTAAGAAATAATATGGAATGTTACAAATTTCATAACTTTGGACACATAGCCAGAGACTGCAGACTTGAAAATCCTCCAGAAGAATCTTCAAAGCCACAGAATGAATGAACATGGAAGAAGAAGAAGACTGATAATTGTGCTCTCGCTCTCAAGGCTCAAAAAAATAAAGATGTGTGGTATGTTGACAGAAGTTGCTCAACGCATATGACTAGAGATAGAAAGAAATTTGTATCTCTGAAAGAGAAGAAGGATGGAACCATATCCTTTGTAAATGATGGATCTTCAAATGTTATAGCATCAGGTACCATCACTTTTGGAAGAAAATATGTTATAGCCAAGAATGTTCTATTGGTCGAAAACATGAATCATAATCTGCTTAGTTTTGGACAAATGTGTGATCAAGGACACACAATGCTATTCAACTCCACAAAATGTGAAATCAGGAAAGGTAGGTACGGTAAAATTGTGGCTACAGCAAGTTGAGCTCCAAATGACATATATGTTCTGGATGAAGCAACTAAAGCATGTCTACTAGCTAAAGAATATGAAATTTGGTTATGGCATAAATGAATGGGTCACATAAACTTTGACAATCTTGTCAGGATAATAAAAAAGGAAGCAGTATGAGAAATTCCAAAAATCTCAAAACCTTCCAACACACTATGTGAGGCATGTCGGCATGGAAAGTAGACAAAAGTTAAATTAAAAAAAAAAGAACACTTTTCATCACATCCATTGGAATTGATACATACTGATCTATGTGGTCCTGTGAGAACAAAAGGCTTAGACGGAGAATTATATTTCATGTTAATGATAGATGACGATACCAGGATGACAGCCGTCAGTTTCCTAAAGAAAAAATCTGAAGCATTTGAGTGCTTTAAGATCTACAAGGAGTTGGTTGAAAATGAAACTGATTTGAAAATAAAGTGTTTAAGATCAGATAATGGTGGAGAATTCACTTCGAAATTATTTCAGCAATACTATGACGAAAATGGAATAAAAAGGCAATTTTCAACAACGCGAACACCTCAGCAAATGGAGTTGCTGAAAGAAAGAATAGAACTATATAGGAAATGGGTATAACAATGTTGAAGGACTCAAAATTGGATGAAAAATTCTGGGTTAAAGCAATTGATACGACAGTCTTCATTATCAACCGAAGTCTTCTCAGAAATAATTGCAACAAGACTCCATATGAATTATGGAAAGGAAAACCAGCGAATGTAAAATATTTCAGAATCTTCGGAAGAAAATGTTATATCAAAATAGAAGATCAAAAATTGGGTAAGTTTGAATCACGTGTTGATGAAGGTATCTTTGTTGGTTACTCACGCAAAATAAAGGCCTATAAATGCTATAATATAAGACGAAAACAGATAGTGGAGAGCTTAAATGTTACATTTGATGAAGATGGTGTTCTAGCGAGTAATGATGAGGATCTAGAATCTTTGAAACTTGAGACAGAGGCTGAAAAAGACAGATAAAATTGTCGAACAAGAAGTAACTATCAACGAGGAAGAAGTAAACAATGATCATCAAAATATACCAGAACAACAATAAGAAGCTCCTCCAAGGAGAACAAAAGAGTGGATTCATAAGAACCATCCATCAAATCAAATCATTGGTGACATAGATGAAGGTCGACAGATTCGTTCATCAGAACAAGCTAACGCTGTTTTTCTAGCAACCTTTGAGCCTAGTAGTTTTGAGGAAGCCAGCCAGAATGAACATTGGGTAGCAACTATGAATGAAGAATTGGATCAAATTGATAATAATAACACCTGGGAATTAGTTCCACGACCAAAAGATAAAAATGTCATTGGGACTAAATGGGTGTTCAGGAACAAATTGAATGAAGATGGGCAGGTTACCAGAAACAAAGCAAGATTGCTTTGCAAAGGCTATGCACAAGTGGAAGGAATTGATTTCGACGAAACATTTGCACCAGTTGCCAGAATGGAAGCCATCCAAATGTTTCTCACCTATGCATGTTCAAGAAAAATCAAAGTCTACCAAATGGATGTTAAGTTAACATTTCTAAATGGAGAATTAGAAGAAGAAGTTTACATCGAACAACTTAAAGGTTTTCTACTATCAGAAAAAGAAGACTATGTATGTAGGTTAAAGAAGGCTATATATGGTCTCAAGCAGGCTCCTAGAGCATGGTATGCTCATCTTGAAGGATATCTATGTCAACAAGGGTTCAAGAAAGGTACTGTTGATAACAATATTTATGTACAAATAGATAAATATAATTTAACAATCGTTGAGGTATATGTGGATGATATAATATTTGGTAGCAATGATGATCGACTAAGTAAGAACTTTTCTACAAACATGCAAAGTGAGTTTGAGATGTCTTTACTTGGTGAGCCGACATACTTCTTAGGGATTCAAATATCTCAGCAAGAGAAAGGAATATTTATATGTCAAGCCAAGTACATCAAGGAAATGCTCAAGAAATTCAAAATGGAAGATTGCAAACCCGTCCTTACTCCGATGGTAACAAGTTGCAAATTGAGCATAGACGACTCATCTAAGGATGTGGATCAGAGGTTGTACAGATCTATGATTGGTAGTCTTCTATATGTAACAACCTCTCGGCCAGATGTTATGCAAGCAGTTGGACAAGTAGCAAGATTCCAAGCAGCACCAAAAGAATCACATATTATTGTCTTCAAAAGAATTCTTCGATATCTAAAGGGCACATAAGAATATGGCTTGTGGTATCCCAAGGGTAACAATCTCATTATTAAAGAATTTAAAGATGCAGATTGGGTAGGAAGCGTTGATGATCGTAAAAGTACTAGTGGAGCAACATTCTATCTAGGTGGTTGTCTCGTATCATGGTTGAGCAAAAAGAAAACTTCAATCTCGCTATCTACAACAGAAGTAGAATAAATTGCAGCAGCATCATGTTGTACTCAAGTCCTTTGGATGAAACAAAATTTGCAAGATCTTCAAGTACAATTCAGTGAGCCTATTCCGATATTCTGTGACAACACTAGTGCCATCAGCATCTCCAAGAATCCTGTCATGCATTAAAAAACAAAACACATTCCGATCAAATATCATTTGTTTAGAGAACAAGTCGCTGAAAAGAATATCAAACTTGAGTATGTTTGTACAAAAGAACAAATTGCTGATATCTTCACTAAACCTTCACCTCATGAAGCATTTGAATATCTTCGTCAAAAGCTTGGGATTCTCCCAAGTTCTCATTAGATTACAGGTCTGTAGGACGATTTTGTGTCAGGGGGAGTGGAAGTATGTACAGGTCTGTAGGACAGTTGTGTGTCAGCGGGAGTGGAAGTGTGTACAGGTCCGTAGGATGGTTACGTTTTAGGGGGAGTTACCCTTTTCCATTGATGTCAAAGGGGGAGAGAATTTTGTAGGAAGAGGTGTCATGATCGCAGGGGGAGTACTTGTGTTGCCGTCAATGCCAAAGGGGGAGATTTTTGATCAACGGTTGACATTGATGTCAACCCAAGCAGCACCAGAGGTTAACCCAATATTGCATGGGAATTTTGACCTACCATATTAATATATTATTGGTCAATAATTATTTTGATGGTTTCTACTTGTCGAGATGTTTCTGTTGATATATGGCACACCATGTAATTCTTCACGGTTTGAGAGATATTCATGTTTGAATTTTGTAACCCCAGTTAGTGGGCTAAAACCCCATGGGGTTGGGGCATGGGTCATGGAAAAGTCATAATTAATATTTTTTAAGCTCCTAAAATCCCTCCCATGTTCACTTGTTGAAGCCCCTCTCAACTTAAGCATTTATATAAATTGTGATCCTCATTTCCTCCTTATGCAAGGGATTCGCCCATCTAAAACATGTCATCGTGGAATTTTTGCTCTAATTTTTTTTTCTACGAAGGCTCAGAAGCTGAAATTTTTATGAGGCAAATCCAAAATCCTGATGAAGCTGCAGTAAAAATTTCAAATCAAGGTGCGTAATATTTTTGGAGATATGATCTGTGGAAGTCAGGATTTTTGCAAGCTCCTGAAATTCATATCAAAGAAGTGACCTTGGTAAAATCGTCATAAATCTCTCGCTGAGTATCAGATTGGAATTCCGTAAAAAGTGGCAGATAGTGCACAGTATTTAATTTTCTCTCTATCAATTTCAGAGCCTATTGGGTGTGGAGCCTGATTATCTTGTTTATTTTGTATCACAGCGTTGGACCCCTGTACCTTAATGGGGGCAGCAATGCCGCTCGTAATTAAAAGTTGCATGGGGTGTCTAGGGGGGGCAGCTGTGACTTTATGGAGCCCCCTCCTGGTAGGGGGTTTCTGGGGCAGTGCCCCAGAAGCTAAAAACATATGTAAAATTGCCTTGTAAAAGTATAGTAATTTCTAGTCAATCTGGGCCGTTGATTAGGCAAATGATCTGACGGTAGAAGTTATGTTTAGTTTAGGTTTTTTTTCCCTAGAAGGCAACCCCTCACTTTTATGAGGGTATTTTATTGTGGCTATGTATTGCGTGTGTATTCTAAGAGTGAGAAACATATAGGGATACTGTGAGAGAGAACATAGGATATTACATCGGATATGATGTAGGTATTGTCTCTTCATTTTGCTGGATAATAGAAAGGAAAGACTTGCTGTTCAGGGTGGACGTAGCCCAAACTAGGTGAACCACGTATATCTGTGTCTCTCTGGTTTTATTTGTTTTGTGTGCTTGTGTTTTCTGCATATTTTATGTGTTTCATTGCTCTGTAATATTTAATTTTCTAAAAAATTGTATCAGAGCCGAAGGTATATTTGGCTGATAAACTCGCAGGAAAGAAGGGTTCCTGGTTCGAGTGGGAGCAATGGCGGAATATGGTAAGTTTAGGGTTGAGAAATTTAACGGCCAAAACTTCCCGCTGTGGAAGATGCAGATGGAAGACTATCTATATCAGAAAGATCTGTACCTACCATTGAGTGGAAAAACAAAGAAGCCAGTGGCCATGACAGATGCGGAATGGAACATTCTCGAGAGAAAGACACTCAGAATAGTACGGTTGTGCCTTGCGGCATCAGTCGCCTTCAATATTTCAAAGGAAACAACAACAAAGGGTTTGATGCAGATGTTGGCGAAACTATATGAAAAACCCTCAGCCTCAACAAGGTATTTCTTATGAAACGATTATTTAATATGAAGATTTCGGAAGGTGGATCTGTTGCAGACCATTTAAATGATTTTAATACAGTTACTAATCAGTTAAGTTCTGTAGGGGTAAAATTTGATGATGAAGTTAGAGCTCTGTTATTCTTATGCTCATTGCTAGAGAGTTGGAATGGTTTAGTAATGGCCATTAGTCACTCTGTCTCTGGATCTAGTATTTTAAAGTTTGATGATGTTGTCGGTGCTATCCTTAGCGAGGAAATGTGACGGAAAAGTGCCGGCGAGACATCGGGTAATGCTTTGAGTGAAAAGTCTAGGGGAAGAAAAATGGAAAGAGGAAAGAGCTTAGGATATCGCAGTAAATCAAGGAAAGGAAGATCCAAGTCTAGATTGGGGATAGTGTGCTGGAAATGCGGAAAGAAAGGACACCTAAAGAAGGACTGTAGATCTCAGAAGGGAAAAGAAGGAGACACACAGCAAGAAAAAAATCATGAAGCAAATATGACAGGTGATGTGTTACAAGATGCTTTGATTCTTTCTTTCGAAAATGTTACTAATTCTCGGGTTGTAGATTTAGGGGCTTCATTCCATGCCACACCTGATAAGAAGTATTTTCATGACTATGTTCAAGGAGATTTTGGACAAGTTCGTTTGGGTGATGATAAACCCTGTAAAATTGTTGGAATGGGTAAAGTTCTTGTAAAACAACAGAATGGAAACCAATGGCTACTAAAGGAGGTAAGGCATGCTCCAGATCTAAAGAAAAATCTGATTTCAACAGGGCAGTTAGGCGGTGAAGGTTGTGTGACAACTTTCACGGATAAAACTTGAAAGGTCACCAAAGGAGCCCTGGTAATAGCAAAAGGTGAAAAGGTTGGTACATTGTATTTATGCAATGGTATTTCTAACTCTATTAATGCTTTAAATTCCAAAGGAGCAGATGCATCTTTATGGCATCATAGGCCTGGACACATGAGTGAGAAGGGGATGAATATTCTTCACTCAAGAAATTTGTTGCCAGGTTTGAATAATGTTGATTTGGATTTCTATGAAAATTGCATTTATGGAAAACATAAGAGAGTCAGATTTCTCAGAGTTGGTAAAGAAAATAAGAGCGAAAAATTGGAGCTTGTGCATAAAGATGTATGGGGACCTGCTCAGGTATCATCTCTCGGTGGCTCTCACTATTATGTTACGTTTATTGATGATGCAACTAGAAAAACATGGATTTATTGTATTCAAAATAAATCTAATGTATTTGATACTTTCAAGAAATGGAAAGCTTTGGTTGAGATTGAGACAGGAAAGAAGTTGAAGTGTCTCAGATCAGAAAATGGAGGTGAATATTGCAGTAAAGAGTTTGATAGGTACTGTTCAGAGCATGGAATTCGTAGAGAGAAGACTGTTCCAAGAACACCACAAGAAAATGGTGTGTCATAAAGGATGAACAAAACAATCATGGAGCGTGCAAGGTGCATGAGATTGCATGCACGATTTCTTTTACAATTTTGGGCAGATGCTGTAGATACTGCTGTTTATCTAATAAACAAAGGGCCTTCAAGTTCCTTGGATGGTGGTATTCTAGAGGAATCATGGATAGGTAAAAAGGTAAACTACTCTTTTTTAAAGCATTTTGGATGTGAGGCCTTTGTCCATATTAATAAAGAAAATAGAACAAAGCTTGAGGCAGAATCAAAGAAATGTACCTTTATTGGATATGGTGTTAATGATTTTGGTTATCACTTATATGATTATAAAAATCACAAAATCATTAGGAGCAGAGATGTAATATTCAATGAAAAGGTCTTGTATAAGAACCAGTTGCAGGAAAAGAAACAGGAAAAATAAAACAAAGAATACACAGTTCTTGATGAGATCACAGAAAAGGTAAAGGTGCTTGAAAATAACAATAATCAAGAGCCACAACAACAACAACCACCACAACAGCAACAGGCACCTCAAACACCTGAAAGTGGTGTTAGAAGATCTACCAGGATAAGTAGACCGCCTGAACGATACTCTCCTTCATTATATTATTTATTGTTGACTGATGCTGGTGAACCTGAATGTTATGAAGAAGCAATGCAGATTGAAAGCAGGAAGAAGTGGGAGCTAGCCATGGAAGAAGAGATGGAATCCTCAAAGAATAACCAGAATTGGGACTTAGTCAGGTTGCCTGCAGGTAAAAATACATTGCAAAATAAATGGGTTTACAGGCTGAAGGAAGAAGATGGAGGAAAACAGAGGTACAAAGCTAGACTTGTGGTGAAGGGGTTTGCATAGAAGAAAGGTATTGATTTTGATGAAATATTTCTCTTGTTGTTAAGATGACTTCAATCAGAACTATTTTAAGCTTTGTAATAGCGGAAGATTTACATCTTGAATAGTTAGATGTAAAGACAACATTTCTCCATGGAGATTTGGAGGAAGAGATATACATGTAGCAACCAGAAGGATATGAGGTCAAAGGGAAAGAAAAATTGGTGTGCAAGTTAAAGAAGAGCTTGTATGGCTTAAAACAGGCTCCAAGGCAGTGGTATCTAAAATTTGACAAGTTTATGTATGAAAAAGGTTATACTAGATGTCACTCTGATCATTGTGTTTATCTGAAAAGGAAAAATGATGGCAGCTATATTATATTGTTATTGTATGTAGATGACATGCTTGTTGTAGGGTCTAACATGCAGAAAATAAATGTGCTGAAAAGAAAAATGGAAAATTCATTTTCAATGAAGGATTTGGGAGCTGCAAAACAAATCCTTGGTATGAGAATAACTAGAGATAGGAAAAATCACAAATTAACACTGTCTCAGAATGAGTACATACAAAAGGTGTTGAAAAGATTTAATATGCAGAATGCAAAACCAGTTAGTACACCTTTTACTAGACATTTCAAACTTAGTAAGGAGATGTGCCCCAAGACCCAAGAAGACATGGATTATATGTCTAAAGTTCCATATGCATCAGCAGTTGGAAGCTTAATGTATGCAATGGTCTGCACAAGGCCTGATATTGCACATGCAGTGGGAGTTGTAAGCAGGTACATGAATAATCTAGGAAAAGAACATTGGATGGCAGTAAAATGGAATCTTAGATATTTTAGAGGTACCACAAATCAAGAATTATGCTTTGGTGGTTCAAAAATTGCTCTACAGGGATATGTTGATGTAGATATGGTAGGTGATAGAGATAACATGAGGAGCACTATAGGATATGTATTTACTGTAGGTGGAACAACTGACAGTTGGGTTTAAAAAATCCAAAGTGTTGTTGCACTTTCAACAACAGAAGCAGAGTATGTTGCTGCTACAGAGGCTAGTAAAGAAATGATTTGGTTACAATGGTTTATGGATGAATTGAGTAAGAAGCATGATATGGGCACGTTATACAGTGATAGCCAAAGTGCCATTCATCTTGCAAAGAATTCAACATTTCATTCTAGGACTAAACACATACATCTCAAGTACAATTTCACATGGTTAGTATTGGAAGATGGAGAGTTGAAGCTGGAAAAGATACACACTAGCCAGAATCCTGTAGATATTCTAAAAAAAGTTGTAACTAGGGAGAAACTGAGAATGTTCTCAGTTTCAATTGGTCTTCAAGGATGATGATGAAGATGAGAAACAAATAGGTCTAAAGAGGAGTCATTGTCCAGCATATGAAGCAGTGGTGGATTTGCTACAATCAGTCTCCAAGTGGGAGATTGTTGGGTGTGGAGCCTGATTATCTTGTTTATTTTGTATCACAACGTTGGACCCCTTTACCTTAATGGGGCGGCAATGCCGCCCGTAATTAAACACTGCCTGGGGGGTCCAGTGGGGGGCGACTGCAACTTTATGGAGCCCACCCCTGGCGGGGGGTTTCGGGGGCGGCGCCTCTAAAGCTAAAAACAGATGTAAAATTGCCTTGTAAAAGTATAGTAATTTTTAGTCAATTTGGGCCATTCATTAGGCAAATGATCTGACGGTAGAAGTTATGTTTAGTTTAGGGTTTTTTCCCTAGAAGGCAACCCCTCGCTTTTATGAGGGTATTTTATTGCGGCTGTGTATTGTGTGTGTATTCTCAGAGCGAGAAATAGATAGGGAGACTGTGAGAGAGAACAAAGGATATTACAGCAGATCTGCTGTAGGTTTTATCTCTTCATTTTGCTGGATAATAGAAAGGAAAGACTGGCTATTCGGGGTGGACGTAGCCCAAACTGGGTGAACCACGTATATCTATAGAGAAGAAATAATTTATGAAAAAGAACAAAATGTCTTGAAATTCCAACTTGAATACCTGATCTTTCCATATTGTCCTTTCATGTCTCTGCTGGTCAGGTTCATCCTCTAGTGGAGTCCTTGGATCTGATCTCGAAACTGATTTAGAGTCGCCAGGTGAATGATTTCAGCCTTGCGGTGTCTAATCATTGTCCACCATCAAAAATCAGATCTGAACTTGATTAGATCTTTCTGAGGAAACCTGATGTTTAATTCATAAACTAGACCGAAGATTGACTGAAGCAACGTTTATCTACTTTCGCTAATGCAAATCAAGAGCGATTCGAAGGCTACCTAGCTAACTTCAGGCTCTGTCTATAGTTTATAAAATGAATAACACTAACAAGAAAACCATTTTTTTCTTCCCTAGTATGGTCGCCACAATGTTATTTCCTAAATATACCTCAGGCTGAGAAAGGTAGAGTCTAGGGTAACATCAAACCACGCTTAATCTGGTAGCTAGCCCTACCAGATCGGGAGAGGGCTCTCTCTTGGTCAATCTCAGCAAAATATGATCAGTGAGGCTTGAGATGACATGAATAAAGGATGATTTAGGATAGGTATATATGTAAGAGAGTTTGATTTGATTTTGAGCGTGTTTTTTAGATCAAAGGGAAAGGCAGATTTTGGGTATGGGAAATGAGCAGTTTTGCAGGGATCTGAATGGGGCAAGGTAGGAAACTATTTTGATGTTTCAATTTTGAATGAAATGGATAGCCCAGACTGGCGAGGGGTTGAAGAGGACAAGAGACTTTCAATAATCCTCTTCAGATAGTTGAAAACATAGAAAATTAAACAAAACTCAAGGTAGAGCACTGCAAATCTAATGAATTCCACCTTTATACTTGTTTGTTTAACTTAAGAAGAAATAAGAAGGAAGATGATACACATGAAACATCAGTAAAATCACAATCACAGAGAGAAATACATCATCAAAACAAAGAGCCACATGAATCCCAAGGAGTTCTGCAAAGCCTGATCTATTCCTTTGCCAAACTGCAGAGATGAAATGTACAGTGAAGCTCAAAGCAATCCCAAGTGTCCAACCATGCTAATTACTGAAAAACTACAAGATATAGACAACACTACCTCATCCCAAACCTCTAGGGGTCGAGCTCAAAATTCTAGGAGCTGTTTCAACAAGATCTAAACTAAGAACTGGAAAATAGACAGTGGACCAGCTTGCCTCTATAAGATAGGAAACTGATTCATTCAGTTGCAATTCACCTTTTGATGGATAAATCTACTTCCATGAGTAAAAATTTGACAAAATTACATCAAAAACCACAAAATTACATCAAATTACATCAATATCTTTACATTTGGAAGTAAGAAAGTCAAACTGGCCAAAACTAGGCGAAAAGCAGAGTTACTCAGCCAAAACTGAGAAAAAATTCCCAATGTGTTGCGCCTGATTTCTCTATGCGTTGCGCCAGTTTGGAGCTAATTTTGAAGGCCTTCCCATTGTCCAAATTGGCTCCAAGTTGGATTTTTGGAAAGGCTTGCCTATATACTTTCCAAAACAAGTGGAATTTTTGAATTTGTCTTCCATTTTCCCCTCCAAAAATGAGTTCTCCCAACACTACTTCCTGTGTGTGCACAAAGGGGTAGAAAGGTCATTTTTAGGGTGTTTGTGAGCCTTCTGGAAGCCCAAAACCTGTCAAAATATCTTGGCCATGGGTAGGCATGCATAAATTTTCATGAAAAATCAAAAAATATAAATTTTTACCCAAGAGGAGGTCCCAACCATAAGCGCGCGCCAAGTGGCATGACGCGTTGAGCTGAAAAATCTGTGTTTAGGCCAAAAAAATCAAAATTTGCAAAATGTGTCCCAAATTTCTTGAAATTTGGGCTACGTTTCCTCCATAATGTACTATGGTGGGCCAAGGAAGCCTTGGCCAAGATTTGAAGTCTATCATGCCTTTTCCGACGCTTCCTCGATGTCTTCTTCATCTGTGTCATAAGAGGAATCTGTCTCCATGTTTGCCAAAGTCGATATTGTCTTAGATAAGTATGAAGAATTTTTGCTTTTTGTTGCCAAATGTGTGATAATATGTGAGGGAATATGAAGGGAGAGGATGAGGGGAGTTTTAGGAATATTTCTAATTGAAATTTTCCAATTAAAGAGTTTTAGGGGCAGCTTCTAGGCTTTTTGGGAGAGCATTGGGGGTTGGGAAATTTGTAACTTGGATTTGGGATAATGGGAATTGGGATAGGGAATGAGTGATTTAGAGATATGAGGGAATAGGGAAATGGAACAAGAATAACAGTGATGAGGGAATACAAGGTGGGGAAGTAGGAGTGATAGGCACAAAACCAATTTCTAAACCCTAAGGAAACAATCCTTGCACAAGATAATAGGGTTTGAATTTTTGTTTAAATCCTCATAAATATCACAATACCCATGTTCATTGGAAATGAAGAGGTTAATTGACTTACTTGGACAAAGAGGAAACTGATAAAATTGAATTTTTGAATGAAATTGTGGTGAAAAGAGCTTGTAGCTCTATGCGTCGCGCCACAACCCAACGCGTCGCGCCACAAACCCAATGCGTCGCGCCATAAACCCAACGCGTCACACCGTTTTGCAGGAGACTTTTGGAGGCCTTCCCGGTGTCCAAATTGAGCGTAGAATAGCTCGTTGGAAATCTTATTGAGTCTAATTTCCAACCCAACTATAATTTTTCAATTTGGAGTTAATTTTACTTGTCAAAAATCAAATCTCCCAAGCCTGGTCAAAATGAGAAAAATGAGGCTGCCTCAAGGCAGAGTGCTATTGCAGTCAACTTTTGAAGGTCTTCCTCAACTCCAAATTGGGCTCATGATAGCTCATTGGAAATCTCTTTGTGTCTAGTTATCATTTGACTCATCAAGAAAGTCATTTGACCAAAAACGATAGGATAAATATTGATTTTCCCAAGGTCACTTCAGAGGTGCATCAATTCTCCTGAGGCGACTGTATTTTTGAAATTTATCTAAAACCATGAAACCTATGTAAAAAGTGGAGGTTTTTCTTCCTTGGCCTATTTTGGACAAAAAATTCTCTTAGTTTTCCCAAATTCATCTTTTATGGCTTAGAAACATCATAGAAGTAAAACCTATCTCGATGTGTGGAACAAGGGATTTGTCGAAATGAAGCGAAATGAAGGGGATAAGGGCCTTATAAATTCTTGAGAAAATTTTGGGAAGTAGGGAAGGATGTTAGGAAGCAGGGGAAAGTGGAATTTCAGAGATTTAGTGAGGGGAAGAGGTCCAAAAGGGAAAAGCACAAGCCTAGCCTAGAAAATTGCCAAGTTGTAGCAAGAAACTAGGGTTTGTGCAAAAATGAGGAATTTGGGGGATATCAGTGATGGGAAGTGTTTAATAAGGCACATTAAGAATAGGGGAAGGTGTATGAACATCAGGATACAATTTTTTCTGATGATTTGACCATCCAAGAGAAATTACCTCCAAAACCCTAGGAGAGGCAAATGAACCTTACCTAGGCACAATTGAAGCATGAACAAGGTGTAAAATGACCCAGTGGAACTTGACATGATGATGAAAACCCTCTGAATGATGGTACACTCATCTAAATGGTGAAAAGGACCGAAATTTGGAAAACTTTGAAAAGAGTGAAAACAAACCCTAGACCTAATACCTAGTGACCAAATTTTACTTGAAGACTCACTGAAATGACAAAATTTGACCTTGACACCTTAAAATCACTTTGTAAGAGCATTTTTGATCACTGGAGGAAGGCTGCAAAGGCTGACACTAACACATCATAGCACAACAACTACAAGAAAACATCAAGAAGCTGTTTGACAAAAGAACCAAGGCAAGTGATTTCAAGATTGGTGATAAAGTTTTGAAATGGGATTCAAGAAGAGAAGATAAGGGCAAACATGGAAAATTTGATAACTTATTGCAGGGCCCTTATCTTATCCAATCTACTATTGGTAACAATGTATTTTTTCTGCAAGAGTTGGATGGATCTGAATACTTTGGAGGTCCTGTCAATGGCAGGGTTATCAAAAATTACTTCTGTTGACTAATTTTTTTAGTTTCAAAGATTTTGTTCATTGTATATAACATTGCTTTAAATTTGAAAAAATAAAAATACAAAAACAATAAAAAGAGAAAAAGAGGGCAGAAATAAAAATAAAGGTACAACCCCATACCAAGAAAGAGAAAAAATCTGAAAGTGTGCAAGCTCAAATTCCACTACCAAAAGCATTGCTATTTTAGTCATACAACCTAATCATGACTAAAATAGATTTCAATTTTCTGTTGATAGGCTAGTGAAGAAGATTTGCCAAACTGTTCAATCTTGGCTTATCAGTAGAATAGATTAGGATAAGAAAAATAGAGGTCTTAACAAGCTCAAGTCTTGAACCTATAAATTTTGATAAGTAATTGGTTATAATCTGCCCAAAATCTGAACCGAGAAAAAAAGAGAACAACTCAAAAAGATCAAAATCAGAGCTGAAAAAAGAATGAAGGATGCTTTTTGATTTTCAGATCTTAAGCCTTCACATTTTTGTTTCAAATTTCTGTAAATAAAGTCTATGTGCAGCTTGTTTTTATGCCATAGTCCCACAAAAAATTAGACTGTCTAATCCTCATTTGACTGTGTTTTAAATTTCTATTTTATAAAATAGAGAATAAAATTTTCCAGACAATCTAATCCTGGCAGATAGTAGCTTAGGTAGAGAATTTATGAGTTCAACAGTATAATATGAACTCATGGAAGAAATAAGGGTAGATTTAGATTATTTTTTCCTACTTTCAAAAAGAATAAAATGTTGATGTTTAAGGTCTGCAAGTCCAAATGCACCTGCTAAAGAAAAAAATGTTTGGAAGTAGGCTATGTAGGTAGTTGTTTGGGAGAAAATTTGTTTGCTGACATCAGATACTTATCATATTTTCTAAAACCAACATGATCAGTGGAGAAATTTTGTCAACGGATAAAGGCATAGGCCTACAATCCAGAGATGAAATCTGAAGTCCTTGACACTTCCAAGGAGCTACCATCCCCAAGTGGAGCCACTGTTAGCCATCAGTAAAATTTTTGTCAAAGAAAATGATGGCTAAAATAGTCCTTGAGCCTTCAAGAGATCATTTTCATAGAAAATCATTCATTCTTGAAGGCTGTTGTTCCCTAATTGTTGTTCCTTAACTACAGTGCCTTAAAAATAATGTCGTTCCCTCCAAAAATCCAACAAGAAATCTATTGTTCCCTTCAAAACTATTTCCTAAACAGCCCCTTTTCATCATTTCACTCACTCATTTTGGCCCTTTGTCATCCTCCATTTTCCTTCGGGAAAATCTCCTTTTCTCTCTTTCATTTTCCCTTTATTCCCCTAAAAAACCTTCAAAAGTCCCCTTTGAACCATAAAACCCTTTGTTATGGTTTAAAAATCCTCCCTTATAGCCATCAGTACTACAAAAAGCCATGAAAACCCACAAAAAATGCATAAAAACCCTTCAAAAAGTTTCTTCCATCCTTTTTTAAGGCCTTAAGCCCCTAAGAGCTTACGTTTCTCCATCCTTTCCATCATAAGGTCCAGTGCTATAACCAAGCGCTTAATAAACCCCTTTTTCTTTACAAAATATCCCCCGATGCGATAAGCCCTCTTCTCCTTAGCCCCTGGTTGTTTCTCCCCTATAAGATCATGCCCCGATCTAATCTCTAGCCCAAGCTCTTAAGACCCCTTCCCTTACCATTTGTTACCCCCACGGCCCTTACAAAAAACCTTTTTCTTCGTTTTTTCCGGGCACAAATTGGAAAATTCCTTATCATTAAGACCGTCGATCTTCAAAGATGAACGGCCACAACGACTTCCACGCCGCTTCTCCTACCCTTCCTTCACCCAAATCCTGCCATCCATTCACCCTTGCAAATGAATCTCCTCCGTCGATCTATATGATTTGATAGTATTCATTAATCCGGACACCCAATCTCGTCAAGGGGCCTACCATGCACTACTTAAAGTGCCCTTCCAATCACATGTTGACACCGGGCCCCCACCAAAGCTCCTGCCATGCACATTTCCCATCACATTCTCTCTCGACTGTTGGATCTGTCCCACTTGATCCAACGGTCGATATTTCATATCGCTCAATTTTCGCATCCGGAGTTTAACACTCCAAATTCACGTGATACCGACAGTACTGAAAAGGCCACGCGACGTGATACAATTGGATCGCATTCGATTCATTGAAAACCACTTACCACTTGAATCGAATGTGAAAATCATTCGCGGTATTTCCAAACCTGCTCTTGCCCAAATTCGTGCCAGAATCCATTTTGAACTGGATTTTCACCAAATTCTCATTGATAAAGATGCTCTGCCTATATAAACACCTCCTCTACACCGCCCCTACGCTCTGATAGCCTCCTGAGAAATTTTGGCAACACCACAATGTTTTTTATAACATTTTTTATTGTATTTTTGTAGGTTTTTATCATGGTTTTAAAGAAAAATCTCTGTCCGTGACTCACCAAGCGACAAAACCAAAGTTTTTATCTCCAGGACTAAAACAAGAAGGAGAAGGTTTCCAGTTCTCATCATATGGTTTGATCAGTGCTGTGTAAGAATTGGTCACACCCTTAAACTCTCCACTGCAATAAAAACCCCTATCCACAATGATTAAGGAAAAGACAATAAAGGCTTAATATTTAAAGATTCAAGAAGTTGTGGTGCAAAAGATCGAAGGTTGAAAGGTTCAAATCCTATGGTTTTAAATTTAAAACAGGTTTAAAGGTAAAAAACAATCAGCAAAGGGCCAAAGACTACTTAAGCATGCAGATGAAAGGCTTAAACAACGTTTAAAGCCACCAAATCAGCAGAAAATCAGTGAATGAGCCTCTGAATGCCACATCATTGAGGCTACAACTCCTCAAACTGCCACCTGCAAGATTATTTCATTAAAAGAGTGCATATTAATTACACAGTCAAGGATGTTTTCAAAGGCAGCTCGAAATTAACTACCAACCTACCTAAAACCCTCAAAGTCAACAAAAGCAACTAAAGGTGATGAAATTTAATGTAAAATTGATTAAAATAGATATGAGCTTTCAAAATATTCTCCCTTAGGCCTCCCAAAGGTCAATAAACCATTACTTTGTATTAATTGAACAAATGAACCCTTCTTACAGTCCACCTCCTCATTCTTCTATAAATACTTCTATAGACGATAGTATAGGGGTTGGTCTTTGAATACTCTTTAATTGTAAATAGCTTTTGAGGCTGCTGAATATATGTATTGTAATAGAAGAAAGATAGGCTGAGATGAGAAGTTTGAAGCTGTAAAGACCCACTGGACTTGAAGATTGTAACTGGTTTGAACATCAAATACATAAGCAGATTCATGGGATCCTGGTCTATGTCAATGGTGATGTGTTTCTCACTTTAATTGTCATCTTTCTTTATGTTTTCATTCTATCCACTATTCTTTGATAAATAACAACAAATATAGATTAGGATTTACTTCTGAAGTACCCTAAATCTCACTGATGAATCTTTATCCTTTATGTTTTCTACTGATTGTTAATTTGAAGGTAATTCAATAGAGTATAACCAATGAAGTGTTGGTGAGCCCATATTTCCTGAGTACAACTTGAGATTTTGTCTTTAAATGTTCTTGAGAAGTCTGTTAATTAAAGTTGAGCTAGAGAAGTTTATGGTTAGCCCCGTCCTCTAGTTTATCTCCAATAGTTGCTTTGAAAATTTCCCGTAAGAGTATGTTGAAAGCAGGCTAGTTTAGAAGTACTTACCTGATCTTAGACTACTTTTCATGTTCATCATAAATGTTTTTCCTTTGAGAATATGTTGAAAGCAGGCTAAGTTAAAATTCTTTACTTGATCTTAAGCTATTCTTTGTTTTTAATGTTTTCTCTTGAAAGTATATCAAAAGTAGGCTAGTTTAAAAGTACTTACCTGATCTTATGTTACTTTGTGCATTTCTATTAAGTGCATGCCAAAATCATGCTAGTTTAGAAGTACTTACCTGATCTTAGGTTGTCCTTTGTTTTTCTTATGTGTTTTCTTCTCTCACAACACTTTTTATGTTTCCATATCATCAAATCAATCTAAAGAATCCTTTGACATAGATGACTTGCCCCATGAACCACCTTTGAAATTTGTTGTGCAATTAAAATACTTTATGACTCCATAGCCCAATGGATCGAAGCTGTTTCTTGCTTATCTTATCAGCTAAACCATTTTTCAATCTGCTTACACCTTTACCCCTCATAAGACTTCCTTCATTTTAATGAGGTTCACCCCAACTAAAAAAAACAAAACAACCCTTGTTTTTCATAACTAGCCTAAAATGATATTTAAAAGCCTTAAAGATCATATCTTTAAGCACATATATAGAGAGATCCCTCTTTGAATCTAGGATGGATAGATCCTCGGATTCCAAAGTGGTTTTGATGTAGGCTCTGCAACATTTGTACTTGTCAATATTGCAAACTACGGAGACCTAACACATCCTAGAGTTGTATACGAGGTCGAAGTGTTGGGATCTTTTGAAAGAAGAGAAAACAAAACACTGTACCATATGCACTGTCATGGTTTACTTGCCGCTTGCATAGTGACAATTTTCATTTCAACGACAAAAAAATCATTTGGGCCCACCCATAGTAGGTCCCACTCAACACATTCTCCACAAGAATCATCTGCCCACCAGTGATGTGGTGGAGTGCCTAGTTGCCCAAGATCCGCAGCATAGTTGTGGCCACAACACGAGTCTCTAACCCCTCCAGATCCCCCATGGGTATCCATGTCCGTTTGACAGAGAGACCTGGTTGCAAATGGCGCTCTACAAACTCCATGATGTTCCGCCCTCGCGGTAACACTAACTGAGTATTCCCTACCATCCCAAGTGGTGGGAGACTAGTCAGGAAATATATATCCTGGACCGTCAACTCGATCCGGTGCCCCTGAACTATAAATACCTCATGGTCCGGGTCTCAATAGCCAAAAATCCGGGCCAATAAGGGCTCTCCATCTCTCCTCAAAGGGTTCTCCACAAACTTCAAAACCCCAAACCTAGCTAATGCACTACGGACACTCTGATCCTCCCGGATCTCCGACCATAATGTGCCTTGGTCTCTCTCTCTCCATTTGATCTGTAATTTTTTCATATCTGCACAAAACCATCATATTTTTTAGTATATATATATTAAAGACTGTATCCAAATATAAAAACCCAATTCTCAGCCAAAAACTAGCACATAAAAACCTCTCTCTGTTAGGTCGCACTTTTTAGGCCCAATCCTGGGACAAGTCACATTTTTCTGCCCAAAAAAAGCTACCCAGGTCACAGTTTTTGCCCCAAAAAGTGTGACTTGACCATGAAGAGGAGCAGGGGCCTGTTACTAAGCTTTAGGGACCTAAACTGAACTTTCAATCCACTGAAATGAAAGAGTAGGATTAGGCCTCTTACCTGTTGGTGTCCCGTGTTTTGATAGTTTGGAAAATCAAAAGACAAGGTAACATCAGAACCAATATTTAGAGTTACAGGATCTAGTCCTCCTGTTCTCAGAGAGGGATCTCTCAAATGTTTGTTTTCAAAGGTTTATCTTGTGTGCTTAGAGTATGGATTTTAGACTAGTTATTAAGTGCAGGTGTTTGATTGCTTGTTTGGTTGGATTGATACAACAGAACATGAAAGGCCTATGAAACATATATAGAATGGAGGAACATCCAGTTCATTGGGAAATGGAGTCAAAAAGAGGTCATAACATACTTATCAATGGGTATGAGATATCAGAGGGCAAATCTAACTTGGCCACAGGATCCTTTGGTTTTTGGAATGAGATGGACATCAATGATTTGAAAAGAGAAGTTTAATTCTCAACAAAGAGAATTTGAAAACACAATTTGACCAATAAATAGCTTTTTGATAGACAGGGCTAATCATGAATTCTACAAATCACACCTTTGAGCAAACAATGATTTCAAAACGACTTTTAAAATGAAATCTAAGATTCAGGGAACACCCTATTTCCTTAAATATTTTATTTCAAATGACTTAGAAACATAAAAGATTCACTGATAACTACAGTCATAGAAGAGGGAACACCTAACACATCTATGATTACAACTATTAATACCTTTGAGACAACTGTTTAAGTAAGGAAAAATGGCAAGATCAAAATAGACCTCCTTGACTCACTGTAAACAGAAAATTACAAAGGGAGACTTCAATAATAGTTTTAAAGTGGCAACAGACAAGCAAGGAAAACCATAAATCATGCTGAAACCAACTATTCAAACTATTAAGGAAATAAACAAGCATGAAGACTAAAGAGAGAGATTAAAGACTCTAAAATAATTCAGCAGAAGAAAACATAAAAAAGTGAAGGATGAACAGGTCTAAGGTGCTTCCAAGAGTCATTTCTTAGCCTAAAACTTTGAACCTAATGTAGTAAGAAATTGTGGAACATAATGAAAACAGGGGAAAACATAAATCAGTTCAAAATACTTCACCAACAGCCAAGCTCATGAATCCAATAATAGAGCCTTCACAGTAACAAGCATGCAACAACATCATCAGGGTGTCCAAGACTTCAATTTCTTCTTCAACTTCAACAGAATATGTATTATTTCAAAGAGTTCCAATATTACAACTAGTGATCAACCAACGCCTCACTCATCTTCCTCAGAAGTATATATAGAATAATGAGGAGGTGAGATCTGATAAAAGATCTCAAAAACTAATTAATACATACTTAAATGGTTTCTTGGCCCTTGGGGGGCTCAATGAAGAAGCTTACATAGGTGTCTTTTGTATTAAATCACTTATATTAACTATTAGGTTTGCTGGAAATAATTTGTTGACTTCAAGGCTCCTTGTTATCCTTGTAATAACTTTTGCTGACAGCTGACAATAAGTTCCTTTGGTTGAAATAACTGTTCAACTGTATTGATGCAAAATATCTCCGGGTCTGGTAATAACTTTGAATTTCCTTTGATTGCTTTGAGGCTATAGGTGGCTCTGTGACGGCTGGGGAATTTTAATTAGCCCCTGATGTGGCAGCATATGCTTTCTGTCTGATAAGACATTTATGATTTTCTTTAAACTGTGTTTCAGGCTTCTAATAATCCATTTTTAGCCATAATCCCTATATATCTGTATTTAATTTTCTGTCCTGATATATTTTGTCTTCAGCACTGATACTTCTCTGACTGTGCTTGTTTTACTGTGTTTTTTGCTGGTGTTCAGGGTTGCGCAGGGATGATATGGCATCAATGCCTCATGAATCACTGATGAAACATGAATTTTAAACCCTGCAAAGGATTTTCTTTGATGAATCGAAGGCGGGAGGATCGTCACCCTCCGCCTTCAAATTTTCTTCAGACATAGCAGAAAAACCATAAAACCCTACAAAAATACAAACAACTATTATAAAATCATGCATGTATAGGTTAACTGCTTCAGAAGGCACGTGGAGGAAGTGTGGCCATTGGATGGCATCATCCAACGGTCGAGATTTATCAAAGGAATTCAAAGGAAATGCGGAAAAAGAAATTGAATTGGAGCTGTCAATCGCGCAAATATTGATGGTCGAGAGCGGAGGCGAAAAGTCAAAGCAGAGGAATCAGGGCGATGAATTATATGCCGTCGATCTGTAGATCAAATCGACGATAGAGATGTTTTAATGACCACGCCGTATCCTGGTTAACCGTCGGGCTCCTTCGATGAGCGATCACCGTACGATGAGCGGTCTCAGATCGGACAGTGGACATCAATATCGTGTTGGGTCCACGTTCGATCTTTAACGCGCGATGGACGGTGGTTTTGTGAACAGTGCCCAAGACACGTGTCGGCCATCATATGGAGTCGCTAAGAAATGGAAAAAACTGCCCCGCACTTAAAAGCGGTGTGATGGATACCGCATGGTTTTTTGCAATGGTGAATGGACGGTGGGGACCACCGAACAATGGATTGTGCGCCGTCGATCTACAGATTAGATTGATAGCGGAGATATTTTAAATTTTGGACTGGCGGAAAACCTTAGGAAATAATAAAAAACCTGAAGTTTCAAAATAACATAAGGTTTTAATATTTTCGGGGGCGGGAAAAATATAAAATACGGTTAGTCGCCCAGTTGCGGGGCCATGGGTTATATGGGAGAACATATGATCGAGGGTTTAAAAGGAAGGGCTAATCGGCATCGGGTGACGCGATAAGTGCTTGGAGGGCTGGCACTCGGTTCTAGCACCAGGGCATATGGAGGGGAGGGCTAATGACTTAGCCCAAGGGGGCTTAAGTCCATAATATGAAAATGTGATTTTTAGGCATCTTTCAATGATTTTCAAAGGATTTGGTGGGTTTCGATAAGGCTAAGAAGGGGTCTTAGACCTTATCAAAGGGGTTTTGATGAAAGGAAAAAGGGAGAAAACATGAAAATGAGGGATTTTCATGGGAAATGGAGGGGTAAAATGAGGTCAGTTTTGGAAGGAGGAAAAGGAAAAAGGTGCTTGCAGCAGTTTTTCTTCATGGAATGAAAAAAAAATCTCTGAGTTGAAAAGGGGAAAAGTAGTGACGTTTATCCAAAGGATAAGATATTATCAAAAAGACTTTAAGCACCAACAATTTTAGTAATGAAATTGTTTCTTGAAGGCTATCCAAAATCATTTAGCCACCACTTGATATAACAGAATTTATAGGTGGCTAACAGTGGCTCCACTTGGGGATGGTGCCATTTTTGAAGGCATCAAGAATTTCAGACTTGGATTCTCTGGGAGGCTGATCAGTTGCCTCATCCATTGGGTTGCCCTTCCTTTTTTGGGATGATCTTGTTTTGAAAACATATTAGCAACCATAAAAACAATGGATCTTCATCAATACAATATTTCTACCTACCCAACCCTACTGATCTAACATTTTTTCTTCATTAGAGCGCAATTGGATTGGCAAACTCTTTCTCAAAATTTTATTCTTTTAAATGTAGGAAATCTAATATATTTCTACTCCTTATTTCTCCATGGACTCAAATTAAATAGATGAGCCCATATGATTCTCTACCTAATATATTATCTGTTGGGATTAAACTGTCCAACAGACTTTATTTATCTAAATTCTAAAACATAAATTTAAAAACAGTCAAGTCAAGATTAAGTTGTTTGACTTGCTGTGATCTATGGAATAAAAACAAGTTGCACATAGACATTTATTTTGCAAAAAATTTAAAAAAAAAATGGGAGGTTTGAGATTTGAGATTTTAAAACATTTCCTTCCTCTTTTGTTTAGCTCTATTTTGACTCTTTCTTGAGTTGTCTTTCCTTTGCTAACTGGTTCATATTTTGAGCTGATTAGAGCCAGATTTTACATCCTTTGACTCAGAACTTGAAACAGATTTGAGTCATTTTCTCCTTGGAACTCAGGTTCAGATTTTGAGCATGTTTGAACCTTTAATTTCTATCCTAAACTATCTACTGATAAGCCAAGATTAAACAGTTTGGCCAATCGAATTCACTATCCTATCAGTAGAAAATTTAAAGCTAATTAGTCAAGATTAGGTTGTTTGACTAACTAGAAGTGTGTTTTTTAGGAGTGGCATTTGGACTTGCACACTTTCAGGATTTGTTTCTCTTTTTTGGTATGGGGCTATACCTTTCTTATTTTTACAATCTGCCCTCTTTTCTTTCTTTTCATTTTTTTTGTATTTTTGATTTTTCCAACTTTGAATGCAATGTCTAGACTATGATATTTACAATGAAAAATAAAATTCTTTAAACTCAAGACTCTTGGCAGAAGTAATGCTTTAGCATCCTGCCATTGACAGGACCCCCATATAAGTCTTCTCCATTCAATTCTTTCAGGAAAAATGCATTGTGACCCCTCTCAGCATGAATAATATAGGGCCCTTTCCACAATTTCTCAAACTTGCCATGTTTTCCCTTCTCTTCTCTTCTTGAATCCCCTTTAAGAACAACATTTCCAATTTGGAAATTGTTTTCCTTCTTATCAAATAGTTTCTTCATATTTTCTTGCACTAACTGTGTTCTTCCATAAACTTCTTCTCTGGTCTGCTGCAAATGGATGGTGTTGAGCTTCAAAGATGTTCTTCTCTGACACCACATTCCACTTCATTTCCTTTGTCCATTATTAATTTTAGGCTTAAATGATCAATAAGATTAGTTAAAATTGCTTTAAGATTGTATATAATGTCTAACTTGCTATGTTTTCATGATTTCATTGTTGTAGTACTTTTTGACTACACCTAGCTACAAAATGCATACATTCTATAGCTAGTTGCCGATTCTGCAGATGTCTTCATGTCTACGCAGGTTCTAGGTGTCATTTCAGGGAAAAACACATATGGTCATATTCCACATAATTCCCTCATCATTTGTATCTACCCACGAAGTCTGAGTTAAAGTATCAAAGCGGTTATGCACGAAGAAGAGAGGCAGTTTCCTATCAAAACACGGACTCTACAGATGTCCGCAGTAAAGCACAAGACTGTTAATAAGAGTTTTAATTTGATTAGGAATGGGAAAGACACTTATCCCTGTTTTTCTCAAAGAGTAGTTATGTAACTTCATTATAAGTATGACTCGGGAGACCGAGAAACTGTTGGTTAGATTTTGTTTTGTTGCTAGATTTTGGAAGGCCGTAAATACTCTGTTTTGAAGAATTTCTCCTTTAATGAAAGAGACATCATTTTATTGCACGAGCTGAGTCAATCTTGAGTAGATCTGCGTGCTAATCCGGTGGTAGAGGGCCCCTACTGCCCGTGAAGAATTATGCATTTGGTTTAGATAAGTAGCCGTAGCTTTGTTTCATTCTCAATTTAAATAGTTTTCTGAACTTTGCTTACATTGGATACTACAGTTTAGCTTTGTTCTCATGAAGTATTCCAAAATATCACTAATCCGGAATGAGGCATAATTGTAGCAATTTATAACTTTACGTTTTTGTGTTCAATTGTAATTAGTTGTTACAGCTAGTCCTATTCTCATTAATCTCTTCCAAAATATCACTAACTCTGGATAAGACTTAGCTGTAGTGTTTTGGTTTACCTGCGTATTGTTATGTTTTTATGCCCATTTGCACTGAATGATACAACCAGACTTGTTTGTACAAGCTATTCCAAAATATCACTCATCTTGAACAAGACAGGGCTGTAGTATTTCATAAAATTAGTTGCATTTTAGCTCAGTCAATACTCCGGAGGTAGATGTCATTCTAGTTTAATTCTGTCACAATATTCCAAGCTTGATAATGGTACTCTAGTTTAACTCTGTTCACTGTATTAGTATCATTCTAGTTCAGTTCCAATTCATTTCAAGTTAGATAATATCACTCTAGTTTAGTCTTAGTTCACTGTATTAGCATTTTAGTTTAGTTGTTATCCATTGCATTTTAAATTGTATTAGTTGTTAAATTTAGATACCACGGTCTTCATTATTTACAAAATATTCTTGTTATGAATTCCTATTAATACATCATCATATGGACAGGAACTATCAATAACAGTTTAAGGCCTTGAGTATTTTGCAACCTTTTTACAATTTCACAAACAAGCCTTTTCTCAAAGACTATTCTAAAAAGAAATCTATAACTTTTGAATGAGGCCTAGTAGTGCTAAATTGAGTTGCAGAATAGAATTAGAAGTTAGTTTAGAGTAGAAATATTATTGTGCTACAAATGTTCTTTTCCAATTATGATCCAATAAACCTTTAACCATGGATGAGATGTTGTAACATTGTAAGTTGATTATTGACTTAGGAAAACCTCAATTGCACTAAAAACTTATCCTTTTCTCAAGCTATTCCAACATATCTCTAAATGAATGAATTGGATGAGTTCATGATATGGGTTACTGAGTTCATGTTGTGATTTTTTTCTTTGCTATGAGTCCTTATCAAGCTTTTCATTTTCTGTCCTTTAGTGCACACCTAGTTTAGAATAGTTTCACTCTGTTTTAGTGTAAACTTCTTAGCTCTTTTTCAACATAAAAACCATAAAACAAAAAACATCATAAAAACACTAAACACAACGTAGTGAGAAAAAATACCTAGGCACATATAGTGCACCACACTTCAGCAGTTTACTAACCCTGGTTGACAATTAATGAACTCAATTTAGGAACACTAAGTTGAGCACAACAGATGGTTTGATTGATTCTCCTCTGCATATCATTTTCTTCAACCTGCAATTCTTGAAGGAGCTTTATGACTGGAACTCCCAATGAGGTGGGAAAAATTGCATCCATGCCATAAAATAGCTGATAGGGGGACATATTTATTGATTTCTTTGTAGTTAACATATCATCCCATAAGGCATGAACTAGTTTACTGTGCCATGATTTCTGATTTTTTTCCAATAGATTTATAATGATATTGACGAGGCTCTTGTTGGAAGATTCAACTAATCCATTTCCATGTGGATAGTAAGCAGTGGAATGGCCCAAGGTTATGTGGTATTTGTAATGGAAGTCAACCATATTTTTAGATTTAAAAGCAGTAGCATTGTTTGTTATGATTTTTCTGGGACAACCAAATCTGGATAGGATATTTTTTTCAAGAAACTTGATAATGATAGAGTCATTATC
The DNA here is from genome assembly GCA_034641835.2 of Pinus albicaulis. Classification (NCBI taxonomy): domain Eukaryota; kingdom Viridiplantae; phylum Streptophyta; class Pinopsida; order Pinales; family Pinaceae; genus Pinus; species Pinus albicaulis. The sequence goes on from CM076581.1 coordinate 946,464,871, forward strand.
ATTTCTAGAGGGTATAGCATCTATCCACTTGGTAAAGAAGTCACTGGCCATGAGGATCCACTTATGTTGAGCTGAGGAGGATGGATGGATTTCCCCAATGAAGTCCAGCCCCCATTTTTGAAAAGGTGCCTCAACTTTGATAGGATGTAAGGGTAAGGGAAGGAGTTTTCTTTTTCCATCAAATATTTGACACTTATGGCAAGAAATGACCAACTTCTAAGTGTCTGGGAAAAGGGTAGGCCAATAGTGACCTGATCTAAGAATTTTGTTTATTGTGGCCTTCCAGTAGAGGTGTCCTCCACATTCTCCGTCATGCAACTCATGCATGATTTTCCCTGCATCATATTCAAGTAAACATTTAAGTAAAATTCCAACAACATTTTTCCAATATAATACCCCATCTAGGATGCAAAAACTCAAAGCCTTTTGTTTTAAGAATCTAGCTTTAGTTTTATACAAAGAAGGAGGGGCATTTAAATATAAAAGCACATAAATAATGTCAGCATACCAAGGAGAATTCAGAAATGTTTGTTCAATAAAAGGAGCAGTAAATTCTTCCATTTCTTCCAACACATCTACCATATTCATGTCTAGTGCTTGGAAGTTAGATTTAGCCATAAGTTTTTCTAATCCTTGCCCTTTAACTAGTTTGGTGGGCTTGATCTCTAAGTCATACTCAAAAATAGTAGCAATCCATTTTCCCCTTTTACCGTCAGGGTCTTGACTTAGGATGTCCTTGACAACAGTATGTGGAACAAAAGAAATTATGTGAGAGTGTAAAATATAGACCCTAAAGTCTTTTAAAGCTTTCACTAATGCTAAGGCTTTCTTCTTCATGATATTATATTTGAGAGGAGCATCTCTTAAGGCCCTACTAAAGAAAGATATTGGTTGCTCCTGCCCCAAATCATTCTTTTGAAGTAAAACTACAACTATTGTATGTCTGGATGCAAAATAAAAGATGTAAAAGTCTTTGGTAAAATATGGACTAATCAGGACTGGTGTTTGAGTAAGAGCTTGTTTGACCAGTTTGAATGATTGTTTAGCTGGTAAAGTCCATTTTACATCGACATTTTTCTTAAGCATGTTTGTAATGTTTTTTAATAGCTTAGAAAGATTAGGAATAAACCTCCTGAGAAAATTAATCTTTCCGATGAAAGATTGCAACTCTTTGAGGCTTCTTGGATGGCTGATTTGTAATATGCCATCTATCCTTGTAGGGTCTATTTTGATTCCCTCTTCTACAATTATATGGCCAATAATTTTACCTTCTTGGAGACCAAAGAGTGTCTTCTTGGGATTCAATGATAAGCCAAATTTCCTACACTTCTCAAAAACTTTTCTCAGGTGAATCTAATGTTCTTCATAAATTTTTGAGAAAACGGTTATGTCATCAAGGTAAATGATTATGAAATATCAAATGTCTTCATAAAAAGATATGTCCATGGCCCTTTGGAAGGTGGGCCCTGCATTCATCAATCCAAAAGGAATTTTGACATACATAAAGGTGCCCCAAGGTGTGGTAAAAGTAGTTTTTATTTGATCACTTGGGAGCACTAACACCTGGTTGTAACCCGAGAACCCATCTAAGAGGGAAATCCTTCTTGACCCAACTACCCTTTGAAGTATATGGTCCATCTTGGGTAAGGGGTAGTTTTCTTTTAAAGAGGCTCTATTTAAATTTCTGAAGTCAATACTGAGCCTGATTTCCCCTATTTTCTTTCTAACAAAAACTAAGTTTGATACCCCCTCTGAAAATCTAATGGGTACTATGATTCCAACATCATGCATTTTTTCAATTTCTGCCTTAACTAAAGGTAGTAAGAGAGGATTTATTCTCCTTATTTTTTGTTTAAAAGGCTTTTGATTTTCCTTTAGGGGAATATTGTGCTGGATGATGCTGGTATCATAAGATTTCAGGTCTTTGTATCCCCAAGAAAAAAAATATTTAAACTCTTTGAACAACTCTGTGTTTTGCGATTTTATGTGAGCTGGGAGAGTGCTGGATAGTTTGATCATTTTGGGTTCCGCTAGACTGCCTATGTTATGATCTTCCACGTTGGTTCCCACAAGCTCCATTCTTGGTTCTTTGGCTACATCGTTAAAATCGAAAAGGTGTTCTAAAGGTGTGAGACCTCTTGGAATTTGGTCATTTTTGCATTGTAAAACTTCCAAGTCTTCTTGGTCTGCATTATCAGTTATCTCTGCTTCAAAAGGATTCTCATAATGATTTATATCAACAGAATATGTTGTAGAAATTTTGAATAACTGATATGTTATCCACCAAGATTCTCCTGATCACACACTATTTTAGCTTCATGCACAATACAGAATCTCTTCTACCATTGATCATTACATGCGAAAATAAAATCAATTGCATGTGCACATTAAAACCATAAAAATTCACACATATGAACACAGTATTTCATGGGAAAGCTTAAAGCTGAAAACCCCAACTATCTGTATATTATATGTCATAGAGATCATGTAACAATCATTGTAAAAAGCTCCTCACAAGCTCTCATCACAACCTATAATTGCTACACACTAATCAAGCTAGATCTAGCAAAACACATGCTCCAATCTCTTCCACCTAACAACCAACCTCTATTGCGTAATCAATGTTGTAGGATGGCTCATTAAATAACTTGAACCACCTAGCTTGTCTTAACAATCCTCACGGGCTCCTCCAATCATGGTTGTTGCAAATATACGGCCAGTATAGTCTGGCGATTTTGTTAACACTCTTTCAACTTCCATCTGCTGTGGTCTCCTTCCAGGCCCCATCCATGTGAAGTTAGTACAGTGAATTATTTGGTTAGTTAATGAGTTTATAATTAGTGAATTAATTTAATAATTAATTCACACCACTCTCACTAATTGTATCAATTAGTTAAATTGAATACAAATAACTCAACTATGTTTAGATTAGTTAAACTGAATACAACTCCACTAACTTCCTCAATCAACTCCACCAAACTCTGTCACATGAGTTCTAACTTAAGTATCCATGCAATAGCTCCACTTAACCCTCAGGAATAGCGTAATTCCTTCTGTCAGCTCCTGTGCCACATCTGTGCACTTAACTGAAGTGCTCCAAGAGAATAAGATAATGTTTATAGTCCAAATATTGTTAAGAGCTAATAATATTCGACATATCTATTTTTAGACTGGCAATCTAAAAATAGATTCCGCCCAATATGTCTAAAAATAGAAGTCCATCTATTTTTTCCGACTTGACCAATCATCCACAAATAGCATCCTGCAACTCATAGAACATGATCCATATGTCTAAAAATAGACATAGTCTAAAAATAGACTTTGCGCCAAAAATAGCCTGCGGGCCCACTTAGTGAAGGTGAATTATTTCCACTAAGCTCATCATCTTGTTGCAATCTCAACACTCCCTCTCAAAAAGATAGTTGTCTTCATCTTATCCGGCCTGCCTTTGTGGTATTCGAATTTGTTCTTGGTGAGCGCCTTCGTCAAGATATCAGCATCCTGATCCTCCGTGGGAATGTATGAAAGTAACATGATCTTCCGCTGCACACAATCTCTGATATGATGATAACAGATGTCAATGTGTTTAGATCTATCATGAAATACTGGATTAACCGAGAGTTTAATGCAACTCTGATTATCACAATAAATCACAGTAGGCTCTAAGTGTGAGCCGAACAACCCGACCAGGATCTTCCTCATCCATATAGCCTAACGGCCACATCGACTTGCTGCCATATACTGGACTCGGCTTCTCTATTTCGGATATATCTGTGGGATCTGCCAGCACCTCACCCCAGCAAAGAAAGCCGAGTATCGACTCGTCACAATCCTCGGATGTGCTCTTTCTATTCGTTGGGCTCTCCCCAATACGCATCCATGAAGCCACAAATTCACCTCTTGACCCTGCTGGCCACCATAATCCATATCTTGGAAGTTGGCCTGAGATATCTCAATACATGCTTTCACTGCCTTCCGGAGAAGAGCTTGGTAGAGCAACCATAGCTTGAGAAAGTTGTTTAATAGCATAGCATATATGAGGTCATGTATTGACCAGATACATAAGTGACCCCACCAACTATCGATAAATAGTGGCATCCACTACCTCCGCTGAAGTAGCATCCTCCTTCCTCCAACCACCAGGAAGAGGAGTATCAACAGGCTTGCAGCCATGCATGTTGAACTTCTCCAGTATCTCCCAGGCATACTTACCCTGAGAAACAAAAATTCCATCACTGCGCTGCCAAATTTCCAATCCCAGGAAATAATGAAGGAGGCCCAAGTCCTTCATCTCAAACTCTCTAGCAAGATCCTCCTTGCATGAAAGTATCAACAACTCATCACCCGTCAAAATCAAATCATCTACATAAAGTACAATGATCAGAAACTTACCCTCCACCACAATCTGGTATAGGTTAGGATCCACCTCACTCTTAGAGAATCCAAGTCCGGTGAAATAACTGTCTATCCGTGTGTACCAAGCACGAGGTGCTTGTTTCAACCCATACAATGCTCTCTTGAGCCTGCACACATGCGACTCGCTGCTGAAGATCTCGAAACCTTCGGGCTGCTCTATGTACACCTCCTCCTCAATGAATCCGTTGAGGAACGCAGTCTTCACATCCATCTGATGGATGTGCCACCCCATCTGCGCTGAGAGAGCTAGGATCGTCCGTATGGAAGAGTACCTTGCGACAGGTGCAAAAGTCTCCTCATGATCGATCCCCTCGATCTGTGAGAAGCCACGGGCAAAAAATCTTGCCTTGTACTTCTCCACACTCCCGTCAGCCGCCTGCTTCACTTTGTAGATCCATCTAAGACCGCCACCCCAATTCCCCTGGGACTTGGGACAATCTCCCACTTGTATTTTGTTAAACAATCGATCTGTCTTCACCATAGCATGTCCATGCAGGATCCTCCCAGCTTCCTCGAAAGGAGGGTCCTCGTGCGTACACTTGCTCATAAACCATATCCGATCTGCAGTACGGTGTTGTCTCTTGTACGCGCTGATGTAGGTGCTCCTACAACCTTCTGCGTCTTGAACGATGCGGCTCGGCTTCGTCCAAAGCACGCACTATGGTTGATGTTGCTGATGGTCTCTTCCACTCCATGAACCTCCTAATGCGGTTGATCCATATCATGAAGCTCATCCTTGAAAATAATAGCTCCTCATACGTACAAGTGTGGCTCCTCTCGGTAATTGTACGCTTTCTCCTCATAATTTTATATTACATCGCACAAATGCACAATAGTCTTGTGATTGTACGGAATATAAATAATGTTGTGAGCATGTCGATGCTTACCCCACAAATATCCCAACCTTTGCGGTCGGCTCCAACTTCTTCCTGGCATCCTTCGTCACATGAATGTAAACAGGTGAACCAAAAATCCTCAAATGGGAAATATCAGGCTTCTTACTAGAAAACGCCTCCTCGGGTGTACTCATGCCAAGTATCCTGTGAGGACAACAGTTTTGCACATATACTGTAGTATTGCATGCCTCAGCCCACAAGTGTATGGGAAGGCCCTGATCATGCAACATCGCCCGTGCAGCACCCACGATCGTTCTGTTCTTCTGCTCAGCAACCCCATTCTGTTGTGGGTTATGAGGTTCTATGAGCTCTCTTCGAATTCCTTCTACAATGCAAAATTCCTTGAATTCACCAGAGATGAATTCACCACCATTGTCGGTCCTAAGAGCCTTCACCTGCTTCCCCGATTATTTCTCAACCAGTGCCTTGAACTCATAGAACTTTGAGTATGTCTCGCTCTTATTCTGCATGAAGAAGATCCAGCACTTTCGAGAAAAATCATCAACAAATATCACATAATACCTGTGCTTTGCTGTCGAAGCTACTGAGAAAGGTCCACACACGTCTGTGTGAATTATCTCAAATATCATCGTGGCGTGACTATCCTTCTCGTGAAAGGTGGCTTTCAAAAATTTTCCCAAGGTACATCCCTTACACTGATCTGACTGCGCAAGAGTACCCTTGGGAAGCCCAGTAGAAATTTGCTGCAGTATCTTCAAAGCTCCATGGTGAAGGTGGCCCAATCTTTGGTGCCACAACTCACCATCATCCTGGCTCACCATTCCTTCTGCCTTGCCTTCCATTGCTGCGTAGCCATCTACTTGCAATTGATAAAGGTTCTTAACTCAAACCCCTATCCTTCGGGCCTCACCAGTTTCCTTACTGTGCAGGAAATCCTTTCCCTCCCTAAAGGAAACATCATATCCCTTATCTTCTAACATCGCCATAGAGATAAGATTCTTCTTCAATCCTAGAACATGCATCACTTCCTTCAATATGAAGGGTTTACCAGACTCCCTCTCAAAGGAAATGGTACCAATATCGGTCGCATTGTATCTACCATCATCGCCCATTTCGATGTGCACTCCAAGATCTTTATCATCCATATCAGTAAACAAATCTCGATCTCCTGTCATGTCAAAAGATGCACCACTATCAAGAAACCACACTGAACCCATCACACTTGAGACCAAGCATGCGATCAGCGAAAAATCCAGCTCAAACTGCGAGGCTAAGGCCTCTCCAGCTGTAGTTCCAGCAGCCTGCTTATTTTTCTTCTTCTGTGGACAACTAGTAGTGTAATGCCCGTGTTGGTGACAATGAAATAACTTCACCTTGGACATGTCCTGCTTCTTGCCTTTTGCACAGAATTGAGAAGCATGCTTCTTGCTCTTCCCCTTCTTTTCTTTGGTAGCCAAAGTGAAATTTATTTCATCATATTTCTTTGATGAAGATCCGTCCCTGGTACTTCACCTTATCTCCTCTTGCACAAGATCCGACCAAAGTCGCTCCCATCCTAGCAATTTCTCCTGACCATTGACAGAGTCCTGATAGGAATGCCAACTCTTTGAAAGCCCAAGGAGAGCCAAGCTCACCAAGTTCTCGTCATCAAAAGTAACCCCCACACTTCCCAGCTCATCCCTGCATTGGATGAGCTTCGTGAGGTACTTGGGAATACTTTCGCCTTTCTCCATTTTTATGTTTCTGAGTCTATCCTTGAGTGCCAACTTCCTCTGATCACTCTTGCTTTGGAATAAATATGTCAAATCTTTCCACATCAAGAATGGAGAAGCTTTTCCATGAAGGCTAGACACTATGTGATCCTTCACGCCCTCCAACATAATCCTTCGACACTTTTCTGTCTTCTTTTTCCATGCGTCAAGTACGGAAACATCACTAGAAGTAGGCTTTGGAATTTCTGCATCTATGAACTTCTTCAACCCATTGTCATCCAGCACCGCCTCCATCCTATCCTTCCATGCAATATAATTTGAGCTGACCTCAAGGGCATACTCTAATCGCAATCCGTTGAAAGACATCTCAACTTCGACACCAAGAAAACACTACTGCAAATTCGAATTCCACCAGCACAAAACTCAACCACTTCAATGCTTTGCAATTGCTCCAATGATCAATATCACTTTGATACCATGTAGAAATTTTGAATAACTGATATGTTATCAACCAAGATTCTCTTGATCACACACTATTTTAGCTTCATGCACAATACAAAATCTCTTCTACCATTGATCATTACATGCGGAAATAAAATCAATTGCATGCGCACATTAAAACCATAAAAATTCACATTTATGAACACAGTATTTCATGGGAAATCTTAAAGCTGAAAACCCCAACTATCTGTATATTATATTTCATAGAGATCATGTAATAATAATTGTAGAAAGCTCCTCACAAGCTCTCAGCACAGCCTCCAATTGATACACACTAATCAAGCTAGATCTAGCAAAACACATGCTCCAATCTCTTCCACCTGATAGCCAGCCTCTATTGCGTAATCAATGTTGTAGGATGGCTCATTAAATAACTTGAACCACTTGGCTTGTACTGCGCAATCCTCATGGGCTCCTCCAATCACTGGTTGTTGCAAATATGCAACAGTATAGTCACAACTGATAGTTAACCTGCTCTTTCACCTATCTCTGCACTGGTCTCCACTGAAACTGTCCATGCACTGAAGTTAAATGATGCATTCTTTAGTTGATTAATGAGTTTATAATTAGTGAATTAATTAATAATTAATTCACACCACTCTCACTAATTGTATCAATCAGTTAAACTAGATACAAATAGCTCAACTGTGTTTAGATTAGTTAAACTGAACACAACTCCATTAACTTCCTCAATCAACTCCACCAAACTCTGTCACATGAGTTCTAACTGAAGTATCCATGCAATAGCTCCACTTAACCCTCGGGAATAGCGTAATTCCTTCTGTCAGCTCCTGTGCCACATCTGTGCACTTAACTCAAGTGCTCCAAGAGAATAAGATAATGTTTATAGTCCAAATATTATTAAGAGCTAATAATATTCGACATATCTATTTTTAGACTGGCAATCTAAAAATAGATTCCGCCCAATATGTCTAAAATAGAAGTCCATCTATTTTCAGGAAAGCAAGCCATCTAGGTAGCATCCTGTGACTCATATATATATATATATATATTATTTATCTATTAAAAAATGAACTTTACTTAAAAATAACTGCCAGGCCATAGTGACGACTTCTTTCCACTAAGCTCATCATCTTGTTGCAAGTAACATATGTCATTTCAACCAAGTTTGTTCAATATACAAATATTTTCTTTATATTTTAGTTTAAGTATTGGTATGCTGAAATCGTTTTTTGATTTCAAGAAATCATCTAGGTGTTTGTCAGATTCAAACACTTGCCAATGATCCTCGTTATCAAGCACATCAGGTCTGTGTTTTACCTTCACGCTGAGTTGTTGATTCATCTCGAGTATTTGGCAGTTGCTGGCATTGAAGGTGAGTTCATTTGCTAGATGATTCAGTGCTTTAGGGATGAAAATGAGTTCATATTTTTCAAAGGTTTTCAATAGATCAAGGGCAGCATTTCGATATTCCCTAAGCCTTGAATTTCTAGCTGAGTATTCACCTTTGATTTGTTTTATGATAATTTCATAATCCCCTAAGATTTATATCTTCTGGGCTTCTAATTGTTTAAGCAATTGTAAGCCTAGGAGAAGGGCTTCATACTCAGCGATATTGTTAGTACATGGAAAATCCAATCTGTATGAAAAACTTTGTTCATATTTTGAATCCAAACAGCTGCCCCTGCACTTGTTTTGTTACAGGATCCATCAAAGTTTATTGTCCAAAGTACATTTGCCTCATTTTCAGTTTCTTGTTGTTGTTGATTGTCAATGTTTTGAATTTGATTGAAGGGAAGATTTGATTGTTCTGGTGAACTGATTAGGTGCATGCTTTCCTTATCTGGTTGGGTAATTTCATCTTCGTTACATAAGATAAAGGAATCTAAACTTGATTGAATAGAGTAGATTGGAGTGTTGTTTGGTTTGTCTATGTTGCTCACCATGTACTTCATGTGAGATTCCATGTATAGTCTTCTATTTTGGTTAAAAACAGGGATGGTGGCATAAAAAATGTCCATTTGAAGGCTTCCCTGAAGTTTGGCTCCCCAAGATCTTGATAAGAGCATGCCATACTTAGGGGGAATGTCAGCTACAACTATATCCATTACTAGACTCTTAGCAGGGATTTGAGCTAGATTAACACATAAATCTTTGATTAAACCCAAACATTTGACTCTTCTTGAGTCAAAGGAATACAAATATTTGTATGGTTTAGTAATCTCTAAGCCTAAGCTCTCCATTACCACCTTGGGCATTAGATTGTGTGAAGCTCCTGAATCTAACATGGCATTGTGTAAAATTTTCTCGTGTATGTTCAAGCTAACATAGAAGGGAGGGACATCCCCTTCTTGGTATTTTCCTTCAACTTCAGGACCAAACAACAACTCAGGTTTATCATCTATTAAGTTCAAGGTGTCAGCATCACTTCCTAAGTTCAAAGCTTTCAAAACTTGGTTTTTGTACACTTCTTGGGTTACTAGTTCAGCTAGGGGAATGGCGATTTTTATCTTAGCAATCTCTCCCTCAAGGCTGAAAGGAATAATTGACTTATTGATATTTACATCTGGCCTTTCAATTGAATTCTTTTCAGCAAATTTGATTTGTTGAACCTTGTTTGGATTGGTAATTGGGACAGTTTTGTTAGGACTACTAGCTAAAGTGCTAGGGGTACTCTGTTCAACATTTGGCTGGACAGTTTTGTCTTTGTTTAAGTCTGGTTTGCTGGCCAAAATGTTGGTTTTCTCTAATGTCCTTTTGGGCTGGTTTTCTGCGTTTTTCTTGACAGGAGTGCTAGTGTTCTTATCCTTTGAATTATCTATGCTTCCCTTGATCCTAAGATCATACTGTTTGTGTACCTCCATGATTGCATTTTCAAAACCCAATATATAGTCATCATAATCTTCATAGGTGTTTGTATTTTGATCATAAGAGAAGAAACCTTGTTCTTCCTCAGTGAGGAAAACATCATCCCCATTGTCTAATCCAATCAAGTTTACATGAGATTCTTCCAACCTTTCCAACTCCCTATCTTCCTCATATTGATCTACATAGTTCTGTTGGAAGGGAGGTATAATCCGTTGGTCGCTTTCCTTTTTCTTATCTTGATTCTTTTCTCTCCTATAATTCTGATTTCTATTTTTGTTTTGATTGTTTTGAGGTTCTCTTGGTGGCAGTCTCTCATTTAAATTGATCTTTTCAAGCATCCTCTCCATCACCTTCACTAGGTTGTCAATTTTTGTGTCAGAAGCTGAGGTTTAGGGTAGTAGGTCATCATTATAAGTTACCTTCTTCTCTAATATCAACCTATTTATTTTCTTGATTATGTTTGCTTCTACACTCAAAGCTCCTTTCTGCATGTCTTCCAAGGTTAAGTAATCTCTCCCTCTTAATTCATAAATCATTTTAGCATCAAGGCCTTCGGGATACCTTACCAAGGCCATGCCTTGGGGAGGTTTCATGTGAGGTGGGAGAGCATTGTAAACGCTATTGAACCTAGTGGAGTAATCATGGACACTCTCCCCTTTATTTATCTTGAGGCTGCTATACTCTACTAGTATTTGGAGAGGGTTCCTTTTGAGTTCCCATTTGTTGATAAATGTTTGATTCAAGGCAGGGAGATCATTTATGTTATTAGAAGGTAATTTTTTAAACCATTTATTTACATCTCCTCCTAAACTTTGGGTGAAGATCCTCATATTCACAGTTTCATCTACTATCTCCATGTAATCAAATGCATCTTCCATCCTATCTACATGATGTTGAGCTGTTGTAGACTCCTTTCCAGTGAAGTGAGGGATTTTGGATTGGTAATCATTTGGTAAGGGAAGTAGAGGTTGTGGTAACACTAATGGGGCACACCATGTTGCCATGGCTGGAAATAAGGGTGGATTTACAAGAGGCAGGTTTACAAAAAATGGTTGAAATGGAGTGTTTTGAACAATTGTAGTATGAATTGGAGTGGAAGAAATACTTGGGCCAACAAACTGATTTTGAGCAGACTTGTTATGGAAAAGACTAAAGTGATGAAGAAGTTGGGAATCAGGAGGAGTGGAAGGTGAGGCTTCTCTACTAAAGCTCTGTTGCAAATCTGCAAAGTTAAGGTTAGTCTTGTCTAAATCACCTTGAGATCTAGTTCTAAAGATGTTTTGTGTATGATGTAAATCAAAGTGTGAATCCTCTAGGACAACAAGGTTTTCAGGGACAAAATTTGTTCTTAAGAGGTTCCTGTTAGCAGCTAATTTTCCAGAGTTAGAAGTCTGCCACATAATTCTCTCAGGATTGTTAATGATTAAAGGAGAATTTGGGTTTGGATGGGATCTAGTGTTGATCCTATGTGAAGCCAGACTGCTTTTCAAAAATGAGAGAGGTTGATATTTTAAGGGCTGTTTTTTGGAAATTTTACCTCTCACGAAGTCTTATCTAGTAAGGGACTAGGCTCCTAAACTTCTTCAAAGTTGGTTAACACAGTCCTAAAGAGACCTGGGAACCTAGATGAGTAATAGGCCTACTGGGGCTATTGGAGTCGCCAGGTGGAAACCTTTTAGCTTTTATGAAGTTAAGATATTGGATGGTTCCACCACCATGTTTATTTGTGAAGCCAAACTGAATTTTTTTTTCGGTTTTTCTAAGTTATTATGGTTTTATAGGTTATGAGAGTGTGCTAAATCTAACCTAACACTTATCTAGGGTGTCAAATCGTACATAGTTCACTCTTATGGCTTGGTAACTAAATCCTTCAAGGTTTGATAAGGCTTTATGAGAATCCTAAGGGTTACTTAGTTTTTCATTGATTCATAAGGTCCTATCATGATTACCATTGATTGGTAGTGCTTGAGGGAGGTTACTTATGTTATACTAGACAGTGAGTGTTTTGTTTTGAATATTTTACTCAAGGTCCCACCATGATCGCCATTATGTTGGTGTCCTGTTAAAAAGACAAGGAAACATCAGATCCAATATTTAGAGTTACAGGATCTAATCCTCCTGTTCTCAGAGAGGGATCTCTCAAATTTTTGTTTGCAAAGTTTTATCTTGTGTGCTTAGAGTATGGATTTTAGATTAGTTATTAAGTGCAGGTGTTTGATTGTTTGTTTGGTTGGATTGATACAACAGAACATGAAAGTCCTAGGAAAGATATATAGAATGGAGGAACATCTGGCTCATTGGGCAATGGAGTCAAAAAGAGGTCATAACATACTTATCAATGGATATGGGATATCAGAGGGAAAATCTAACTTGGCCACAAGATCCTTTGGTTTTTTGGAATGAGATGGACATCAATGATTTGAAAAGAGAAGTTTAATTCTCAACAAAGGGAATTTGAAAACACAATTTGACCAATAAAGAGCTTTTTGATAGACAGGGCTAATCATGAATTCTACAAATCACACCTTTAAGCAAACAATGATTTCAAAACAACTTTTAAAATGAAATCTAAGATTCAGGGAACACCCTATTTCCTCAAAGATTTTATTTCAAATGACTTAGAAAACATAAAATATTCATTGATAGCTACAGTCATAGAAGAGGGAACACCTAACACATCTATGATTACAACTATAAATACCTTTGAGACAACTTTTTAAGTAAGGAAAAAGGGCAATATTAGAACAAACCTCCTTGACTCACTGTAAACAGAAAATTACAAAGGGAGACTTCAATAACAGTTTTAAAGTGGCAGCAGACAAGCAGGTAAAACCATAAATGATGCTGAAACCAAATATTCGAACTATTAAGGAAATAAACAAGCATGAAGATTAAAGAGAGAGATTAAAGACTCTAAAATACTGCAGCAGAAGAAAACATAAAACAGTGAAGGATGAATAGGTCTAAGGTGCTTTCAAGAGTCATTTCTTAGCCTAAAACTTTCAACCTACTGTAGTAAGAAATTGTTGAACATAATGAAAACAGGGGAAAACATAAATCAGTTCAGAATACTTCACCAACAGCCAAGCTCATGGATCCAAAGATAGAGCCTTCATAGTAAAAAGCATGCAACAACATCATTAGGGTGTCCAAGACTTCAATTTCTTCTTCAACTTCAACAGACTATGTATTATTTCAAAGAGTTCCAATATTACAACTAGTGATCAACCAACGCCTCACTCATCTTCCTCAGAAGTATATATAGAAGAATGAGGAGGTGAGATCTAATAAAAGATCTCAAAAACTAATTAATACAGACTTAAATGGCTTCTTGGCCCTTGGGGGTCTCAATGAAGAAGCTTACATAGGTGTCTTCTGTATTAAATCACTTATATTAACTATTAGGTTTGCTGGATAGAATTTATTGACTTCAAAACTCCTTGTTATCCTTGTAATAACTTCTGCTGACAGCTGACAATAAGTTCCTTTGGTTGAAATAACTGTTAAGCTATATTGATGCAAAATATCTCAGGGTCTAGTAGTAGCTTCAACTTTCCTTTGATTGCTTTGAGGCTGTAAGTGGCTCTCTGACGGATGGGGAATTTTAATTAGCCCCTGATGTGGTAGCGTATGATTTCTGTCTAATAAGACATTTATGATTTTATTTAAACTGTGTTTCAGGCTTCTGATAATCCATTTTTAGCCGTAATCCCTATAGATCTGTCTTTAATTTTCTATCCTAATATATTTTGTGTTCGGCACTGATACTTCTCTGATTGTGCTTGTTTGACTATGTTTTTTGCTGGTGTGCAGGGTTGTGCAGGGATGATATGGCATCAATGCCTCATGAATCACTGATGAAACATGAATTCTAAACCCTGCGAAGGATTTTCTTTGATGAATCGAAGGCAGGAGGATCGTCACCCTCCGCCTTCAAATTTTCTTCAGACATAGCGGAAAAGCCATAAAACCCTGCAAAAATACAAACAAATATTATAAAATCCTGCATGTATAGGTTAAATGCTTCAGAAGGCATGCGGAGGAAGCATGGCTGTTGGATGGCATCATCTAATGGTCGATATTTATTAGAGGAATTCAAAGGAAAGGCGGAAAAAGAAATTGAATTGGAGCCGTCGATCGCGTAGAGATCGACGGTCGAGAGCGGAGGCGAAAAGTCAAAGCGGAGGAATCAGGACGATGAATTATGGGCTACTGATCTACAGATTAGATCAACAGCAGAGATGTTTTAATAACCTCGTCGTATCCCTGTTAACCATCAGGCTCCTTAAGTGAGCGATCACCGCCCGATGAGCGACCTCAGATCGGACAGTGGACGTCAATATCGCGCCGGGTCCACGTCTGATCTTTAACGCATGATGGATGGCGGTTTTGTGAACAGTGCCCAAGACACGTGTCAGCCAGCGTATGGAATCGATGTGAAATGGAAAAAATTGCCCCGCGCTCAAAGCGGTGTGATGGATACGACGTGGTTTTTTGCAATGGTGAATGGATGGCGGGGACCACCAGATGATGGATTGCACGCCATTGATCTGCAGATCAGATTGATGGTGAAGATATTTTAAATTTTGGACCGGTGGAAAACCTTAGGAAATAATAAAAAACTTGAAGTTTCAAAATAACATAAGGTTTTAATATTTTTGGGGGTAGGAAAAATATAAAATACGGTTAGGCGCCTAGCTACGGGGCCATGGGTTATATGGGAGAACATATGACTGGGAGTTTAAAAGGAAGGGCTAATCGGCATCAGGTGACGCAATAAGCACTTGGAGGGTTGGCGCTCGGTTCCAGCACCACGGCGTATGGAGGGGAGGGCTAATGACTTAGCCCAAGGGGGCTTAAGTCCATAATATGAAAATGTGATTTTTAGGCATTTTTCAATGATTTTCAAAGGAGTTGGTGGGTTTTGATAAGGCTAAGAAGGGGTCTTAGACCTTATCAAAGGGGTTTTGATGAAGGGGAAAGGGGAGAAAACATGAAAATGAGGGACTTTCATGGGAAATGGAGGGGTGAAATGAGGTCAGTTTTGGAAGAAGGGGGAAAAGGAGAAAGGTGCTTGCAGCAGTTTTTCTTCATGGAATGATAACAGAATCTCTGAGTTGAAAAGGGGAAAAGCAGTGACATTTATCCAAAGGATAGGATATTATCAAAAATACTTTAAGCACCAACAATTTTAGTAATGAAATTGTTTCTTGAAGGCTATCCAAAATCATTTAGCCACCACTTGATATAACAGAATTTATAGGTGGCTAACATTACCTACAATTTACGGATCTCGATTCCAATGGTCGGTTTGTCTGCTATGATCGCCGCAAGATTTAGGGCCTTTCATCCTCTTTACATTCACCACAGCTACACTTGAAAATGTGTGAATTTGGAGGGAAAATTCCTTATTAAAAGAGAAACCCCTGATTTTTCTTTTGCCTGCTGCGACCAAACCGTAGCTCAGTTTGAAAAACCGCCTGTACTGTTGGAAAGCTCTCAATGAGACCTTAAATGGGTATTTGTCAGTTTTTGTGATTTTATACTTCACTAGCACGCGTTTTGTCCAATAAGGGTGGCCACTTCACCACTCCTCAAAATTGAAATTCTTCACTTGCAACACTTGTACTTGGGGCACGACTTTGCCTCCATACTTGTCCATGATTGTGTCGATTTTCCTCGTGAGTAACCATCTTGTACTCATGTATTTATGGTCTCCACCAAACCTTTTCTGTGTGGAATCATCATCTAGTTTCCCTTTTTTAGAGCATCTAATTTGAGTCATCATCGCACCCATGGAGTCTATCCCGAGTCCCTTTTTATCCCGCTATAGTCCTCCATCCTTCATTGCCTTGGTTCCTCTCTCGTGTCACACAATATGGCCTTCAGTCCTACTGTCCCCTATCTCTCATGATATTTTGTCAGTTGTTTCCAGGTTATCCATGCCCTCTATGCTCTAACAAGGGAAGTCATCCGTCCGCTACTTAATACCCCCCATTTCATCATCATCCCTGGTGTCAGTCTGTCAGTTTCTCTACTATTTTCTCTCGTGCCTTAGTTGAGGATCCCTTATTTCCTCAGCTATGGTAGACCTCCTTCTGTCGAAATCAAATCATTCATTCCAGAAGACAGTTCTAGAGGGCGGTGTACCTTGGTTCCAGCTTCCACTCTTGTTAGGTGTCTTGGATTAGGAAAAGGGACTCCTTATTTCCCTTTGAATTGATTATTTCTCAGCTCCAGCTCTTTTCAACATGATTGAGATCTGTATACTTGATGGCTCAGTGATGCAGCAGATGATACCGACGATTCCCGGGTGTGTGTGAGATGTTTCAGCCCTCATGAGGGGGTGGCCCTACAGGTAGCCCCCTGTATGCTCGGATGACCTCTTCATAACAGCCTTTGATGCAGCTCCATAGATTTGATGATGTTAGCCTCAGCCGCTTGCAGTGCCTTTTTTTTTGCATGTATCAATCATATTTTCAGAGCCCTTTCCTGTTTACAGGGGCATTTGGGTCATATTTGTATCTCATGTACTCAAATATTATTGTATAAGTCCTGGCTGTTATCCTAGGCATAATATGTATGTGGGATTCATTATCATGTTTTTACCTAGCTCATGCTTATGCTAGCATGTACTATATTGTTCAGTCTCTTGTTTACTGGATGCATTATTCTTTGTATTTTGTCTCAACGGGCAAAGGTATTCCTCCCCCGCCACCTACAACACAGGTACTCACTCATAAAGAGACTTGTCGCACCTATAATTCTTGCCTCCTCAGGGTCTAGTCCTTTAGCGCTTCGTTCTACCTTCTATTTCTCTCTCTTTGACTTCCCCTTTTGTATCTAGTGATTGAGTTCTTACAACGTACTTCGGTCATACGATTAGCTCCCAATGCTCGCACGCTGGGGGGCAATCTGTTACACCATTTTTTGGTCATCTAACATGTTACTATTATATGGACCTAAGTACACCATGTAAGACCAATTTTACCCTAAGTAAAAATTCTTTTACTATGAAAAATAACTTAGTAAACCACCTTTATTAAGTTTTTTATGGTCTAAATAGGAAACTCCATGAGGAAATATTAAATAAATCTAAATTTGTTTGATTTTCCTTAAGGAATAATTAGTTAAACATCAGTTTAATTAATATTCCTAGTCATATTTAACCCAAAACATGAAAATTAATTAGATAAAGAATTATTTATCTTATTATTTTCTAGGAACAATTATTTAAACCTTATTTAAATAATATTCCTTGTTAAATTTATCTAAATCATTTATAAATAATTAAATAAATCATTATTTATTTGATTATTACTCAACCACATCCTTAAAATAATAAATAAATCATTTATTTATTTATTATTTACAAATAAAAGGATTTGACCCAAGTCAAATTCTTTTTCCATGCAACAAATATAATAAAATACTCCATAAAAGTTGGATCTTGATTTGGTTAATAATATTTTAATTATGCACCAATATCTAGACTAACTCAATACTTTGTTATAAATAGAAGGGTTTTTCCATTCATTCACTACCTTTTGTTGCCTAAATATCACTCTGGATCTATACTTTTTGTCTGACTTTGATCCACCATCATTGTCATATTTTTCTATCTTTTTGCTTGTGAGCTGCCTTTGAGTTCCATTTTTTTCTGGGTTTTCTACACCATCAAGAGAGAGGAATTTTAGATCTGAAGTGCCGAGGACTTACAAGAACCCATCTCATTGAGGAGAACTGGTAACATCCTTGTATGTTTTCCTCCTAGGTGCCATTAATACAAAATTCATTCAACATATTCTTGTCTTGTCTATTGGATGCATGGAGAAACTTTTGTTTTTATTTACTATTTAATGTCTTTTAATGCATAGATCTAGATTTTTGCAGCATTTATCCTGGTCAACTAATTGTAGATCTAAATATATTGGTAGCCATATTTGTTGTTAGGGCTATTTGTTATGCACAGCTAAAGTGGTATTTTTTTGTACACTTGCAATTAATACTAACATTAAGCTTCAAAAATGGACTTTTAGCATGACCTTTTGGAGAATGTGGAGGTGTTTGTGAAGGGCTTGTTGTGGAAGAAAATTATGGTGAACATGGTGGTGAGGATGGAGATGAAGAGAATGGTGGTGTCAAAGGTGGTTTGTCACCATTCCCATTAATTTTTGGAGTGTTGTCCCCATCTCCTCCATATCCTTTTGAAGACTTATCTCCCTTTGGAGGATTGTAGCTCTCACCTTGCAACCTTGTTTTTTTCTCCACATAGAGGACTTTCACCATTTGTGTCATATCAAAGAAGGATTTTCTAAAGGCTTTTTAATCCTCTGACATATTTTTAGGCTCTCCCTCATCTGACGTACTTGTTGAAGCTTCAAATACAATTGGAGGTGAAATTTGTGGTGGAAGTTGTGTAGAAATTATACAAATAATATGTATACCAATGGATTCAATCTTATCATGAAATATGCTAAAGAGAAATATTGAATCCTTATACAATTATTTGTGGAAAATAAACACGATCACACAATCACACCAAGTAAGAGAAAGAAAATCAATCCACAACACAAGATATTTTTATGGGGAAAGCAACCTGCTCAAAACCCCTCTATCTATATTGTATAATGAACCAAGGAATCATGAAACAATACAATGCACTCTTCTCACAAGAGTCTATTGCACTATCTTGACTATCTCATACTGATCTAAACAAAATCAGGCTAGACTTAGCCCATTCTCAGCCTCTGCTTAGCATGCCTTGCTTACACAATCCATAGGTAATTAATCCCTATTAACTAGGTTAATTAGCCTTCCTTGACTGCGCAAATACATCATGGGCATCCTATGGTGCATACAATTGCGTCTGAGAAATTTTCTATAAATACAAATAATAGATAAGTTTCCTTTAACCTTTGTCTCAATTGGGTCTTCATCATAACTGACATGCATGAAAATATTAATAGTAAATCATCAATCACGTGACAGATCACTGCATGTGAATTAAATTTGATTTAATTCACTTGACCTCTCACTAGTGCAAAAATCAGTTACAACTAGTTAGACTGACTTTAACTCACTTAATTGAGTTAAATGATTTATCATGCATTAAACTAATACACTAACTGTAACTTGGACTCAAAAACTAATAGAATCACTCTGCATGCCTCAACAACCACCCTCAACTTGAAATTCATAAGCTAACTGAGTCTATCACACTCAGTTAAATATTACAAGTGTTTATGAGATAAGATTACAATTTATTGTCCAATTTAATTAAGGGGAAATTAAATTAGACACATTTGCAATTTATTTAATAAATTGGCTTACACACTAATGTATCACTAGGACCCATCACTGTGTAACCCATGGTCCCACACTATTTTTTGTGTTGTCATCTTGTTTCTGGATGCCAATTTCATTGTTTCTTGTTGCAAATTTCAACACTCCCTCTCAACAAGAAAGAAATAAATATGTCTTGATCCAGTACCTTTGGAATTTTCTTGCATGTGCACATGCAACTCTTGCATGCAAAACTTCTAAAACTGAATAGCCTCCAAACAACTGAATCAATATAATGCATCTGTCATCAGAGTCTTCTGACTACTAGTACCTACTGCACATGTCTACTGGACTCTCTGCGTTGTTGACATCTGCATCTATGCACTCTGCACTGTTTCCAACTTTGATGTGCGCTCCAATTTCTGACACTTATCACTTTGATTTTTGTCTTCATGACACCTAACTGCATTGATCTAGCTAACCCTTCCTACTAGTTTTGTAATGTGGGCTCCTCGTAGCCAGGTTTTATCCATGAGACACGCCATCTCAATGAACCCTGCCCAATTTCTTCTTGGGATTAATTTTGCACATCGCCCCACCTCACACCTGGAGGTATAGCTGCATGTACTCTCTCTACCCTTCTAGCTCAAAATTCTCCCCTCCTGGAGGTCTCTTCTTGAGTGGACTCTTCCACTCGATCTCCTCTCTAATTCTCCAATTGTGCTTCTCCACAACCTTCTAAGAGTACTTCTGAGGCTGCATGTTGAGAGATAATATCTCCCTCTCAACCACCAGGTCATTAACCACTGATTTTCTCTTCAAAGCCTTGCATGCATTCTCAACCTCGAGAGCATACAGGTTCTTGAATCTTGAACTAATCTACTTCACCTAGCCCGTGGCTATGTGTTTAAGGAAAAATTTTCCTTTTCTAAACATCACTTCATAACCACGGTCTTCCAATACTACTACGGAGACAAGATTCTTCTTTAGGCCTGGAACATACAAAACATCTGCTAGTCTGAGATGAGAAACATTCTCCCTCTAAAAGGTAATTGTACCTATGTCGGTCGTGCTATACCTCTCATCATCTCCAAACTCTATGCTCTGTTGGAAATCCTTATCCTCCAAGTCACTGAAGAGATGTCTATTCCCCGTCATATGGAACAAGTCACCACTGTCTAAGTACCACATGCATCCCATTACTGTGCTAGGCATGAATGCAATGAGAGTAAAATCAAGCTTGAACTGTGAATCCAATGCTTCACCTACTGCAATTGTAGGCTCCTTCTTGCTTTTCTTCTGTGGACAATTTGTAGCATAGTGCCCATGCTTGTGATAGTGAAAACATCTGATCTTGGACAAGTATTTCTTGCCTGCTTCACCTTGGGATTTATTTCCCTTAGCCTTATTTTCTTTACTGACCAAGGCACAATATTCCTCGTCATTAGTCTTGGATGAGGATCCATCCGTGGTATTCCGCTTGAATTATTCTTGTACCAAATCTGACCATATTCGCTCCCAATTTGGTAACTTCTTCCTCCCGTTGACAAAGTCCTGATAACTATGCCAACTCTTGGGAAGGCCTAGAAATTATAGACTCACAAAGTCATCATATCCTGCGATCACACCAACACTTCCAAGCTCATCTTGAGATTGAGTGAAATTTTCCAAGTATGTTGGTACCATCTCTCACTCCTCCTTCTTGATTTACCTAATTTTGTCCTTCAGCGCTAACTTCCTTTGGTCGCTGATGTTTTGAAATAGATCTATCAATGCCTTCCACATTGCACATGTAGTTTCCTTTCCATGGAGACTCAAGACAATGTGATATCAAACTTCCTCTAATAATATCCTCCTCGCCCTTGCTACCTTATTTTTCCAAGCATCAAATAGAGAAAAGTCTACTGCTGCGGGCTTGGGAATATCATTATCAATGAATTCTTTCAACTCGTTGTCCTCCAAAACTGCTCCATTCTGTATTTCCATGCGATATAATTAGAACTTCCCTCAAGTGCATATTCCAATCTTAATCCATTGAAATCCATCTTGATCTGCTTGTCACTCTAAAGAAAGTATCTGAAAGTTTAAATATTGTTCAACACAAACTTAATTTCTTCTCCACTATTGTGATTCCTGACGCTCCTACCATGTATAAATTATACAAACAATATATATACCAATGGATTCAATATGATCATGCAATATGATAAAGAAAGATACTAAATCCTTATACAATTATTTGCAGAAAATAAACACTATCACACAATCACGCTGAGTAAGAGGAAGAAAATCAATCCACAACACAAGATATTTTTATGCGGAAAGAAACCTGCTCAAAACCCCTCTATATCTATTGTATAATCAACCAAGAAATCATGAAAGAATACAATGCACTCTTCTCACAAGAGCCTGTTGCACTATCCTGACTGTCTCACACTAATTCAGAACAAAAGCGGGCTAGTAATTAGCCAATTCTCAACCTCTGCTCAGCGTACCTTGCTTACGCAATCCATAGGAAATTAATCCCTATTAATTAGGATACTTAGCCCTACTTGACTGTGCAATACATTATGGGAATCCTATAGTGTATATAATTGTGCCCGAGAAATTTTCTATAAATACAACTGATAGATACCTTCCCTTTAACCTTTGTCTCAACTGGGTCTTCATTAGAACTGACATGCATGCAACTATTAATAGTAAATCATCAATCACTTGACATATCACTACATGTGAATTAAATTTGATTTAATTCACTTGACCTCTCACTAGTGCAATAATCAGTTACAACTATTTACACTAACTTTAACTCACTTAATTGAGTTAACTGATTTCTCATGCATTAAACTAATACACTAACTATAACTTGGACTCAAAAACTAATAGAATGACTCTGCATGCCTCACCAACCGCCCTCAACTCAAAATTCATGAGCTAACTGAATCTATCACACTCAGTGATCTATTACAAGTGTTTATGATATAAGATTACAATTTATTGTCCAATTTAATTAAGGGAAAACTAAATTAGACACATTTCCAATTTATTTAATAAATTGTCTTGAACGCTAATGTATTGCTAGGATCCATCACTGTGTGACCTGTAGTCCCAAACTAGTGTGTGTGTTGTCATGTTGTTTCTGGATGCTAATTTCACTGTTTCTTGTTGCAAATTTCAACAACTTGCACTCCTTGTCCTTGACCTAACTTGAGGAATTTCAACCACAATATTTCCTTCTCCTCTCTTGAGCTTCAAACTTGTAAGCATCACATACAATTGCAAACAATTAAAATCTCACAACAACAAAGAAAACCTAATCCCTGATAGCAAACTTATATGTATATTAAATTGCTTGAGGTTTATGTAATTTTTTCAAGTGATTGATTAGGCTTTTTAGCCTCTTATGTCAAATTCATAAACACACAAACATGAATTTAAAACTCAAATTTTGTAGAAAAATAAGAGACATTATCACCATACCAACAAACACACAACAACAAATGATGAAGGAGTTCACCCCTCCTGGGCTACATCTCTTGGTCCAACTTCCAATGGTTGGGCCTTTGCCATTATGCTCAAAAAATGGTGTTTAAATAAAATTAAAATATTCAAATGGTTGTATTAATAGCTCCAATGGCTTCAAAACTGTCAAAAACCCCTGTCTAGCCTCTTTTTTCTCCCAAAAAGGCCAAAAAATGAAGAATTTACCATCCTCCCAAGTTTTTCTACAAACCGCTCTACAAATTTGCCAATTTGGATAACTGTCCTATAATTCCACCCCTTTTTACACTAACGGAGTGAAAATTTAGCCACTTGTTGGTGAAAATTTTGGCCTCTTTAATCACACTGGTGACCCCCAATATTCGGCCAAACATGCGGCACGTGGCATTATAATAACTGTTGATTTCGTTTTCGTGCCGATTTTCCAAATTTTGGGTCTGTAACTTGGGTTATCATGTTGGAAACCTGTGGTGTTTGGAGGGTTGGGTTAGCAAAACTCTATCTCTTGCAGGTTCCACTACCCTACTGTCTTTGGTGCCAGGCAGTAATATAAATTTCTAACCTCAAACATGTGAACGATGCTCATTCACCGGTGGTTACATAAAATTGCAGCCACAACCCTAACTGTGGTATAGAATTTGCATCTAATGCGACCATGACATGTGAATGCTGGCCGTGACTGTTTCCATCATGGTTTTACCTCGGTCAATTAATAATTACCCACCATCAGAATTTGCGTTTGCAATAGTTTTTAGTTATGAAATAAGGTTTGGGTTTAATGTTAAACTCTACCATATAATATGCACCACGAAATTTGGTCTTAAAACTTGTATGGTAAACAGTTTGTAAAACAATAATCCAGTATAGGGTTATCCCCTAACCCTAGTCTACGAATTGGGGTTGGGGTTTAACCCCTGTCCAACCTCTGCCGACCTCAACTCGAACTTTGCAAATATTTTGGCCATCGAGGAGGTGCCATATGGTGTTCTCCATTTGGGCCACGTGGTAGCCTGTCATTGGTCCACCTATTAGCCATCAATAAATTTTTGACTGAAGCACATGATGGCTAAAAATAAGTCCTAAGCCTTCAAGAGATTGTTTCTATAAAAAACTGCTCATTCTTGAAGTCTTTTTGTGTTGTTTTAACTTTGCAAGTAATCTTCACTGCTGTTTCATTAAAAGAAAAACCACCAAGTTAAACCTACTGCCCCCCTTCAAAATTGTTCCCTAAACAACCCCTTTTTCATCATTTCATTCACTCATTTTGACCCTTTTTATCCTCCATTTACCTCTGAAAAATTCCCTTTTACCCTTCATTTTTCCCTTCAAAACTAATAAATTTCCTTATCAGTTTTGAAACCCCCCTTTCCCTCCTATCAGAACCCCTAAAATGTCTAAAAACCCAATTTTTTAGGCTAAAAACCCATTCTTCAAAAAAATAGGGCTTAAGCGCCTTTCAGCTTAGCCCTCAGCCTTTGCTCTCCATAGAATATCAGTGCTATAACCAAGCATTTTAAAAACTAAGCCCCCTCACCACTGCTCCTGGTCACTCATCTCTCCATATGCCCTAGTTTTGCCATTTTTATTTCATCATTTGAAAATCCTGCTGATGATCTTGGACCATTAATCTAGGCAGATCAATGGTCATCGGGCCTCCCCTTTCTTCAAAACATTATTCCATTTTCTATGCCTAGACTCAATCCAGACCGTCTGATCAACTTATCAAAAGGCCATCACATAGGATCTTATCCCTCTTTCACCTTCATATTCCTTCCACTTCTCATTTTCCCAAATTCAATCTCGACCTTTGATTAGATCCGATCAATGGCCCAAGCATAACCCGACATAAGCATCTCGCTATAGAACTAACCCACTAAACGACATATTTGCATACATAATCATGGACCCTACTTACCTTTCAACGCCACATCTCACCACTTATCGCACTCATTCTGCACCATTGGATCTGGAGCCTCCGATCCAATGGTTGATGATGCATATTGCATAATTTTTTCACCCGAAGTTTAACACTCCAAAATAATGCGATACCGGCAGTATCGAAAAAGGCACATGGCGAGCAATCAATGGAATCACATTGCCTCCAGGCAAAACCATTTACTGTCCAAGGTCACGCAAAAACCACTGCAGGTTTTCCAAAACCAATGCTCCTCATCTTCATGCCCATATTCAAAATTAACCCTGAATAAGCTATTTTCGCCATGGTTTCTGCCTCTCCGCTGCTACAAGGCCTCTTCCCCTCACTGCTCCTTGCCCTCATCAACCTCCGTCGCAGTTATCCTCATTCCTGCAGGCTTATATAATATGGTTTATATTTTTTGTTGCAGTTTTCATGGCCGATAAAGTGCCAAAGCAACCCACAGTATGATGATAACACGAAGGCCAGGGATGACGATCCCAAGCCTGTTCATCACAAAAGGGTTAGCTAGAGGAGGGTTTTATCTCCACATTTATAGATGGATCATGACCATTGGCCTTCAGTAAGAACCCTCCAGTCAAGCAAAACTCTGCGCACCTACCAACAAATGGAAACACAGTGAGCATAAATTAATTGAAGGATCAGAGCATAATCAAAGGATTAAAGGTGTTAAACACAGATAAAACAGATAGGCACAGTCAACGAAATTCGAATATGGTCTAAAGGGCTTAAAGCTAAACAAAGAGCCTAATCAGGCATAAACACAATATTAAAGTAAATCATTGTTTAAAGGAAATGAAAGAAGACAAAACAATGAAGGACACCTCAGTGCCACATCAGAGGGGCTAATTGAATCCCCAACTACTAAATTGCCACTTGCAGCTTTTATGCCTCAAAATAAAACATAGTTAAAGGCCCAGTCAGTAAACATTAAGACAAAAGGCAATTGACAATTATTACAAGTAAAAGAAACATTTTAAAATGTTAGTAAAGTTATTATAAAGATAAGAAAGTGCCTGCTCCATCTGCATGTTTCCATTCACATCTGGGCCAAAAATCAACTCTGGCTGATCATCATTCAGATTTATGGAATCTTCTCCATCATTTATGTCTAATGTTTTAGTTATGGTTGATTTATAAAATTCATGTTTTACCAATTCTGTCAAAGGAATAGGTATTTTTAGCTTTGCAATTTCAGATTGTATGTTGAATGTAGGTTGTGATTTACTTATTTGAATCAATTCTTCTTTCGTAACTGTAGTTTGTGTGTTTTTTCTTGTTTTATACAGTTCTATTTTCATTTTCAATTGGCTTGACATTATTTTTTTGAGTCTCTTGTGTTTTACTGCTCCTAATTTTCTTTTCAAGGATTGTTTGTGAAGCAGTAGATGTTCTTTTAGATTTAGAATTATCAGCAGGTGTTTTTGAAGTAGCAATTTTTGGATCCATTGATTTAGGATCAGCAGAGGGTATTTTAGGATCTAAATTTGTTGTTTTAATAGAATTAGAAGCTTTTGCAGCATGATATTTCTGTGAATCTTTTGTATCTTGAGAAACTTCATCAGTAATATCAACAATCTTAGGGCTTGATGCATTTTCAGGACTAGAATTGTTTTGGGGAGAACTAGATTATTGCTTATTTTCCCTTGGGAGAATTTGTAGAACTTTTGTTTTGGGAGCTTCTACTGCTTTCTTATTTTGTGTTTGGAAAGTTTTCTTGGTAGAAGACTCATTTTTTTTCTTATTTTTAAGGTTATATTGACTGTGTATTTCATTTATAGCAAAATCATAACCTTGTTTATAATCAAAGGATTCACTTGAATCTAATTTGAGTTGTTGGAGTTCAAATAATTCCTGATCTTCCTGAGTGAGGAAAATTGTATTATTATCATCTATTCCCATTAGATTTATTGCATCCTCATCATCCTCATTATTCTGAGAACTTTCATCATAATTCTCTTGGAAAGGGGGCCTTATTGTTTGGTCCAGGGTTGTTTCTTTTTCTTTTCCTGAATTTGTGTTTGTCCTAAAATTGGGATTTCTGATTTGCTGTTGATTATCCCATTGAGGTCTTATTTATATGCTGT
This sequence comes from Pinus albicaulis, assembly GCA_034641835.2. Taxonomy (NCBI): domain Eukaryota; kingdom Viridiplantae; phylum Streptophyta; class Pinopsida; order Pinales; family Pinaceae; genus Pinus; species Pinus albicaulis. The sequence goes on from CM076581.1 coordinate 946,491,995, forward strand.
CTATTCTACCCATAATCCTCTCTAAATTTTTAGCTAACATGTCTATTTTTGTGTCTGAATTGGAAGGTTCTTCTTCAATGGTCACTCTTCTCTCATTTCTTAGTCTAGCTTTTTTGGCTAAAATGTTTACTTCTACACTAACAGCATCTGTTTGCATTATTTCTAATTTTTCTGCATTTCTTTCTCTCAACTAATAAGCCATGTCTATGTCAAATCCATCAGGGAATTTGAGTAGGACACTTTAATATTTGTAGGGATGGAATTATAAACATTGTTATATCTAGTGCAGTAGTCTTGGAATGACTCATTTTGAGCTCTTCTCATGGCATCTGTAATATTCCCAAATTTGAACATCATACTTGGAATATTAGAGTCCTTAATATTCTTAACGAATTAAGTAAATAAAAGGGTGGAGGGACCCACAAACCAAAAATATGAATAAGATCCACTTTTTGTGTGTGAATGTGGAATAATTAAGCCTAGATTTGCAAAATGATGTGGTTGAGCAACTACTAATGTGAATGAGATTGGAGATCATGTCTCATTTAATGAGAGAGATCATGGAGGGTTGATTTATCCAACTGAGATCTTGAAGATGTCAAACAAAGGATCATTGAGCATTCATGATCAAGTGATGGAAGATCATGTGCAAATGAAGCACACATGATGGAGGAGGTGTACATTGCACCTAGACTTGTTGGTTGATTTGGTCAAACAATGCAGTCCCACTTGGAGGATCTTTTCCACATGTGACTGTGTAGTTGAGATTAGGGGAAAGGCTTGGGAAGGCTCAAACATTATAAAGGAGATGAAGGAAAAGCTGAAAGGCATATTGGATTATTTTATGTATGATATTTTAGATATGGAATTGTCAAGTGACATTCCACTGCATTCTTGGGTTGTTTAGCAGAGATTGTAGGTGTTGTTTAGCACAGGGTCTTCCCAAGTGGGAATCTCACCTCTTTCTTTGAGTAGCTTTGGAAAGAGGATTTCTCTTCATTCTACATCAGGCATTGGTGCCACATCTCTTCTCTACTTTCTGCAGAACATTCACATTCAAAAATCTGCAGATTTCTGAAGATCAGTTTGGAAGGTGGAAGTTGTCTTCAATACTTTAGCTGGAGAACAAGGTGAGGGATTATTCCCATCACTTGGGCTTATAGATCAGCACTCCCAGAGCCACATTGCAGATCTGGCATCAGGAAAAAAAATTATTGACCTCCCAGTAGTAGTACTTCCTTCAAGAATTACGCTGTCTACCTTGCAAATCTAAAGGGAGGAAGGAAGTTGCTAGTATTTCATCTAGAAATCCTGTGAGGGATCATTCCCTCACATTTCCATCAGTCTTGCCATCAGCCTAGAGTTTATTGCAGCATTTTTCAGTAGGAAGAAGGCCTTTCTTTCCCTCACTGTGCAGTTTCTAGAGGCAGTTGTGTTGCAGCAGCTACAATCATCATTGGAGGATTGTGAGGCTAGATCTAGAGCTTCTAGCTCATAGATCTGAAGAAGGGATCAACCCTTCAAGCATAGATCTGATTTGATATAATATTTCACCCATATATTTTTCAGATCTAGCTTCAGATCTATATTTCCCAGCAGATCAAGGATCAAATCCTAGGGAGGTGATTTTCCAAAGTTGCAGATCTAGAAAATCCTTTCTGGGTTATCTTGGGAATCGATCACATTGGCCAGATCTTGAATATTGGCATCATCCGAGCTCTAGTTTTGAGTAGATCTACATTTCCCTTTTCAGCCTGCAACTATATGTTCATATTTTTCTGAAGGGACAGCGTAGTATTTGCTGCAGAGCCTCTCCAGTTACGTTTTACCTGTTGCATACACGTTTTCAAGGTGATCCTAGCTCATAATTTTGGCTAGATCTACCTATATTTTGTACTTGTGTAACTGAATCATCTCTAATATAATAAAATGGCTCAGCCTCTTTGTAAATTCTGAGGTTGTCTTAAGATTTATTGTTTATCTTGCTGTAAGTTCTTATATTGTGTGAAATATTACTGTATTCTCCCTTTTGCGATGTTACAACATCAAATTCAAACAATATATGGAGTGGATTCTTTTTCTTTTCCCATTTATTTAAAAACAATCTATGAAACACAACTAAATCAGTTATACTACTAGTAGCAAGACCTTTAAACCACTTCTTAACTTCTCCTGTCAATTTTGGGAAAATAACCTCATTTGAACATCTGAATCATTAATCTCATGGATTTCAAAAAAATTTGTCATTTTAGTTATGTGTTGTTGAGCTGTATAATGGGTAGTGGCATCAAAATATGGTATCTTACTCTGATAGTCTTAAGGCATGTCATGAAGTTGTACTGGTAAGAAAAGGGGAGCATACCTAGGAGCCATAGCTTGAATTTTAGCTTGGCTAGGAGGTAAAGTAGAAGTGCTTGGGGCTGAACTAGAAGTGGTAGCTGATGAACTAAAAGACGTATTTGAGGTGCTAGGAAATGAAACTGGAATAATGTGGAACTACTAGGGAATGAGAATGATGTGTTTAAAAAATCAAAATGTGAGCTAGTGGATATAGTGGATGAAGTGGGTGGTGGAAATAATACTCTAGGCTGTAAAGGTAGTCTAGGGATAAATGGATCTGTAGATGTGTTGGTATTGGAAGCTATATATGATGTAGCATTGTATAGAGATGAGTCTACAACTGGTATTATGGTGGTATATAACTATGAAACTGAAGGCTTGGTGGTATATGCTAACAATTGAGCTAATTCAATAGCTTCATCAATATCTTTGAGAATAACAACATTAATGTCTTCAATTTTAGTCTGATATTCAACTTTCTTTAATTTAGATTCTGCTGTAATATTTTTCTTTTTTGTTTCCAAGAATGAAATGAAAACAGGGTCTAAAACAACAGTATAAAGATCACTTTCATATTGACTTATAACCAAAGAATGTTCAAATTTCAGATGAAAAACTTACTAATTCTTGTGGTAATGAATTGACTCTTATTAATAACACTTCAGCTTCTAAATTTTCTTTCTGTTTTTTGCTTCTGCCAATTTGGTCTGGGTTGTCTACTATAACAGAAGGTTTAGGATCTGGGTTAGACCTGGTATAGTAAATTTTCCTAGAAGCCAGAATTACAGTTTTTTAATACCCACAACTTATAAAAGAAATCTTAAAGTAAAAGGATAAACAATTTTTTTTCCTTTAAGACTAGTTTTATGACTGAGGATTGGTTCTAGTCCCTAGTATGGTCGCCAATATGTTATCACTCTAGTAATTCTAAAGTTGTGAGATTTTTGGTTTTTAGTCAAAGAACACTAGAGGTAACCACAGACCTACTTCGACCTCTAGGATCTAGCCTTCCTAGGGTTCAGAGAGGGCTCTCTCTTTAAAATTTAAATTTGTTTGATTGGTGAATATTAGGCTAGTTATGAATGTGCAGTTTTGGTTTGGTTTTGATTGATTTGGTGGGAAAAAAACACTTGAAGGGAAGTATATTGGGAGATCTATTTTTCCATTGGGCTAAGGAGTCAAAATCAAGAAAAAAGAACTGGGATCAAGGCCAAAAAGTCAAATTTTTTTAGGGAAATATAGATAACCCTTGAAGATCTTGGAAATTTGCTTTTATGAGGTGATATGATTGGGATAAAGGGTAATTAAGAATCATTTGATCTGGAAAAGGGAAGTAGTAGGAAGAGGTCAAATGACAGAGGGAGAAATTAAGGGTTCCCTACACTGCAAATCAGAGGAAAACATAGAAATTATTACTAGTTAAAAAAATGGTGCTCTTAACAAATCCTGTAGTAATAATCCTATTTATTCATTCAAATTTAGAACAAAAATAGATGGATGCATGTAACAAAGAAAGATAACAATGAAAATTAAGGAAGTAATTCAGTCCAAATAGCTCATCACAGGAATCCTGAAGTATGACGCCAATTGGTTTGATCTAGTCTGCTACTCGAAATTTGAATCACAAAAGCCTTCAAGTACAACAAGAATAACTATAGCAATCTACAACAATTTATTCCACACAAAATACTTCTAAAGATGAAGTATTTATACATAGTTCTTTACAAAATATCCTAGAATGATTCTAGGAATGATCTAAGGGAAATAAAATATATTTACAACAATAATAGAGACAGTTGCTCAACAAATCGTCAAGCTGTCCTATCTATCCAAAAGAAATAGAAACTGATTTAGAATAAGAAACAGTTGGTTGCTTTGTTGTCTTCCTTGCTGGCTTTAGATATTTTAATTTTTTTTGGAATCTGATCTGCCTTGTCTGATATTCTTTCTCTGATTCTCTTTATTCACTGATACTCTCTAAACTCAGATACTCTTTAACCACAGTCAAAACTATTTACTGCTGTAAAAATATGTGTTGACTGTAAATCAGCAAACAAATTTCCTTTCATATGTCTGTCTTTTTATCTTTCAGAATAAATCAGTGAGTGACTGCCAATCCTCATCTTTAGGAATTTGTATCTTCTTTAATTTCCTGAAGTTTTCATTAGCTTCAGTATATTTGGCAAAAGCTAGCTTGATGACAAACAAGTGTCTTATCTCATGTTGTAAATAGAATAATTCTTCAAAAATTTTGAGTAAGACTTTTTCTTTTGGAATGCCTTATACTGGTCGTTTATTTACGATTCCTTTGAAAATTCTATAAATTTTTTATCATAGTCATTCTGAGGCATCAGTTTATCATTAATGACCATAATGTCAAGCAGTCCTTTTTGCCTTAAATTTGTAAACTTGATCATAAACATGGTTATGGAAATATTCATATTCTCGCACTTTTCTTCCAGTAGCTTCATTAGATTCTTCTTTGTAGTAAATTTCCTAATTTCTGGGATAGTTTCAGTCCTGTCAGTAATCTTGAGTTCTTCTAATTCTTGTCTATTTTTTCCGATAAGGAATGTAATCATCTTTAAAGCTTGCTCTAGTTTGTCAACTAATTCACTTTGAGTCTTCTGAATTTCTGTTTGGGATGCGAGTAACAACTCTCTCTGTTCAAATATTACCTAAATTGAAGGCCATACATCATGCATGGCTTCAATGATATTGTTCCAAAGATAGTTTTTGATATATGATATTTGTTCCTTCAATGTCAATTCCTTCTGAAATTTCTTCAATTCTTCATTCAGTTTGATGGCATTTTTCTCATGTGTTTTTTCATTTATCTGAGCTAATTTGTTTGACTTCTCAATATTTTCTACCACTTGTTTCAATCTGTTGATTTCATTTGTCTTAAGAGATATTTCCTCCATGGCCTTTACTAGTTTGCTGGCTTCATTTGTATGTTGAACTACAACGCAAATCTTTTTGAGGGTTTGGTTTTCATTGTAAGCTGCAACAAGTGAAGGCTATATCTGCTCAGATCTAAGCCATTCTAGTGCCTCTTTTTAGTGGGAAAGTAATATATTCCATTGACAAGAGTGTATTAGCTTATTGAAGCTTCAGATCTATATCTTGGCATCAAGCCAAATTTTTCTTAAAGCCTACAGCGCAATCCATCTTCCTATACTGCGTTATTTGCAAAGGAGAAGTTGCTGGGAGTTTTGGCACACTTTTAAAAGAGAGATCTCTAGTGTTGGAAATCTTCCTTTCACTATGGTGATCCATGGATTACAGATCTAATCCATGTTATATTAAAATATGATCTGAATAATCTTGTATTTACTTCAGAATTTATGAATCATTCTACATATCTGCTGCATTAGATCTCAGATCTACTCCATGTACTACATGTTTCGCTAAAAACCCCAAGGGGAATTTGTAGAGGAGCCTTTCTAGTGTATATATCTGATATAGATCTAAATTTTTATACACAGACCTGCTCTAGATCTGAAGGGTGACATACTATTGTTTCAGCCAATAAAAATAACATTGTCAAGCTTGTTCAGTCATTTCCTATGGTTGCAGCACCTCATTCTTGAGGATTTCTTCATGTAAATTCTTCTATTTTATGTTCTATGCTGTATGGGCTTCAATATAATCTCGATATGCTGATGAAAATGACATTATTGAGCCTCCATATTGGCCTCTTTCATATATTTGGCTGAACTGCATTATTTTCTAAGCATTTTTTTCACATAGTGTTGCAGTCCCATTCTTAGGCATTTTTCTAAGTTGTACTATGTGTGGGAGACCTATTTAACCCACCTAGAAGGATTTTTTTTCTGATTCCCTCTTGGATTCAAGTATTATATTGTCATATCTAAGGGATCGAAGGGTTTGTTTCCAATCCTATAGCATACATTTTTGAAAAATGCATTTTTCAGACATGCCTTGCTAGCATTCCCATTTTGGGGATATTATAGTGGTATCAGAGCATGATCTTTGGCTCAGCCTGTGAGTCCAGCTATCAGAAGGAGCAACATTAGAATTATGGGGAGAATGATATTACTCTCATCACTTTTCAGATCTAGAAAGAACCTCTCCAAGGAGGTTAAGCAGATAGAAGAAGGAGAAGAGGAAGGACCATGCACTTCCTATTCTCACAAAGAAAAAGACAAGAAGCATGGAGGAAACTTGGATCATTAGATTCTGAGTGAGTACCTTGTTGAGTACAAGTGTCAACCTATAGCCTTCCCACATTTCATTCAACTGGAGGAAGAGAGGAGACCCTGTAGCAAGGGAGAAATCAAGGGCAATGGGTTTCTATTGTCCACTTTTGATGGGACATATACAGCAAAGGTTTGGACAAGAAGACTTGAAGCATTATTCCTATTCGCCACCTATAAAATTTTTTTCAAGCAAACAGGTGGCTAAATTGTTTTGGAGCCTTCAAGAGATACATTTCCTCTGAAAATCTCTCATTCTTGAAGCCTCTATGTGTCCTTGGACTTTGAAAAGATCTTCACTACTGTTTCCATCCAAAAAGCCTCACTGTCTGTGAAAAATTGTGCTCAGAGAAGTCTTAATTTGCCCCTTCTATCCCTACAAATTTCCCCATTTTAAACCCTTTTTTCCTTTCCAAAATTTCCCCTTTGACCCCCAAAAATCCCTCTCCAAGCCTACTAAATCATCTCATCTCCCTTTTTAACCTTACAAACACCCTTTCTTTGGATTGAAAATCCCTTTTTCACTCTACCTAAAACCTCTGTAAAGCCTTAAAAACACCATTTTTAGGCCTACAAACCCACTTTTACCATATAACAGGCTTAGCCCCTTTTGGCCCAGCTCTTAACCACTTCCCCGCATAAAACCTAGAGCTAAGGAATAAGGTGCTTATTTCAATCAGAAGGATGGTCGGGAGTGCATTTATTTGTTAAAACGAAAATCTCCGATGCGAGAAAGATTTTGTTCTATGGGTCTCAGGAGCAATATCCACCGTCGATCTGTAAATATCTAACAGCCCATGGAAAGCCCATCACGTGCCCCATAGCATCCCTTTGTAACCCTCCGATAATGATCTTCACCGCTGATTCACAGTTAGATCTAACGGCCATCACATCGCTGCTCCAATCGCCAATCGAAAGTTTTAAAAGTGCCACTTTATGTCTCCCCGATTGGCCGGTCCCCGAATGGATCCAGGCCATTGAATCCAAAAGAACCAATGGCCAAGATTTGATCTCATTCTGCCCTAAGTTCTCGATTGGTCACCCCTGATCCAATCGTGACCGTCGATCTTCCGTCGATCTGACAGTCTAGATGCAATTGCTCCTTCACACCATCAGAGTTTTGGCCCCTGCCTCCTCCAGTTTCGATTGGATCCTGGCCATTCATCCCTCTCGATCCGATGGCTAGGATTACTCCTGCACGTTTATATGGACCTTTTTCCTCCGCCTCATTTTTAAATCTCCACCGTTGAACCCCTGGGATCCAATGGCCCAGATTCCTCCTGCCTAGTAGCCAACTCCTCCACCTTTGTTTTCTCTCTGCAGATCTCGACCTTCCATTGCGCCGATCGAACGACTCACAATCAAACCACCTTTGATTGGCCCCCACTCTACTGACCACGCATCTCCTCGTATTGCGCTCTTTCTGCCACCGTCAAATCTCATGGTCCCAAATCCAACGGCCAGGGACCCATATTGCGTAACTTTGAGCCCAACAGTTAATTCCTAAAATTAAGCGATATGGGCAGTTTTAAAAGGCCATGTGTCATTCGGGGACCTATATCGTGTTCAAAAATTTAAAACCACCTTCTTCCCTTTTCATCGCATGAAAAAATTGTTTCTTTAGCTGAAACCACTTCCCCTCTTCCACCTTTGGGACCTCTTCCATGAAATCTTCACCGTTGATCTATGTAGATCAACGACCCTCATTACATCTCGCATTTCATTCATAGTTCTTCATCGCGCTACCAAGGAAATTTATCGGATCATCTCAACATTGATCTCCTCCTGAGATCTAAAGGTCCATGTTAAATCACCCTCTGCCCATGCCAGGTCCCACCATTCAAGCCCATTTCATTGCATTTTCATGCATTTTATTTGTATTCCGTCCAAAGGTCCAAACCTTATGATTTACATTAAAAATCATTTCTTCCGCCCACATTAAAATTTTAATGTTTTACATTAAAGGGTTATATCATTCCGCCTAACTTCTAAAGGCAGTTCATCAATAAATCACCATCATTGATCATTGCCTCCATATCTGATCGAACGGTTCAAAAGCATTCCTCCACCAAACCTTCATTAGCTCAGATTTTCACCATTACACTGCATTTTCAGCCGTTTTCCATTACATCCACCGCATTCATCTCTGCTGCGCTGCCATCCTCACAGCCTTCCACTGCATCCATCCTCCACTCCTGCATGGATTTCTTAACATTTTTGTGTGTTTTTGGAGGGAATATATATAGTGAAAATTGTTCTATTCTACATAGTCACTATTAGTGACACAGTAGCGCCGATGAAGTTTTATGAGAGCCAGAGATTGCAGGAAAACTCCTGAGAGGGTTTTAAATGCATATTTTATCCAAATCAAGTGTATTAACTTTGTTTAAGCCTCCAACACCATAATCCATGCAAATTCACAGACAGAGACAGTCATAGAAGCGACAAAGAGTATCGGTGAAGGATTAAGGAGTTTTAAAGCCTCTAATTGAAGATTTTAAGTTTTAATTAAATTTTCAAAGGGAAAGTGTACCAAATCAAAGACCTTGTGATTAACACAGAAGGCCTAATGAGGCCTAAAGCACAGAAATTTTTTTTATCAGTGTCTCACATCAGCAGAAGGTTCTTTCTCGTGAAAGGAAAAGTCCCCATACTGTTTTGTAGTCTACATCGAGCTCCGAAGAAGATATACACCCTAACAGAAAGTCCTAAAATGTTGCCATAGCATTTGTTATGTAGTATGGTAGACCTGAAGTCATTTATCTACCTTTTCTTATCACCAGAGTACTACAAAGTACTACAGCCGAAAAGTACATCAAAGAACATACCCAGAGTTACTTTCAGCCTGTCGAAGACCACTCTTTCACCCAAAGAGTACTGAGAAATCAATGCATGATATTAAGATAGAATGGGCCTCAAGCCCTCTTCTTCTTCTTCTATTTTTATGTTTCATTTAGTGTTTCATCTACCTCCTCTGCCTCTTTTTCAGCTATAAGAAGTCAAGAAAAACACATTGTTGTTTTTGGTTGTTGATCAGATATCTGTGAATTGTAAGATGTTTCTCTTGAGATATAGTTCTCTGTGTATAGTTGTAAGATAGGCTGAGGAAGATGTTTTCAGACTGAATATCAAGATGTTGGACAATGTTGTATATAATTGGTGTTTCCCTTTAATATGACAAGCACATTTCTTTGGATCCTGATTTAAAGTAGCGGTGATGTGTTCTACCTTTGTCCCTGTTTTCCTTCTATAATTCATTACATTTCATTTCTCCGGTAAGAATCAGAAATCTGGCTTAGGATATACCCTTGTATGTACCCTAAGTCTCTTGCTCTTCTTATATTTAATGTTTTATACTGATTGTGCTATCTGAGTATTGATTCAAGACAATTTAACTAGTGTAGTAGCCATAGTCACTGCTAACTGATGTATGAATTTATGAATCTATCCTTAGATGTTCTTGTTGGGTTTTAATTGAAATAATTGGGATACTGGGATTTTAGAATGCTGATTCTGTCTCACTAGGGTCTTTTTCAAACAATTGAACCTTTCTAAGTTCCCTTAAGTTGAATGTCGAAGCAGTGAAAGTTCAAAGCCTTTCTCTGATCTCAGGCTTCATCTTTGTATCTAAATCTTAAGTGTTTCTTGTTGTCTGAAGAGTTAGCCTTTAGGGGTTGGATCATAGGTGTCTAATGGCATGCCCTGTCCCTAGATCTACTTCTAAATTGGTCACCTCAGAGGTTTACTTGTCATTCACCTTCATTCCTTATTATTTCATACTACACTATCATCTTTAAAGATCCTCTGTTTTAGATGACTAGCCCAATTAAAAGCCTTGGATACCGAATAAAAAGTAAACCCTTTTATGACTCCATTGCCCAATAGTCTCGAGTGTTCTATGAAGTACCTCTCCTTTGCCTAAAATCCTCTTTTCTCACCCTTTTTCTTATATTGAACCCTTCCTTCATGTTTCCCAACAACCAAACAAACAAACAAAGCAAAAAAAACCTTGTGCCTTATAACTAGCCTAATACTTTAAACTAGAACCTCAAAGACATATACCATTGCCTTTATAGAGAGATCCCTCTCTAGACCCAGGAGGGCTAGATCCTGAGGTGCCAAAGTGGTTTTGATGTTGTCTTATCTTTTGGTATTTCCAAACTTGCCAAAACATAGGAACCCGAACATAATGGCGACTCCACTGGGGAGCTTTGAGGAAAACACACTTTTAAACACTTTTAAGGACTCAAAGAAGAGCATAGTAGCCTTAGTTTGGTGGTTAATCACTGTGGTGGATAGTATACCTTCTTGAAACGTTCTAAACCTTCCACCTGACGACTCCATAGCTCCTTAATAATTAAAATACTCCACTGGTGATCAGTAGGCCTGCTGATTATCTTGGTTTCACAAGACTCCATTGGGAGACCAACCTTCATAAAAACATCAACCATATTAGAAGTAACAGATAGGATTAAGCTTCTTTGTTTAAATACAACATACTAGCTTCAAGAACCATTCATACAAGAGCTTATCCTAACCCAAACCCACCTGAAATAGTTGACAACCCTGAGATCATTCTTAGGAAATATCCCACCCCTAGGAAGTCAACTATTAGCATATCCATCCATAGAGATAATTATACACCAGAAGACTTTACAGCTCTATCAGTCACTCTTTTCAACTTAGACTCACAAAATAGTTTACCAAGAACTAAGTCATTCAATGCTCTAGAACAGTCTGACCTTGAGCTTCCTAGTTCACCATCTCATAGTGGTCAACACATTAGAGACAGTGAGAACCCTCCATCTACACCTCCGAATATTCATTTCATTCAAAATTTGGGGCTCTGTCATCCTAAATCAGCTCAACAGAGTGTCGCTGGTCCTAGTATTCCTGTAATCCACATACCTGTTGCTCAAGCCAATCCTTTACCCCCTCAAAACATCATCATGGAAGCCTGGTATGCACCTTTGGTGTTACCATAGCCCCTAGTGCCTTTACCCAATGATTATCAGTAAAAAATCCCACATTTCACTGCAAAAGAGTCTACCACAGCTCAACATCATGTAGATAGGATGGAAGATTCCTTTGACTATATGGAGATAGATGACGAGACAGTCAAGATGAGAATTGTTTCCCAAAGTTTAGAAGGAGATGTGAAGAAGTGGTTTAAATGCCTACCTCCTAATATTATCCCTGATCTTCCCTCTTTATATCAATCCTTCATAAAAAAATGGGAAGTCAAAACCAACCCTCTCCAAATCTTAGCAGAATACAAGAATCTTAAAAGAAATGTAGGAGAGAGTGTACATGACTACTTTACAAGATTTAATAGCGTTTATAACGCTCTTCCTCCACATATGAAACCTCCCCAAGGAATGTCCCTAGTAAAGTATCCTGAAGGCTTTGATGCTTAAATGGCCTATCAAATTAGGGAGAGAGATTACAACACATTGGAAGATATGCAAAAAGGAGCAGTGAGTGTAGAAGCTAACTTGATTGAAAAAAGAGCCAGAATGAGGTCTAAGAAAAAGGTAACATATAGGGATGACACATCATCTTCCACATCTGATCCCAAGTATGAAAGTATAGCTAAAAACATGGAAAGGCTAGAGAAAATGATGGAGAAAATGGTTGTCACAGTTAGTAATCAGAACAGAAACTAAAACCATAACCAGAACCAGAACTTTAGGAGAAACAATCCCCCAAACATATAGAGAGACTCTGACCAACAAGTCATATCCCCATTTCAAGAGAATTTTCTTGATGAGGATGAGGGGATAATAGAAGAGTCCGAGGGAACCACAATAAACATGTTGGAAATAGACAACTCAATCCACAACTGTTCCACAAAAGACGATCTGACCTCACACTCACATTGGGATGAGGAAAGGTTAGAATCTAAGGATTATAGGCTAGGATTTGAAAATGCCATCATGTAGGTTAGAGAACAGTATGAACTTAAAAGAAAAAATATCGTAGACACTTCCAAACCAAAATCTTCTGAGATTACCATTAAGAAAATACTTGAGAAAACTCCTAAGGTGACTGCTCAAAGTAGCAAATTAGCAGCTGAGAATTCTGGGAAGAAAAGAGTAAAAGGCAGCCAAAATATTGATAAACAAAGTCAACAAACTAGCAACACTAGCACCGCAACTAATTCTCCTGATAAAACAGCTGCAAGCACTGTACATAGTGAGAATCAGCACACTGAATCTGCCACTAAAGTAGTGGCTAACAAAACAGAGTTGAGTCTTACAAAGAGTCAATCTCCCATCAACTTGGAGAGTGAGATTGCTAAAATTAAAATCTTCATCCCACTCTCTGAGCAGGCCACTCAGGATGTATATAAAGGCCAAATTTTGAAAGCTTTAAATCTGGGTGAAAACAGTGACACTATCAATCTAAGTGATGACCAACCAACCCTCCTATTTGGTCCAAAGATAGAAGGGAAGTTTCAAGAAGGGCTAGTACCTACTTTTTATATCAGCCTCAATATCCATGACATGATACTTCATAATGCAATGCATGACTCTGGGGCATCACACAAACTAATGCCTAAGGTAGTTATGGAGAGGTTAGGCCTAGAGATAACCCGTCCTTATAAAGATTTATATTCATTTGACTCTAGCAGAGTAAAATGTCTTGGCCTGATCAAAGATCTATGTGTGAACCTAACCCAGATTCTAGCCAAATGTATGGTTATGGATGTTGTAGTGGAAGATGTTCCACATAAATATGGCATGTTTCTATCGAGGTCATGGGGAGCCAAGCTACAAGGTACAATGCAGATGGATGGGTCATATGCCACAATCCCTGTCTTTAGCCAACTTAGGAGACTGTATAGAAAGGCGCAAATGAATTTCATGGTTAGTAGCCCTAAAAAGCCTGAAAATTCACCTTTGTACTTTGTACACATAGATCTGGAATCCTTTATCATTTGCAACGATGAATCCATGGACGAGCCAGAGCCAAAAGACAATGATGCAAAAAATAGGGTATAGCCCATAGATTTTAACATAATGGCCACTCTAGAATTAGAAGAAAACAAAGGAGAAACCCTTGGACAGTGCACTAAATCTGAAACTCAGAGTAAACAAGAACAAGATCACAAACAACTGACTAGTCATCTCTTTGAAATCCATACACATCATGAAGAACAAGATGCTTCACACCATGGTGTAGATCCCACAATACAACATACTAGTGAAACCAACGTTAGGGAGGAAAATGATGATAAACCTGAAAACGATCCCTTATGGAGAATGAATTTCGATGGGTCTTGCACTAAAAATAATGCAGGAGCCAGAGTGTTGTTACATAACACTGAGAGTGACTATGCTGAGAGTCATGCCTTCAGTCTGAGCTTCAAATGCACAAACAATATCGCAAAGTATGAGGCTCTCATCATAGGCTTGAATCTATTGAAAAAACTAGGAGCCCGAAGGATAGCTATGCACAGGGACTCTGAGTTAATCATAAAACAAGTGAATGGAGAGTATACAGCTAAACACCCTAGATTGAGAGCGTACAAGAATGATGCTATGGATTTACTGAAAACCTTTGTGGAGTGTTAGCACCCAATCTAAACCTCAGGCTGAAAAAGGCAAATCAGGGTAACAACTAAACCACGCTTAGCCTTGTAGCTAGCCCTACAAGGACAGGAGAGGGCTCTCTCCGTAGAATAGATATTCAATAAAACAATAATGAACTGATTTTAGGCTAGGTATATAAATGGGAAGAGGGAATTTAGTAAATGACTGAAATTTCAGGGATGGATGGGATAGAGGACAGCATGAGCTGAGGAATTAAATCAGGATACAGGGTATTTGATGGGGCAAGATAGGCAGAAGATTTAGCAATCAAATTGAAATACAATGGAGTGGAAAGACCATTAAGAAAGCTGAAAAGGGCATAATAAATGAATCCTTTTTAGACAGAATAAAATACACAGAGTATGAATGATTCCCCAAGGCAGAGCATATAAAATGGATTCTACCTTTTTAACTTGAAAACATTCAACTAGAAATGTTTATGAATGAATGGTGAAACATAACAATGTACATATGAAACATAAAGGAGAAACATATGCTAAAACTCATACCACATGAATCCCATAAATCAGAGCTGCATCACTTTATTTAATTCCCTGCCAAATTGTACAATGGAGCGTAGAGATCACTGCCACACTATTCTCCTACTTCTGAGTTTTTTAGACCTTAGACTTTCCGGAGCTACAAATAATTAGAATTTACAATATATAGACAGATTTGCAGGAATACAAATCGATGGGGAGAGGAGGAATCACAACAGAAGATGGAAGGCCAAACGCTAACAGTCTCTTAGTAAAGGGAGAGCTGCATTACATTATTTCATTCAAAATTTTTGGATATCCAATGAGGAGGTGAAACCTGTAGCGTGGATCTTTTCGAATCATTACTGGAGATGTGTCTGTTACGATTTTGTTTCTCGGCTTCTGACGTTCGCTTTCCATTATTTCTTTATTCTCTGGATTTTTTAATAGAACACTGATAAAATGAATTTATGCTTTTCGTGAAGGGAAAAATGTATTTTAAATGGGAAGAGGGAAGGGAAATGGAGGTGGGAAACACATAAATCGCAATCGGAGTCGAAGCGGGGAATCATCGCAATCGCAAAATTTGTGATGCGATCGGAGGATTTGCGATGCGATCGAAGGGTTTGCGATGCGATCGAAGTTTTGTGCGATTGATCACATCGCAAATATTTGCGATGGGCTCATCGGGACATACAAATGAACTTTGCGATTTGCGATGGTGTGATCAGTCGCATTGGGGTATATTGCGATGGTGCGATCAAAGGAGGATTTGTGATGCGATCAGAGTTTTTGCGATGCGATTGCATCACAAATATTTGCGATGGGCTCATTAGGGCATACAAATGAATTTCATGATTTGCGATGGGAGGTAGGGTTTATAACTTAAACTTTATTATAAATTTTAAGGGGTCATGGAAAAGGGGAAGTGGTTTAAAGGGGTTTTTAAATGGAATATCAAAACTTTAAACATAAAGTTAAAAGGGAAACATGGGAAATAGGGGAGGTTTATTGAAATAGAGGGCTTTTACTTCACTTAAGCATGGAATTCAATCCAGAAGTCAGTTTTGAGAGTGCAGTATATTGTTGGAAATCTCTTTCCGGGCTCTTTCTGATGGATCCATTTTGAAGATGATCCGGGGCTGAACATGCTATAGAAAACGCCTTTGAAGGTAGGGACATCACTTTGTGGAGATAACAGCTTCTGAATTGTGACTAAAAGGCAAAGTATTATGTTTTCACCTCAAAACATGGTTTTGAGGTGAAAATTACATTAAACTGAATGAATTATATCTTTGATCTTCCTGGTGCTATAATTTTGAGTTTATTGACCTCCTCATGACCTTGCTGATCTTTATTGACACTCGACTCATTTATTTGACCATGGTGAGACCTTAGAGACTAATGAGACCCATCCTATGACCTACTGATATGATTTTGAGAATGAAAGAAACTAATGACTGAAGACCATAGGGAAAAAAATCAGCAAGTACCTCATGAGGAAAAAATGATAAAGATTACTACCATCAATGAATCCATGACCTAGCGGAATGGTGAAATTTATTCGGTATGAGACACCTAATATGAAAATGCAAAAGAGCAATTTTGATCACTGATGGAAGTATGGCTAGACTGACACTAACATTGGCTCCAATGGAGATGGTAGCTCCTTGGAGGTGCCAAAAACATCGTAGACCAAGTAGCCTTATCCATTGGGCATGGAGTCAAAAATACTGAAATACTGACACAATGCAGACTGACATTGACTCAAGACTAAGACTGAAAGACTGAAATAAAAAAAAACCATACACATACCATTCAAGTTTTATAGCCTTCACCTCGGGCCCCAAAATTCAATGACTGTGTACTCCGAACTTTGATAAACATAACATGGTATATACAATGGTGATGACATAGTTTCCTGATCCTTTGTTTTCAACAATGGCAGTGCTTCAAATGCCTACCATTTACTACTCCTCCAGGGAAATATTGGCCATCCAATTCTGAAAGCAAGAAGGTGTTCTATCCTCTGTATGCTGAAATCCTGTATGGTCCTTTCCACAGATTTTCGAACTTACCATGCTTCCCTTTGTCTTCATTTCTGGCATCCCATTTCAACACTATATCATCCAGCTGAAACTTCTCTGCTTTTGTCTTCCTGTCATAGATCTTTTTAATTTTCTCCTGTAACTGAATAGCTTTCTGTGACAGTTCCTCTCTTGTTTGCTGAAGGTGGATCATTTGATTGATCCTTCGCTGATTGTCATTGTCCTCGCTACCAACTTCTTGCAATAATCTCATAACTGGGACTGTAAGGGATGTATGGAAGACAACATCAGTACCATAAGAGTTTGTGCTTATAATTTAGCTTTTGACTGCTCCAACAATGAAGCAGAGTATGAAGCTTTGATTGCAGGCCTCAAAATCTTGAAGAAGTTGAAAGCAAAAAGGATTTCTGTGTATGGTGACTCTGAGTTAATAATCAAGCAGGTGAAAGGATAATACCAAGCAAAACATCCAAGACTAAGGGCATACAGAAATGCATTTCTGGACATTTTGAAGACATTCCCAGATTACACTTTGACAGCAATGCCCAGGATGCAGAATCTTATTACTGATTCTCTTGCCACTACTGCAAGTAACCTGAATATTCCGATGAACTCCAACAATAAGTTTGAAATCTATGTCAAGCATAGGCCTGCTGTTCCGGATAATTTAAGGTATTGACAAGTATTTTTGGATGATAATGAGATCAATGCATTTTTGCAGGGTGATGGAAAATTCAAGGACACTCCCATAGAAGGTGAATATGTGGTTGATGATCAAGATTTGGAAACAAACTAGATGGAAATATTGCAGCTGAAAGATAAGGTAATTCCTAGAGGTCTCATACCTCTAGAGGAGTTGTTTGATCAGGACGATGTTGCAAAGAAGCCAAGCTTGGCACCCACAGAGAAAGGAGTTGAAGATGTGAATCTTGGAACACCTGATCAGCCCAAGTTCGTGAAATTGTCAAAAACATTTTCCCCTGAAGCGAAGGAGAATTATGTGAAGTTGCTTTCTGAATTTTCTGATGTATTTGCATGGGATTATTCAGATTTGAAGGTATATGATAAGAACATAATCCAACATACTATTCCTATCAAGCCGGATCAAAATCCCTTCAGATAGAAGCTGAGAAGAATCAATCCGAAGCTGCTTCCATCCATCGAAAAAGAGGTAAATAGATTGTACAAAGCTAAATAGATTAGCTAAAGCTAGAGTGTTGTTACATAACACTGAGAGTGACTATGCTGAGAGCCATGCCTTCAGTCTGAGCTTCAAATGCACAAAAAATATCGTAGAGTATGAGGCTCTCATCATAGGCTTGAATCTATTGAAAAAACTAGGAGCCCGAAGGATAGCTATGCACAGAGACTCTGAGTTAATCATAAAACAAGTGAATGGAGAGTATACAACTAAACACCCTAGATTGAGAGCGTACAGGAATGATGCTATGGATTTACTGAAAACCTTTGTGGAGTATGAGCTGGTTTTTGTTCCTAGGAATCATAACATAATTGCAAATGGATTAGCTTGCATAGCTAGTTCATATCATAAGTCTCCTAGTGACAAAAAAATCATCATTCAGACAAAATACAGACCTGCAGGGCCTGATAATGAGAAATATTGGAAGGTCTTTGAGGGAGACAAGCATATAGAGGATTTCCTGCTTGGCAGGAATGAGTTTGAATTCTCTGATTCAGAATCTAAATCTGATAAAGTTGCCTAGGCGAAGAGCCCCCCGATGAAGAAAAATCACCCCATAACGTAGAAATCAACACTTTAACTGAACAACTTGGAAATCCAACCGAAGAATATAAGAACGCAGAAAAATAGGAAATAGAGGTGCTACACTCAAAAGATAAGAATATACCCAGAGGACTGGCACCTCTAGAGAACCTTTTTTGTTTTGACGACATAGCGAAGAAACCCACTATAGAACACTCAAACTCTGACATCGAGGAATGCAACATAGGCACTGAAGATAAGCCTAAGATGATTAAACTAGCTAAGTCCTTGCCCGTTGACATGAAAAATAAATATATTGACTTATTTAAAGAGTCCATCGATGTGTTTGCCCGGAGCTACAAGGACTTAAAGGCCTACGTTATAGACATTATACAACACAAAATCCCTTTAAAAGAAAACAAAAAATCCTTCAGACAAAAACTTCACAGAATTAACCTGAAACAACTACCTCTAGTCGAAAAGGAAATCAAGAAGATGTAGGAGGTAGGAATTATAGTGCCTGTGAGGTTCTCTGATTGGATCTCCAATATTGTGGCTATGAGAAAGAAGACAAGTGATATTAGACTGTGCATCGATTTCAGGAACCTTAACAGAGCTTCACTTAAAGAAAATTACCCCTTACCAAAGATGGAACACATCCTACAGAGGGTAGTTGGCTCAAAAAGGATCTCCCTGTTAGATGGTTTTTTAGGCTATAACCAAGTTTTAGTACTCCCAAAAGACCAACTCAAGACAACTTTCACCACTCCATGGGGCACTTTTATGTACGTAAAAATGCCTTTTGGACTAATGAAATCTGGTGCAACCTTCCAATGAGCAATGGACATATCATTTTCAGAGGAAATAGGGCACTTCATTGTCATCTATCTGGATGACATAACAGTCTATTCCAAGACTGATGAGGAGCACCTAAAAAATCTAAGAAGAGTTTTTGAAAAATGTAGAAGGTTCGGGCTATCCTTAAATCCCAAGAAGACTGTATTTGGCCTGCAAGAAGGTAAGCTCCTCGGCCATATTATATCAGAAAGTGGGATTAAGATAGACCTGCAAAGAGTTGAGGGAATACTACAGATCACCCACCCGAGAAACATAAAAGAGTTGCAGTCCTTTATTTGGAAAATTAACTTCTTAAGGAGGTTTATTCCCAACGTAGCTGAGCACCTCAGTGATATGAAAAACATGCTGAAAAAAGGTGTAGGGATTAAGTGGACTGTAGAGGCTAAAAAATATTTTGAATTAGTTAAACTTGCACTCACCTGGGCACCTGTCTTAATTAGCCCATATTTCTCAAAATATTTCCTGATATTTTCCTTTGCCTCCGAGCATACAGTGGCTGCAGTTCTGCTACTAAAAAATCCAGAGGGAATGGAACAGCCTATTGCTTTCTTCAACAGGCTCTGAGGGATGCACCCTTGAAATATAACATAATGGAAAACACAGGCCCATGCCTTTGTAAAGGCCTTGAAATACTTTAGGGTGTATATACTGCATTCTCACATCATTGCCTACATGCCAAACATAGTGGTTAAAGAGATTTTGTCCCAAGATCCTGATGGAAAGAGGGGCAAATGGATTGCTGTAATATTAGAGTATGACCTGGAAATAAAACCCACAAAACTGATCAAAGGTCAGGGCTTAGCTCAAGTAATGCTTGAATCTAACTTGCAAGCCCTTTACATAAACATGGTAGATGCTCTAGATCAACATGAAGGATTGCCTGATCCTACTATTGAAGAAAATTTTCAAAATTCTCCTTGGTATTCTGATATCCTGTTTGTACTCACAAACCTCAATTCTCCTCCTGATTTATCAAAGACTAAGGCTAGATTCCTAAAGTTAAAAGCCAGAAAATATTGCATATTGAATTAATGTTTATACTAGAAAAATAAAAATGGTCTATTTCTTAAATGTTTGCCTGAAACTGAAGCAGAGAGGATTAAACAGGAGTTCCATGCAGGGGAGTGTGGAGGCCATTTAAACTGGAAAGCCACTACTAAAAAAATACTCCAAGCTGGCTATTACTGGCCTACACTTTTCAATGACATCCACAAAATGATAATTTCTTGCCATAAGTGCCTGTTTTTTTAGGGCAAAAGAAAGCTCCTCCATTTACCATTACAACCCATTACTTTTGAGGCTCCCTTTCAACAATGGGGCCTAGATTTCATAGGAGAAATACACCCTGCTTCTTCTGCACAACACAAGTGGATCCTTACAGCCAAAGACTACTTCACAAAATGGATAGAGGCCGTACCTTCTAGTAATTCCACAGATTCTGTTATTATTAAGTTCCTAGAAGACCACGTCCTCTCTAGATTTGGCTGCCCAAGAAAGATAATCAGTGATAACGCTGCTGCTTTTGGATCCAAGAAAATGATTTATTTTTGTCACAAGTATCAGATATCACTCAGTCATTCAACTTCTTATTACCCATAAGGGAATGGGTTAGCTGAATCATCAAACAAGAGCTTGGTGACCATCATCAAAAAACTGCTTGAAGAAAATAAGAAATCATGGCATAAGAAGTTAGTGCATGCTTTGTGGGCTGACAGGCTAACAACAAAGAAATCCATTGGAATGTCACCATATCAGCTTGTTTATGGAATAGAGGCAGTTTTTCCTACCAGCCTAAGGGTACCATTGATTAAACTATTCCAAGAGATTCAGACAGAAGAGGATAGTATGGTAAGGAGGATAAATCAAACAATTCATCTCCAACAAAAAAGAGAAGAAGTATACAACAGAGTTCTGAAAGTGTAGGAAAATATAAAGAAGTTGTTTGATAAGAGAAAAAAAGAGTGTGACTTCAAAATTGGAGATAAAGTTCTTAATTGGGACTCTAGGAGAGAAGACAAAGGAAAGCATGGCAAATTTGACAGTCTGTGGCAGGGTCCTTACATCATCCAATCCACCATTGGCCCAAATGCCTTTTTTCTGCAAGAGCTAGATGGTACAGATCTGTTTGGGGGTCCTTTCAATGGCAGGATGCTTAAGCATTACTACTGTTGATTTCCAATTTATAGTTTTCATTTCCATTGTAAATACCATTGCTGTGTTTTGTTTAAAAAAAAAAGAAGGGAAAATGTTTCAAAAAAGAGAGAAAGAGAGGTTCAGACATGCTCAAAATATGAACCTATGAAGTGAAAAATATTATCTCTAACATGATCAAAACCTGAGGCAAAGGAAGTAAAGAAGCTGGTTCTAATACGCTCAAAATCTGAACCAGCAAAGAAGAAAGAAGAATCAGCTCTAACAAGCCCAAAACCAGAGCTGAAGTGAAGAAGAAAGTGACTTTAACAAGCTCAAAACTTGAGTAATAGAGGAAAGAAGGATGCTTCAAAGTTTCAAGATTTCAAGCCTTCAAGATTTTGTTTTCAAGTTTCTGCAATTTCAGTTCATGTGGAGTTGTCTTTATGCCATGGATCCACAGCAAACCAGACTGTCTAATCCTGGTTTGACTTCTTTTTAAATTTCCGTTGTAGAATATAGAGAAATAAATCTGCTAGACAGTTTATTCCTAGCAGATATTAGTATAGGTAGAGAAGCTATGAGGCCAACATTTTAATCTGGTCTCATGGAGGAATAAGGATAGAATTAGACTAGTTTGTTTTCTGCTTTCAATAAAAAAATGATGAAGAAGGTCTACAAATTCAAATGCACCTTGAAGAAAAAATGTTATGATTATAGGATGGGTAGGTAGATTGTTTGGGGAATTTTTTTCTACTAATTAATATCCATCATGTTTGTAACAGATGAATCAAAGAATAAATATGGTTCAAGGATCGGGCATCTGGCCTACTCCAAATATTATTTTCTGAATTCTTGACACCTTCAAGAAGATGCCATCCCCATGTGGAGCCACTATTAGCCACCTATAAATTTTTTGTCAAGAAAATATGTGGCTAAATGTTTTGGAGCCTTCAAGAGATATATTTTCTCTTAAAATCTCTCATTCTTGAAGCGTCTATGTGTTTTTTTCCTTTGAAAAGATCTTCACTACTGTTTCCATCCAAAAAGCCTCACTGTTTGTGAAAAATTGTGCTCAGAGAAGCCTTAATTTTCCCCTTGTATCCCTGAAAATTTCCCCATTTTAAACCATTTTTTCCTTTCCAAAATTTCCCCTTTGACCCCCAAAAATCCCTCTCCAAGCCTACTAAATCATTTCATCTCCCATTTTAACCTTACAAAAACCTTTTGTTTGGATTGAAAATCCCTTTTTCCCTCTACCGAAAACCTCTTTAAAGCCTTAAAAACACCGTTTTTAGGCCTAAAAACCCACTTTTTACCATATAACAGGCTTAGCCCCTTTTGGCCCAGCCCCTAACCACTTCCCCCTATAAGACCAAGTGCTAAGGCATAAGGCGCTTATTGCAATCAAAACGATGGTCGGGAGTGCATTTCTTTGTTAAAACGAAAATCTCTGATGCGAGAAAGATTTTGTTCTATGGGTCTCAGGAGCAATATCCACCGTCGATCTGTAAAGATCTGGCAGACTGCACAAAGCCCATTGCGTGCCCCATAGCATCCCTTTGTAACCCTCCGATGATGATCTCCACCGTTGATTCACAGTTAAATCCAACGACCATCGCAGCGCCGCTCCAATCGCCAATTAAAAGTTTTAAAAGTGCCACTTTCTGTCTCCCCGATTGGCCGATCCCCGATTGGATCCTGGCCATTGAATCCACAAGAACCAACAGCCAGGATTTGATCTCATTCTGGCCTGTGTTCCCAATTGGTCACCCCTGATCCAATCGTGACCGTCGATCTTCCACCGATCCGACGGTCGAGATGCAATCGCTCCTTCACACCATCGTTGTTTTGGCCCTTGCCTCCTCCGGTTCCGATTGGATCCTAGCCGTTCATCCCTCTCGATCCAATGACCAGGATTAATCCTGCGCATTTATATGGCCCTTTTACCTCCACTTCATTTTTAAATCTCCACCATTGATCCCTTGGGATCGCCCGGGCCAAATTCCTCCCACCCACTAACCAACTCCTCTACCTCTGTTTTCCCTCTGCAGCTCTCGACCGCCCATCGCACCGATCGAATGGCTCACAATCAAACCACCTTTGATCGGCCCCCACTCTACTGACTACGCATCTCCTCATATCGTGCTCCATTTGCCACCATTATATCTCATGGTCCCAGATCCAACGGCCAAGGACCTATATCGTGTAACTTTGAGCTCGATAGTTAATTCCTAGAAATTACGCGATATGGGTGGTTTTAAAAGGCCACGTGTCAGCCGAGGACCTATATCGTGTTTGAAAAGTTAAAACCACCTTCTTCCCTTTTCACCATGCGAAAATAGTTGTTTCTTTAGCCGAAAAAACTTCCCCTCTTCTACCTTTGGGACCTCTTCCACGCAAACTTGACTGTTGATCTATGTAGATCAACGGCCCTCATTACATCTCGCATTTCATTCACAGTTCTTCGTCGCGCTACCAAGGAACTTTATTGGATCATCTCAGCAATTGATCTCCTCCTGAGATCTAATGGTCCATGTTAAATCGCCCTTCGCCCATGCCAGGTCCCACCATTCAAGCCCATTTCATTGCATTTTCACGCATTTTCTTTGTATTCCATCCAAAGGTCCAAACCTTGCGATTTACATTAAAAATCATTTCTTCCACCCACATTAAAATTTTAATGTTTTACATTAAAGGGTTATATCATTCTGCCTAACTTCTAAAGGAATTTCATCAATAAATCATCACCGTTGATCATCGCCTCCAGATCTGATTGAACGGTTCAAAAGCATTCTGCCACCAAACCTCCATCAGCTAAGATTTTCACCATTACACTGCATTTTCAGCCGCTTTCCATTACATCCATCGCATTCATCTTTGCTGTGCTACCATCCTCACAGCCTTCCACTGCATCCATCCTCCACTTTCGCATGGATTTCTTAACATTTTTGTGTGTTTTTGCAGGGAATATAGACGATGAAAACCGTTCTTTTCTACACAGTCACTATTAGTGACACAGTAGTGACGATGAAGTTTTATCAGAGCCAGAGATTTCAGGAAGACTCCTGAGAGGGTTTTAAATGCATATTTTATCCAAATCAAGTGTATTAACTCCGTTTAAGCCTCTAGCACCATAAGCCTTGCAAATTCACAGACAGAAACAATCACAAAAGTGGCAAAGAGTATCAGTGAAGGATTAAGGATTTTTAAAGCCTATAATTGAAGATTTTAAGCTTTAATTAAATGTTCAAAGGGCGATTGTACCAAATCGAAGACCTTGTGATTAACACAGAAGGCCTAATGAGGCCTAAAGCACAGAAAACAATGTTATCAGTGTCTCACATCAGCATAAGGTTCTTTCCCGTGAAAGGAAAAGTTCCCATACTATTTTGTAGTCTACATCAAGCTCCAGAGAAGATCTACACCTTAACAGAAAGTCCTAAAATGTTTCCAGAGTATTTTTTATACAGTATGGTAGACCTGAAGTCATTTATCTACCTTTTCTTATCACCAGAGTACTACAGAGTAATACAGCCGAAAAGTACATCAAAGAACATACCCAGAGTTACTTTCAGTGTATCGAAGACCACTCTTTCACCCAAAGAGTACTGAAAAATCAATGCATGATATTAAGACAGAATGGGCCTTGAGCCCTCTTCTTCTTCTTCTGTTTTAATGTTTCATTTAGTGTTTCATCTACCTCATCTACCTCTTTTTCAGCTATAAGAACCCAAGAAAAACACATTGTTGTTGTTGGTTGTTGATCGGATATCTGTGAATTGTAAGTTGTTTCTCTTGAGATATAGTTCTTTGTGTAGAGTTGTAAGATAGGCTGAGGAAGATGTTTTCAAACTTAATATCAAGATGTTGGAAAATGTTGTATATGATTGGTGTTGCTCTTTAATATGACAAGCACATTTCTTTGGATCCTGATTTAAAGCAGCGGTGATTTGTTCTACCTTTGTCCCTGTTTTCCTTCTGTAATTCATTACATTTCATTTCTCTGGTAAGAATCATAAATCTGGCTTAGGATATACTCTTGTATGGTACCCTAATGCTCCTTCTCTTCTTATCTTTAATGTTTTCTACTGATTGTGCTATATGAGTACTGATTCAAGCCAATTTAACCAATGTAGTAGTTGTAGTCACTGCTAACTGATGTATGAATTTATGAATCTGTCCTTAGATGTTCTTGTTGGGTTTTAATTGAAAGAATTGGGATACTTGGAGTTTAGAATGTTGATTCTGTCTCACTAGGGTCTTTTTCAAAAAATTAAACCTTTCTAATTTCCCTTAAGTTGAATTTCGAAGCAGTGAAAGTTCAAAGCCTTTCTCTGATCTCAGGCTTCATCTTTGTATTTAAATCTTAAGTGTTTCTTGTTGTCTGAAGAGTTTTCCTTTAGGGGTTGGTGTTTGTGCTCAACCTCGTCTCCTAAATTGAGTTCATTTAATTGTCAATCAGGGTTGGTAAACTGCTGAAGTGAAGTGCACCATATGTGCCTAAGTAACCTCTTCCTACTTCGTTGTGTTTAGTGTTTTCTGATGTTTTTGGTTTTATGGTTTTATTTTTGAAAAGGGAAGGAACTAAATACTAGTGCAAAGAAGCTATTGACTATGTCAAAACAGAGTAAAGCCTAAATTATGATGGTAAATAAATGCAAATGCTGAAACAAAACAGAGTTTAACTATGACTAGCAACCAACAAATACAAAGCTTGATAATGACTCTATTGTAAACTCACAACATGAAATTGAAACGAACTTGAGAAATGAACAAGCTAAGTGTAAATGAAGTTTTCTCCTAAATCACTAATCAAACAGGTAACTTACAATGTACAACATCTCATCCATGAATAAAGATTTGTTGGAAAATATGTGGAAAAGAATATTTGTAACAAGGTAAAGTTTCTACTTCTATTCTGCAACTCAATTTAACACCACTAAACCTATCTCAAAAGTTATAGATTTCCTTTCAAAAATAGTCTTTGAGAAAGAGGCTTGTTTGTGAAATGATAAAGAGGCTGTGAAATACTCCAGACCTTATAATGATACTATCTTCTATCCAGATAATTGTGTATGAGTATGAATTTTGAACAAAAGAAGTTTTGTAAATAATTAAGCCCGTGAGATTGAATTTATCAACTAAGACAAAGTAAGCTACAATGGACAACAGCTAAACTTGAAGTGTTAAAGAAATGAGTTAAAACTAAACTAAGATGCTATTAATCTACAATGAACAATATTAAACTAAAGAGCCATTATCATACTTGAAAAGAAAGGACAAAGCTGAACCACATGCATTCTACCTCTGGAGTATTCTATTGAAATTGACATGCCATTAATCTATGAAATTACACAGTCCATCTTGTTCATCATGAATGATATGTTGGAAAAGTCTATTAGAACAAGTGTAGCCGTAATGATTAACGAAATTAACTATGAACATAAAATTCAAAAAAACTTAAAAACGAACCTGAGATACTTATCTAAGTTATAAAACAGAGCTGCACAGGAGGCAGGGGCCCTCCACCACCTGGTAGCACGCAATCTAACTCAAAATTGACTCAACACGTTCACATAAATGATGTTTCTTTCATTAAAGGAGAAAATAACTGAAAAACAGAGTATTCACGGTTCTGAAACTTAACAGCAAAAGCCAAAAACTAACCAAGATATAACCAGCGTTGCTTGGTCTCCCAAGTCATATTTATAATGAAATTACATAACAAAACTTGAGATAATGCAGGGATTATTGTCTTTCCCATTCCTATTCGAATTAAAACTCTTATTAAAGGTTGCGTACTTTGCTGCAGACAACTGTAGAGTCTGTGTCCCGGTAGAACTCTACCTCTTGGTTTTGGTTTCCCACGTGCATAACCACATGTAGAATTGTGCTCAGACTTTGTAGGGAGCAAGGAATGATGTGGATGAAGTTTGGAATTTTCCCATATGCGCCTTTCTTTGAGACGACACCTGTAACCCACTCAAACTGTAAAACAGCTGCGGAATGCGGGATCAGCTACGGAATGCGCGATCAGCTACGGAATGCCTGTATTCTGTAGCTATTTTGCAGAAAATTGTTAAAATAGAAAAAATCATGAAAATACAATATGTTAATCAATTTCATGTAACCTTTAAGCAATCCTAATCATTCTTCATTGATTTTAGGCTTATGAAGTGATAAAAGAATGATGAAATGAAGTGAAGGTTTGTAAAAGAGAAGGCAATTCTAGGGCTCAACATACCCCCACTGCAAGACTATTACATGTCCTCATGCAATTTCATCAAAACTTATTCCATGTGCTTTGAAACCTATGTTAGAACATCCAACCTTATCTTTCTGCTTCTTTTGGCCCTAATCTATTTTCTAATCTCTGTTAACTTTTCAGAAATTAGTTCTTCATCTTCCTCCTGTAGTGGAATGTCAAGTTTATTTTCAATAACCATGTCAGTTTTTCTTCTTCTGCTCCATCAAAAGATTTGGCAAAAGATTTTGTAATCTCCTTATGGAAGCCATCAAATTTCTCTATAAAATTTAGCCTCCCTGCTTGTTGTAGTAGCTCCTTGACTTATGGATATCCTTCCAAATACTTGACTTCAATTGATTCTATCCTGAAAATTAGCCACATTCCTCCTTTGTGCAGATTATCTTCCTTTCAGAATTAATTTTATATGCTTGAAGCTAGATTGACTACAGAGTCTAATGCTTTATTTTGAAACTGTCTCTCTATGTCTGAAGATGAATTAGTTGAAGAATGATGCTTCACCCTTAGAATTACCTTTCTGCACTTAGAGATGGATTGGCTGCAAAGTGTAATGGAAGTGAATGGATGGAGGTAATTAAGCTATAAGGGAAAATGAAGAGGCTATGGATCTGATGGAGAATTTATGATGACCTTGTGGTGAAATATGGAATGTTGGATAAGGGATATGGCTAATCAATTCGAATGATAGGTTGTTTTAGGAAACATATGATTATACACATTGTATCTATTTCATGTTTTGACTTTTTGCTATTAAAATAATTTTCACAATTTACCTCAGAATTTTGACCTTGTTAATTGTTGTGCTTGATGTTGTTCCTTTGGTCCTCTTTGAGCATGTTGGTCTTCAAAACAGAATCCTTCAATTTCCTGTAATCATCATCTCTTTGTAGGCTGTACAATTATGTCAAAACTGCTGAATAAAATGTGGCTGCAATGAAATGAAAATGGCGTGAGATGGAGTGAAAGTGGAGTGAGATGGAGTGGAATTGTACAATGAAATGAATTTTGCAATTTCTTTCCAATGGTACATCAGACTACACTGAAATTTTCTGAGGTTGTTACCAATATTATTATGCATCTTTCGACGGCAAATCTCTGCCATTGGTTACACGGATCTCCCGGAAAATGAGAAATGGCTGTAGGTGAAAGTGGCCAATTTATTGAAGAATACATACTGAAATTTTCTGAATTTTTTTGTGTTTATTCACCCTACCTCAATGCATTTACCATAAAAATTTCAGGACAAACGGATGCATTGTTTGAAATTTATGATAAAATAAATTTCTGCCTTGTTTCACCCTTCATTTTGCCCAATGTTGCAACAAAAAAGTACGCCATGGACTCATTTTAAGGCCAAATTGAGTGATTCCAAAGGGAAACTGTGTATTTTTACCTTCTCTACTCCCACAAGCTTCCAGAATTTCATTTTGATGAAGAAAAGGTGTTGCTATGCAAAAACACTCAAATCTGTCCTATTTTGTCCGTAATGCTGAAAATTGAAAATCTGCCTGAAAAACCCTTCTGAAATGCCCTTAAAAATTGCTTTTTTTCCAAATTATGTCCGCGTCTTACTCAATTTATCATATTCTGAGAAAACCCAGAAGCTCAGAATTTTTTTATTTCTGCTCCAATCTCTTGCAACATTTGCACCAAAACTGCCTTCTGGAAAAAGTTGCAAAAAACAAAAACAGGCTGCTATAGCAATGGCTGCAGAAACTGCCACTTTCCATAGCTGTTATTGAATTGAAAAAAATATGAACATGCTGCTACAAGAAACTAATGAAATGTACTGCTGCAATTTGTTGTTGATTCCATAAAACCATTAGTCTTCATCAAAGCCAACAGTCATGGTACAATTCTTACCATGCGAATAAATGTGTCGAAGTCGAGCATGGGAAGAAATCATTGGATTACCGATCAATAATGAAAATCGTTAACCAATGCAAGACAACTCACCGATAATGTAAATGAGTGTCAAGGTACCTCAGTGCATCTTGACAGGGACGAATGAATGTGTCGAAATCGAGTCGCCTGCAAGATTTGACAATCAAGAGACATTGTTGTATTCCCATTGTTATCAACGAGGAGGCTTGCCATTGATGAATGCAAGCTCCAAGGCACTATCTCTAATATTGATCCCAGATAAAGTGTTGAGGTCGATGGGACAAGATCTGTTGGAAGGTGGACCTTAAGGAATTCCACATCATCCAACTCGAGCATAGAACCAAGAATGATTTGAAGAACCATGAAAGATTGAAACCATCATGAAATTGCAGAACTTATTGTGAACTTTTCCCACCAGTTGCCTGGTTTTCAAACAAATCTCATGTCCAATTGCGCCAGCAAGCTGTTTTTCACAATAGGACTTATTTTTCTCTTTACTTTTTTTTTTTTTTTTTTTTTGGTCCTACTCTACTTGAAAAAGAAAATCTTGTTCAAGTATATGAGTACTTCCAATGGAACCATGTCTGTAACAAGATGATAGATAAACTCATATGCAGGTTTGAAAGACACTCTTTGATATGTACCTGTATATGAGATGCCAACTGTCTTGATTTAGATGATCTCAGAAGATATTGAATAATTGAGCATTGGGATTCAATGACTGAATTGAACCAAGATTCAATGTAATCTTGTCTTTCTTGTCTTTCCTCTATCATGAAATGCAAGTCTTCAGAGATGTGATCTCCATTCATAGAATCTGGTGATAGGCATGCATGAGACTTTTCAATCTTCAGTTCCAATATCTCCTCTTTATCAATAGACATCCATGATTCTTGGACCTTATCTGAGTCTTCTTCTTCTGGTTGTTGTTCTTCAATGATAGCTGATGAATCATTTTGCAATACCTCAGAATTGTAAGTTGATTGAGGTGTTTTATTGTTGGGGATATGAAATGGTTGTGGAGGTAGTGGAGTGGGGAATCTTTCGGGTGCTTGTGTGGATGGTAATTGGAAAGGTTGAATTGAGGTAAAATGAGGGTGATATTGATGTCGTAGTGGAGGCAAATGATATGAATAACATTGATGATGGTATTGAGGATAGAGAGGGAAAGATTGAGGATATGGTGGATTTCCTTTATAAGACCTTTGCCAAGTTTGTTGCCAAGATTGGTTTTGAGGTTGGGATTGAGATGGCCAAGGTTTCCAAGGTTGGTTTTGAGGTTGGGATTGAGATGGCCAAGGTTTCCAAGGTTGGTTTTGAGGTTGGGATTGAGATACCCAAGGTTGCCAAGGCAAGGATGTTTTCCAATTACCTTGAGATTGTTGTGCATAACCTTGAAACTGTGCATAAGGATATTGCATCATATTGGGTTGATGAGGCTGCCATAACCCTCTTGGAGCTACATAACAAAGTTGCTCTTGTGCTTGATTTGCTCCATTATCCTTCTGGTAAATTGCCTTCAACCCTGGTAATGATGGGCAATCTTTAGTAGTATGTGATCCTGCACAAATTTTACACATTTTAATGTTATCAATTGGACATTCATGCAAAGCATGTTTCTCTCTACATTTAGGGCAAAATATAAATGAAGCAACTTTTTGCTTGTTTTGCATTCTTAGCATGTCAGTTTGTTCATTTAAATTACTAAGAATGTTTAGCAAATTGTTAGGTTCAGTTTGACTTACCAATCTTGATGCTGACTTACTTACTCTTGCCATAAATGGATCTTGAGGGGATCTTACACACTTTTATTTTCCTCTTGATATGTTCTTGCATAGTTCACAAATTTCTTGAAATGACAATCGATAGACATCTCCTTTTCCCACAAGATTAAGAAGATCAATCCATTCATCCTTTATAGCATTTAGTAGGAGAGTTTTTAATGCATCTGATCCTAAATTATGCAATTTAGATCTTTTGATATTATAAGTAAATCTCTCTACTAAATCTTCTAGGCTTTCATCCTCTTTTTTGTTCATCTTAAAGACTTCATTTCTAAGGTCATGGTGCATGCAATAACCTTTATATTTTTCCAAAAATACTCTTTTCATATCATCCCATGTCCTTATAGAATTTGTTCCTAAAGTCATGAACCATCTAAGAGCTCTATCCTTTAATGTTGTCGAAAACAAATTCAATTTTTTCATGTGCAATAAGTAGCCATAAGATCTACAAATTATTTCAAATTCAAAAAGAAAGGTTTCCGGGTCTTCTGATCTCATACCTTTGATGTTAGGAAGTACAGATGGATGGATGTTCTTCATTTGAATATTGATATCAGTTTCTTGAATGGGAAATCCAAAAGGATCTTCCTCATTGTCATCATCTCCATCCATTTCTTCCACCTACTTTGTCACCTCTTCTTCTAAGTGCAAAAATATGAATTCATGATGTGGATGTGTGGCTCTTACTGCACCACATGATATAATGGGTGTGGTAGGTGATTGAAGTTTTTTTTTTTTTTTTTTTTGTGGATGTAGGAAATCAGGATACCCAGTTACACTTCCCCGGCAACGGCGCCAAAATGTTTGTGCTCAACCTAGTCTCCTAAATTGAGTTCATTTAATTGTCAACCAGGGTTGGTAAACTGCTGAAGTGAAGTGCACCATATGTGCCTAAGTAACCTCTTCCTACTTCGTTGTGTTTAGTGTTTTCTGATGTTTTTGGTTTTATGGTTTTATGTTTGAAAAGGGAAGGAAATAAATACTGGTGCAAAGAAGCTATTGACTATGTCAAAACAGAGTAAAGCCTTAATTATGATGGTAAATAAATGCAAATGATGAAACAAAACAGAGTTTAACTATGACTAGCAACCAACAAATACAAAGCTTGATAATGAATCTATTGTAAACTCACAACATGAAATTGAAATGAACGTGAGAAATGAACAAGCTAAGTGTAAATGAAGTTTTCTCCTAAATCACTAATCAAACAGGTAACTTACAATGTACAACATCTCATCCATGAATAAAGATTTGTTGGAAAATATGTGGAAAAGAATATTTGTAACAAGGTAAAGTTTCTACTCTAAACTAGTTTCTAGTTCTATTCTGCAACTCAATTTAACACCACTAAACCTATCTCAAAAGTTACAGATTTCCTTTCAAAAATAGTCTTTGAGAAAGAGGCTTGTTTGTGAAATGATAAAGAAGCTGCGAAATACTCCAGACCTTATAATGATACTATCTTCTGTCCAGATAATTGTGTATGAGTATGAATTTTGAACAAAAGAAGTTTTGTAAATAATTAAGCCCGTGAGATTGAATTTATCAAATAAGACAAAGTAAGCTACAATGGACAACAGCTAAACTTGAAGTGTTAAAGCAATGAGTTAAAACTAAACTAAGATGCTATTAATCTACAATGAACAGTATTCAACTAAAGAGCCATTATCTTACTTGAAAAGAAAGGACAAAGCTGAACCACATGCATTCTACCTCCGGAGTATTCTATTGAAATTGACATGCCATTAATCTATGAAATTACACAGTCCATCTTGTTCATCATGAATGATATGTTGGAAAATTATATTAGAACAAGTGTAGCTGCAATGATTAACGAAATTAACTATGAACATAAAATTAAAAAAAACTTAAAAACGAAACTGAGATACTTATCTAAATTATAAAACAAAGTTGCACAGGAGGCAGGGGCCCTCCACCACCTGGTAGCACGCAATCTAACTCAAAATTGACTCAACACATTCACAGAAATGATGTTTCTTTCATTAAAGGAGAAAATAACTGAAAAACAGAGTATTCACGGTTCTGAAACTTAATAGCAAAAGCCAAAAACTAACCAAGATCTAACCAGCGTTGCTTGGTCTCCCAAGTCATATTTATAATGAAATTACATAACAAAACTTGAGATAATGCAGGGATTATTGTCTTTCCCATTCCTATTCGAATTAAAACTCTTATTGAAGGTTTCGTACTTTGCTGTAGACAGCTGTAGAGTCTGTGTCCCGGTAGAACTCTACCTCTTGGTTTTGGTTTCCCACGTGCATAACCACATGTAGAATTGTGCTCAGACTTTGTAGGGAGCAAGGAATGATGTGGATGAAGTCTGGAATTTTCCCATATGTGCCTTTCTTTGAGATGACACCTGTAACCCACTTAAACTCTAAAAAAACTGTGGAAAACGGGATCAGCTACGGAATGCACGATCAGCTACGGAATGCCTGTATTTTGTAGCTATTTTGCAGAAAATTGTTAAAATAGCAAAAATCATGAAAATACAATATGTTAATCAATTTCATGTAACCTTTAAGCAATCCTAATCATTCTTCATTGATTTTATGCTTATGAAGTGATAAAATAATGATGAAATGAAGTGAAGGTTTGTAAAAGAGAAGGCAATTCTAGGGCTCAACAGTTGGATCATAGGTGTTTAATGGCATGCCCTGTCCCTAGATCTGCTTCTTAATTGGTCACCTCAGAGGTTTCCTTTTCATTCACCTTCATTCTTTATTATTTCATACCAAACTATCATCTTTAAAGATCCTTTGTTTTAGATGACTATCCCAATTGAAAGCCTTGGATACCGAATAGTAAGTAAACCTTTTTATGACTCCATTGCCCAATAGTCTCGAGTGTTCTATGAAGTACCTCTCCTTTTCCTAAAATCCTCTTTTCTCAACCTTTGTCTTATATTGAACCCTTCCTTCATGTTTCCCAACAACCAAACAAACAAACAAAACAAAACAAACCTTGTGCCTTATAACTAGCCTAATACCTTAAACTAGAACCTCAAAGAAATATACCTTTGCCTTTATAGAGAGATCCCTCTTTGGACCCAGGAGGGCTAGATCTTGAGGTCCCAAAGTGGTTTTGATGTTGTCTTATCTTTTGGTATTGCCAAACTTGCCAAAACATAGGAACCCCAACACTTCCTACTAAATCCAGTGGTAGAAGGAGAAGCCATAGATATTGTAGCACTGCACATGAAGGGCAAGGCAAGCACTTGGTGGTTTAGTCATCTAAGTCATGAAAGAGTATCTAATTTTGTAGATTCCACCCAAAGGGTGATCAAGAGATTTGATGAAGAGAAATCAGAGAGGGAGGAGCCCTCACCACCTCTTGAGGAGACTTATATCAATGTTGTTACAACCTTGGAGGAGTAGCCTTCAACATCAACAGTTGAGGGAGCCAACATAGTAGAAGAAGGAACTCTTACAGCCATATAAGGAGTTCCCAAAGCCCATCAAGGTATGATTGAAATTTCACTTCCTATTATTGCAGCAAATATTTTAGAGGATTGTGAAAATATTATGTTGCATGACCCAAGACCATCACTTACTGGTAATCTAGAGCAGCAAGGTTGCACTGTGTTGTCCAAGAGTAGCATTGAAGAAAGAAGGACCCATTCCTCATGGGAGCATTCAAATGTCAGATTCATTTAGGAAGCAATGGAGGAAGAGATGACAAAGGGTAGAGATCTTGAGATGAGAAGCATTTTATCCTCTCTAGATGACACTTTCTCAATGAGCATGCCACAACTCAAAGAGAGACTTCTACTTGTAGCAGATCCAACATCCCACTAGTTTTGGAAGGCCATGCATGAGGAGGAGGTCTCATCAAGAGATCCCATGGGAGGTGCATTTCAAAATTCCATGAAGTGCAAAGTTCTTCAAATATTTGAGAAGGTTGGTGTCCTACAATGGGAGGATACCAAGTATTTGCAGAATGAGGGATATGATCCACAAGTGATTGAGTCATTGTGGATGATGAGCAAGAAGCTGGAAAGCTACTTGAAAATCCATGATACTGGGAAACAGGAGGCTTGGCTGCATTGGCTACTCTTGAAGGAGTTTTTCCATCATCCTCTTTCTAAGGGTATGTGGGGGAAAGATGTGTGGCAGGAAGATTGCATCATTG
Source organism: Pinus albicaulis (assembly GCA_034641835.2). NCBI lineage: Eukaryota > Viridiplantae > Streptophyta > Pinopsida > Pinales > Pinaceae > Pinus > Pinus albicaulis. Next base: position 946,527,476 of record CM076581.1, read on the forward strand.
GGCATCAAGGAGTATGGACACATTGTGTTGATATGACATTCTTCATATCAATCACCATGTTTTCACCACATGATTTGTATGATGGAGGTATGGGGAGGCAGAAAAATCTTTTGTTGCTTGGGATGTTCTTGGGAAAGCAAGGGCACATTTGCTCTCACACTTTGCATGATGTTGCAGGAGTAGGAGATGGCACTATCATGGTGCAAAGGGGCTACTCCTTCACCTTGGATGATATAGAAGTACTTCCACTTCGGAAGGAGCTTCTTATTTGTAGCAACATTATGGAAGATGCCTTTGACATTGTGCATGTAAAATAATGGAGCTATGAGTTTATAGGAGCCTATTTTCATAGGCCAACAACACTGTCACTTGAGAGCTTGGGGTTATTGATGGAGTGTCCCCAGGATCACTTCACCATTGATGCACTTGGTGAGCAAGGAGGAAGTGAGATTGATTGATTAGTGGATGGAAACATATATTACATAGATATGATCTTCTTAAATTGGATTTCCAAGTATAATAAGGGTGATCTTCATGAAGCATATGGTTCATTCCTCTTCATAGGAGTGTGTCAAACCACTATGGAGGAATTATTAATATACAAATGCATCATATTAATCTCAACACATGGTAAGAATATTGTTTTTGCATCCATTGATTGTCTAACACAGTATTTTCATATTCTTACCATTCTTATTCAGTGAATTGCTCCACAAGAGGGCAAGCTTTTCATTGAGATCCATGGTCAACATCGGGAGAAATAGTATGATGGAGACAACCATCTCTTATATGGCCTTGGGAAAGCATTGTCTTTCATGTATGTTCGGTTGATGTATCTAGCCATTTTCTATTTATCAATAGATGTCATGACATACATAATTATCCATGTAACAAAAAAACACTTGCCGTGTAATTTTCTGAAGCAGCAGTTTGGAAAACTCCGCTGTGACTTTTGGGAAAACTGTCGGTACCTTCCTGCACCACATGAAACCTTAAACATTTCCCTCATTTTGATGTTGATCATGATTTAATTTTCTAATATTGATATTATTTGTATTGGAAGCATTATTGGGAGAGAGACACATGGGTTGGATGTGTCCTTTTGGGAAGAGGATTCCCACACTTTCTGCATTTCATGTTCTAATGGGAGCATGGGAGGAGATATGGCCACCATAGACAAACACTTGTTTCTTTTTTAGGTGGACCATGTGATTGATGGGATGCCATATAGTGATGATTTCCTATCCATCACATATGGAATGATTTGAGCCAACTTGATTCACAACGTTGGGGAGGAGATATTTGGAGATCTAGTCTTCATTTTGCCACTTGAGGGAAACATTATTGCTGCCCAAGATCTACACAAGCTCTACACTTATCATAATTGGAGAGGAAGACAGCGTGGGGTAGGCTAATTTTTCTACCATGATCAGATTTTCAGCCCACCTACATTGCAGGAGTTGAAGGTGGAGGAGAACTTTCTAGAGTTGCCATGTTGGGAGGTGAGTCATTTTATATGGATGATTGCTTGGGGATGGAGGATCCACTTGGGAAAGATGTTTCCCAACACATATCATCATCCATGCCTTGGGAGGAAACTCTTCAATTTTATCCTTGCAGTTGATTAAGGACAAGCGACATTTGGGAGGGGAGGATTATAATATTCCTAATTAGCCCAAGCTAATAGGAATATTCAATTTTGTTTTGCTTCCTATTTTTATGAATAAAATTGTAATGGAGGATCAATAAAACTCCTAAACCAGTAAAATAAATCAATTCTCAATGTGAACAAGGCTAAATCTGAGCTATTTTCATAAGCACACTTAAGTGTGAAAGAGATTGGATCAGTTGAACAAGTCAACCAAGACCAAATCATCAACGTTGTCTAGATGCAATGAACCTCCTAGATGCGCAATGCAGTTCTAGTTGGAGGCTACACATGTGAACAGAGCTAAATCATTGAGATGGTTTAGGTTTTGGTAGGATTTATAACTTATAAAAGGAAGAGGAGGACATCAAGAGAAGGTTGTTCATGATATGATATTTCTGAAGATATTTTCTGTTTAGACATTTCTTATTCTCTTGGCTATTTAGCAGAGAATAGTGTTGTTTAGCACTAGGGTGTTCCTAATCAGGAATCCCACCTCCTTCTTTGAGTATCTCTTGAGGGAGTCTTGCACATATTGTCCACTATCAGGCATTTTGGCCAAGCTTCATCTTCCAACTAAAACATAGATCTTGTTGAGGGTTTGGTTGTCCTTGTAATCTGCAGCAAGTGGAGGCTAGATCTGCTCAGATCTAAGCCAATCTAGTGCCTCTTTTAAGTGGGAGAGTCATCTATTCCATTTACAAGAGTGTGTTAGCTGATTGGAGCTTTAGATCTATATCTTGGCATCAGGCCAAACTGTTCTTAAATCCTACAATGTAGTCCATCTTCCTATACTGTGTTATTTGCAAAGGAGAAGCTGCAGGGAGTTTTGGCACACTTTTGGAAGAGAGATATCTAGTGTTGGTAATCTTCCTTTCACTGTGGTGATTCGTGGATTATAGATCTAATCCATGTTATATTTAGATCTGATCTGAATACCTCTTATATTTACTTCATAATTTTTGAATCATTCTGCAGATCTGCTGCTTTAGATCTCAGATCTACTCCATGTACTACATATTTTTCTAAAAACCCCAAGGGGCATTTATAGAGGAGCATTTCTAATGTACAAATATGATATAGATCTAAATTTTTGTACACAGATCTGCTCTAGATCTGAAGTGTAACATATTTATGTTCAACCCAATAAAAATAACGTTGTCAAGCTTGTTCAGTCATTTCCTATGGTTGCAGCACCTCATTCTTGAGGATTTCTTCATGTAAATTCTTCTATTTTTTGTTCTATGTTGTATGGGCTTCAATATAATCTTGATACACTGATGTAAATGACATTATTGAGCCTTCATATTGGCCTCCTGCATATATTTGACTGAACTACATTATTTTTTGAGTAGTTTTGTCACATAGTGTTACAGTCCCATTCTTGGGCATTTTTCTAAGCTGTGCTAGGTGTGGGAGACTTGTTTAACCCACCTAGAAGGATTTGTTTCTGATTCCCTCTTGGATTCAGGTCTTATATTTTCAGATCAAAGGGATCTAAGGGTTGGTTTCCAATCCTGTACATACATTTATGAAAAATGTGTTTTTCAGACATGCCTTGCTAGCATTCCCATTTTAGGGATATTACACAATGGAAGCCTACCTTTGAATTTTCCCTTACCAATTTTTAGTTTTCTTGTAAAGAAGCATATTCTTCATCTAAAAGACCTTCTTCATCATCTCCCTTTTCTTCACACTTGCAGGTGCATGTCTTTTCAATTGAAGGTTGTTTGTCCTTATTGGTTTTCTTGGATGCAACAAACGTAATTATAAGATGCAAAGTGCCCTCTTCTTCATCAAGTATCATTTCATATGCTATGAGAACTCCATGTAATTCCTCTTTGCTGATTTTTTCCATATTTGTACTATATTCTAAGACCAATACCTTTGGGTTGAATCTCCCTAGTAACGTTCTAAGAATCTTTCGTATAATAGTATTCTCGTCAACTAGCTCTCCCAATCCTTCGAGAGTATTGGTTATTTCATCAACATATTGGAAGTATGAATCAATGTTGAAATCTTCTTTCATTCTAAGTTGCTCAAATTTTTCTCTATAGATGTGAAGCTTTGCTTCTTTGACATTTGAGTCATCTGCATATATTCTCAAGCTTGTCCCATACATTTTTGGTAGTTTTACAACCCAACATCTTATGATAAGCATATTAAATAAGTCCATTGATAATAATATTCTTTTCTTTTGCATCATTTACCAAATTATTCTTACCTTGTTCATCCATGGTTGATGTAAATCCATTTTGAACATTATCCCATACTTTGTAACCTTGATCCAAGAGATAGAACTCCATTCTTCCTTTCCAGAGTGCATAATTATTTTGATTGAATAGAGGTACACCATTCTTGGTATGCTCCATAACCTCCTTCCAGTTGTTAAACTGCTATTGAAGGAACCAAGCTCTGATACTAATTGTTGGAAATACTGAGAGGGAGGGTGAATCAGTATTCCTTTCAATTAAAGAATTAGTTACTTTCAATTATTATCAGTGTTTGTAAAATGATAGCAGTAAACAAAAGGAACAAAAAGCACAAAATTTTTAAGGAGGAAACCCACTCCGGGACAAAAACCACCTAATTCTTTTCTAATAATTCTTTAATATACAACTCCAATTGAAAATAAAGCTCCAACTTCATAGAATCTAGAAAATCATTCTTCTCCAGCTCTACTGTATGGATGCTCCAATGCTCGAGATTCTTTAGTAGTCAACTGAATGGATTCCCCAACACCCAATGAGCTACAACTCACCCTAGCACCACCATACCACCCTATAGAATAATAAAATAAGAATGGACTCTCGTACCAGGGAAAATGGTCCACTTTACAATGATATAAAATGATGTAGGAGAAGAAGACAAACTAGACCATAACCCCAACTATGACACAACCACCTAATCATGATCCTAGACCTCCCGACACTGCCTCTTCAACTCTTGGAAAATAGACACTTGTACAATTTTTACAATGATGCATTTACAATGAATTAGCACAATGATACCTTTACAATGATTGTATGCAGTGCTTCCCACTTGAAGACTTCATGCGGTGAACTTCTTGTTGTTGTTCTACACCTTAGTTGTTTCTCTTGTCATGCTACCCTCTACTGCACCTTGCTTTGCTTTGCTACCCTAGAAAGTCTAGTCCTTTGCAGTCCTTGACAACACATGATCTAGCTTTTTCTTGCCTTCTAGGAGCTCGATATTGAATCTGGTGTATCTCGATTAGTTTAGATCTCCAATATGTGATTTTTGGCCCTGTAGTAGTCCTTTGAGTCTTCTTTCCAATGTCATAGGTCTGACCCAATTTGGATTATGCAGGAGAGAGTTATGCCCAATATCTCACAATATCCTAATTATGGATTGTTTTAGTAAAGAAAACTTGTACGGTGTGCCACATGTCATTGTTTCTTCATTAGGATCTAAAATTGATACAAATACAACTAAAGCCTGTGCACTATCTTCCAGTTTTTACATAATTACAATCTTATACTCAGAGAGAGAGTTATGATGAATTTCCCAAGGTCACTTTTTTGAGCTGAATTTTAGGAGCTTGCAAAAACACTTAATTCCACAGATCATATCACCGAAAATTTTGTGCACCTTTATCTGAAATTTTTATAGGAGATTCCTCAGGATTTTTGCTTCACCTCATAAAAATTTTAGCTTTTGAACCTTCGTAAAAACAATGTTAGAGCAAACATTCCACGATGACCTGTTTCAAATAGTGAAATGGGTCCTACATAAGGAGGATATGAGGATCACAATTTATATAAATGCTTAGGTTGAGAGGGGTTTCAACAAGTGAACATGGGAGGGATTTTAGGAGCTTAAAAATTAGTAATTATTGAATTTTAAATGACCCATGCCACAACCCCATGGGGTTTTAGCCCACTAACTGGGGTTACAAACTTCAAACATGAATATCTCTCAAACCGCGAAGAATTATGTGGCGTGCCATATATAAACGCAAACATCTTGACATGTAGAAACCATCAAAAGCATTATTGACCATAATATATGAATTTGGCAGGTCAAAATTCCCATGAAATATTGGGGTAGCCCCCAGTGTTGCTTGGGTTGACATCAATGACAACCACTAATAAACAAACACAATACCTGCCTATGCAGAATAATGCACAAGTGAAATTTATGCAGCCTTCCCAAAACCAATCACGCCAACCATATAACCAAGATAAATACCCTCCTAACGTGGTTAGGAAAAAAAGGAAAAACAAGACTAACAGAAATCGTGGATAGGGAGGCAACAACCAAAAACACCCTCCATGATCTCAGTCTGGAATCAACTCCAACCAAAATCAAAACCAAGAGCCAAGAAATTCCCAACAGTAGAGCAAAAGGCCACCTCTTCGAACAAACCACTCTTGTTCGATCTGTGGTGAGTATGGCCATTACAGTCACCATTATCCTGAACTCCTTGAGCTAAAGAAGTTTCAGAGTAACCGACGACAAGTGGGATCTTCTCAGCAGACAGCAGTGATGTAGGATCCTTTCCCCCATTAAGGGACAGTTAGCACTCAGCAACAAAATATCGATGACTCCGGAAAAAACAACCACGAAATCTACATGACTGATGAAGAGATGTTTTTTCAAACACGAAATCGAAATTATGAAACTCCACCAGAAACTAACACGTTAGGGGCCAATACCAGCATGCCAACATCACCTTTAACCATATCAAATATGCCTATTGAATGTCTATCGAATATGGTTAAGGGACCAACTAGGTGAGCAGGAAAATATTCCAAAGCGGCCCATAACTATAGCATCGTGGATGATCTAGCTCAATCACCCGCTGCCATGTCAACTTTGGAGGTATTGCAGTCATGCCCAAAACAACAAAAAGCCTTACTTTCTGCGTTAGGCACTATCAACCCTGCTGATACACGCCTAACGGCTTTTGATTTAGAAAAAGCCACCCCTAGGCTTCCTTTGATGGTCGCCTTTCAAATACCAATATCGGTCCAAAATATCACCATTCACTGATGTGTCATTGACGAGGGTGCATCCACGTGCATAATTTCAAAAAATGGTAGAAGTTAGGGTATCCCAAACTAAAACCATCAGTCATCACGCTTAGAGCATATGATGGTCGCCCTTCAACCCCCATCTGTCTCTACCAAAATATCCCAGTCTACTTAGCTAGAAAGATTTTCCTTATATACATTGAAGTCTTGGATGCTCACTTGAACTATAATATACTCCTTGGTTGGAGTTATATGTACACAATGTCATCCATAACCTCCTCTGTCTTCTGCACTATGATTTTCCCCCACGAGGACCGCATCATTACTGTCAGCCAATTGACGCATAGAGAAAAACGACCCCTAACAAAAAAAATGTAATTATACCCTACGTAGATAAATCCACGGATTTGCTTCAATGTTATCAAGAATTTAGCCCTAGGTAGTTCAAACCATCCTCCATCCTAGGATCATTCCTAGGATATCCCCCCTTTATACCTGATCCGTCACCTGATGTCACAGGAGATTCGGTGTGCATGATGTCCACATCAAGAACCGAAGTTGATCAGGACATAGACACAAGCAATAATGATACAGATTCCTCGGCCATGGTAGCCTCTCTAGCCTACGCCACTTCCCAAACCCATTTTCTCTACCCCCCCCCCCAGCTGGTTTTGTATCCCAGCAGGTTTTGGAAACCATGGTGTTGCCAAACATATCATTTTCAATACTAGTTTGGTATCTCAGTCCCCCTACTGGGACAAGAGCCACGCATATCACTACCATAGGGTTAAATCATCTCAGTCCCGATGTAATAATGCAGTAATACTAAAACAAAATATGAGAAATACAGAAAAGTAAATAATAAATCTATATACACATCAGAATGCACATAAATAACTGAGCCATTTTATTATATTGGAGGTGCAATAAGCAAGTAAAAAAGTGCTCAAAATATGAGACAATCAAGCCACAAGAGTAGCCTAGAATGTCCCTACAATAATATCCCAAGAGGACTGCATAACTGGTGCTCTGCTAGAAGGTAAACTGCACTGCCCCTGCTGCAACTGTAGGGACTACAACTGCCTGTAAGATAGAAATTCAGTTCTAGGAAGAATGGGAGCTCCGATGATGCTGAAATTGTAGATATGGGCTCAATGATGGATTCCCAAGGTAACTCGAGAAGGGTTTCTCAGATCTATAAGTCTAAGATAGCCTTCCCCTTAGGGCTTCACATATATGTTGTTGGGAATGTAGATATTAAGCTAGATATGATAATATGATGGCCGCAATGATGTACTATCAGATCTATGAAAGAAGGGTTGATCCATTCACTAGATCCTTGGGCTAAAAGATCAAGATTTAGCTCCTCCAATATCCTCCACTGAAAATAGCTTCTAAATGAACAAAATATTTAGAAAATTGCACTGTCAGAGAGGAAAGCTCTTTAGCCTACTGCTAGATATGGAAAATCAGCTCTTGAGTGATGGAAACAGTAGATCCAATGTGAGGAGGTTATCCCTCCTAGGATTTCCACCTGAAATACTGGAAACTTCCTTCCTCCAATATATCTACAATACTGAACTGCGCAATCCTTGAAGGCATTGCTGCTGCAAGGAGGTAAAACCCAATGGCTTGAATGTCAGATGTAGATCTACTGCTCCTAAAAGGCTAGATTTGAAGAACAAGGTAGTAGGATGAATCATCCACTAGTTTCCTAGCTGAATGCTACAAACAACCTCCTAAAGATGGCACTAATGCCTGATATGGAATGAAGAACAATCCTCTTCCTTAGAGATCACTCAAAGGGAGAGGTGGGATTCCCACTTGGGAACACCCTGCAAACTCTGCTAAATATCCTAAGTCTACATATAAATTTCCTAAAAAAAATCTAGATCTAAACAGATCAAGAAATGAATAATCCAAATCATGCCTTCCATTATGCCTTCACCTTCATTATATGCATGAGCCTTCCATAGCTTGGGCCCACTCCAAATATGCACTGTACATGTGGAAAAAGTTAGCATGTTTGACTGCACTATTGATCCATGCCCTCCATCATGTTCATATGGGGTGATCACCCTCTCCATCATGCATGCATTAAATGCACCACTTCCTCCACTATCTTATTATAAGTGCTTAATGATCTTCTTTGAATGCATTATGATCTCAGTTGACCTTATAAAAAATCCATATGATTTTATATTTAATATCCATGATATATTTGAATATCTCATCCTCCATAATATATCTCATAAATGAGACAGGATTTCTATTAATAGAGCTGCTCCACTACTCCATGGTTTAGATCTTGATCTGGAATATCCACATTCACACATTAAAAGTGGATTTTATTCATCTTTGAGTTTTGTGGGTCCCTACACCATTTTGTTTACTTAATTTATTTTAAAAAAAAAGGAATCTAATATTCCAAATATGATATAAAAATTTGGGAATATTACACCCAAGGAGGCCCCACCCGTTCAGGAAATGGTCGAAAACATCACCGCAATGCAAATTCCCATTGATAAACCGATTATTACGGCTAAAGAAACCAAGAAGAGAGAAAAAAAGATGGAAACTCCCACCATACAACAGAATCACCAGTTTACGCCATATGCGACGTAATAGGTCACCCTACCCATATCTTCCCAGAGCTGGACGAATTAAAACCACTCCTCGGCTCTGAGGTAGACATTGCAACGCCGCGTTCTCGTAAAAAGGAACCTGCTATTACACCATTTTTTGGTCATCTAACATATTATCATTAGATGGACCCAAGTACACCATGTAAGACCAATTTTACCCTAAGTAAAATTGCATTCACTATGAAAATAACTTAGTAAACCACATTTATTAAGTTGTTTATGGTCTAAATAGGAAACCCCATGAGGAAATATTAAATAAATCTACATTTGTTTGATTTTCCTCAAGGAATAATTAGTGTTGGCGAAGAAACAGGTCTCGCAGGCAAGACCTAGGTTCAGAGATTGGGGCCAACAAGGGAATCTGTTGTAGTCTAGAACCACGCCGACATTGTCACCCTACTCCGAAGAGCAGAGAGTCTCACCTGAGGCATGCTGCGACCACATGCAAAAGGGGAGTAGATCGATAGTGGTGGAAGGATCCGCAGTTCATGATTAATATAGAATTGATTGCATAAATATCATTGTACACGCGGGAACATTTAGAAGATTGAGCAGATACTAAGCAATAAAATTTTAAGACATCACAGACATCATGCATGCATGTAACTCATGTAATCAGACAACAACCTGCAAGTATATTGATAAATTTCAGCCGGATCCACAGTTACATTGCTTCCACAGGAAGAGCTTACAATTTTGTTACAGATGTCTTATAGGATAGAAAGATAGATAATAGAAGCCTAGGAACTACAAATATATCATGCTCGGAATAGATCTCCTCTATAGCATCCGCTCGATCCTCTTCAGTCGCTCTGCATTCGTCTCCTCTTTCGGCCAGGTGACAGCTATTTATTCACCCGCCATCGCAACTGCTAGTTCCTCTTGCATTCTTCTTTAGCTACTTTTGGGTTCTCTCTTGTTTTCTATGAGTTTTTCTCTCCGTCCTCTGTTGTATCTTCTCTTCATCTGCACCTATCTGCATCAGCTTCTTCAGCTATCTCATGTTCCCCCGCAACCTCGGTAGCTCCGCTACTCACTGTAGTTGTGGCTTGGTTGCAACTGCCATGTGTCAATCCGCAACCCAAAAATATGCTCTTTATTCAAAACTCAAAACAAGGGCCCCAACAGGCCCTAACCACAGTTTCTTAACTCATCCCGAGTCAATCAAAAATCACTGTCTCTATTTCCATCACCCCACCGGACCCTGTGCCCTGTTCTTGCTGTGCACCTTCAGTCTGCTGCCCAAACAAGGGCCCCAACTCTGGGACCTTGCTAAACGTTGAAGACTTAAGCTCATTGAAGGTTGACACAGCTTGCTACCACCCCTATAATAATGCATCTGTCTTTGCGGAGATCTTGGTGACATCTGCCTCCCCGACGGGCGCCGGTACAGTCCTGAACTGTCAGCTGATTTGGGTTTCGGCCTCTGTGAGTAACTGCTGCATTGTCTTGGCACTGAGTTGGAGGGGATGGCAGATCTCTCAAATTTCTTGTTTTTCCATTGCTGAGCTGGCCTCTGTTTTCTGGATCTAGACCTCCAGAGAATCTGCCTGAGCGTATAGCTGGTCTAGCTGCGAGGGGTTCGTGGCATCTTGAATTTCTTTCAAAAGTTGCTGCAACTGCACTGAAATAGGCTGATTTTTTACCGTAAGGGTCGTCGAGCATTCTTGGAGACCTTTAAGGAGGTCATAAGCATCGCGCGCTATAGAATTGAGAGTTTCTTGCATCTGGGTGACCTGGCCCTGTTTCTTTGTAATTTGTGCTGAGTAGACTACCTTTGGATAGGGCAGTGTTGGCCCTACTGCTAACGCTACTTGGAGCTCTGCATTTTCCTTATGGAGGTTAGTGAACACTATTCTAAGGTGGAGGGCCCGCTCCAAGATATCTGTCTCTTATACATCTGCAGGAATCCGAGTGTGGTGAGCCTCGACGGCCGGCCATAGCCCTGTAAACACCCTGGCCACTTCGTTTATCTAACCCTGTAGCTGCCCGTGTGCCGCTGTCAGCTATTCGCGCTGTTCAGTAAGCACGGTGATCTGTTGTTATTGCTCTTCGCACCTCTGTTGCAGTTTGGAATGAATCTTTTCCGCCTGCTGGGCTGCCCTCTGAATAAAGTGGTACAGCTAAGCTGTACCCCACGTCTCCAAGTTGGCGACCCCTGAAGCACTTTGATCTGGTCATCGTTCCTGTAGGGGTTTCCCACTGGCAACTGATCGAGTGGAGTGCTCCTGATGGGATGGCGACGGGGTTTGATGAGGTGTCGAGTCGTCCATATTCAGGTCTGGCCACTCCTGCTGATCTGTCTGGATGGCCTGTGGAGATAGGGTAGGCTCAGGCTATGGCTCAGCCGTGTCTGCAAAAATATGTGCCATCTCCATAATTATATCAGAAAATGAGACTTGGGGGTCCCCAGCGGGGTTGACCGGTGGCACTGTTGCAGTAATTGAGTCAACCTCTGCCCCTTGGTCCCCATTAAGTAGATCTCGGATGACTGGGTCTGACACGGTGGCAGATGAGTTGGATGGTGTGGATGAAGTGGTAGGTGGAGGTGGAGGTGGGATGGTACGTGGTGGTGAAAGCTAAATGTTGATGAACTCCGAGGGGTCAATGGGAGGTGGAGGTGGAATCTCTCCTATTGCCCCTGTGTCAACGACTAGTTTTTCCTGTATAAGCACCCCTGGACTCGGTGGCCGAGGCAGATCCTCCTCAGTGAGGTCCACCACCGGACTCGACTCTATGGTTCGGGCCCTCTTGACCTGAGGAGCGTCTAAGGGGTTTGTGGGCTTGCTCTTTGCCCCTATTGGGGTAGCCATTGGACTTGGTGAAGTAAATACAACATTAGGGATGGGGGAGGTGATGGAAGTCGTGTGGAGAAGCGAGGTGGAGTGAGAAAGATGGAACTCAAAGAAAAGAGGAAAAGGAGTGGCACTGCTAGAGACAACCCGGGCCACTTCATTGAAGCTATGTACCTGAGTGTTTAGGTGGCGAATGAGGGGGCTGAGCTGCACGGTGGAGTCCTTTTGTGCTGCCTCCGTTTCCATTTCGCCAGGCCGTTGCTGTGGTGGCATCTAATCAAAATTGTATGTGGGTACCCCACTTCGGATTTCCATCATGATCCCCAGCCACGAACAAAATTCATTATGGAAGGTTGTGTCTTCGAGCTGGAACTTCAGCGGCCGCATGTGAAATCTCTCCTCCGGCACGCAAGTAGGTCAGAGGAAGGTATGCCTGTGGCTGACCCCGAACCATACTTGCTCACTGTACTCGTCCAGAAAATTCTTGGGCACCCTCTGCTGGCCTGCTACTACATCTGTCATTAAACTATACCAACTCCGAAATGCCTCTGCGTTGACCTCTTTGGTGCTGGGATCACCTGACACCTTCCACGAGACGAACTTCATTGCTAGAGGTTGGCCCTCTATTATTTCTACCGGTATCCTGACGAGGGGAGTGTGCCACTTCCACATGGAAAATGCAACTATCAAATGCCCATAAATGAACCTTGTGGCCCTCTTGTAATTGTCTTCACACACGTCGAACAACTCCTTTAGCAGGAAGGAGCACCAGTTCAACTTCGCCCCCTGGACACAGTGCTCTGCAATGGAAATAGTATCCAGGGTACCTTCTCCCTTCATGTAGTGCCTCATTATATTACTGGCAATGAGGTAGCATGTGAACTTGATTTCGGGCTTGTTGATAAGCTCCATCTTCGCTCCCTTTCCTCCCCGACGTGTGCCATATTTTTCATAATAATCTGCATCTCCTGACTTCTTTGCTCATTTGGAAGTGGGTTGACATGCAGATGATACATTTGGGCCGTTATGTGAAATCCCTCTAAGCCGGTGGATATCCTCGGCATGGATTGGAATCTCTTTATTCAACCACAATGACTCTTTTGGATGCAGCTGAGTAAGAACTTGGTGCACTGCATGGCTAGTCCTATTGTCCCGAATACTGGGAGATTTATTAAGTTTAGAAGGGGGGATTGCTGTAGGCCTCGGAACTCTAGAAAAATTATATTCACTGAACACCTAGCTTCTGTGGTCTAATATTCCATATACACCTACCATTTAAGTGCTGGGAACTCGAAAGAGTCTGTGAGGTTCTGTCTATGAGGGCAGCATTGTCGTATTTCCCGACGAGGGACTCTGTTTTATGAATTCTACTATCGAGCTGTGGTTCTACGAGTGCTGGGTTGACTTTTGGCATCTTCGCTCGGCATTGATACACTTGTAGAATTGGTCTTGGCATCTTCTCTCAGCTTTGTTCTTCTGGATACTTCTGCTACTCTGGTTCTGCTCAAATTTCTAATTCTAACTTCTTCGGTATTCTCGTGCTTTTTTCCATGTAGGTTATGTAATTACCTGGCACGAGTGAGGTTGATGAGACCCCATAACGAGTTAATTCTTGCTGGCATTCTTCTCGGTGATAATCGTGTAATCAATCGCCGACTGAGGTGTATTCTAACATCTGCTGACGGTGGCCTAGGGAAATGGGTGGATGCGACGCCTGAGGTTCCTTTTAATTATGGAAAAATGATTATTGCAAGGTTACTTCTAATTATGGAAATTTATGCTGCAAATCTAGGCGATCCTATGGACTGACACAAGTACTAACTAAAATGATATGGACTGACACTGACACATTTTCTGATCCTACGGAGATGACATGCTGGACACGCCCCTCCCCGACCATAGTCGGTGGAGGCGCGGTCCCTGCAAAATAGCGGTTATTGATGACCTATGCATGGACAATGAACACTACCTATGCTCATCCCAGTTGCGAGAGATTTTATTCAACTACGCTTCTCTACGGCTTCTCTCGGTTGCGAGAGTTATTAATGAAAGGTGAAAGAAACTTATTCATGGTAGGGCTTCAGGCATGCGCCATTCACCCACCCAGGTAAAACAATACCGTCGAGTTGAGCCAACTGAACGGCTCCGGAATCCCTAATATCGACCACAAAATAAGGTCCCAACCAGTGCATCTGCAGTTTTCCCGGAAACTTCTGAAACCTCCTATCATAGAGGAGAACCTTTCCTCCAAGATGGAACATTTTGTTCTTGATGTGGCGATCATGCCACACCTTTTGCCTGTCCTTCTAAACCTTTTGGTGAAACTCGGCCAGGAACCGGGCCTCGTCCAGTTATTGTAATTCATGGAGGCACTCCTGTAGCGATTCCTCTTCCGAAAAATATAGGGATGTGGAAATTAAAAGACTTGGTGTGGTGAACTCGACGGGAATCACAGCTTCGCGGCCATACACCAGCTAGAACGGTGTTTGATTGGTAAAATGCTTCACCGTAGTCCGGTAGGCCCATAGTGCAGCTGGCAACCGCTCATCCCAATCATCTCGCTTGGCATTGCAGATCTTCGTCAAACCCTTTTCGAGGATTTTGTTGAATGCCTCAATAATACCATTGGCCTGTGGATGGTACGGGCTGCTTTTGTGATGTTGGATCATGAAGGTTTCCAGCAGCGATTTGACCATTTCATTAATGAAGTGCGTACCTTGATCATTGGTTAAGCTCTATGGGTAGCCAAACTTGCTGATGATGTGTTCAAAGATGAACCGAGCTACTATATCGGTCTTACAGTCCCGTACTGCCACTGCCTCAGCCCACTGACTGAGGTAGTCGATGGCGGTAATGATGTACTGGGCCTTGGAGTGCCTGGCTATCAGGGCTATGGGACCTATGAAATCGATAGCCCACTTCTCAAATGACCGCAACACATGCACCGGGTGTAGTGGGAGCTCGTCCCTGTGAGAGGGCCTCCCCATTCACTGATAGACATCGCATCTCTTAACAAATGTCTTACAATCGACATGGACCATCAGCCACCATAGTCTAGCTTGGAGCACCTTCCTAGCAGTGGGTTTCGCCCCCACATGCCTACCTACAACACCGCTATGGCACTCCCACATCACGACGTCACATTCATGGTCAAATATACATCTGCGCAAAACCTCATCAAGGACCAATTTATACAACTTCCCCACAATCAGTTGGTATTCAGCAGCACGGAAGAACAAGTGCCATTTCTGGAGTGGGGTGTAGTGTTGAGGGCACTGCCCCGTGGTCAAGTAAGTTGTGATGTTGGCCAAATAATCCGGTATGGCTTTGACTCAAAAAAGATCAGCATCCGGCAGCTGATCATCGAGAGAGCCGTCATTCTCCCCCGTTTCCAACCTAGATAAATGATCGGGCCCGACGTTCAACCTCCCAGGCTTAACGATCACTTTGAAGGTGAATTCTCTGTTAGAGTAGAATCCATCGACAAATCCATCCTTCCAAAACGGGCTTATTGACGAGGTACTTTAATGCGGAGTGATCCGTAAAGAAATTGAACTTACCTCCTAGAAGGTAGTGGCGAAACGTTTGGAGCGAGTACACCATTGCGAGGGCCTCCCTATCCGTGGTGGTGTAATTCCGCTCTGAATTAGACAGTTTGCGGCTGACGAAGTAGACGGGGTGGTCAACTATCGTCTCCCCTGGTTGCGCCAAGACAGCCCCAAGTGTGATACTGGAAGCGTCTATATGCACGTGGAACTGTTTATCCTAATCTGGATGAACCAGAATGGGTGCCATTGCAAGCTTCTCCTTCAAAGTGTCAAGGGCCATCCTACAGTCATCCGTCCACTGGAACACTTCTGACTTCCGTAGTAACTTTTCCAGAGGAGCAGTGATCTTCGCATAATTTCTAATGAACCGTCTGTAATAACCCGTGTGCCCGAGCAGTGCCCACAACTGTTTCACTGTTTTTGGGGCTTCCATGTGGACGATCACAGCTACCTTAGCGGGGTCAACCCAGACCCCTTGCTTTCATACCACATGTCCTAACAGTGTTCCGAAGGGAACCACGAAGATACATTTCTTCAAGTTCAAGGAAAACTGCAACTGTCGACACTGATCAAACATGATGCGTAGCAGGGTGGCGTGGTCTTTGAGCAAGCTGTAGACGGTCCAATTGTCCATGTAGACTTCCAGGAACTTGTGAATATACTCCTAGAAAGCAATCATGACGATCCGGGAAAACACAGCGGGGGCGTTCTTCAACCCAAATGGCATCACGTGGTATGCAAACGAACCCCACTCGGTGGTGAACATCGTCTTCATTTTTTCCTCTTCCGCAATGCGAACTTGATGGTAGCCCGAAAATCCATCAATGAAGGAGTAGGCCTCATTCCCCGTAGCATGGTCCAACACTTCATCGCTGAATGGAGTGGGAAAGGGATCATGAATGCAGGCGTTGTTTAAGCTACGTTAATCCACACAAACATGGATTTCTGACTTGTCCTTCTTATTCTAAATGATGATGGGACTCACCCACTCTGCTTCTTCCACAGGGAAGATGAGACCTACTGTCAGCATTTTATCGATCTCCATCTTGACTTTTTTTTCCTTGATCCATGGGTTCAACCAATAAGGTCGATGCTTTACGGGCCTGGCGTCTGGTTTCAGCACAATACGCATTTCTCCGAGGCCCCTTTTGATGCCTTTTAAGTCTACAACCGATGAAGGGAAGAGATCTTCGTATTCTTGGAGGAGGCTGAAAATTTCCTTTGTCGTCTCCTCATCCCAATAGTCCCCAACCATAGCCGGTTTGGGTTTTTCCTTCATGCTGATGTTTAGCTTCTTTGTCTTCAACAGGATTATATGGACGCCTTCAGTGGTCAGCTCTTCTTTGATGTTCCGCTCGCCTTCCTTCTCTTCAAACTATAGGTGCCTTAGGTCCTCCAGACTATCATCGTCTGGATCTCCGTCGATCCGTTGGCAAGCCAAATCACGCCTGCCCTCCAGATGTAATGCTAATGTGCTCTCGTTAGTCCCCGAATCACAGAGAAATAGTACCCCCTTGATAGCCTGTAATTCCTGAGACACCATCTCTATCTCTCCTTCGAAGGAAAAGCACCGAACAAATTTGTTCGCGACTTCCTGCTAGGAGTTGGTTCCTCTTTTTCTCTCTTCCTCTAAGTACCAGGCATGGGGGATGGTATCTAAGGAGTGGAAGAACCGATGCACCCACAGCTCTTCCGGGCACCCTATACTTTGCCACTACTCCTCACAGGTTTTCAAGTGGTCCCTTGGGTTGAAAGTCCCTTGCTACCTGTGCCTGCTTCGAGGGCCTTCGTCTTCTTTGAACCACGCCCTCAAAGCCTCTGCCACACAACTCCACCGCGATAGGGTGTTGCGGTGATTTTTCCACCACCTAGCTAAAGTGGACTATAGTGCTACGTCCAAAAGTGGTATCTTGCTCCCTTCTGGTACTGTGTCTTCTACCTTTGCAATGAAGGTAGTTACGGCTTGCATGTTGGACAGGGTGGGGTACTCCCTGATCTTAGTGTCAATCCAATGGACTCTGGAAATGTTGGAACATCTCCGCGTGCTGGTCTCATATCCACCCTGCTGCCAGCCTTCCCAAGCTATTTCCGATCCTAGCTCCGAGCTCTGGACACTGCACCAACTGACAGAGCCGGTTGCGGTCAGGTTAATATATTCCTCCCGCTTCCCTGCTGTCATCTGATAGAGGTTGTCCAACATCTGAGTATCCTCCCGGGTATCCATAGTTTCTGTATATCTTGGGCCTTGATACGGGTTGAGAGGCTGAGTGAATCGAACTTCTCTGTCTTCAAAAATCATCAGCTCCTTTTTAAGGTCGATGATGGCATAGTTCTCAAAATCCCAGTCAATTCCTAGCAATTCAGGGTAGGGATCCTTATCTCCCATAATATCAATGACCTCAAAGTCCGTGTAAGTATTTACCCCTGCAATGTTGACCTCGACACCTTCGAGTCGACCGATTGGCACAATGCAGTACTGGTTCGCCATCCTAAGCTGGATTGGTGAGTAGGTCAGCCAGGGCCACCGAAGAGCCTCCCATGTCTTTCGCGGCAGGATATTGACGTTAGATCCTATATCAAGCATGGTGTCGTTGATATGAAATCCCGTAACCTGCGTGTTGAGCCAGAACTCTTTTCCCGTTCTTTGCTTGTTTCTCTTGACCCGCTGTACATACTGGGGTGCTTTATTCAAGGGTTCCCTAGGCCCTCTGTTCCCCTACAGTACGTCCTCCAAGGTATGCTTGAGCTGCTCCCGCATCGAAGCATTGTCAACAATCTTGAGGAATAACTGGAGCCATTCCTCAATCAGGGCCCCCGTGGCGCTTTGTTCCCTGGGATCGGTCGTCATGGGTACCTCAAGGCCTTTAGCTCCCCCCAGTTGAGCAAATGTCTCCACCGTCTCCTGGAAGTACTTATTTTGTATGTCCAGCCGGATCATTTGTTTCAGGGAGGCGGGCCGGATCCCACGTAACGGCTCCTTCTCACAAGCATCCTCCCCCATATTCTTTCCTCCTTGTGTCACAATAGATATGTTTTGCATGGCCAGAGTTGCGGTTCCCCGAGGTTCAGAATTTACCAGATTCGTGCCCCTCTGTCATACTCATTCCTCCCAATTTTTGATAAGTTCAGGGCAATCCTCTGTCGCATGGGTGTTCACGCAGCACTAGGAACACCATGGGCACCTAGGAAGGGGGCATTTCTAGGCCACGTGACCCTCCTGGTCACAGTTGTAGCATTCTAGCGAACCCCGTCCCCCTGCGTAGCCTCCGCGCATTCTGCCTCCTCTGCCTCTGGAAGCTTCATTCACCCTATAGGCGGGTCAGTCCAATTGGTCTTCCAGTGCATCGAGAGCTCAACACTACTCTATCTTGTGAGTCATGGAAGCACAAAACTCACAGTATACGTTGTTTCGGACATTGGAATACTTTTGCAATATTGGGCATGTCCTAGGTTGATGACCCATCGTCCGACAGATTTCACAATATTCTGTGACGGTTTGGGTTGGTTGAGGTGGGAACCCCTCATATGGTGGTTGTGGCTGATAGACTCCTTGCGGATTCATCAGCGTGCCACCCCCACTAGGTGGACCCCCTTGTATTGCCGCAATTAAGGGTCCCACACCCGAGCCATGCAACCGGGGACACTCAGTTGCCACGTGCCCTTCGACCAGGAAATGAGTGCACCAAATGTTCGGCATGGCTGGTCTTATAGGTTGCATCTCCTTAAGTTTCTCAGTCATACTGGAAATCTAATGTTGCAATCACAATAAGGAAGGATCCTGCGGGGCTAGCCCTCTGTGATATTCCTGATGGTAGCCCACCATTGCCTCTATCTTCATAGCTTGCTCCAAAGCATCCTGCAAGTTATCGATCTTCTGATGGGTGAGGGGGCTTCGTGTCAAGGGAAGAAGAGCCTTGATGAACCAGTCCCTCTGATGGTTTGGGTCAATCGGGTAGCTGAGTTTCCCGATTGCGTCCTTGAACCTATGCATCAGCTCCCATGCAGTCTCTCCCTCTTTCTACTTAATCTCCCAGAGCTTGGACAGACCCTGCTGGTCTGTTTGGGGAAGCTTAAATTCTCGGACAAAATCTCGCTTGACGTCTGCGATTGCTGGATTTGGGTCGGCCTCTTACCACTTTATGAACCATCATTGAGCCCTTTCTCTGAGTGTGGTTTGGAATTATATTAGCTTCCCTGCGTCTGGCGTCTGCCTAGCCCTCCATATGGCTTCACAAAGATACTAGTGTTGTTCCACATCATCGTTACCTCGGCCAGAGAATTCTGGATACCGGGTGAATGACCCAGCCATACTTACTTGCGAGGGGGGTGACTAGAATAAACCCTCCAGGTCCTGTCTGGGTGACTATACCACTATGAATAGCAATACTACTAGTAACGCCACTATGAACGTGTGTCGCTGCCGACAATGAACTGCTGTGCGATCGACTTAATGCTTGTAACTTAACAAAAATATTACTTAAAGGTTGATAGAGTACCAGGGGAAGGTAGGGATCCTTATCGTTCATACTTGGGGAAGTAGGAGTACCTGGAGATATGAATGTCGTCCATTCTTGAAATAACTGTTGCATCACGACGTACCATTTTCCATCAGAACCTTCTTCGGGCTGCACACCTGCATCTTCTTCATCAGACGTCGTCTCCATCTTTCTCCTAGCCAAGCTCTCATGCACACGTCGCACTCCCACAGTGGTCCCTTCCCTCTCCAGGGTATCCGCCTGCATGTCCATATTTCCTCTCCTCTGAGGTGCCTCCTCTTGATTCTTCCTATTGTTCCCCCGTCGTTTCAACTCCCGCATCACCCTTTCTCACCACCTGTCGGCAATTTGCGCCCTCCGATGTGCATGTCGCTCCCTCAACCTCCTCATGGCCTCAGCATCCATTCCCCCACTCCCCTTATTCACACTTCATGTGGCATATGTCCCTTTGGCCCTTCCCCCAACACTGGAGGTTTACGCTTCCATGCTTGATTTTTGGAATTCCATAAGCCCTTCGTCCACCATCAAGGCCTTAATCCACAATGGAATTTCCTTAAACAGCTTCCCTCTTAGCCCAGATCGGAAGATAGACTCGGCCTTAGAGAAGGATTGGTAGCACTCTGCGGCAAACTCCACAATATACCCGTCCAAAGTAGTCGCTACCCAGAAATCCACAGTGCAGGTCAACTCAGTATCCAGCCGATGCAGGGCCACCAGATCTCTGTGAACCCACTTGCATTGCATCTTCTACGAGTTATCCCTAGGCAGCTTGGTCTGCAACCTCCAAAACCAATTATAGAGGTCGCTAGGGAATTTTCCCCAGAGGATCTCGTAGGTATCACTGCTGGAATCCGAGAAAAGAAAGAGATCCTTGAGCACCTTCTCTTTTTGATTCGTCAGCTCTGCTTGCTGAGTGATAAACTGGTTCAGATGGTTACCCCACCATCTCCATATTTCTCCTTCGAATACCCTCGATACCATGATCTATTTCCCCTCATAACGTGTAGGGTCCCAACAACGGAACCATTTGTTAGCGAAGAAATAGGTCTCACAGGCAAGAACCAAGTTCAGAGATTAGGGCCAACAAGGGAATCCATTGTATTCTAGAACCACACTAGAATTTTCACCCTACTCCGAAGAGCAGAGAGTATCACCCGAGGCATGTCATGACCACATGCAAAAGGGGAGTAGATCGATAGTGGTGGAAGGATCCAAAATTCATGATTAATATATAATTGATTGCATAAATATCATCGTACACACAGGAACATTCAGAAGATTGAGCAAATACTAAGCAATAAAATTTTAAGACATCATAGACATCATGCATGCATGTAACTCATGTAATAAAATAGCAACCTGCAAGTTTATTGATAACTTTCAGCTGGATCCACAGTTACATTGCTTCCATAGGAAGAGCTTACAATTCTGTTATAGACATCTTATAGGACAAAAAGATAGATAATAGATGCCTAGGAACTACAAAGATATCATGCTCAGAATAGATCTCCTCTGCAGCATCTGCTCGATCCTCTTTAGTCGCTTTGCATTCATCTCTTCTTTCGGCCGGGTGACAGCTATTTATTCACCTGCCATCGCAACTGCTAGTTCCTCTTGCATTCTTCTTCAGCTGCTTTTGGCTTCTCTCTTGTTGTCTATGAGTTTTTCTCTCCGTCCTCTGCTGTATCTTCTCTTCGTCTGCACCTATCTGCATCAACTTCTTCAGTTATCTCCTGTTCCCCCGAAACCTCGGTAGCTCTGCCACTCACCGTAGTTGCGACTTGGTTGCGACTGCCATGTGTCGATCCGCAACCCAAAAATCTACTCTTTATTCAAAATTCAAAACAAGGGCCCCAACAATTAGTTAAACAACAGTTTAATTAATATTCATGGTTATATTTAACCCAAAACAATGAAATTAATTAGACAAATCATAATTTATCTTATTATTTTCTAAAGAATAATTATTTAAACCTTATTTAAGTAATATTATTTGTTAAATATGACTAAATCACCCATAAATAATTAAATAAATCATTATTTATTTGATTATTACTCAACCACATCCTTAAAATGATAAATAAATCATTTATTTATTTATTATTTACAAATAAAGGGATTTGACCCAAGTCAAATTCCTTTTCCCTCCAACAAATATAATAAAATATTTCATAAAAGTTGGATCTTGATTTGGTTAATAATATTTTAATTATGCACCAATATCTCGACTAACTCAATATTTTGTTATAAATAGAAGGGTTTTCCCATTCATTTACCACCTTTTGTTGCCTAAAGATCACTCTAGATCTATACTTTTGGTCTGACTATTGATCCACCTTCATAGTCATATTTTGCTACCATTTTTGTCTGGGTTTTCTACACCATCAAGAGAGAGAAGTTTTAGACTTGAGGTGCTGAAGACTTACAAGAACCCTTCCCATTGAGGAGAACTGGTAACACCCTTCTGTGTTTTCCTCACAGGTGCCCTTAATACAAAATTCATTCAACATATTATTGTCTTGTCTATTGGATGCATGGAGTAAATCTTGTTTTTTCTACTGCTTAATGTGTCCTAATGCATAGATCCATATTTTTGTAGCATTTATCTTGATCACCTAACTGCAGATCTGCGGACATTGGCAGCCATCTTTGCTGTTAGGGTTGTTGGTTATGCACAGCTAAAGTGGTATTTTTTCGTACGCTTGGAATTAAGATTCATACTAACACCTGCCACCAAAGGTAAAGGCAAAGCATTGAGTACCAATCACGCATGCACTATCTACAGCAATTATGGGCACTATACCCATCATTGCCCAGATATTTCTTGATATAGGTATGCCTTAAATTCCGTAGAGCGATCCTATCAATAGGATTCCCCCACCCAGTCTTTTGTAGATGAACCTCATATCATCCTATACCTACAGGAGGAATGATAGGCACCAGAAAGACCCCCAATCCTACCCCCTCCTATCATACATTGCACATTGTGCGATGAACTTGGTCACTTCATCGAAGAATGCGCAGCACTAGAAATCATCCGCAGATGGTATCCCATAAAATGGGTTTATTACGTCGGCTTACGGGCAGCAAAATTCACATGTCCTTTATGCGCCAACAACCACCTTCTGGAAAGTCGTCACTATGTCCCCCAATTTCAATTAGTACTCGCTATTTTTCTCTCATATATAGTCCGCCTCTCTCGATAAAATGGCACCGACTTGGAATCCATAAACATCTTGACAACCCAAGAATATGTGATGAGCATATCCATCCTATTCTTGTTAGCTGAAAAGCGACCAATTAGGGAACCCCCAGTTACCCCCAACCGCTCTTCGCAGAGAATACCAACATGTGCGTTATGCAAAATTCCCAATCACATGGTTTCCATTTCCCCTGATTTAGCAGCATTACGATGTTGGTACCTTGTTAGACCACAAACTGAGCATGATGGGACCCCCATATCTAAGCTATTTTCCCCAGTATGTCAGGGCAATTACTGTGGACAAAACTATACCTCTACCCCATGAGTTCTTCCCCTCATTGATATGATTAATACAATAGGGAAGAAGCAGGACGATGAACTCAAATGATATATAAAGTACATCACCCCTAGGCCTGTTGGGTGTGGAGCCTGATTATCTTGTTTACTTTGTATCATAGCATTGGACCCCTATACCTTAAACAGGGTGGCAACACCGCCTGTAAATTAATCGTTGTCGTGGGCGGTCCATGGGGGGCGGCAGCGACTTTGTCGGCCCCACAGCGGGGGGTTTCGGGGGCAGCACCCCTTAAGCTAAAAACAAATGTAAAATTGCCTTGTAAAAGTATAGTAATTTCAAGTCAATCTGGGCTGTTCATTAGGAAAATTATCTGACAGTAGAAGTTATGTTTAGTTTAGGGTTTTTTTTGCCCTAGAAGGCAACCCCTCGCTTTTATGAGGGTATTGTATTGCGACTGTGTATTGTATGTGTATTCTCGGAGTGAGAAACAGAGAGGGAGACTGTGAGAGAGAACAGAGGATATTACAGCGGATATGCTGTAGGTTGTGTCTCTTCATTTTGCTGGATAATAGAAAGGAAGGACTGGCTGTTTAGGGTGGACGTAGCCCAAACTGGGTGAACCACGTGTATCTGTATCTCTCTGGTTTTATGTGTTTTGTGTGCTTGTATTTTCCGCATATTTTATGTGTTGCATTTCTCCATAATATATAATTTACTAACAACTGGCATCAAAACCGAAGGTATATTTAGATGATAAAATCGCAGGAAAGAAGGGTTCCTGGTTCGAGTGGGAGAAATGGCGGAAGATGGTAAGTTTAGGGTCAAGAAATTTAATGGCCAAAACTTCTTGCTGTGGAAGATGCAGATGGAATATTATCTGTATCAGAAAGATCTGTAGCTACCATTGAGCGGAAAAACAAAGAAGCTAGCGGCCATGACAGACGCGGAATGGAACATTCTCGATAGAAAGTCCCTCGGAACATTATGGTTCTGCCTTGCAGCATCAGTCGCCTTCAATATTTCGAAGGAAACAACAACAGAGGGTTTGATGCAGACGTTGGCTAAACTATATGAAAAACCCTCGGCCTCAAACAAGGTATTTCTTATGAAATGATTATTTAATATAAAGATGTCGAAAGGTGGATCTGTTGCAGACCATTTAAATGATTTTAATATAGTTACCATTCAGTTAAGTTATGTAGGGGTAAAATTTGATGATGAAGTTAGAGCTCTGTTATTATTGTGCTCATTGCCAGAGAGTTGGAATGGTTTAGTAATGGCCATTAGTAACTCTGTCTCTGGATCTAGTACTTTAAACTTTGATGAAGTTTTCGGTGCTATCCTTAGTGAGGAAATGCGACCGAAAAGCTCCGATGAGACATCGGGTAATGCTTTGAGTGTAGGGTCTAGGGGAAGAAGAATGGAAAGAGGAAAGAGCTCAAGATATCGCAGTAAATCAAGGAAAGGCAGATCCAAGTCCAGATTGGGGATAGTGTGCTGGAAATGCGGAAAAAAGGACACCTAAAGAAAGATTGTAGATCTCGAAAGGGAAAAGAAGGAGATGCACAACAAAAAAACAATCATGAAGCAAATGTTCTTTCTTTTGAAAATGTTACTGATTCTTGGGTTGTAGATTCAGGGGCTTCATTCCATGCCACACCTGATAAGAAATATTTTCATGACTATGTTCAAGGAGATTTTGGACAAGTTCGTTTGGGTGATGATAAACCCTGTAAAATTGTTGGAATGGGTAAGGTTCTTGTAAAACAGCAGAATGGAAACCAATGGCTATTAAAGGAGATAAGGCATGTTGTATATCTAAAGAAAAATCTGATTTCAACAGGGCATTTAGGCGGTGAAGGTTGTGTGACAAATTTCACAGATAAAACTTGGAAGGTCACCAAAGGATCCCTGGTAATAGAAAAAGGAGAAAAGGTTGGTACATTGTATTTATGAAATGGTATTTCTAACTCTGTTAATGCTTTAACTTCCAAAGGAGTAAATGCAACATTATGGCATCATAGGCTCGGACACATGACTGAGAAGGGGATGAAGATTCTTCACTCAAGAAATTTGTTGCTAGGTTTGAAGAATGTTGATTTGGATTTCTGTGAGAATTGCATTTATGGAAAACAGAAAAGAGTCAAATTTCTCAGAGTTGGGAAAGAAAAGAAGAGAAAAAAATTAGAGCTTGTGCATATAGATGTATGGGGACCTACTCAGGTATCATATCTCGGTGACTCTTGTTATTATGTTACTTTTATTGATGATGCAACTACAAAAAACTGGATTTATTGTATTCAGAATAAATCTGATGTACTTGATACTTTCAAGAAATGGAAAGATTTGGTTGAGATTGAGATAGGAAATAAGTTGAAGTGTCTCAGATCAGAAAATGGAGGTGAATATTGTAGAAAAGATTTTGATAGGTATTGTTCAGAGCATGGAATTCGTAGAGAGAATACAGTTCCAAGAACACCACAAGAAAATGGTGTGTCAGAAAGGATGAACAGAACAATCATGGAGCGTGCATCAGATTGCATGTGGGATTGCCTTTACAATTTTGGTCACATGTTGTAGATACTTTTGCTTATCTAATAAACAGAGGGCCTTCAAGTTCCTTGGATGGTGGTATTCCAGAGGAAACATGGACAGGTAAAAAGGTAAACTACTCTTTTTTAAAGCCTTTTGGTTGTGAGGCCTTTGTCCATATTAATAAAGAAAATAGAACAAAGCTTGAGGCAAAACCAAAGAAATGTACCTTTATTGGATATGGTGTTAATGATTTTGGTTATCGCTTATATGATTATGAAAATCACAAAATCATTAGGAGCAGAGATGTAATATTCAATGAAAAGGTATTGTATAAGAATCAGTTGCAGGAAAACAAACAGGAAAAACAAAGCAAGGAATACACAGTTATTGATGAGATAACTGAAAAAGTAAAGGTGCCTGAAAATAATAATAATCAACAACCACAGCAGCAGCAACCACCACAACAGCAACAGGCACCTCAAACACCTAAAAGTGGTGTTAGAAGATCTACCAGGATAAGTAGACCCCCTGAATGATACTCTCCTTCATTATATTATTTATTTCTGACTAATTCCGGTGAACCCGAATGTTATGAATAAGAAATGCAGGTTGAAAGCAAGAAGAAGTGGGAGCTAGCCATGGAAGAAGACATGGACTCCTTAATTCATAACCAGACTTGGGACTTAGTCAGGTTGCCTGCAGGTAAAACTACACTGCAGAATAAATGGGTTTATAGGCTGAAGGAAGAAGATGGAGGAAAACAAAGGTACAAAGCTAGACTTGTGGTGAAGGGGTTTGCACAGAAGAAAGGTATTGATTTTGATGAAATATTTTCTCCTGTTGTTAAGATGACTTCAATCAGAACTATCTTAAGTCTTGTAGCAGTAGAATATTTACATCTTGAATAGTTAGATGTAAAGACATCTTTTCTCCATGGAGATTTGGAGGAAGAGATATACATGCAACAACCAGAAGGATATGAGGTCAAAGGGAAAGAAAAATTGTTGTGCAGGTTAAAGAAGAGATTGTATGGCTTAAAAAAAGCTCCAAGGCAGTGGTATCTAAAATTTGACAAGTTTATGTCTGAACAAGGTTATACTAGATGTCATTCTAATCATTTTTTTAATCTGAAAAATCAAAATGATGGCAGCTATATTATATTGTTATTGTATGTAGATGACATGCTTGTTGCAGGGTATAACATGCAATAAATAAATGTGCTCAAACAAAAATTGGAATTCTATGAGCAAACTTGAAGGCGAATTCTATGAGCAAACTTGTGGTGTTGCTATGGGTTCCCCCCTTTCCCCGATTGTTGCTAATTTGTTTATGGAAGACTTTGAATCCAAAGCTCTTTCCTCGGCTCTTTTCCAACCAAAGATTTGGAAGAGGTTTGTAGATGATACTTGTGTCGTGTGGCCGCATGGCGAAGATAAGTTAGATATTTTCTTTCGCCACCTTAATGATCAATCACACTCCATAAAATTCACCATGGAGCATGAAATAGATGGAAGCATTCCCTTCCTTGACGTTCTTATTTCGAAAAAAGATGATGGCTCTTTCTCCCATCAAGTTTTTCGGAAGAAAACTCATATTGAGCAGTACCTTCAAGCTAGTTCACACCATTTCCCTGCTCAAAAATTGGGTGTCCTAAACACCTTGGCCACAAGGGCGTTGAGGATCTCTGATGAGTCTCACCTTGAAAGGGAAAAGTCTCATCTGTTAAGTGTCTTTCTTAGAAATGGTTATAGTAGATCGCAAGGCCTTCAAGCTTTTCTTAAAGCAACAAAGGGTCCTCTATCTAAAAAGAATAAAGACCCTAGTCAATGGTCCCGTAGTGTTCGTCTTCCTTTCTTTCAAGGAACCACTGATAAAATTGCGAGGGTCCTTAGGAAGCATAGGGTGTCTTCATTTTTTAAGCCCCTTAACACGATTCGCAGCTCTCTCAAATCGGTTAAAGACCCGATTGACCCTAGGGATGGGAAAGGTGTCTACATCATTCCTTGTTCCTGTGGGATTCCTTACATTGGCGAAACTGGTCGTTCTATAAATCAAAGAATTTCTGAACATGCTGCTGACATTAAGCATGGAAGATCCCGCTCATCTGCCCTAGCTGAACATGCAGAAAAGACTAACCATCATATTTGCATTGAAGATGCGAAGGTTCTTGCAAGGATTGACCATTTCCATCATCGTAAGTTAAGAGAGGCCTTAGAAATCGAAAAAAGACCCCTTAATCTCAACAGAGATGATGGTTGGAACATTAGCAGGTGTTGGATTCCTGCCTTATGTCCTTGATTTTATTTATATTTTTTATTATTTTTAATTTTTAATTTTATTTTATTTTTTGTATTATTATTTTTATTTATTTATTTATTTATATTTTATTTATATATATATATATATATATATATATATATTTTTTTTTTTTTTAAATTTGTTTTTAATTATTTGCATTTGTTTATTTATTTATTTTATTTTTATTTTTATTTTTCTTTGATTAGATATTAGATATTTTTATTTTTATTTTATTTTATTTGAGTTTATTTTATTTTTATTTGATTTGATTTTGTTTTGATTTGATTTATTTATTTAGCTAGTTATTTTTATTTATTTTATTTTTATTTTATTTTATTTTATTTAGTTTATTTATAATTTTTTAAAAGTTTGATATTTTATTTTATTTATTTATTTTTCTCTTTTTATTTTTATTTTATTCTATTAATTTATTTTTATTTTGCTATATTCATTTTTCGATTTATATTTTATTTACATTTACATTTTATTATTTTTATTTTATATTTATATTTATATTTATTTATTTATTTATTTTTATTTTTCTTTTCTTATTTTTTAACCTCTCATTAAAATAAAAAAATTTATAACCAATATGTTTACTAAATAATTAAAACTAATAAGTTTAATAATTTATTAACTAAATGAATAAATTTATTAATTAGTTTAAAAGTAGGAGGAACTAGCCGTTACTTATTAAAAACATTTTAAATTATTAAAAAGTCAAACTAGCCGTTAAAAAAACGGCTAGTTTAAACATCTCTACATCTATTTAAGCTTATTGATTTGATCTGATCTCTCACCTAGTCCTGATGATGAACCACACTGGTTGGTTCGCAACGCGTCGACAACGTTCCATTATATGTGATTATTACCGAAAGTGATTTTACAAAAATTGGAAAATTCATTTGCAATGAAGGATTTGAGAGCTGCAAAACAGATCGTTGGTATGAGAATAACCAAGGATAGGAAAAATAAAAAATTAACATTGTCTCAGAATGACTACATACAAAAGGTGTTGAAAAGATTTAATATGCAGAATGCAAAACCAGCTAGTACACCTTTTGCTAGCCATTTCAAACTTAGTAAGGAGATGTGCCCAAAGACCCAAGAAGACATGGATTATATGTCTAAAGTTCCATATGCATCAGCGGTTGGAAGCTTAATGTATGCAATGGTCTGCACAAGGCCTGATATTGCACATGCAGTGGGAGTTGTAAGCAGGTACATGAACAATCCAGGAAAAGAACATTGGATGGTAGTAAAATGGATTCTCAGATATTTGAGAGGTACCACAAATCAAGCATTATGCTTTGGTGGTTCAAACATTGCTCTACGGGGATATGTTGATGCAGATACGGTAGGTGACAGAGATAACAGGAGGAGCACTACAGGATATGTATTTACTGTAGGTGGAACAACTGTCAGTTGGGTTTCAAAAATCCAAAGTGTTGTTGCACTTTCAACAACAAAAGAAGAGTATGTTGCTACTACAGAGGCTAGTAAAGAAATGATTTGGTTACAAAGGTTTATGGATGAATTGGGTAAGAAGCATGATATGGGCACGTTATACAGTGATAGACAAAGTGCCATTCATCTTGCAAAGAACTTAGCATTTCATTCCAGGACTAAACACATGCATCTCAAGTACTATTTCATATAGTCAGTATTGGAAGATGGAGAGTTGAAGCTGGAAAAGATACACACTAGCCAGAATCCTGTAGATATGCTAACAAAAGTTGTAACAAGGGAGAAATTGAGAATGTGCTCAGTTTCAATTGGTCTTCAAGGATGACGATGAAGATGAGAAACAACTAGGTCCAAAGAGGATTCATTGTCTAGAAAATGAAGCAGCGGTGGAGTTGCTACAATTAGTCTCCAAGTGGGAGATTGTTGGCTGTGGAGCTTGATTATCTTGTTTACTTTGTATCGCAGCATTGGACACCTATACTTTAAATGGGGCGGCAACGCTGCCTATAAATTAATCACTGCCATGGGGGATCCAAGGGGGGCGGCAGTGACTTTATGGAGCCCCCCCCTGGCGGGGGGTTTCGCGGGCAGTGCCCCCGAAGCTAAAAATAGATGTAAAATTGCCTTGTAAAAGTACAGTAATTTCTAGTCAATCTGGGCCATTCATTAGGAAAATGATCTGGCGGTAGAAGTTATGTTTAGTTCAGGGTTTTTTTTTCATAGAAGGAAACCCCTCGCTTTTATGAGGGTATTTTATTGTGGCCGTGTATTGTATGTGTATTCTCAGAGCGAGAAACAGAGAGGTATACTGTGAGAGAGAACAGAGGATATTACAGCGGATCTGCTATAGGTTGCGTCTCTTTATTTTGATGGATAATAGAAAGGAAGGACTGGTTGTTCGGGGTGGACATAGGCCAAACTGGGTGAACCACGTATATCTGTGTCTCTTTGGTTTTATGTGTTTTTTGTGCTTGCATTTTCCGCATATTTTATGATTTGCATTGCTCCATAATATCTAATTTACTAACAAGGCCAACGACCCCACAGCCACACGGGCATGATGGGAAAACTAGGACAACGCACCAACCAAGGATGACTTGGGCCAAACCTAGGATAACATGTGGACTATGTGACCTGAATGACCACCAGGTTAATTAGTGCAAATAACTGAAGCCCCTTGCAAGAATTTTTCACACAGTCTCTTCTCTGCCTCAGAGACTTCTCTTTAACCAAGAGAATATCATGCATACCTATTGTCATATTTGTTCACAATTTCATCATACAATTAAATGAAAACATCTCCCCAAGCTAACAGTGGCAAGAGTAGCATTAAGTCTACACTCCCCCAAAGAGTTAGACACACCCAAGCCAAAAATATGGAAATGGAAGCAGAAGACCTCTTCTACAATAGATCCTTTCCAAGCTTCCACACTCGGGATGAGGAGTAGTGTTGATTCCCATACAATCTACTAAGTTGGCACAGTGGTACCATGCACCATTTTCACTAGCAAAAACCATGAACCAGAGGTATGCCCGCTAATGGAAACATTCAGGCACCTTTGTACTAGGCACAATTTCCACCCACAGGAAACTAACAATCCTAGCGGGGAACCCAACCTTGCACTTACGCAAACTCCCATCATAGAGATTCTCCCCCCACCAAATTCTGACGATTTGATACACCACATATGATTTTTATCATTGCATATCAGAAAGAGGATTGCAGCTGCCCCCATGTCCTATGATTTCCACCTTATTCCTGTCACAAAAGGTCAAGGTACCTTGGTCTTTTGCATTGATTTCCATGAGATCCCAAATTTACATGACGCCATCGACCTCCTCAATGATACCCAGCCTCTAGAATAGTCCCTAGTACAACTAGAGCTCATCTACAAAAGACAACGACAGTCACTACAACACAATGAGGCCCATAAGAAAAGGGTAAAATCATCATTTAACCTCCACATCAACCCTCGCTCATTCACCGAGGGAGAAATAGTCCTCCACTATGATGTTGCAAAAGAAGCCCTAGGGCCAGGAAATTTAAAAACCTTGTGGAAAGGACCCTAAATCGTAAAACATTGCCTCCACTAGGGGGCATACATCTTGACAGAGCTGAATGGGACATGCCTCAGCAACCCCTTCAATAGCCTTTACCTCAAGAAGTTCTACCCATAAGGGCCAAGAAGGCCTTACCCTAGAGTTAACATACACAAACCCAAATACTTTAAATTTTTGACTGGAAGACTTATTACAAAACGCGCTCAAGTGCAAAAATGGATTACCAACCTGAACCTTACTTTAGATTTGTTGATGGAGCATCAATATGGTCTTTAAGTTTAGCCGTAGCTGCCTAGGTCATCTATCACCCTGACCGATCACCAATCTGCACTAACGGTGTGTGTATTGGTTCAGAAACAAACAATAAGGAAGAATATGACGTCGTCATTGGACTTATGTGCGATGCCCTCCATCAGGGCATACACCATATGCATTTCTACCTCAATTCCCAATTAGTAGTGTCACAGTTAAACCAAACATTTGAGATAAGAGATTCACATATATTTATAAAATATTTGTGGGAAAAAGTTTAAGCGGAAAATTTGACTACATTACATTTACAAATGTACCAAGGAGTCAAAAACAAACAGCTGATCACATAGCTAACAATATTATAAATTGGAATGCATCTCGAATAAGCCATCACACATAAAAAACAAAAAACATAGAAAATATAGATATCCATCAACACACCATGTAGAGCCACAAAAAATATCTCTCATATATATCATAGTGTATGTGTCTGAGTACAAAAAATAGTGTCATTGACCCATCGGTCAGCCCAAAGATACCTGAAAATTCGTCAAAAATAGGGGAAGAATCCTCATAATGGGTTATTTCCCCATGTACAAATAAACTCTAAGGTGGTGCTCCCCTAAGTGGGGCACCTGGACCCACAGCCACTCCCAGTACCACTACTGGAGTCACCGTCAAAACTAAGACTACCACTCGACGTAAAATAGGCTGATAGTCCCTCTCTCGAGCCATCAACATCTCCAGCCAAACCTTCTCGAGGTCATCCAAAAAGCATCGAGAATGCATCCCCTAGGTCAAGCGGTCCACTCAACCCCAGGCATCCTTCAAAATAGACACTTGAGTAGTCAGCTCAACAATGCAAGCCTCTGCTGCATCAGCACACACCGCCCCCTCATCAGCATGAGCTTGCTCAGTCGCAGTCTCGGCAGCAGCTGTGTTGCTACCCTCTCCCAAAGGACCAACACCACCACTAGGTCCACCACCCTAAGGCTATGCAACATCACCTCCCAGTCCCCCACGACCACCTTGAGGTCTTCAAAGAGGACCATGGCCAAAAAATCGAGCCACAGGGTGACCTACCTCACCAAAATCTGCAAAAGTAACCAAAACTATGTCAGTGTCACCATCAAAACACATAAAAACATATATACTCAAATAAATGCAGAAAACATAAAAACATAATTGTTGGACCCCAAGCATAACCAGGAGGGAGACCCATCTCTAGATCCCCACGAAATTTCATCCCTACATATGGGAATGGTAGAAACATCTAGGATTTGACCTCAAACCAAGCCTCCATCGTGGCATTCCAGTAATGCCCCACCATACCCCTATTAGCCACCTATAAAAAATTGTCATACAAAATGGTGGCTAAATCTCTTTAAAGCCTTCAAGGAACAATTTCATGACTAGATTGTTAGTTCCTAAAGTCTTATGATGATCTTTACCCTTTGAATTAATCTTCACTGATGTTTCCCTTTTAATCCTAAAAAACCTCGTTGTTTACCAAAGAAAACTACCTATGAAGCCCATTTTTCATCATTTTCACTCCTCGTTTCACCCATTTTTCCCTCTTCATCAAATCCCTCAGAAACCCTTCATCTAACCTCTATATCATTCCAAAGACCCTTTTAAACCATTTGTTCCCCTTTCATTTGCTTTAAAAACTCCTATCTCCTCTACCGGAACCTTGTTTTGGCCTTAAAATCCTTGTTTTTGGCTTAAAAACACCCTTTCTGCACTATAAGGTTTTTTAAGCCCCCAAGGGCTTATTTCCTTTAGCTCCTGACCTCCATATGCCCCAAAGGCCCGCAATCAGGCGCTAAAAGGCTTTAAACCATATCCCAAACCCATTTTTCCTTTGTTTTTCATTGCCCCGGCGTTATAATTTTTTAATAGATCTGGACCGTTGATCTACATAGATCAACGACCACTGGGCTACCCGATCTCCACCCGTTCACCTGCTTTTCCCTTTCATAACCTGCCCCATCTTAGGATCCTGACTGTTCATTCATCCAATCAGACGATTGGGACTAAAACCCAACAAACCAATAAACCCACCTGCTACGCGACAAAACCATCGGTCCCACCATCCTTTCTCCGTACAGCTTGCCCTCCGTCACGTGCGATCTGCACTATCGGATCTGGAACTTCAGATCTAACAACGGACGATGCATTTCACGTTTTTTTTGCGCCCGCGAGTTAACACCAAAAAATTACGCAAAATGGGCGGTATTGCGAGGGACACGCGTCAAATAATGTGTGGAATCACGTTTTTTTTGGAATATTGCCTACCCCTCGTGAGCCCACGAGAAAACCACTGCCGGTTTTCCGCCAAACCACCGTCCTCCGCAGTGTTATTTTCACTTTGATCCCGGCCGTCGATCTTTGAGATCGGACAATCCTAACTTAATTTCGCCCACCATTCATCTAATTTCCCAAACAATGCCATTGGGCGATCTCCACTGTTGGATATTCGAATCCAACGACCCCGATTCAACCTCACGCTCAAACTTCATTTGCACCTGGTTAACTATTTTTTCCAAGATTTTCTCACTTTTACCACTGCATTTACCCATTTCTCGCAACTCCAAACCTCTTCCGCCGAACCTCTGAATGCAGTTGAACCATTTTCACAGGATTTCTTAATCGATTTATTGAGTTTTTTGCAGGATTTAATGGTGGTTGCCCTATGTATTTTCCACAGTCACAGTCCAACGACATTTTAGGTCCAGAGTGACAATTATGTGGCTTAAAACCAAAGGAAAAACGAGCTGCAGGGGTTAAAATCTATGTTTGAATCATCTGGAGCATGATCCTCGATCTCATAAACCTTCCACTGCCTAATATCATTTGTGCCACTGAAAAAAAGCAACAAAGTGTATCAGTAACGAAGAATCAAGGTTAAGGAGGGATTAATTAGGGCCAAAGATTGAAGATCACAGTTTTAATCCTTAGGATTAAAGAAACAAAGCCAATATCAGAGAATGAAGACCCGAAGACTAAGATCAAGGCCTAATTAAGCCTAAAAACACAGTTAAAGAATAGATTAAGGTGTTTTAAGGTAAAACAAATTAAAATATCAGTAAAGGAGGCCTCCACTGCCACATCAGAGGCCAATTATCCTCTTCAGCTACCAAAGAGCCACCTGTAGCCTTAAATAAATCAAAAGAAGGCATATTTATTGCCCAGTCAGAAGATATTTTTTTAAAGATAACCAGAGTTATTACTAGCCTACCTAAAAGAGTTTTAAAGTCAACAAAATATGCCAAGTAGCTAAAAAACTTAATGAAAACCAATTAATACATGGAAAATATCAGAAATCGTCTCTTGAGCCCCTCAAAGGCAGAGGAGCATTAACTTGTATTAATTTAACCAGAAGACCCTTCCTTGCATTCCACCTCCTCTTTCTTCTATAAATACTTCCTTAGAAGATGAGAGATTGTTGGTTAGTTATTGTATTTCTGATGTAATAGTTTTTGTGCTCGAATCATTGTTGGATATAAATAAATTCTGAAGCTCTGAAGCTCTATTAAGTTATTGAAGAAGTTAGGCTAAGAAGAGAATTTGTTGCTGTGATGAAACATTGGACTTGAAGTATGTAACTGGATTGACAATCAATATACAAGCTGATTTTTGGGATCTTGGTCTATATCATTGGTGAAGTACTTCTTACTATTGTTGTTTTCCTTTCATGTATGCCATTTTTTTACTTTTCTCTGATAAAGCAAAACAAATATAGAGCTAGGATTTACTGTCAAAAGTACCCTAATCTCACTGATAAGCTTTATCTATATGTTTTCTGCTAATTGTTATATTTAGGAATGACTTAAATTAAGTGTAAACCTTATCAAGGAATGTTGGTTTGTCCATGTCATGAGGTAAAAAACTTGAAAAAAATTTCTTGAATGATATTTTTATTACATGCTAAGTAGAGCTAAACTATAAAAGTTTTTGGTTCGCCCTGTCTTCTAGTTCTTTCTCCAAAGGTTTTTTTTTTAATTTTCCCTAAGAGTATGCTGAAAGAAAGTCTAGATTTTAATGATATTTGACCTGATATTAAGCTGCACTTTGTTTTATTATCTGTTTTCATCCCTTATGAAAGTAGTCTAGTGTTCTTATTGGATTGTTGTCTGATAAGTTAGCTTTAATACAATCTTGTCCAAAGAAGTTTATGGTTAACCTTGTCCTTTGGCTGGTTTCAAACAGTTGCTTAAAAAGGCTTTTCTTGTATTCAAAGTTGATAAATCCTTGTTGAAATTATTATATTTTTCCACTTTTTCAACACTTTTAATGTTCCATTCCATCATTTAATCTAAAGGATCTTTTTATATAGATGACTTGCCCCTTGGACCACTCTTAAAGTTGTTTCACAATTAAACCCTTTTGTGACTCCATTGCCCAATGGTTTAAAGCTACATCACACTAATCCTATCTTCTGAACACTTCTAAATATACTTGCATCTTCACACTTTGGAACTCTTTCATTTTGTGAAGTTCCATCCTATTAAAGATCATACCTGACCAACCAAACAAACAAAAACCCTTGTTCTTAATAACTAGCCTAATATCATACTAAAAACCTTGAAAGATAAATCAATCTTTGCACTTATAAGAGAGATCCCTCTCTAGATTTAGGAGGGCTATATCCTAGAATCCCAAAGTGGTTCATATGTAGGCTTTGCAGTTTGTAGGTTCCAATCTTGCAAATTACAGAGACCCTAACATTTCTGGCGACTCCATTGGGGAATTCTGAGTAAAATTAAATCTTATACATCCTTAAGGACCTCAGAAGACCCAAAACATTTTATATTTGTATATGGTGGTGGACCATAAAACATTTTACCTCCAAAATAGCTAAAAATTTCCACCTGGTGACTCCAATGGCCCCCAATAGACCTATTACCGCTCCAGTATTTGTAGAATCCTCTAGGAATGCATTAAGAAAACTCAATCATACTGTTGGTGGACACAAAGATTTAAATCATCCAGCTGGTGACTCTACACTCTACAACTATCAAAAGACCAAATGACTCCACTGATAGAAGACTCTGAACTGGTTGACCAGACACAGTGACCTCTTTCTTGATTTATAAACATGATTCCAAGGATACAATGAAGATATGCCCCAATGAGTAGAGATCATATCCTTGGGCTTCCACATAATATGCCTCAGGTGAATTGGGATGACAACCTTCCTGTCTTTCAGGGTGAAAAGTTTGATAACCCATTGTTACATCTTATCAAATTTCACATACATGTATGGAGGTTAAAGGTTGAATGGCATGAATACTGCCTAATGAAAATTTTAATGTTAACATTAGAAGGAAAAGCTAGGGATTGGTATGAATGGTTGAAATCTGGTAGTTTGTTTTCTTTAAAGTACCTTGAATATGTGTTTTATGAGAACTATAAAGGAACCACTGCATCATTATCATGGGGTGAAATACATTATGATCCATTACAAAACATCACCCAACACATTATAGACAATGATGAGGATTTGGAAAAAATACATCCTGAAGATCTTTTAACTGCCATTCATGAGTTTAATATCTTATTGAAAAATTATAATAATATAGATGAATCAGTTGAGGAAGAAATCAATCAAGGAATAGAATAAATTCCTCAAGATATCCATGACAACATAAACAATGATTCATCATCCCTTATGGCTGAGGCTCGAGAAGACATCCAGCCTCAAAATCAGTCTTCGCAAGAGATAGAGAACTACTGTACTCCTGTTCAAAGGAACATAGAAACATCTTCCCCTTTGACAGAAAAATAGATAGATCAGACTATTAATAAACAGCTAGTCTCTAAAACTTTTTGCAAAACAATAAGCCACTTGGAAAGCACAGAACCTGAAATAGAGGAAAAACCAATACATATGGAAACTCTCCCTCTATGTTTTAACTCATTTTAGACTTTAAGAGGAGAGTGGCATCCTGATAATGTAGAATAAATAAGTCATGAACCTTGTATTCAAATTGATCATCATAACAATCATGAGGAATTGTTTGAAACAGAAGTAGATCAGGGAATAGTAGAAAATCCTCAAGGTTTCCATTCAAGCACAAGTCTTGATTCACTAGAAGAGGCTCAAGAAGATGTCTAGCCTCAAAACCAGTTAACACAAGAGAAGGAAGTTTTTTGTACTTTTATCTATAAGGAAATCCCTACTTTAATAGAAGAAGAAATTGATCAAATACTAAACAAGCAGCTTCTCTCCAAGTCTTCATTTGAAAAAGACAATCATCAACATAGTTCCTATTCCACAAAACAAACCAATGACACTCAAGACAAAGAGGATAGTAAGGAAATTAATGATAAAACTGAAACTAGTCCTCTTTGGAGTATGAACTTTGATGGGTCATGTAGTAAAACTAGTGTAGCTGCAAGAATATGGATTTATGATGCAGAAAACAATTATTCTAAGGCCTATTCATATAAATTAAATATTCAATGCACAAATAACATAGTAGAGTATGAGGCACTACTCTTAGGGCTCCAATTATTGAAGAAATTAGGAGCCCAAAGGATAACAGTTCATGGAAATGCATAATTGGTCATTAGGCAAGTGAATGAAGAATGCATGGTTAAACATCCCAGACTTAGAGCCTATAAGGATGATGCCATGGATTTGTTAAAATATTGTAAAGAATTACATCTTACCCTTTTTCCTAAATACCAAACCAGTTTTTCCAGTGGATTAGCCCTTGTTGCTAGAATATGTTTGAGACCTTGGGAAATAAAACAATATACAATTCAAGAAAAATTCAGACCAGCTGTCCCAAACTATAAAAGGTACTGGCAAGTATTTGGGGGGGAAATAAATACAAGACTGTCCTACTGAGGAGATATTATCTTTTCAAGAGAAATCCTTACCCATTGTTGTTATCAATCTATCATCTAAAGAACCTAAATTCACACTAGAAAAAAACATAGATTTAGAGAAAGAAGAAATTTCACTGCTTGTTGATTTGCAGTTTAAGGATGACGATGCTTCCAAGGAACATACTGAAGGTGCAGTCCTCAAAGCTGATATCTTAGAGGCAAACAATCTACCAATCATGGAGGGCCAAAAAGAAGAGAATTCTCATCTTTTCTTTGTTGATCCTATGGAAGAGTGTGTGGAGACCCCAATTGGCTCAAATTTTCAAGCATGGATCCTTTGCAAGAGTCAAAAACATAAAATTTTGTCACCTTCTATGACAGCCTTGGTTTTAAAGATTAAGATTCACTATGTATTTTGGTTACCTCTGACTAGTAGTCGATTTCTCTATTCCTTTTTGTCACTACTCGACTGGCTACATTGGCATTATTCTATCATATGAAGCATGTAAATATTTCAACAGTTAGATTAGGATAGATAGGAATGTCAATAAAGCTTAGTTTTGAGCATTTAGTTAGTTTTTGATTTCTGCTTTAAAAGATAGAAAAATAAAAATAAAAAAACAATAAAAAGAGAAAAGAGGACAGAGTAAAAACAAGAAAGGTATAGCCCCATAACAAAAAAAAGAGAAACAAAGTCTGAAAGTGTGCAAGCTTAAATGCCACTCCTAAAACACACTTCTAGTTAGTCATACAGCTTAATCACGACCAATTAGCTTTTCAAATTACTGCTGATAGGTTAGTGAATTAGATTAGCCAAACAGTACAATCTTGGCTTATCCGTAAGGTAGATTAGGATAGAAAATCAAAGGTTCAAACAAGCTCAAAATCTAAACCTATGAATATCAAAATAATAATGGCTCTAATTAGATCAAATCTTGAGCCAAATATAGAAGACAAACTGGTTCTAGTCTATCCATAACTTGAACCGGGAAAGAAAGAAGAAGCAACTCAAACAAATTCAAAACTAGAGCTGAAGAATAATGAAGGATGTTTTAGTTTTCAGATCTTAAGCCTTCACTATTTTTCTTTAATTTTCTGCAAATAAAAATCTATGTGCAACTTTTTTTTATGCTCGAGATCTACATCAAGTAAAACTCCTTAATCTTGGCTTGACTGCTTTTAAATTTTCTATGTTAGAAGTTAGAGAATAAAGGTTTGTCAGACAGTCTAATCCTAATAGATAAGTAGTTAGGTAGAGAATTTATGAATTCAACTGCTTAATTTGAATTCATGTAGAAATAAGAGTAGACTTAGACTAGTGTTATGTTTTCAAAAAAGAATAAAATGCTGATGTTTAAGGTTTGCAAGTCCAAATGCACCTTTTGAAGAAAAAAATGTTAGGAAGTAGGTTGTGCAGGTAGTTGTTTGAGAAAATACTTTTCTACTGATGTGTCAAGTTCTAACTATATTTGTTAGCAGTTGATTACAAGAAAAAGGTTTTCAAGCTAAAAATCCACTGATCTACATCTAGAGAATACTGTTCTGAGGTTCTTGACACCTCCAAGGAGCTTCCATCCCAAGTTGGAGCCATTGTTAGCCACCTATAAAAATTGTCATATCAAATGGTGGCTAAATCTCTTTTAAGCCTTCAAGAAACAATTTCATGACCAAATTGTTAGTTCTTAAAATATTATGATGATCTTTACCCTTTGAATTAATCTTCACTTTTGTTTCCCTTTTAATCCTAAAAAACCTTGTTGTTTACCAAAGAAAACTGCTTCTGAAGCCCATTTTTCATCATTTTCACTCCTCCTTTCACCCATTTTTCCCTCTTCATAAAATCCCTCAAAAACCCTTCATCTAACCTCTATATAATTCCAAAGACCCCTTTAAACCATTTGTTCCCCTTTCATTTGGTTTAAAAACTCCTATCTCCTCTACCGAAACCTTGTTTTGGCCTTAAAATCCTTGTTTTTGGCTTTAAAACACCCTTTCTACACTATAAGGTTTTTTAAGCCCCTGAGGGCTTATTTCCTTTAGCTCCTAACCTCCATATGCCCCAAAGCCCCGCAATCGGGTGCTAAAAGGCTTTAAAAAATATCCCAAACCCCTTTTTCCTTTGTTTTTCATTGCCCCGGTGTTATAATTTTTTAATAGATCTGGACCTTTGATCTACATAGATCAATGGCCACTGGGCTACCCAATATCTGCCCGTTCACCTGCTTTTCCCTTTAATAGCCTGCCCCATCTTTGGATCCTGACCATTTGTTCATCTGATTGGACGATCGAGACTAAAACCCAACAAACCGATAAACCCACCCGCTAAGCGATAAAACCGTCGGTCCCACCATCCTTTCTCCGTGCAGCTTTCCCTCTGTTGCGTGCAATCCACACCGTCGGATCTAGAACCTCCGATCCAATGGCAGATGATGTGTTTCGTGTTTTTTTGCGCCCGCGTGTTAACACCAAAAAATTATGCGACATGGGCAGTATTGGGAGGGACACGCATCAACTAATGTGTGGAATCATGTTTTTTTTTTGGAATACCGCCTACCCCCCCTGAGCCCGCGTGAAAACCGCTTTCGTTTTTCCGCCAAACCATCATCCTCCGTAGTGTTATTTTCACTTTTATCCCGACCGTTGATCTTTGAGATCAAACGGTCCTAACTTAATTTCACCCACCATTCATCTAATCTCCCAAACAATGCCATTGGACGATCTCCACCATTGGATATTCTAATCCAACGGCCCCGTTCAACCTCCCGATCAAACTTCATTTGCACCTGGTTAACTATTTTTTCCAGGATTTTCTCGCTTTTACCACTGCATTAACCCATTTCTCACAACTCCAAACCTCTTCCGCCGAACCTCTGAACGTAGTTGAACCATTTTCACAGGATTTCTTAATCGATTTATTGAGTTTTTTGCAGGATTTAATGGTGGTTGCCCTGTGTATTTTCACAATCATAGCCCAACAACATTTTAGGCCCAGAGTCACAATTCTGTGGCTTAAAACCAAAGGAAAAAGGAGCTGCAGGGCTTAAAATCTATGTTTGAATCATCTGGAGCATGATACTCGATCTCATAAACCCTCCACTGCCTAATATCATTTGTGCCACTGTAAACAAGCAACAAAGTGTATCAATAATGAAGAATCAAGGTTAAAGAGGGATTAATTAGGGCCAAAGATTGAACATCACAGTTTTAATCCTTAGGATTAAAGAAACAAAGCCAATATCAGAGAATGAAGACCCGAAGACTAAGATCAAGGCCTAATTAATCCTAAAAACACAGTTAAAGAATAGATTAAGGTGTTTTAAGGTAAAACAGATTAAAATATCAGCAAAGGAGGCCTCCACTACCACATCAGAGGCCAATTATCCTCTTCAGCTACCAAAGAGACACATGTAGCCTCAAATAAATCAAAAGAAGGCATAGTTATTTCCCAGTCAGAAGATATTTATTTAAAGACGGCCAAAGTTATTTCCAGCCTACCTAAAAGAGTTTTAAAGTCAACAAAGTCTTCCAAGTAGCTAAAAAACTTAATGAAAACCAATTAATACATGGAAAATATCAAAAATATTCTCTTGAGCCCCTCAAAGGCAGAGGAGCATTAACTTGTATTAATTGAACCAGAAGACCCTCCTTGCATTCCACCTCCTCTTTCTTCTATAAATACTTCCTTAGAAGATGAAAGATTGTTGGTTAGTTATTGGATTTCTGATGTAATAGTTGTTGTACTCGAATCATTGTTGGATGTAAATAAATTCTGAAGCTCTGAAGCTCTGTTAAGTTATTGAAGAAGTTAGGCTGAGAAGAGAAGTTGCTGCTGTGATGAAAAATTGGACTTGAAGTATGTAACTGGATTGACAATCAATATACAAGCTAATTTTTGGGATACTGGTCTATATCATTGGTGAATTACTTATTACTGTTGTTGTTTTCCTTTCATGTATGCCATTTTGTCCACTTTTCTATGATAAAGAACAACAAATATAGATATATGATTTACTATCAAAAGTACCCTACGCTCACTGATAAGCTTTATCTATATGTTCTCTGCTAATTTTTATATTTAGGAAGACTTAAATTAAGTGTAAACCTTATCAAGGAATGTTGGTTTGTCCATGTCTTGAGGTGCAAAACTTGAAAGGAAGTTCTTGAATGATATTTTTATTACATGCTAAGTAGAGCTAAACTAGAAAATTTTATGGTTTGCCCTGTCTTCTAGCTCTTTCTCCAAAGGTTGTTTTGAAAGTTTCCCTAAGAGTATGCTGAAAGCAAGTCTAGATTTTAATGATATCTGACCTGATCTTAAGCTGCACTTTGTTTTCTTATCTGTTTTCATCCCTTATAAAAGTAGTCTAGTGTGATTATTGGATTGTTGTCTGATAAGTTAGCTTTAATACAAGCTTGTCCAAAGAAGGTTATGGTTAGCCCTGTTCTTTGGCTGGTTTCAAAAAGTTTCTTAAAAAGGCTTTTCTTGTATGAAAAGTTGATAAATCCTTGTTAATATTATTAAATTTTTCCACTTTTTCAACACTTTCAATGTTCCATTCCATCATCTAATCTAAAGGATCTTTTGATATAGATGACTTGCCCCTTGGACCACTCTTAAAGTTGTTGTACAATTAAACCCTTTTGTGACTCCATTTCCCAATGGTTTAAAGCTGCATCACACTAATCCTATCTTCTTAACACTTCTCAATATACTTGCATCTTCACACTTTGGAACTCTTTCATTTTGTGATGTTCCATCCTATTAAATATCATACCTAACCAACCAAACAAACAAAAACCCTTGTTCTTAATAACTAGC
This sequence comes from Pinus albicaulis, assembly GCA_034641835.2. NCBI lineage: Eukaryota > Viridiplantae > Streptophyta > Pinopsida > Pinales > Pinaceae > Pinus > Pinus albicaulis. Next base: position 946,571,377 of record CM076581.1, read on the forward strand.
CTAATATCATACTAAAAACCTTGAAAGATAACTCAATCATTGCACTTATAAGAGAGATCCCTCTCTGGATTTAGGAGGGCTAGATCCTAGAATTCCAAAGTGGTTCATATATAGGCTTTGCAGTTTGTATTTGCCAATCTTGCAAATTACAGATACCCTAACATTTCTGGCGACTCCACTAGGGACTTCTGAGTAAAATTACATCTTATACATCCTTAAGGACCTTAGAAGACCCAAAACATTTTAGATTGGTATATGGTGGTGGAACATAAAACATTTTACCTCCAAAAGAGCTAAAAATTTCCACCTGGTGACTCCACTGGCCTCCAGTAGGCCTATTACCCCTCTAGTATTTGTATACTCCTCTGGGAATGCATTAAGAAAACCCAATCATACTAGTTATGGACAAAAAGATTTAAATCATCCACCTGGTGACTCCACACTCTACAACTATCAAAAGACTAAATGAATCCACTGGTATAAGACTCTAAATTGGTTGACCAGACACAGTGACCTCTTTCTTGATTTATAAACATGATTCCAAGGATACAATGAAGATATGCCCCAATGAGTAGAGATCATATCCTTGGGTTTCCACATAATATTCCCCAAGTGAATTGGGATGACAACCTTCCTGTCTTTCAGTGTGAAAAGTTTGATAACCCATTGTTACATCTTATCAAATTTCACATACATGTATGGAGGTTAATGGTTGAATGGCAAGAAGACTACCTAATGAAAATGTTAATGTTAACATTAGAAGGAAAAGCTAGGGATTGGTATGAATGGTTGAAATCTGGTAGTTTGTTTTCTTTAAAGGACGTTGAATATGTGTTTTATGAGAACTACAAAGGAAACAGTACATCATTATCATGGGGTGAAATACATTATGATCCATTACAAAACATCACCCAACACATTATAGACAATGATGAGGATTTGGAAAAAATACATCTTGAATATATTTTAACTGCCATTCATGAGTTTAATATCTTATTGAAAAATTATAAGAATATAGATGAATCAGTTGAGGAAGAAATCAATCAAGGAACAGAATAAATTCCTCAAGATATCCATGACAACATAAACAACAATTCATCATCCCTTATGACTGAGGCTCAAGAAGACATCTAGCCTCAAAATCAGTCTTCACAAGAGACAGAGAACTACTGTACTCCTGTTCAAAGGAACATAGAAACATCTTCCCCTTTGACAGAAAATAGATCAGACTATTAATAAACAGCCAGTCTCTGAAACTTTTTGCAAAACAATAAGCCACTTGGAAAACACAGAACCTAAAATAGAGGAAAAACCAATACATATGGAAATTTTCCCTCTATGTTTTAACTCATTTCAGACTTTAAGAGGAGAGTGGCATCCGGATAATGTAGAAGAAATAAGTCATGAACCTTGTATTCAAATTGATCATCATAACATTCATGAGGAATTGTTTGAAACAGAAGTAGATCAGGGAATAGTATAAAATCCTCATGGTTTCCATTCAAGCACAAGTCTTGATTCACTATAAGAGGCTCAAGAAGATGTCCAGCCTCAAAACTAGTTAACACAAGAGAAGGAATTTTTTTGTACTTCTATCTATAAGGAAATATCTCCTTTGACAGAAGAAGAAATTTATCAAATACTAAACAAGAAGCTTACCTCCAAGTCTTCATTTGAACAAGAAAATCATCAACATAGTGCTTATTCCATAGAACAACCCAATGACACTCAAGACAAAGAGGATAGTAAGGAAATTAATGATAAAACTAAAACTAGTCCTTTTTGGAGTATGAACTTTGATGGGTCATGTAGTAAAACTAGTGCAGGTGCAGGAAGATGGCTTTATGATACAGAACAAAATTATTCTAAGGCCTATTCATATAAATTAAATTTTCAATGCACAAATAACATAGTAGAGTATGAGGCACTACTCTTAGGGCTCCACTTATTGAAGAAATTAGGGGCCCAGAGGATAACAATTCATGGAAATGCAGAATTGGTAATTAGGCAAGTGAATGAAGAATGCATGGTTAAAAATACCAGAATTAGAGCCTATAAGGATGATGCCATGGATTTGTTAAAATATTTGAAATAATTCCAGCTTACCCTTGTTCCTAAAGACCAAAATAGTTATGCCAGTGGATTATCCCTTGTTTCTAGTATATGTCTGAGACCTTGGGAAAGCAAACAATATACAATTCAAGAAAAATTCAGACTAGCTGTCCCAAAAAATAAAAGGTACTGAAAAGTATTTGGGGGGGAAAAACAAATACAAGACTATCCTACTGAGGATATATTATTTTTTCAAGAGAAATCCTTTCCCATTGCTGATATCAATCTGTCATCCAAAGAACCAGAATTCACACTAGAAACAAGCGTAGATTTAGAGAAAGAAGAAATTTCACTACTTGTTGATTTTTAGGTTAAAGATGATGATGCTTCCAAGGAACATACTGAAGGTGCAATCCTCAAAGCTGATATCTTAGAGGTAGACAATCTACCAATCATGGAGGGCCAAAAAGAAGAGAATTCTCATATTTTCTTTGTTGGTCCTATGGAAGAGTGTGTGGAGACCCCAATTGGCTCAAATTTTCAAGCATGGATCCTTTGCAAGAGTCAAAAACATAAAATGTTGTCACCTTCTGTGATAGCCTTGGTTTTAAAGATTAAGATTCACTATGTACTATGGTTACCTCTGACTAGTAGCCGGTTTCTCTATTCCTTTGTCACTACTTGACTAGCTACATTGGAATTATTCTATCATATTAAGCATGTAAATATTTCAAGAGTTAGATTAGGTTAGATAGGAATGTTAATAAAGCTCAGTTTTGAGCATTTAGGTAGTTGTTGATTTCTGCTTTCAAAGTTAGAAAAAGAAAAATACAAAAAACAATAAAAAGAGAAAAGAGGGTGGAGTAAAAATAAGAAAGGTATATCCCCACACCAAAAAAAAAAAAGAGAGAAAAACAAAGTCTCAAAGTGTGCAAGCTTAAATGCCACTCCTAAAACACACTTCTAGTTATTCATACAGCTTAATCATGACTAATTAGATTTTCAAATTACTGTTGATAGGTTAGTGAATTAGATTAGACAAACAACACAATCTTGGCTTATTAGTAAGGTAGATTAGGATAGAAAATCAAAGGTTCAAACAAGCTCAAATTTTGAACCTATGAATCTCAAAATAATAATGGCTCTAATCAGATCAAATATTGAGCCAAATATAGAAGACAAACTGGTTCTAATCTGCCCAAAACTTGAACTAGGAAAGAAAGAAGAAGCAGCTCAAACAAATTCAAAACTAGAGCTGAAGAATAATGAAGGATGTTTTAGTTTTCAGATCTTAAGCCTTCACCATTTTGCTTTAATTTTCAGCAAATAAAAATCTATGTGCATCTTGCTTTTATGCCATAGATCTGCATTAAGTCAAACTGCTTAATCTTGGCTTGACTGCTTTTAAATTTTCTATTTTACAACTTAGAGAATAAAGGTCTGTCAGACAGTCTAATCCTGAGGTGGCACTGTGGGAGACATCATTGCCCACATATGTCATCGATCCTCTTGACATTCGACGACAACACAAGATTTCATGTCAAGATGGTATCGCACCTTACAACCATTTAACTTTGATCAAATTCGTCAAATACCTATGCCTTCATAAGCATCTCTTTCAACAATGTTTACACGGGAAGATCCCAAACAACACCTATGTGTACAATGAGCGGTTATATTGCATACCAAGTTTACACATATGGGTACCACATTCCACCTATTTTCAAAGTAAAAAATGCCCCTAAGGGCATCAGAAGTTGTCGTCATCAACTAACATATCACTACCATATTAGTGACACAAATAGAACGTGTATCTGTCAAATAGATTTTTTTAACTAGCCACAGCATTACGAGCGTGGGACATGCCTGCCTCGTAGAAAATTTGTATATATTTTATTATATTTGCATACAGGGGTCCCACAGGACATGGTCATTCTTCAAACCGATGCATGGTGTCTCCAATTCTGAGCTACATGCAAGTCTCTCTCTCTCTCTCTATGCACTGTATACAGAAAAGAAACTATAATGTATTTCGGCTATACAGTTCTTCCTAGACCTCACACATTAGGGGGAAACTGTTAACACTGGAAAATTGTACAAGAAAAGACGACATTATTTAATTTCAAGAAAAAGTATTTACAGGGCTAAGATACATTAGAGAATCTGGAAAGTATTTAAAAATCTCTAAGGTCTGAGGAAAAATCAAATTTGAACAAGTCATAAATGATTTTGCATGCAAAATCCTTCGATAAGCACGCCTTTGCACACCTTTTGACCCGAAAAGTGCACAATCTTGGGAGTGGCAGAAGTCACTTTCCAGGACCACAAAAAGCACACTCCGGGACATTGATTCCATACTTGAAGCCACCTAAGGACAACCACCATAGGACAACAAGGGAGCACACAATGGAATAAATGTGGCACACAATGGAATCACCCTCCTCTCTTGGGTGACCATCCACAATGTACCAAGAGAGGGAAGGAGGATTTGAATTCTCCTATAAAAGGCCACCAAGTGATGAACAACTTGAGAGCACATTGTTATGCTAGAAAAAATTTCCCCAAGCAATACCAGCAGTGTGTAATCCGAAGTAGAGATAGAGGGGACTCAATTTTTGGCCATACAACAAATTCATTCCACCATAGTAGAGAGAGGGAGACTTTGCACCAAGGCAGCTTGGGAGTGAATACATCCTTGCATCAGGACTTAGAACCCCAAGTTCTAAGGGCCCCTTGGAAAGTGGGTTAAAGTTTAATCCTCATTTCCTACCAGCACTCAATAAGAGGGGACATAAGCATATGTAATATTCCCAAAATGGGACTGCTAGCAAGTCATGCCTAAAAAATGCATTTTTTAGAAATGTATGCTACAGCAACCAAGATCAGCCCTTAGATCTGTTGGCTCCCTATAATTTATGAGAGTGGAAAGAATAAATGCTGCAGGGGCCACATCAGAACCACTTTGGAATCCTAGGATCTAGCCTTCCTGGATTCAAAGAGGGATCTCTCTATTAGTGTCTTTAAATGATATATATTTATTCTTATTTATGATATTAGGCTAGTTATGAAGCTCAGAGGAACTTGTTTGATTGATTGGTTGGGATGGATATCAGAAAAGGAAAAGGTCACTAGAAGGGTGAAGTTGAGAACAGGTTGAAAAATGTTTCAACTGATAGGATAGGTCAAAGGAAAGTATCAATCCATTGGGCTATGGAGTCACAAAAGGATTTAATTGTACAACAGTTCTACAAGTATTTCCATGGGACAAGTCATCTATATCAAAGGATCTCTTTAGATTGATTTGTGGCATGAAACATCAAAGTGTTGTGAAAGAAGGAAAGTTAACAATCAATTAAGAATCTATTAACTTCACTAAACAAGAAAAACCTTTTAAAGTAACTATTTGAAGCAAGCCAAAGGACGGGGCATAGCATAGACTTCTTTGGACAAACTTTTACCAAAGCACACTTTTCAAACAACAATCCAGTAATCTAAAAGACTACTTTCAGAAAGGAGAAAATGTATAATAAAACGAAGTGCAACCTAAGGTAAGGGAAGAAATTTGAATCTATCCTACTTTTAGCATACTCTAAAGCGAAAATTTCAAAACATCTGTTGAAGACATGACCAGAGGAAAGGGCTAACCATAGACTTCCCTGGTTTAGACTTTACTCAGCATGCAATGAAAATATCATTCAAGAAAAATTTCTCAAGTTTTACACAGCAAGACATGGGCTCACCAACATTCCTTGACTGGTTATACTCTATTGGATCATTCCCAAATTAACTATTAGAAGAAAACATAGAGATAAAGCTTTCAGAAATAAATAGGGTACTATGCAGTAAATCCTACTCTAAATTTTATGTTCTTTATCAAAGAAAACATACAGCATTAAAAACATAAGGAAAAACAAATACAGTGAGGAATAACATCACCATTAACATAGACCAGTATCCCATGAATCAGGTTGTATCATTAAGTTTCAAACCAGTTACATTCTTTAGGTCCAACAGGTCTTTACAACTCAAAACTTCTCTTCTCAGCCTAGTGTTCTTCAACTACTCAACATCACTTCAACAGCTTCAGCAACTATTTACACTTGATAATAATTCATCTAACAACCAACCAACCCTTTCCAATGTGCTCCTCATGGAGTATTTATAGATGAATGAGGAGGTGGAGTGAAAGAAAGGGTTCTATTGTGTTCATTTAAGATAGAGTAAATGTTTCTCGACCTTAGGGAATTTACATAACCCGAGATAAAGAATATCTGATGTTTTAACTCTATTAATTAAATGTTTGATCAACTTCTAAGCAACTTAGTCACTTTTGTTGACTTTTAAGCATATTTGGTAAGCTGGCAATAAATTCTGAGCTGTCTATGTAAAATATCTCTGACTGTGCATTCAATTTGTATGCTTTTGAATTAAATAGGACTGTAGGTGGCATCTTTAGTCTTTGGAGGAATAAATACTTCAATGATTTGACATTTTGAAGAATATTTCACTGATCTGTCTTTATTTTTCACTTTAACATTGATTTATCCTTTAATTTATGTTTTAAGGCCTTTTTTAATCATCTTTGGTCTTCATCATTATGCCTTTATCTTTAAAACTATGGATTAAGCTTTTGATCATCAAAATTTTCCTTTAATCCTTTAATTTTAATCTCTAACTCTCTTTCCTGTTCTTCATTAACTTTTATTTTTTGCTGACAGGTACTTTCTTTATGTGCTGGAGGGTTTCGCTGTGTAACTAATGCTCATGAAACAATTGGTTAAAACATGGAAATTAACCCTTTATGTCCCCTTTCTCCTTTGATCAGGCCTTTGAGGATCGTCACCCTCGGCCTTTGTCACTTTCTTTGAATGTGGGATGGCTTTTATGATTACCGCCATGAAAATTATAACAAACAACCAACCGTTTATATAAAACCTGCATTATATGGTAAAATTGCTTCAGAGGGATCGGCGAAGGGTGGAGGAGCAATGCAGAGGGGATAAATGCACAGAGGAAGGGTTCCATGGCAAATAATTAAAGAACCAGAGTTTAAAACTGATTTTGACACGAAACATGCAAGGTGGTTTTGCGAAAAACCACGAGTGGTTTTCACGCAAGATTGAGGTGGTAAGCGGTTTGGGGCTGATTGAACGCGATATGATCTAATGATTGATGCGTGTCCCACCAAAAACTGCCGATTTTGCATTAAAGTTGTGCGTTGGGAGGCTTTGGGAGATCGGGCGCGAAATAAGGTCTAGATCGCCTGATCTAGGAAATCCAGATCGATGGTTGTAGATGAACGCGACCATTGAAGAGTTGTGCGATCGAAGATAGGTGGGGCCTAATGGGTGTGTCAGTTGCCTTGTCGTTTTAGCAGATAAATCTGGTTGACGACGTTAAAAGGTTAGATCTGTGGGCGCCGTCAGATTGTTGTGATCAATGGCCAGGATCTGTCGATGGGGGGAGTATAGGGGAAAATCAGATGGATATGAGAAAAGGGGGAGGGATCCAACAGCCATTAGATCTTTTAGATCAACAATTAAGATCGTGTCAGGGAAGAAGTGGTAGAGGCGAAGAATTTATGAAGAAAAAGGAGTTAAAGGAAAGGTGCGGGAGACGGTCTTGTGAAGGAAAAAAGGACCAAGGATGAAGGTAGAAGGGGCTAAGGATTTTAGCGCATGGTTACAAGGTTGGGTCGCATGGAGGGAAAAAGGGTTAGGGCTAAAGCCAAAAGTGCTTAAGGCCCATATGTAAAAAAGGGTCAAAAAATAGGTAAAAAAAAAAGGGTTTTCAAGGCTTTTTTTTAAAAAGGGTTCGGATAAGTTGGAAAAAAGGGGTTTAAAACAAAATAAAGGGATTTTTATGAGGTTTTAAGGGATTTTTCAAGGAAATGGAGGATAAAAATGGGAAAAATGGGTGCAATGAAGGGAATATTTTGAAATGGATAAATGATTACTTTTGAAGGCATCTTTATTTTTGAAATAGCAGGGCTACTAGAAGGCTTTTTAGGCGAAGAAATTGGAGAGATGAGTTCTTAGGACAAAGGGCACAGCCAAGCTTCAATAACTTTACATATTTTCTTGAAATTTTGTTTCTTGAAGGCTGCAGACTTGTTTTAGCCATCATTTTATATGAAAAAAATTATTATTGATGGCTAACAGTGGCTCCACTTGGGGAGGGCAGCTCCTTGGAGGTTTCAAGAACCTCAGAGATAAATCTTTGGAAAATAGACCAATGCCTTTGTAATTTGTTGCACTTTGAAAACCTCTTTCTTCTTTGATCATGCTACTTAAAAATATTATCAGTATTACATCAACAGAATAATTCATTCCCCAAATAACTACCTACACAACCTACTTCCTAGCATTTTTTCTTCAATGGGTGCACTTGGACTTGCAAACCCTTTTAACATTAACATGTTGTTATTTTTGAAAGCAGGAAAAACTAATCTATACTACCCTTATATCTTCCATGAGTTCAGATTAGACATTTGAACCCAAAAATTCTCTACCTAATCTACTATCTGTCAAGATTAAACTGTTTGACAGATCTACATTTTCTATATTCTAAAACAGAAATTTAAAATATAGTCAAATTAGGATTAAAATGTCTGATTTGTTGTGATGGCTATGGCATCAAATAAAAACTACACATAGAACTTTATTTTGCAGAAAATTAAAACAAAACTGTGAAGGCTTAAGATCAGAAAATAATGAATATCCTTCTTTTCTTCTTGGCTCAAATTTTGATCTGTTTAGAGCTATCTTCTTCTATCCTAATATATTCTACTGATAAATCAAGATTAAAAATTTTGGCGGATATCCTTCACTAACCTATCAGCATAAATTGATATTTATCTAATCATGATTACGTTGTATGACCAAATAAGAGTGTTCTTTTAGAGTAGTGGCATTTAAGCTTGCACACTTTTAGATTTTCTTTCTTTTTTGGTATGGGGCTATACCTTTCTTCTTTTAATCTACCCTCTTTTCTCTTTTTCTATTGTTTTTGTATTTTATTTTCAAATTTTCCTTTCAAGATATGTTATTTACAATGGATTAAAAAGAACTTTGAACAAAAATAATGTTTGAGCATCCTTCCATTGACAGGACCTCCGAAAAGTTCAGCTCCATCCATTTCTTGAAGAAAGAATGCATTATTACCAATAGCAGACTGAATAAGATAAGGGCCTCGCCATAAATTATCAAAATTTCCATGTTTTCCCTTATCTTCCCTCCTTGAATCCCACTTCAAAACCTTGTCACCAATGTTAAAGTCACTTGCCTTTGTCCTTTTATCAAACAATTTCTTGATGTTTTCTTGTACTTACTGAGCTCTTTTGTAGACTTCCTCTTTGGTTTGTTGTGAATGTACAGTCTGGCTTATTCTTCTTGTCATATCATTTTCTTCAGACTACACTTCCTGGATCAACTTCATGACTGGTACTCCTAGACTAGTTGGAAATATTACATCTACTCCATAAACTAGTTGATAAGGAGACATCCCAATTGACTTTTTGACTGTCAATTTGTCTGCCCATAAAGCATGTACTAGTTTACTGTGCCATGATTTCTTATTTTCTTCCAGCAACTTCTTGATAATGTTTACCAAACTCTTGTTTGAGGATTCTGCTAGCCCATTACCTTGAGGGTAATAAGCTATGGAATGGCCCAATGTAATCTGATATTTGTGACAGAAATCAACCATCTTTTTGGATCCAAAGGCAGCAGCATTGTCTGTGATGATTTTCCTAGGACAGCCAAATCTAGACAGGATATGATTTTCAAGGAATGAAATGATAACTGACTTTGTGGCATTCCTAGAAGGGATGGCTTCTATCCATTTGGTAAATTATTTTGCTGCTGTGAGGATCCATTTGTGTTGGGCAGATGAGGCAAGATGGATTTCCCCAATGAAGTCTAGACCCCACTGTTGAAAAGTAGCTTCAACAGTGATTGGTTGCAGAGGTAAGGGAAGCAGTTTTCTTTTACTTTCAAATATTTGGCATTTATGACAGGCAATTATCGTTTTATGGACATCTTGAAAGAGAGTGGGGCAGTAATAACCATCTCTAAGGATTTTGTTAGCAGTAGTCTTCCAATAGAGGTGGCCTCCACATTCTCCTTCATGAAACTCATGCTTGATCTTATCTTCATCATTCTCAGGAAAACATCTAAGCAATAATCCACTAGCATTTTTCCAATATAAACATTTATCCAAAATGCAATAATTTACAACTTTTAACTTTAAAAACCTTGCCTTAGTTTTAGAAAAACTAGGAGGAACATTCAGATTTAGTAGCACATACAAAATATTAGCATACCAAGATGAATTCAGAAAAATGATCTTCAATTAGTGGAGTTTCCAACTCCTCCTGTTCATCTAATGTATTAAACATGTTTATATCAAGAGCTTGAAAGTTGGATTCAGCCATAATTTTTGCTAGCCCATGACCTTTGATGAGCTTAGTGGGCTTGATTTCTAAGTCATATTCTAAAATTACAGCAATCCACTTTCCTCTTCTGCCATCTGGATCTTGGGTCAATATGTCTTTTACCACTGAATGAGGCACAAATGCTATAATGTGTGAGTGTAAAATGTAAACTCGGAATTCCTTTAAGGCTTTGACCAAGGCAAAGGCTTTTTTTTCCATTATATTTTACTTCAAAGGTGCATCTCTTAATGCCTTGTTGAAAAATGCAATAGGCTGCTCTTTTCCCTTTATGTTTTTCTGTAATAGGATAGTAGCTACTGTGTGTTCTGATGCAAATGAAAATATGAAGAAATATTATGTAAAATCAGGACTGATAAGAACTGGTGTTTTGGTAAGTGTTTGTTTTACCAGCTCAAATGATTTATTTTCTTCTAAGGTCCACTTAAATCCTTCCTCTCCTTTAAGCATATTTTTTATGTTTCTAAGGAGTTCAGCTAGGTTGGGTATGAACCTTCTCAAGAAATTAATCTTTCCAATGAAAGATTTAAGTTCCTTGATGTTTCTAGGATGGTTTATTTGCAATATACCATCGATCCTTTTCAGGTCTATCCTTATTCCTTATTCAGATATGATATGTCCAAGAACTTTACCTTCTTGGAGACCAAACAATGTTTTCTTAGGATTTAAGGATAACCCGTATTTTCTGCATTTCTCAAAGGATTTTCTCAAGTGTATTATGTGCTCTTCATCTATTTTAGAATATACTATTATGTCATCTAAGTAAATCACAATGAAGTAGCCTATTTCTTCTGAGAAAGAAATATCCATGGCTCTCTGGAATGTGGCACCAGCATTCATTAAACAAAAAGACATTTTCAAATACATGAAAGTGCCCCAAGGAGTAGTGAAGGCTATTTTAAGTTGATCATCAGGGTGTACCAATACTTGGTTGTATCCTGAGAAGCCATCTAGCAAAGAAATTCTTCTAGAACCTACCACCCTTTGTAAGATATGATCCATTTTGGGCAAGGGATAGTTGTCCTTCAATGAGGCTTTATTTAAGTTTCTAAAGTCAATACAAAGCCTTATTTCTCTTGTTTTATTCCTAACTAATACAAGATTAGATACCCACTCTGAGTATCTAATAGGGACAATAATTCCATCATCATACATTTTTCTAATTTCTTTCTCTACCAGAGGTAATTGAACAGGGTTGATTCTGTGCAATTTTTGTCTAAAAGGCTTATGGTTTTCTTTGAGGGGTATATTATGCTGAATTATTTCTGTATCATATGATTTTAAGTCTTCATAACTCCATGCAAATACATCAGAAAATTCTCTAAACATCTCAATGTATTTTAGTTTAATGTGAGCTGGCAGTGTCTTGGATAATTTGATCATTTTAGGCCTTTCCTTACTGCCTATATTACATTCTTCAACTTCAGTTTCAGTAGGTTTTATTTTTGGCTTTTTGGAAACATCATTGAAGTCAAACAATTCTTCTAAAGGTACCAAACCTTTTGGCAAGCTTTGATTTTTAGATTGCGACACCTCTAGATCTTCTTTTGCTAAGTCTGTGTAGTTTTTTGTTTTATGTTTGGGTTCATGGGTTAACAGATTTATATCAACAATCTCATGAGATTTTTCTTCTTGGAAAAGTGGGTTTTCTTCAGTAGGATAGTCTTTATCATATTCTGAATTTGAGTTTGGAATTTCAAATTCATTTCTGGACTGTAGGAAGTCTTCTATTTGTTTACGTCCTTCAAAAACTTGCCAGTATTTTTCATTGTCTGGGACTACTGGTCTATATTTGACTTCAACTGTGTATTGTTTGCTTTCATAAGGTTTTAGACATTTACTAGCAGTAAAAGCTAATCCATTGGCAAGGATGTTTTGGTTTCTAGGGAAAAAAGTGAGTTGGAATTCAGCAAATGATTTTAAAAAATCCATGATATCATCTCTATAGGCTCTTATTCTGGGATGTTTAGCAGTGTATTCCCCATTCACTTGCCTAATTAACAATTTTGAATCCCCATGAACTGTTATCCTCTTGGCCCCTAAATTTTTCAATAAATGCAGGCCTAAAAGGAGAGCTTCATACTCTGCTATGTTATTGGTGCAGTGAAAGTTTAATCTGTATGAATGGCCTTCAGCATGATTGTTTTCAGTGTTGTGCACCCATATGCCTACTCCTGCACCAATTTTAGAGCAAGACCCATAAAAACTCATACTCCAAAGAGTACTATTTTCAGATTCATCATTTATTTCATTTTTGTCCCCTCTGTTTTGTTTTCCTAATCCATCACTGTGTTGTTCTTGTAGGTCTACACTATGTTGAATTTTGTTTTCTTCCTCAGGGTTTTCGATGTTCTGAGGATTTGTTCTTTGATTTCCTTGATCGGTACTATGTTCTTGATTGTTTTGATGCTCAAGTCCTGTGATATATTTGTTTTGATTTTCTGAATTAGCAAACTATTTTTTACTTTTCTCCTTGTTTTCCTCTTCTTCTATGGCTGCCACTATGTTTGGATGTGGAGTGGCCACTATATTGGTTGATGTTTCATTTACTAATCCTTGCTCATTAGAAATTTCATCATTTTAAAGAATGAAAGAGTCAAGGTTGGTGTGTATATAATAGAGAGGGGATTTTTCTGGTCTTTCTTGACTACTCACCATATATTTCATTTGTTTCCCTATAGAGTCTTCTAGGTTGACTGAAGACAGGGATGGTGGCATAAGTCATATCCATCTGCATAGTAGCTTTCAAATTAGCACCCCATGATCTTGAAAGGAAAATGCCATATTTGGGGGGTATATCAGCCACTACAATGTCCATCACTAAGCTTTTGGTTGGGATTTGGGCTAAGTTAACACAAAGATATTTTATTAGGCCTAGACATTTTACTCTGCTTGATTCAAAGGAATATAAATCTTATAAGGTCTAGTTACCTCAACGCCTAATCTTTCCATTATTACTTTGGGCATGAGGTTATGTGATGCCCTTGAATCAAGCATGGCATTGTGTAACATCTTATCATGGATATTCAAACTGATGTAGAATGGATGGGTAGTTCCTTCTTGAAAATTTCCTTCAATATTTGGACCGAACAGAAGCTCTGGTGTATCATCATTTAAGTTAACAATATCATGAATATCTTCTATTTTCAAAGATTTAAAAACTTGCCATTTATATAAATTTTGAGTTACTAACTCAGTAGTGGGACAAAGATCTTGATTTTGGAAATTTCATTCTCTAGGTTAAAAGGAATCTGATTTTTCAAAATGTTTGATTCAGGCTTGTTAGTCACTCCTTTATCAACAAAATCAGCTTGCTGATTTCTACTATTTACAATAGTCAAAATGGTTTTTTCAGGAGCATTAGCTGAAGTGCTAGTGCTACTAGGGTCGCTACTAAGTTTGTCTTGAATCTGAGCGTTTTTTCCCTTATTTTGATCAGAACTTTCAGCCACTGTTTTATGATTCTATACTATCTGTTTGGAAGCATTTACAGGGTTGTTTTTGGCAGAATTATCAGAGGCTGTATTTTTGGGAGTTTCTTGGTTCTTTCTACCTCTTAAGTCATATTTTTTAGGTGCTCCTATGATGGCATTTTCAAAGTCTTGTCTGTAGTACTCAGTTTCTAATCTTCCATCATCATAGGGTGTATATAGACCTTGTTTTCTTTCATGGAGGAAATCAGAATGCTCATTGTTCACCTCCAACATGTTGATGTTATCATCCTATTTTTATTCAATTGTTCTCCCTTCTTCATCAACATAATTCTGTTGAAAATGAGGTCTGACTGGTTGATCAGGGCCTCTTTGTCTAATTTGAAACGGATTCCTTCTAAAGTTTTGATTCTGATTTTGATTTTTTTTTTAAGGAACTGTTTGATTTTCTTTAGGATAAGCCCTCTCACTTATGTTTATTCTTTCCATCATCATATCCATGGTTCTAACCAAATTATCAATTTTTGAGTCTGATGTGGAAGGTCTAGGTTCATATTTGTAGGTAACCCTTTTCTCTTCTTTCAGTCTTACCCTTCTGGCATTAAGGTTAGCTTCTACACTTACTACCCCTTTCTGCATGTCTTCTAATGTGAGGGGTTCTCTCTCCCTTAATTGATAACGCATGTCCGGGTGAAATCCTTCAGGAAACTTTATTAAGGCTAAGCCTTGAGGAGGTTTCATTTGTGGAGGGAGTGCATTATAAACACTATTGAATCTAGTGCAATAATCTTGGACACTCTCTCATGCATTTCTTTTAAGATCATTGTATTCGGACAAGATTTGAAGGGGATTTATTTTGACTTCCCATTTGTTTAGGAACAGTTGATGGAAATTAGGAAGATCATTAATACTTTTAGGGGTTAAGCCTTTGAACCATTTTCTTGCTTCTCCCCCTAAACTTTGAGCAAAAATTCTAATTTTTATTGTTTCATCATCTATTTCTTTTCTGTCAAAGTAATCATTCATTCTATCCACATGTTGTTGAGTTGTAGTAGAACTACTAGCATCATATAATGGTATCTTGGACTGATAGTCCTGTGGTAGAATAGGTAAAGGCAAAGGAAGGACTAAGGGAGCATACCATGTTGCCATGATATGAAGTTGTGGGATAAATGGGGGATTTACAAGTGTAGGAAGGTGATGAGGTGAAGTAGTTTGAACGGTGGATGTATGAATGGATGTAACAGAAGTACTTATACCAGCTAAGTATTGTTGAGTAGATTTAGGATGAGAAAAACAAAAATTATGAATGATTTGAATATCAGGCGGTGTAGATAGAGGGGTTTCTCTGCTATCAATATGATTACCACTATATTGGGGTGAACGTGGAGTCTCAAAGTCTCTCTGATCTATACCACTAAGTGACTTAGTTCTAGATGGGTTTCTTATGAAAGATAAGTCAACTTGAGTATCTTGTAGAGCTGTAACATTTTCATGGACAGAAATAGCTCTGTAGATTGGTCTAACAATAGTTTGATTCTTTGATTTAGGAAACTTCTTAAGGATGCTTTATGGATTATCAACTATCTCAGGAGGATTTGGGTCAGGATGGGCTCTAGTATGAATTATTTTAGAAGCCACTATGTTATGTTTCCAGACCCAATGATGAGAAAAGTTCAGCCAAGTATGACTGTCTTTAAAAGGCCAACTAATCTTATGAAAGAAAACTTAATCCTCGAAGTTCTCTTTACTGAGTTTGTATGATGTTATGATAAAAGAGTTTCCCAGTGGATTTTTTGGAAAACCAATGGAAATCAACAAAACTACTGCAAACCAGTGGAGTCACCAGGTGGAGGATTTGTACTTGTTACTAAGGTCTGGCTGTTGTCTACCATCAACAATCAGAAACCACTCTTGGTAGACACTTGATTCATTTTTAAGAATGGAATATCTGAGTTGTGAAGTTATCTATTACTCAACATCTCCCCAGTATGGTTGCCACTATGTTGGCTCCCTGTAATTTATGAGAGTGAAAATAATAAATGTTGCATGAGCCACATTAGAACCACTTTGGAATCCTAGGATCTAGCCTTCCTGGATCCAGAGAAGGATCTCTATATTAGTGTCTTTAAATGATATATATTTATGCTTATTTATGATATTAGGCTAGTTATGAAGCTCAGAGGAACTTGTTTGTTTGATTTATTTATTGGGATGGATATCAGAAAAGGAAAAGGTCACTAGAAGGGTGAAGATGAGAACAAGTTGAAAAATGTTTCAGCTGAGAGGATAGGTCAAAGGACAATATCAATACATTGGGCTATGGAGTCACAAAAGGATTTAATTGTACAACAGTTCTACAAGGATTTCCATGGGTAAATTCACCTATATCAAAGGATCTCTTTAGATTGATTTGGGGCATGAAACATCAAAGTGTTGTGAAAAAATAAAAGTTAACAACCAATTAAGAATCTATTAACTTCACTAAAAAATAAAATCATTTTAAAGTAACTGTTTGAAGCAAGCCAAAGGACAGGGCATACCATAGACTTCTTTGGACAAAATTTTACTAAAGCACACTTTTCAGACAACAATCCAGTAATCTAAAAGACTAATTTTAGAAAGGAGAAAACGTATAAGAAAACAAAGGGCAGCCTAATGTCAGGGAAGAACTTTGAATCTATCCTGATTTTAGCATAATCTAAAGGGAAACTTTCGAAACGTCTATTGAAGACATGAACAGAGGATAGGACTAACCATAGACTTCACTAGTTTATACTTTACTCAACATGCAATGAAAATATCATTCAAGAACAATGTCTCAAGTTTTACACAGCAAGACATGGGCTCACCAACATTCCTTGACTGGCTATACTCTATTGAATCATTCCCAAATTAACTATTAGAATAAAACATAGGGATAAAGCTTTCAGACAGAAACAGGGTACTATGCCGTAAATCCTACTCTAAATTTTCTGTTCTTTATCAGAGAAAATGTACAACATGAAAAACATAAGGAAAACCAAATAGAGTGAGAAATAACATCACCATTAACATAGACCAGGATCCCATGAATCACGTTGTATCATTGAGGTTAAAACCAGTTACATTATTCAGGTCCAACAGGTCTTTACAGCTCAAAACTTCTCTTCTCAACCTAGTGTTCTTCAACTACTCAACAACACTTCAACAGCTTCAGCAACTGTTTACACTTGATAATAATTCATCTAACAACCAACCAACCCTTTACAATGTGCTCCTCATGGAGTATTTATAGATGAATGAAAAGGTGGAGTGAAAGAAATGGTTCTAACGTGTTCATTTAAGACAGAGTAAATGTTTCTCGACCTTAGGGAATTTACATAACCCAAGAAAAAGAATATCTAATGTTTTAACTCTGTTAATTAAATGTTTTATCAAATTCTGAGTAACAGTCACTTTTGTTGACTTTTAAGCATATTTGGTAGGCTAGCGATATTTTCTGAGTTGTCTATGTAAAATATCTTTGACTGTGCATTCAATTTGTATGCTTTTGAATTACATAGGACTGTAGGTGGCATCTTTAGTCTTTGGAGGAATAAATACTTCAATGATCTGGCATTCTGAAGTAATATTTCGTTGATCTGTCTTGCTTTGTCACTTTAACATTGATTTAGCCTTTAATTTATGTTTTAAGGCCTTTTTTAATCATCTTTTGTCTTCATCATTATGTCTTTATCTTTAAAACTGTGGATTAAGCTTTTGATCTTCAAACATTTTCTTTAATCCTTTAATTTTAATCTCTGAGTCTCTTTACTTTTCTTCATTAACTTTTATTGTTTGCTGAAAAGTACTTTCTTTGTGCATTGGCGGGTTTCGTTGGGTAACCAATGCTCATGAAATAATTGGTTAAAACATGGAAATTAACCCTTTATGTCCCCTTTCACCTTGGATCAGGCCTTTGAGGATCGTCACCCTTGGCCTTTGTCACTTTTTTTTATTGTGGGATGGCTTTTATGATTACCTCCATGAAAGTTGTAACAAACAACCAATCATTTATATAAACCTGCATATATGGTAAAACTTCTTCAGAGGGCTCGGCAAGGGGTGGAGGAGCAATGCAAAGGGGATAAATGCGTAGAGGAAGGGTTCCATGGAAAATCATTAAAGAACTAGGGTTTAAAACTGATTTTGACGCGAAACATGAAAGGTGGTTTTGCAGAAAACCACGAGTGGATTTCACGCAAGGTCGAGGTGGTAAGTGGTTTGGGGCTGATTGAACACGATACAGTCTTTTGATTGACACGTGTCCCACCAAAAACCGCAGATTTCGCGTTTAAGTTACGTGTTGGGAGGCTTTGGGAAACCGGGCGCAAAATGAGTTTTAGATCATCCGATCTGGGCAATCCAAATCGACGGTTGAAGATGAACGTGATCGTTGAAGAGTTGTGCGGTCGAAGATAGGTGGGGCCTGATGGGTGCGTCAATTGTCTTGTCGTTTTAGCAGAGAAATCTGGTTGATGGGGTTAAAAGGTTAGATCTGCAGGCGTCATCGGATTGTTGTGATCAATGGCCTGGATCTGTCAATGGGGGGGATTATAGGGGAAAATCATATGGATATGAGAAAAGGGGGAGGTATCCGACAATCATTAGATCTTGTAGATCAATGGTTAAGATCGTGTCGAGGAGGAAGTGGTCGGGGTGAAGAATTTATGAAGAAAAGGGGTTAAAGGAAAGGTGCGGGAGACAGTCTTGTGAAGGAACAAAGGACAAAGGATGAAGGTAAAAGGGGCTAAGGCTTTTAGCGCATGGTTACAAGGTTGGGTCACATGGAGGGAAAAAGGGTTAGGGCTAAAGCCAAAATTTCTTAAGGCCCATATGTAAAAAAGGGGTGGAAAATAGGTCAAAAAAATGGGTTTTCAAGGATTTTTTTTAAAAAGGGTTCCGATAAGTTAGAAAAAACGGGTTTAAAACCAAATGAACGGATTTTTATGAGGTTTTAAAGGATTTTTCAAGGAAGTGGAGGATAAAAATGGGAAAAATGGGTCCCACCAAATCAAACAAACATTCCATGAAGTGCAAAGTTCTTCAAAGATTTGAGGAGGTTGGTGTCCTAAAATGGGAGGATACCAAGTATTTGCAGAATGAGATCTATCACCCGCATTGGGATGAGTGGATGACAGTATGGAGTAAGAGGTTTCCAAACCACTTGTAGATCTATGATACAGGCCAGCAATAAGCATGGCTGCACTGGTTGATTTGGGTGAGTATGGCTACTACCTAAATATTCATATTTTCTTATCTCATGCCTTATGTCTTAATGATAGGATGCATAAGAAGAAGGCATGGTTTTTGTGGTTGTTAAGAAGAGAGTTTGGACATCACATGTTAAATCTTATGTCCATGTATTTACCCTTGTTTGAGTTATGTCTCATGTATTCACATGTATTTCTGTTTGAGATGTATCTCATGTATGTACCCATCATTGCTAGATTAGTTTGGTATTTGCGAGTAGGTTGGTTTGGGAAATGGGAAATGAAGAAGAAAGAATTGAATTGTTTCATGTGCGGGTCATATCCAAGCATACCAATATTGACACATTATTTGACAGTGGGTCACAAGAAAACTTAATCTCTGAAGACTTGGTCAAGAAAATTAACCTTGAGACCATACCACATCCAAAACCATATCCATTGGGTTGTATTTATAAGGATGCAAATTTACAGGCTTCAAAAAAATGCATATTGCGGTTTGCAATCAATGTACATTTTGTTGACACAATTGAATTAGATGTGGTTATGCTTGACATAATAGGTATTTTTTTTTGGATTCCTTACTTGTATGACACGAAAGTGATCTTCCATTTCCATGAGAACAAATATCATTTATTTAACTATCGCAAGGAGTTCATTGTTAGAGCACATCGCAAGAAGAAAAACATTTCTATGGTAAATTTTGGACAAGTAAAGAGGCTGGTAAATTCAAGTAATAATTGTGATCTTCTTATGATTAAGCCTAAAGCTAATGTTAATCATGAATCATTTGAGGGATGTGATCCTAAGTAGAAATCATATTTATGTGATGTAGTTAATGAACATCATGAGATTGCCTCCAAAAAGAGAGATTCAACAACAGGATTGCCTCCAAAAAAGAGATTGATTGATCCTAAGTAGAAATCATATTTATGTGATGTAGTTAATGCACAACAGGATTGCCTCCAAAAAGAGAGATTCAACATGAGATTCAGCTGTAGCAAGGTTGTCCTCTTCCAAACATCGGTATGTATCACATGTCAATAATGGAGAATGCTAAAGTAAAGAGGAAAATCAAATAGATGATGGACAAAAGAATCATAAGGGCAAGCACCTCTCCATGTGGTTCACCCATGGTCTTGATACCAAAGAAAGATGGGACTTGGCGCATGTGTGTAGATTTTCGAGCTTTGAACAATATTACGATAAAGAATCGTTACCCACTCCCAAGAATTGATGATTTTCTTGATCAACTGAAAGAAGAAATTTTTTTCAATAAGTTAGATTTACGAAGAGGATATCATCAAGTAAGAATTGCAGAAAGTGATATATGGAAAACTACACTCAAAACCAAACAAGGACTCTTTGAGTGGTTAGTTATGCCATTTGATTTATGTAATGCACTGGCAAATTTCATGCGTGTTATGGATAGTGTTTTTCATCCATTCCTTGATGAGATTGTGATTGTGTACTTAGATGACATATTAGTTTTCAACAAAACAAGAGAAGAAAATGTTTTGCATGTGAATAGAGTGCTTGATATTTTGAAGAAAGAGATTGTTTCTTAGGATGTCAAAGTGTGAGTTTGGAAAGACTTATTTGGTCTATTTGGGACATATTGTAGGCGGAGGAGAATTGAGAATTGATCCTTCTAAAGTGGAAGCCATTGTGAATTGGCTCACACCCAAAACAGAGACCAAGGTAAGAAGTTTCTTAGGTGTAGCTCAATATTGGAGAAAGTTTATTGTTAACTTTTCTTCCATCGTAGCTCCTATGCATGCAGTGACAAGTGTGAAGAAAGGCTTCCAATGGGGAGGAAAAAAATAGAAATATTTCGAAGCTTTGAAAGACAATATTAGTTCATCTCTATTCCTTTCATTACCAAATTTGAGACATCCATTTGAGATTCAAACCGATGCTAGTGATTATGCCATGGGTGCAGTTCTTTTACAACATGGTAATCCTATCTCTTTTAATTCTGAAACATTTAATGGTGTTGTGACAAATTATCCTACATATGACAAAGAAATATATGTGTTGGTACAAAGTGTTAAGAAGTGGAAACACTACTTGATGGGTAAAGAGACTATTGTGCATACTGATCACCAACCATTACAGTACTTGCAGTCACAAACAAAATTACAACAATCAAGACATTTCAGGTGGATGGGATTTATTCAACAGATTCAATTGGTTATAAGGTACAAGAAAGGCATTTCCAATAAAGTTGTTGATATTCTTTCAAGACCAATCATTAGTGCATCTACTTTACTCAAAAATTATACTATTGTACATGAGAGTTACATAGAAAAATATGGACATGAGGTTGATTTTCAAGATGTGTATGCTAGTGTGAGTGAAGGGATCAATTTGAATAAAAATATTATCACATGCATAACAATTTGTTGTTTCATTTGGGCAAGTTGTTTATACCACAAGGAGAGAGGCTAAGTGTCATGAGAGAAGCTCATTCATCTCTTATTGCTAGACACTTTGGGGTAACAAAAACAGTGGCACATCTACATAGGTATTTCTATTGGCCTCGCATAATAGATAGTGTGTCACGTTTTATAAGAGGTTGTTCTATGTGTGCAACAAGTAAGCCTAGTAATAGGAAGCTTTGGTTGTACACGCCACTACTAGTACCATCAAGGCCATGGGAGAGTGTCTCCATGGAATTTGTTGGAGGTCTATCTATGTTAAGAAGACAAAATTATTATCTTTATGTAGTTGTGGATAGATTCAGTAAAATCTGTATACTTATGCAATGTAAGAAAACCATTACTGTTGAACAAACTGCTGAACTTTATTTTCAACAAGTTTGGGTTCATTTTGGATTTCCTACTTCTATTGTTAGTGACAGGAATTCCACGTTCATTGGGAATTTTTTGTCAAATGTATGGAATATGATGGACACAAAGTTGAAAAATATTTCTGCTTTTCATCCACAAACAGATGGAAAAACTGAGTTGGTGAATAGAATCGTTGTGCATCTATTGAGAGGATATTGCAGCAAACATCCTAAGTTGTGGGATGAACAACTACACTACATTCAGCATGCTTCCAACTGGGTAAAACACTCTTCAACTCAAGAATCAACTTTTGAAGTATGCTTTGGGTATTTGTAAAAATCACCATTAGACTTCATATTTGGGAAGGATGTTGCAATTGATGGCCATAGTGATATTAATAAGGCTCAAAAGTTCATTGAGAAAATTCAGATTATACATCAACAAGTTTAAGAACAACTTGAGAAAATTCAAAGCAAATAAAAAGAGAAGCATGAAAAACATAGATTTGATCACAAGTTTCAAGAGGGAGATAAGGTATGGTTGTGCATTAGCAAAGAAATGATGCAAGGGGAAGGTAAAAATATCAAACCCATTCGCTATGGTCCATTCAAGATCATAAAGAAAGTTGGTAATAATGCATTTCAACTTGACTTTCCTTCTTATATGCAAATGTATTCAGTTGCTAATGTTTAAAACTTATGTTTGTATGAACCACCTTTGATCAATGATCAATGAAGTGATGTTCAGCTACCTTCTATTGAATATTTCTCGCCATAGTTTTTGGATGAGCTCAAAGAAAATACAATTCTTGAAAGAAGGATAAGAACATCTAAGAGGGGAAGTGTTGACTACCTTCGATTTGGTCTCAAAGGCACTAAACCAAGCAAGGAAAAGTGGATGGAGGTTGGAAAGGTGAGGGAGTTGTACCCTCATCTACTAAACAGGTAATAAAGTCTTTTGGGGTCCAAAAGCTTCCCAATGGAGAGGAGTGATCAGGAGTTCATAAATTTTGCTCAAAATTTAAAGTTACGGGATTGGGTTGAAACTAGGATGGTTGTGTATATCTCGTCTTCCTAATTCTAGCACCGTGAACGGTTTAAAAAATCGATGTCGTATGAGGGAGATATCGTGTTCTGATTGAAATTCCAAACAGGTAAAACTGTGAGAGGTTTGACTGGGATGCACAGTCAGCAGGGTGGAGGTATAGTCAGCAAAAGGAATATTTTGAGGAATATTCCCTCCTCAAATCCAACCGCAGGATGACAAGTGGAAGCATTATATTGGTCAATGGTTGTACGTTCACATTTTTGGGCCAATCAGAGGGTGACACGTGGCTAGCCTTGAGGCCACCACGTGTCCCCGAAATAGCATATTAAAATTTTGGTGAGGTCTGCATGGCTCAACCCCGTGACCTCCGGCAAAACAAATGCACGTCCTAACCACCCGAGCCACACTATGAGTCTTAACAATCATTGTTTGTGGGTTGTATTTCAATTTTAATAGAATACATATTGGGGGTTGTAACTGCCGGCGGTCCTTACCCGCTAGCGGTTTCAGAGGTTTGTTCACATGAAAATGTTTACGATAACAACCACATCAAATGAAACCCACTACAGCTCCTATATTTATTGTCACATGCAATCATATATTGTTAAGTCTCCGCGTGGTCAGCGCTAACACGTCATTCAACCCACGACTTCAACTCTGGTTTAAACTTATCACCACGGTTTAAGCCTATAGTTCCGCCCAACCATAATGGTAACCGCGGGGTGGGATGGCATGTGTCCAACTGCCCAACAGTTAATTTAAATGACATGGTTTATCCAATGGTTCTTTTGGCCAACACACCCAAAAAGATAGAAGTTTCTAATTGAACTCCAGATAAGTGGAGCTCTTCACTTTTGGTGGAGTATTTCTAGGTGTAACTAGGAAAAAGAGTAGGAGACTCAATTTTTTCCCATTCTAAGTGAATGAAAAGTCATTTTTTATAATTGGAGCATTCTGGAGCCATTGGTGGAGAGAAAAATTCCATTAGAGTCATGTAAGTACATGTATTTGAAAACTTTTGAGCATAATGTGTTAGGGTCCCGTGATTTGGCCGATTGGCTAGCCAAATGACGATGTAACATCAAACCAAGCTTTGGAGCCCAACGACCTAGCCTTCCTGGACTCAGAGAGGGCTCTCTCTATTATATGCAAAAGATGTCGGTGTGTTTACTTGCAGTGTTTTGATATTAGGCTAGTTATGAAGTATGTTTTTAGTTTTTTTTAGTTTTTTAAGTTTGTGAGGAATGAAACTGATCAAATACATAAACTGGATAACAAGATGTAGATAAATTGGGCTATGGGGTCAAACAGGTCAAGGAAGCTATGAAGTGATGATGTAAAGCTGCTGTAGGGCCGATTTGATTCACAATAGAAGGGATCTCTGGGCAAAATGGATTTAAATGAACAATAAGTTGGTGAAAGACAAGGGATTTCAAGTGCAAACTAGTTAATAGCAGACATAAACATGTAATAGCAAGCCATTAATCATGCTATGAATAACTATAAGCTAATCAATACATAGAAATCAAACATTCAAGCCATACATAGAGGTATATGACCCTCTAACTTCGGGAAAAGGCTATCAGACTTTGGGGAAAACACATGAGACAAACTAACAACTCATAAACTATGCCGGAACGCCTAAACATAGTCTCTAAGTCATTGGGCACTTGGACAAACAAGTTTTCATAGTTTTAGGCAAAGGGCTAGATCGGGACTAGGCCTCCTTGGTTCAACAAAATGATCAACAAATCAGTCAAAGAGAAAGTTTTACGGACAGAAATATGAGCAGCTGATAGGTAGGTAGGGCAAACCATACATCCTACTCAACATACATAGAACCGATGAATAAAACTTAGCAACAATACCTTAGGTTACTAAAGAGCAGCTAAGAATTCTTTAGCATAACTAAGGGAGAAGAAAACATCAAGCTATGAAGATTCAGGGATTTTGAGGTGCCTCCATGGGCATATCTCAAAATCAGTCTTTACTGATCTATAGCAGCAAGAAATATGAATTATGAGTGAAAAATAGAAGACAAAACACATTAAGAAGCACTATACCATTCTACCATGTCAAGGAATCCATCAACAATCCTTCATCATTCTTCAAAAGCATCCAAGAGGCAGTCCAAAAATCATAACTCAATTGTATTCTTCAAAGCTCATATGACCAATGCATTAATTCTTCTCTCAAGTTCAGCCTCTGATTTACAATGAGAACCATGGAATAAATAGGCTTGAGGAAGGAAAACCTCATGGAGCAACTAGCTATCCCATTGGCCAAGTCAAAATATCTAAACGTGTCCTTGAGGCTTTGCAAAGCCCAAGGCACAAAATATCCCATAAAATATCTAAAAACTGCTAAAAACAGAAATTATATTGACTTTACATCATTTCCCAAGTATAAAAATAGCTAAACGCACATTTGGGAAAAGCAGATTTTTGGAGTTCAAAAATTACAAAAATACTTCATATTTATGCCTGAAAAAGGTCCCCTGACTTGCTGAAGGAAAATGGCAGCCTTCCTGGTGTCGAAATGAGGCTCATGATGGCTCGTTGGAAAGCTCTCTATGTCTGATTTCCAACGCAAGTGGAATCACCTCAATCTGATCTCTGAAAGTCCCTCAAAACTGTACCTGTGTGCAAAAACCCAGAAAATAGCAGGCTGCTGATATGGCGGGCAGAATGTGCAAAATGAGGCTGTTTTTCGCCAATTTGAGGGGGCTAATGATCTTCAAATGCCCTGAAAATCGCTGGAGACCTGCTCATGGAATTATGGCATCCATTGGTATCATCCTCCTCCCTTGACAACTCATCAAACTGAAATGGAGAATTTATGAGTTTTTGGCAAAAAACCCAAAAATGCCAAAAAACAAAAAGTTTCCGAAACAGGCCCAAAATTGGCATGCATGACCCTCAAGGGTCCATAGAAACATGCTCCAAAGCTGAAGCCAAAATATCAAGGGCTGATATGCTTTTTGCATCTTTCCGTGCTAGGCGCCTCTCCTTCAACTTCTTCAATTTTTCTTGAGCTACCTTCAATTTTCGCCTGGCAAATTGATTTAGCTTCTGAAAGTGAAGAGTCCTCTTTCTCTGCAACTCAAGATCCCTATTTGCCTTCTCAAGCTTTAATTCCAAATGCTGGTTGGCTCTCTCAAGCCATGCTTCCTTGTTTTCCTCAATTTCCTGCTCAAAGAGGGCAGTGAGAGGAAAGGCTTCGAATTGAGCTTGTTCTTCTGCTCTCTGTTTCTCCAAGGCTCTTCTAAGCCCGATGGTTCTAGGCCTCTTTCGCCTAGGCTGGTCTTCCTCCTCTTCATCATCAAACTTGCCAATGAGCTCTTCAATTCTTACTTGCGCCTTTTCTGCCTCCTTTTTATACTTGATCGCCCTTGCCTCATGAATGACTGCATGATACTTCATTTGTTTGTTTTCAACCTCCAAGAAGTGGTTGAAATTCCTCGCCCTTTGAAGATCTTCTTGTAACGCCTCAATTTGCCCTTCTTTGTGAATGAGGAGGTTTTCAAGGAGGCGGGCCTCATTGTCACTATCATCACTTTGGATAGGGATAATAGCTAATTCACCTCCATGCTTTGCACTTTCTCCAATTTTGCTTTTGCCTTTGAAAGCTAATCTAGCGCTTTTTCTCCTTGGCAAGCTAGAAGTTGTCTTTTTGGGCAATTTCCTCTTTTTAGGAACAGTTTTGGTCACTGTCAAGGAGGCAGCTTCAGCTTGCTGTCCTTCCTCAACATCCTGTCCAGTTTGTGTTTCAAAAGGCGCTTCAATTGTTTGCCCAACTTGCTGCTCCTCAACTGCTGTATTCTGCTGTTCATCAATGTCTAGCTGCTGTCCCTCTTCCTGTACCTGCTGCTGTTCATCAATATCTAGCTGCTGTTGATCTTCAAACTCTGGCTGCTGCTGCTCACTAATCTCCAACTGCTGCTGTCCCTCAAAATCTGGCTGCTGCTGCTCACTGCCTTCTTTTTCTCCCTGTGGTTCACTGCCCTCTCCTTCTCCCTGTTCACTTGGCTGCCCAATGGTCATCTTGAGTTTTTTAGGGGTAGGCCTACTAGATAAAGGCACTGGGCGATGGACAGGCTGAGTAGGAGACACATGAACAGGAGGGA
This sequence comes from Pinus albicaulis, assembly GCA_034641835.2. Lineage (NCBI taxonomy): Eukaryota > Viridiplantae > Streptophyta > Pinopsida > Pinales > Pinaceae > Pinus > Pinus albicaulis. The sequence goes on from CM076581.1 coordinate 946,598,508, forward strand.
CAGTGGCGAAATCTGCATGGCTAATGAAGGAATCCCATGAAACCCCTTTCTTCTCCAGCTGGTGTAAGAAGATAATCTTGATCAAGGAATGATGAAAGAGAGAAGGAATTTGCAGAGGTGGAGCCTTCTTTTGGATAGTAGCTGCCATTTTCTCTATGCTTTTGGACAAAAAGTATGGAAGGTTCAATTTCCTGCTTCTGGTAAAATGCATCAACAAGCGGACATGATAGGCAAAAATTTGGCTAAACCTCCCTTCACAAGTGAAATATCTCATTATGGCTTTCATCAGCGGAGCATAACTGTCAAGAAGATAGGAGAAGGGGAAAATAGCAGTGATGGTTTCCCTATGTTCAGGCTTGATGAAAGGTTTATAATCTTCTAGATCAAGATGCGCTTGTTTAAACCACTTTTCACCATTACACGGGATCTTGGTAGCCTTGGATACATACCTTGGGGAGATTTTGAAGTCAAGACCTGCTAACTGGCAGTGTTTGTCCTTGAATCTCAAAGCGCACAAATGTGTAAGTGGCGAGAAACTCTTGACTTCTTCTATCCTCTGACAGAAATCAAGACAGCCTACTTCATGGAAATTGAAAAGCACTGATGGGTGAGCATTGATTTCTTCTGTGGAGATAGGCTCATATCTCTTATGTGGACCGCTCTTGTGATCTCGCTTTGGAGGCATTCTGACTTTGACCAAACTTTGGAAGAGGCAAACTGCCTTCACTGTATGAAAAATGTTCTGCTGGATTGAAACTGGCCACTACATTGTTTGGACAGATATGGACCCTGTGGTTTTGAATAAAATGCAACAATGTTTCTTGGAATAAGCCACCTCTGCACTCATTAAAAACAGTCCTTCAACTCTGGATACACTTCAGCTATGTAAACTTCTCAATAGAAAACCATCAATAAAGATGAGACAATATGCTGTATAAATTTCCTGTATGTAGTATTAAGCAATCATTCCTCTTGGTGAGTTTGCTAGAGATCAACCAACCCTTGCATTTTGCATTTATAAGACCAACCTTCAGTATTAAAACCCTGCTCTTTAGTACCTCTGCCTCTAATGTTTAACTTCTCATCAACAAACTCTGCCCTCTTAATGTGCTGTCACCTTTGGAAACTCTCTGTCAACAAATCTTCAGAATAATACAATATAGTGCAAGGAAAAGGCAGACTTAGTTTAGGTGTAAAATCAATGCATAGCGCTTTAGGAAAACCACCTCTTTACTTGTGAATCTCAAAGGTCAACACTACACCTGTACCTCTATCTCAATATTAAATGCAATTACCAAGAACTCTGCCCTTTAGAAAATGGCCTTTTTCATTTGTGAAGTTTTAAGAAAACAAACACTGCTTTTGTACCTCTGCCTCCAAAGTTAGAAAACCATCAATGAAATCTGCCCTTCAGTGTACTATTTATCCTTAGAGTCTCTTTGTCAATCAGCTTTTCAAAATGATACAATATGTTGAAAAAGAGGGCAGACCTAGATTAACAACACACAGTGCTTTATGAGGGACACTTTTTCTTGTGAAGTTAAGAAATCAAACATCACCTGTATACCTCTGCCTCCAATGTTTACATTTAACCACCAACAACTCTGCCTTTTAGAAAGTGACTCTGCACCTTTGGAAACTCTTTGCTAACAATTCTTCATAGTAGTGAAAAAGTACAGTGAAACAGGGGGGCAGTTTGCTAAAAAGGTGTGCTTGTGAGAAAATGACAACAGTCACTCTGTTCTTGAAATATCTGATGCCAATCAATACACCAAAACTCCTTGCTCAAGGAGGCCTTCAACATCAAAACCTCACCCTGTATAAGTGTGCCACCCTTCAACCATGTGTATCTCTAGCAAACCATCCTACATATGCCTAGACAGTAAAAACACAGGGCTGGGGTAAAATGACAGAGCTTTAGAAGACTACCAAGCTCTTAGACAGAGATTATATGAGTTTTCTCTTTCAAACAACAAGAATGTCAAAACTCCCTTACTAAGTGCACTTCACTGTTTTAGTAGTGTGGAAAGGTTTGGATGACAGTGTGAAAGGTTTTTCTTCAGAATTAAGTCTGTATTTCTACCACGAAAGTCTCCTTTTAATCAAAACACAGCCCTTCACAAGACAACCTCTGCCCTTAGATCGATTTGAAAATGAAACAAACTGGTTCTCGACCATAAAACCCCGTATTATCATATTGCAATTACCTCATCTCACAGTGTAGAAAAGACTGCTTTTGCCTTTAACTAAAATGACAAAGTCTGGGGTTTTTAAAACTTCTTGTCATCCATCAAAACCTTGAAATCAATGGGGAATGTGTAAAAATACCTCTAATTTTGATGAACACCTGTTTGAAGAGCTGAAAGAAACGCTGGACACTTTGGACAGCTGCGCGGCATTCTTTGTAGTCGGCCCGTATTCTTTGTAGTCGGCACAAAACACCGTGGGTGGCCTGTCGGGTCGACTAGTCGGGCGGTCGGGCGGCCTGTACAGGCACATCGCGCCACTGTACAGGCACGTCGCGCCGACAAAGGAGACAGTGTAAAAATCGTGCCAGGCACGTCGCGCCAAAACCCAGGCACGTCGCGCATCCTTAACCGGTGCTCGACGTTGCAAATTGACCCGAAAAATGCTGCTCTGGTGCTAGGGAGGCACGAGATCCGGTTTTTCAGTTTTGAAATTGAAAATGTCGCACTCAACCTTACTCTTTTACATCAATTTAAAACAAGTCTTAACGGTCCTAAGCTTTGGAAAATGAATGTTGGTTTTCGACTCTGTTTTGTTTTAAAACAGTGGTTTTGTCATTTAAATATGTGGACCCGAACCTCGTCTCTGACCCGAACTTTAACTTTTGACAAACAATTCAACAAACTCCACCACTTCTTTGTCCATTTATGATATTGTACACCCATTTACCAAGTCCTTTTTGGGGGCCAAACTTGAATAACCTCCCACTGTTTGTGAGGTATGTCTGAAAGGATAGAATGGTGTAGCAGGAACAGCAGGGTTCTTTGAAACCTAGGATTGTTTGACTTTGACCAGGGTATTTGATTTTTTGAAATAGAACCATTTGCAAAGGTCAACTTTGTCCACTGTTTTACCTTCCTAGTGACAATCTAGGGAAAAGCAATCAGAATGTATTTAAAAAGCTCTTTTGACAAACCTTGGTGACTGTTTTGTCATTTAATAGGAGATGGTCTGTGTTCTTCCAATGTATTTGATAATCGCTGCTTTCAGGTGATTTATAAGTTTTCTCCCTGGACTGTAAACGCCTTCTTGTAGTTGCATGCTTTCACACTATACTCCTCTGCTTTACTCAAAAAGAGATCCTTTAAACTTAATGGCAGGTGACAATGGGGTACCTTTTAACCCTTCTTAAAGCAACTACTCCTTGTAGTATCAATGCATGCCTATGTTCAATGTTTTCTCCCTTCCATTTCAGGTACAGTCTGACAGACAGCTCTTTTGAATAGGGGCGCCAATACCTTTGCATCATAAGCCCTATCATTTACCTGTGCAATGACCTTTATTCAATTTCTTTGTATCCTTCCATTGTATTTCAAATCAATCAGCTTCAGCAATTTGCAATGGCTTTGGCCATCTACTCATGCATGGAGGAGGCTCTTCATCAGGTAAGGTGTCTGAAGGCTTTTTGACCACTATGTTTGACACAGCCTTTCTCTGAATGTGATGGTAAGTGAACCTCTTGAAAAACATCAAATTTAGCATCTCTTTTTGCAAACATCACTGTATTTCAGAAGAAACCCTAGCCACAGTGACACTGTTTATCTGCACTACTCTAAAGGTGACTGGAATATCATCATGTGTTTTGATCATCTCATGACAGATTACTTGTCAAATAACCTTTGTGACTATGAAGGTCAGTGCTTTTTTGAAAAACCAAGAGCTTTCCTCCTGCCTGTGTAATGGCATTTTATCAGCATTTACTCTATTTAATCTTGTGGATAAATAGGCTTCTCATGATTGGAATGTTTTACTGATGACAGGCCTTTTTAAAGTTCAAAAATTCACATGACTTGAAAGTTTCAGATGATCTCTTTTATCAAATCAGACTCTCCTTTCTTTTGAGCTAGCATATTTCAAGCTCCATTCCTGTTATGATCATAAATTACATTCATAAAACCTGAATATATTGTTTCATTGTTTCAGTAAAGGCAAACCTGGACTTTTGCAACCTTCTGAGTCAATACTGGCCCGCGCCCTCTGCTTATGGATGAAGGAGGCGCCCTAACCCTCTGCTTGTAAATGAAGGAGGTTCTGGGCCTTGACAATTTACCAGTTTGTTGAGACAGTGGCGACCCTTTCTTACTGTGATTTTCATGCTGGAAAGAGCTGTAAGGTCCTGATGAGTGACTTTTGTTTTGCAGCTTCATCTCAGGCTCACAATACATTTAGAAGCAGCTGTTCCTCTAACTGTAGATCAAGCATTTCCTCCCGAGATGAAGTTATATTTCCTGCCTTTGTAGAAACCATAGAACACTGTGGAAAACCTACTAGTCAGCTTGAGATTGGGCTTTATGCAGTGCTGAGACCTAAGGAATATGAGTGGCGCGACTTAAGGCTGTTTGTCAATTTCATTTGCAAAGTAAGGGATCAGTCATGGTAGGTCTGTTGCAGATGGAGGTTTTTTGGCCTTTTAATGATTGCCAAAGGTGAAATGTCTTAGAGCGCCACTTCCTAACATACGGGAGACCTTTGAAACAGATGTGGATTTTCCTTTTAAAGCTGATGGGCAGACCAATAAGGCTGAAGCTGGATAGGATTGTGATATGAGGTTTTGATATTCGACATGGGCGAACTGAAAAAGTAGAAAGGTGAAAAAAGTTTTAGGAGGGTTTTCTGGATGACATATTGACATAAGGAAATCAGTTTCTAGAAAACTCAGCTGTAGATATAGTCATCACTAACATGTAAAAAAAAATACTGATGGCTAACATAATGAAAGAGGGACATGCCATTGGGAGCTGGACCAGTAGATGTAGCCCAGGAGGGGTGAACTGCTTCATCATGTCTGCTGTGTAAATTATATGTGGTGACTTATTTATCTATTTTAAAATTTTTTTCATTGTTATTTAAGCTTTTTTTATGCTTCTAATTCACCTAAAATCATCCACAATTCATGGTTAAAATCCTCAATCCTTAATAAAAATAATGAGAGAAGTATGCACATGTTTATAAACTGAAAAGACACTTAGCAATAAAAAACTAATACAGTCATTTCAAATCAGTAGCAGACCCAACTGTAAGGAAAAAAGGTAGCAAGAGGATTTGGGTGAAGAAAGAGGAGTTGAAGGAAAAAATTCCTCTAGCCATGTGCAACTAAGAGAAAGCCCAAACATGGGAAAAGAATAAGTTGGATAGTAAATCTCCTATCGGGACTCGGCTATTGAAGGTTTGGAAGAATAAAGAATATGATCTACTCAGGGGGAGTAGATCCTTTATTTCTCTTCAGTAAAGGAAGAATATGGCCTCAAGGGCGGTTAAATAAATTATATGCGAGAAGTTAGAAAGAATAGACAGAAAGGTGCATCTAATTGTTGAAGGTATGGTCATGTCCCCTTGTTGATTACAGAAATTTATTTTTTTTATTTTAAATGTATCAGCATTGAAAGAGAAAGGAGTAGTGCATCCATCCAGGTTTTAGGGGGAGTACACAACAACACTTTATGTTGTGAGATAAGAAGACAGGTTGGTAGCATAAGTGTGGAATGACAGGAATCACACAATCAAGTCAAGTCCACAGGATCAGTACCCACGTAGATTGTTAGGGACCTATATTACTAGTGTAGTCCCTTATTGTTGTTAGTGTAGCCCCCTTATTGTTATTGTTGTACCCCTGTAGTCCCCATATTGTTATTTTTGTGCCCTTACATTATTATTGTTAGGTCATCTAGGATTATATTGTGACCCCATGGATTCCTATATATAGAAAGGAGGTTTTGTCATTTGTATCATCCAATAATTGTTCATTTATGTAATGTAAAGGAGGTTTCTCCCTTGAAGAGGCTAATTTCTAAGGCATTGATCTATCTTTTCTTCTATTTTGTGAGTTGGTTTCATAACACTTGGTATCAGAGCTTTGGATTCTAGGGTTTCACTATTTCAAATAGGTCATTGTGGAATTTTCATTGTAACTTTTTTTCTATGAAGGTTTAGAAGCTTAAAAAACCCATTTACTCTGAAATCTATAGGAACTTCATGGAAAAATTTCAAATTTTGTTTCGCAATATTTTTAGAGATATGATCTATGGAAGTTAGGATTTTTTCAGGCTCTTGAATTTCATCTCAAAGAGGTGACCTTGGGAAAATATTGTAATATCCCAAAACAGGGATTCAGAAATACATAAATTATATTACGATATTGCAATTATGAATAAGCTTAAAATAGGTGTGAAAAACACATATACATCAATTGGAGCTACAACAAAAACTTATCTTTCATTCCATGATCCGACAAGTGGGGAAAAACAACTATTTCAGACCTAAAAACGTCATTTTCAGATATTTGCGTAAAAATAAGGGAAAGTGACGGTGGGATCCCTTATATTAGGTCATTTGGGACTCAAATACCAAATTTTAATGAAAAAAATAACTCTAGCTAAGTTAAATAGATCTCCCACTCCCGATATGGCTCAAAAACACTGAAATCCCATGACTTTCAGTATTCAGAAATTACTGAAGCATGCATAGTGCCGTTTAAAGATTACTTCTACTACAATATGATGCAAAAATCATATCTAGAGTTTTATTTCTCAAAAAATGAAGAAAATTGAATATTTGATGAAGAAACCCTCAAGAATGAGGTGTTGCAACACATAGAAATGACTGAAAAGGCTTGACAGCGTTATTTTATTGAGTGTACTACAGTAGTAGATTAAATATCAGATCTAGAGCAGATCTATGTACAAAAATTTATATCCATATCAGATCTTTACATTAGAAAGGCTCCTCTTTCAGATCCCCTTGGGGTTTTTAGCAAAAAATGAAGTATATGGAGTAGATCTGAGATCTACAGCAACAGATCTGCAAAATGATCCAAAATTTATGAAGAAAATACATCTATGAACAGATCAGATCTGAAACATACATGGATTAGATGGCTAATCCATGGCTCACCACAGTGTAAGGGAGGATACTTTACACCAGAGATCTCTCCTCCAAATAGTTGCCAAAACACCCTACAACTCCTTACTTACAAATAACGCAATCCAAGGACAAAAAATGCATTTCAGGCTTTCTATAGATTTTGGCCTGATGCCAATTTGTAGATATGAAGCTCAAGACAACTAATACACTCTTCCAAGAGGATAAAAGACTCACTCACTGAGAATAGGCACTAGTATGGTCTAGATCTGAATAGATCTAGCCTCCACTTGCTGCAGCTTGCAAAGACAATCACACCCTAAATAAGAAATGTGTTTTAGTTGAAAGGAGAAGCTTGGTCTCAAACCAGATAGTGGAATATGTAGTACAAACTCTTCCAAGAGTTACTCAATGGAAAGAGGTGGAATTCCTAAACAGGAAATCCCAATGCTAAACAAAATTTTCAATATAGGCTAAACAACCAAGAAATATATATGTCTAAACAGACCATATATCAAAATATCATATCGTTAAAAACCTATATATGCTACCCTCCTCTTCCTTTTATAAGATCAAGAGATTGTAAAACCCTAAACCACCTTCAATGATTTATCCCCATTCACATGTGTAGCCTCCAACTTGACTGTCATGTCCTTCTAGGAGATTCATTGTATCTGGACAACATGGTTGACGTGGTCTTGGTTGACTTGGTCAATAGATTCAGTTTCTTTCACACTCAATTGTGTTTTTACAAGTGGCCTAGATTTAGCCTTCTTCACATTGGGCATTGATTTATTCTTTTATTAGGTGTTTTATGAACCTCCTTTACATATTTATTCTTTAAACAAAGGAAGAAAAACAAAATGAATATTCCTATTATCTTAGGACTAATTAGGAATATTACAGTCCTCCCCTCCAAAAATTTTCTTGTCCTCATGCAACTCACAAGGACTTTGCAAAATCTCCAATGGAATTGTCTCCTCCCAAGAATACAAGTTTGCCTTTGGTGGATGAACCAAATAGTTGTCATCATGAAGTAGTGGGAGATACATGAAAAGAATCATATGTTGTCCATTTTCCTTCTCAAGGCATGAGAGATGGTAAATATTGGGTACTCCAACCCCCATGAGAAACTTCAATCTCCATGCTATCAACCAAACAAAGTGAGCCATCCTTGATAGCTCAAAGAAATAGTCTCTAATCCCCACCATATGCAATGTGTAGAGGCTCCATGGCTGGAAATGAGAGATAAGAATTATCAATTCACGTTGTCTCTCCCTCTATTTATGATAAATATGGAGCTGATGGTCCTAGGCTGCATTAATATAGTCCTCATGAAGCCAAAAGAGACTTGGAACTTCATGATTCCCTTCATGGATTCTAGTGAGCCTCCTTGTCCAATCTTCCATGCAGATAGTGAATAGATAATCTTCACTATATGTGCTCCAAAAGAAACATGGACTAAGTGTCATATGAAATATTGGATGGTGACAATAGTCCCTCCCTTGAGACCAGCATTGTCCTTCATCTTGCTGCCTTAAATCATAGTATAATAAGTGGCCATCCCACCACCTTCTTGCTGCAAAAAGCTTCTTCAAAGCTTGGAAATAGTAGAGGATAATAGGTGTTGGTTGAATATGATTCAAGCAACACATGTATTGCTGCAAATTCTCCCAAGTGAGAGACTTCTTCCAATGAGATAAGCCCAACATATGGCTCCTTGCATAAGAAAACAAAGGATATGATGTATCAGCCATACAATGTGCTATCCTCCTCTTGAAGCATGAATGAATATGGGAGATTTCATTCCCAAAGGACGCACTCAACCAATGTTTCATCCCTCCTCTCATGTTCCCAACAAAGATCAGAGCATCATCATCATCATGATATAAATAAGCTTGCTTATTCCACCTCATGAGAGAGTTACATTTTCTCCCAAGCCCAAGTACATACATGATCATGAAATACATTCCAAACAGAAATACATGTACATACATGAGACACATCCCAATCACAAGCAAATACATGGACATGAAATTTAATATGGGATGTCCAAACTCTCTTCTTGTCAACAAAAGCAACCATGCCTTCTTCTTATGCACCCTCTCATTGAGATACAAGGCATGAGACAAGAATATATCAAACCTTGGGTAGTACCCATACTCACCCAATAGCAACTAGCGTAGGACATCTCCTACTTGCATAAAATTCAGATGTGATAAGTGATTTCCCCACCACTTACTTGCTGCCCATAACATATCTCCATGGCTGAAAGTGGAATATATATTTGGTGCCTTAAGAAATCACCCATCATGCTGAAAAATCTCCCTTACTCCATTAAGGGAGTGGCCATAATCAGCAATAGTCTTGGCCCAAAATTGGCCATGAAGTTTATAAGGTATAGCACTCCTCTTAGGAGTCATGGCTTGCATATACATAGTAAGAGAATGAATACAATAAAAAATTAAAACATGATTTACATAAGTATGCTCTTCACTAGTAGTACTCCCCCAACAAGTGGAGAGGTGCACAGATCTATCTTCTTCCTCAAGAGGAGAAGGAGAGGGCTGAATTAACTCTTCCATATAGTTATATTGCTGCTCCATCTTCATGTGATACATGCATCTTTGATAATTCTGATATAAGTCTTCTTCAAATCCTCCCCACATGAATCCATTTGAGATAATATGGTGTGTTCTAATGAAAACAGTGGGGGTAGAAAGCAAGATATCATAAGCTACACATAGTAGTTGGTCTTTGAGTTTTGACTCTTTAGCCAAATAGAATTGATCATGAAAGTAAATGACTCCATCAACCACCTTATACCTCCTATATTTTATTTTGTCATCAATAACCTTGCACGTGAAGAGGTTCTTGGAATATTCTGCCAAGAGTTGGGACTCCCAATACGGATCTAGGCTCCTCAATAAAGACAACGCTATAGAGTTATGAAATGGAGTAGTTGTCACATCATCTCTTTCCTCTTTGACATGATTAATTCCAAAGTCACATGTGGGAGTATTGAATCTCCATCCTTGTTCCCTCCCTTGCAGCCGATCTTATGCAAGACAAGATTGAAGAATAGGAAGATCAATCTTCTTTTGAAAGATATCTTTCTTCCAAAATCTCCATAGTTTAGCCCATGCACACAAGAGTGTTGGTACCTTCTTGCTTCATTTAAAAATATCATTATGGAGGGATATCATTTTCTTCCCAAAGTATATGGAGTGGCCATTTGACATCATGCTAGTGTCATCATGGATCTCTAAGTACTTCTTTACCAATGCAAATAGATGAGTGAGAAATAACAAAATCAATTTCAGAAAATTGTTCAGCTCTCCTTGGAATCCATAAATAGATCTTAGTGTTGTGGTAACTCCCCTCAAAGCTCCCTCCTTAGCCAAATTTGTCACTGATGCACAAAGTTGAGAGAACACTTTATTCTTCTTCTCATCAGGGGGTATCCCTAGTGGAATGCCTCCATGTAAGGAGACATCTAGATTTGAAGTAGATTGTATGGATGGTTGGACTGATGTGTCCCTTCCCTTGCTGCATAGTTCAGTCCCCTTCTCATGAATAGAAACCCCTTGAAATAAACAAGGGTGCATGCTTCTCATCATAGGATGTTGATCCATCCTTCCTCCTCTTGCTTGGAGTAAGGTATTACTACCCAATAACACTGTCACATATTGCTCCTTGGGAATTACTTGCAAAGATACACAAGCTCTTTCCCTTGAAACAATAAATTCATCTCCATCCCCATGTGGTAATGGGTCTTCTTTTGAAGTGACAGTGTTTCTATTTTCTTCTTGTTCTTCCTTCTCATTAATATTTGAGAACACCTCATCATCAACAAGAGACCTTGAATCTTGGTCTTCTCTTGAAAGAGGGATCTCCATGACTTATTTTTTAGAAGAAATCTCTTCATGCAATGGGGATCTTGCCCTTGGCAAGGTATCACACAAGTTCTTATCCCCTTCAAGAAAAATCTGAAGTGGAGTTTGCATAACAGATCTTTCCAACTCATGCAATGGTTTTGCATGCTCATGCTTTGGTAGCTCTTCCAAAGAAGCTTTAGCTTGTTCCTCATCAAATTTCTTCACCATTCTCCTAGTGAACTTGGCATAAGTAGATATGTTTGCATTCTTCAATGAAAAAGATTCAAATAACCACCAAGCATAGACTTTACCTTTAAGATGCAGCATTGCTACCTTAAGGGCTTCTCTTTCTGAAACTTGATGTAGATCCAAATATGAGTCTAGCTGATCCAACCATTCTTCGGTTGTGCATGTGGAGGATCCATAAAAGTTAGGCAGAAAGAATCTACCTTTTCGTCTTATATTGTTGGATCTTCTATCTTCCTTGAGCTGGAAAAATTATTGGAAGCTCAAGTGCTCCTTGATTTTCCAAGATTTAGATTCATACTCCTGAAGATAATCACTCAAAGTCTCCTCCTTTGGTGCATCTTCTTCCCTCATTTCTATTGCAGTAGATCTAGGCATAGAATAACGTTGTAGATCTGATGTAGCTGAGTTCTTGCACATATAATAAGAAGAACTGGGGTTTTCTTCATGTAAATATCTTCTTGAGGGACCTCCATGTCTTGCCCTCTTTATTTCTTTGATTTCTCCTTTAATCTCATACAGAGTTTGGAACATATTTTTTGGGAACTCTTTCCCTTTCATTCTTCCAAAAAAAGGGGTTTTACCCTTTTATTTTGTGTCTTAGATGTAATCAGTCTTATTCTTCTGTCTCTTCTCTCCTTGAAAAGACATATTGGCTTGAAACTCACAGGCTGAGCCAAGATGATGCTTTGATACCACTGTAATATCCCAAAACAGGGATTCAGAAATACATAAACTATATTACATTCTTGAAATGATTAATAAGCTTAAAATAGGTGTGAAAAACACATATACATCAATTGGAGCTACAACAACAACTTATCTTTCATTCCATGTTTTGACAAGTGGGGAAAAACAACTATTTCAGCCCTAAAACGTCATTTTCAGATCTTTGCATAAAAATAAGGGAAATTTATGGTGGAATCCCTTATATTAGGTAATTTTGGACTCAAATACCAAATTTAAGTGAAAACAAATAACTCTAGCTAAGTTAAACATATCTCCCACTCCCGATATGGCTCAAAAACACTGAAATCCCATGACTTTTATTATTCAGAAATTACTGAAGCATGCACAACGTCATTTAAATATGGTTTCTGCTACAATATGATGCAAACATCAGATATGGATTTTTATTTCTCATAACATGAAGAAAATGGAATATTTGATGAAGAAACCCTCAAGAATGAGGTGATTCAACACATAGAAAATGACTGAAAAGGCTTGGCAGCGTTATTTTATTGAGTGTACTACAAAATTAGATTACATATCATATCTAGAGCAGATCTATGTACAAAAATTTAGATCCATATCAGATCTGTACATTAGAAAGGCTCATCTTTCAGATCCCCTTGGGGTTTTCAGCAGAAAATGAAGTATATGGAGTAGATCTGAGGTCTATAGCAGCAGATCTGCAGAACGATTCAGAATTTCTCAAGAAAATACATATATGAACATATCAGATCTGAAACATACATGGATTATATGGCTAATCCATGGATCACCATAGTGTAAGGGAGGCTCCTTTACACCAAATATCTCTCCTCCAAATAGTTTCCAAAACATCCTACAACTCCTTACTTGCAAATAACGCAGTCCAAGGACAAAAAATGCGTTGTAGGCTTGCTGTAGAGGTAGGCCAGATGCCAAGTTGTAGATATGAAGCTCAAGACAGCTAATACACTCTTCCAGGATGATAAAAGACTCACTCATTGAGAAGAGGCACTAGTATGGTCTAGATATGAATAGATCTAGCCTCCACTTGGTGCAGCTTGCAAAGATGATCACACCCTAAACAAGAAATGTGTTGTAGTTGAAAGGAGAAGCTTGGTCTCAAACCATATAGTGGACTATGTAGTACAAACTCTTCCAAGAGCTACTCAATGGAAAGAGATGGAATTCCTAAATAGGACATCCCAATGCAAAATTTGCAATCTAGGCTAAACAACCAAGAAAGCTATATGTCTAAACAGACCATATATCAAAATATCATATCATGAACAACCTCAATATGTTTCCCTCCTCTTCCTTTTATAAGATCAAGAGATTGTAAAACCCTAAACCACCTTCAATGATTTAGCCCCATTCACATGTGTAGCCTCCAACTTGACTGTGTTGTCCTTCTAGGAGATTCATTGTATCTGGATAGCATGGTTGATTTGGTCCTGGTTAACTTGGTCAATAGATTCAGTCTCTTTCACACTCAAGTGTGTTTTTACAAGTGGCCCAGATTTAGCCTTGTTCACATTGGGCATTGATTTATTCTTTTATTAGGAGTTTTATGAACCTCCTTTACATATTTATTCTTTAAACAAAGAAAGAAAAACAAAATAAATATTCCTATTAGCTTAGGACTAATTAGGAATATTACAAATATTCATAATTCTCTTTCTGAGCATCAGATTCGAATTCTGTAAAAAGTGATCAAAAGTATACAGACTTTGGTTTCCTATGTATCAATTTCATATCCAAAGGATGAAACAGTGACACATGGCACGTCATACAACTTTTCTCTACTAAACCAGGCCATAATTAGGTCACTGTTGGATATTGGGCATAGCTTTGTCTTGAAGAATCCAAATCAGGTCTAACCTGTGGCATTGGCAATAAGATTCAGAGGGCTACTAAAGGAGGAAATATAAAATATTTGGAATTTGAACTTATAGAGATACATCAGTTTCAATATCAAGCTCCTAAAAAGAAAGAAAAATGTGTGTACTTTTTAAAAAAAATTACACAAGTCTTGTTTGAAAAAATAGTTTGAAGTGATTCCAAGGGCATATTGAAGCATATATATCAGTATTGGGTTCTAAAATTGTAATATTCCAAAATTTGCAAGAAGCAAATTGGAATATTAAATTTTAATTGTTTCATCTAGGAGGTGAATAAAATGGGTAAAAGGCCCATGAGTAGGAATAAGATCCTTCATAGTGTGAAAAGGATCAATGGAGTAGCTTAATTTTGCACCTTCCAGTGTGAAAAGGGGAAAATGCATGAGGACAAGGTCAATTTTGACCAAGTCAACAGCACTGCCTAAGAGGTGTAGCTTGCATGAGAAGATAGCACAGTTTGAGAGGGAGGAATATTATTTGTGGAAGAAACCCTAATGTGTGGGGTCTAGGGCAAAGAGGCATTCACTTGCATAAAAGGAGGAAGAGGCAGCCATAGTGAGACATCTTTGAGCATTTGATCATTTGTCTGATTAGACTATTTGCAGTCTCTGGTTGTTCAGCTGAGTTGTAGTGCTGCTTAGCATGAGGGATTCCTGTTAGGATTTCCTCTCCTTCTTGAGAGGCCTCTTGAATGATTTCACTTCATTTTCTCCACATCTAGGCTCAAGGCCTAAGCCACTTATTCAGTCACTGCGTTATTTCTGCTGAAGTTTAACGTAGTGTTGCTAGGTGTTGCAGTGGAGGGTTCTACAACACCATTCCTTGTCTCGTCTTTCATAGGAGGGAGCTTATATTCCTCGAAAGATTAGTAAGGAAGGATTCCAGAGCTAATTTTCATATCTTGGCATCAAGGCCAAGCACCTCCTATCATAGACGGCGCAGTCCAATCTCCATATTGTGTTATTTCAATGCATACTTGCAGTGAGGGGTTGCACCAACTTCTTGGAGGGCAAGATATTCAGTGTCGGGATCAGCCTTGCATTGAGAGATCCATTGGAGGAGGTTCATTTCAGATTGAAAATCATCTTCAGCCATCTCCATGTATTTCCAGTATTGATTTGCAGCTGCTTCCCAGCAACTCCGACATTTCTGCAGATTTTCCATTTGTACATGTATTGCAGCCAATCCTTCTAAGGATTTGTGTATTATTGTTGTATTAGTGTTTTCAGGGGTTGAGAGCTTGCTCCCTCTCATTTATTTAGTTGATATTGTCATATCATTAGATTTTAATTTTTTATGTTGCAGTGTCTCCATATAAACTACGCAGTCATAGCTAGGGCATATTTATGTAGCAGTGTTTTGACACATTTGATGTACATGTCTTATTGAGGCTTTCATTACCTAGCTTGAGTGAGTAATTCCTCAAAGATTTGTACTCTCTTACTGCTATATTATACATTGATCAACTATTTTCATCTGCATGTGTTATGGCTCATTAAAATAACGATGGGTATTCAATTCTTGTTCATGTATTGTTGCAGTCCCCTTATCGGGCACTTTTTGAGGACATCTAAGTGTGGGAGATTTGTTTAACCCACTTAGAAGGATTTCTTTGGAGCCTCCTCTTTGATTCAACACTTAGACATATTGTTATAAGGGATCCAAGTTTTGGTTTCAAACCTGTAGCAGCCATTACTGGAAAATGCTTTTTCCAGTCATGCCTTGCTAGATGTTCCATATTTGAGATATTATAGTGGTATCAAAGCTGCTTTCTTGGATCAACCTGTGAGTCTAAGCCCAAGAAGATTAGAAGATTGAAGAGGATGAGTTTCATCTCATCATATTTCTGATCCATGAAGAACCTCCCCAAGTAGGATAAGCAGAAAGAAGTGGAAGAACCCTGCACTTCCTATTCTCATCGATAAGGAGACAAAGAAATAAGCAGGAAAAAGACTCCATCTTTTGGAGAAGAGTGTTAGTATGAGTCTTGATTCAAAGTGTACCGAAAAATACCACTTTAGCTGCGCATAAAAAACAGCCCTAACAGCAGAAATTACTGCTAATATCTTCATATCTGCAGTCAGATGATCAAGACAAATTCTGCAAAAATCTAGATCTATGCATTAGAAGACATTAAACAGTAGAAAAATAAGATTTACTCCATAGATCCAATAGACAAGACAAGAATATATCCAATGTAGCTTTTTTTTATTAATGGCACCTGGGAGGAAAACACAAGAGGGTGTTCCATGTTCTCCTCAATGGGATGGTTTCTTGTAAGTCCTCAACACTTCAGATTTATAATTCCTCTCTCTTGATGGTGTAGAAAACCCAGACAAAAATGGAAACTATGGCTATGATAATGGATCAATAGCCAGACCAAGAGTTGAGATCCAGAGTGATATTTAGGCAAAAAAAGGTTACAAATGAATGGGAAAACCCTTCTATTTATAACAAAATATTGAGTTAGTCTAGAGATTGGTGCATAATTAAAATATTATTAACCAAATCTAGATCCAACTTTTATGGAATATTTTATTATATTTGTTGGAGGGAAAATTATGTGTAAATAATAAATAAATAAATGAATTATTTATCGTTTTAAGGATGTGATTAAGTAATAATAAATAAATAAATGATTTATTTATCATTTTAAGGATATGGTTGAGTAATAATCAAATAAATAATGATTTATTTAATTATTTAAGGGTGAATTAGTCATATTTAACAAAGAATATTATTTAAATAAGATTTAAACAATTAATCTTTAGAAAATAATAAGATAAATAATGATTTTTCTAATTAATTTCTTTGTTTTGAGTTAAATATAACTAGAAATATTAATTAAAATAATGTTTAACTAATTATTTTTTGAGGAAAATCAAACAAATATATATTTATTTAATATTTCCTTATGGGGTTTCTTGTTTAGACCACAAACAACTTAATAAAGGTGATTTACTAAGTTATTTTCATAGTGAAAGCAATTTTACTTGGAGTAAAATTGGTCTTACATGATGTACTTGGGTCCATATAATGATAATAGGTTAGATGACCAAAAAATGGTGTAACAGATTGTAATGTTCCCAACTAAGGAACAACTACACTATTGGGAATAACTTGAGTTATTACCAATGTGGAGCTTCAGCAAACCATGAGCGTGGAAATGAAGAGAATATAATTAGATTTAAAATAACATCAACCCAGTAGATGAAATAACCTTAGCAATAGTTAGGCCTATATTCTCCTTCCTGGATGGGGAAATGCAGCACAACAGGGCATAAAACTGGAAATATGAAAGAATAAGTTGTATAATGGTCATGTTATGATTAATGAGCTTAAAATATACATAAGAAACACATAGAAATAATTTTTATCTACAGCAGCAACTTGTACTTCATTTCATGATCCAAAGAGTGGGGAAAAAGGGTACTATATACCCTAAAAAGGTTATTTTTAGAAATGAGTGTAAAATTAAGCAGGGGAAATGGATGGATATGATATATTAGGTCATGAGGGACCTACTATCTGAATTTTAGCTCAAAATAATTCTTCTAGATATGTTAAACAACTCCTCCTTTCCCAACTAGGCTAGAAAACCTTGATTTCCCATGACTTTGCTAAACAAAAATTTCTGAATACAGTGAGAGCGTAATTCACAGGATGGTTTATACAGAAAATGATGGAAGAATTACAATATGAATCTTATATTATTCAAATAACAGAGAAATGAAGGTTTAACCTCTTTTACATTAAGAAAAAGAAACTCGGCAAGGGTTCTCGACAATACCCATGTACAAAAGGTAGGACTACATAAAATGACACATTATACAGCAAATATGCATTAAAAATGACTGAATATAACATATCAGAGCTGAATAATACATAAATATGGCCAAAGGCCTCTCTAACAAACTCCAGGGGGGAAATAAGCACCTCTTCTTACAAGATGAGAATAAAATCAAAGGGTGCAACACTGCTGTTGTTGCCCCTGCATCAAGGACGCAGTTTTATGAAGTAGAATGCATTTTGGCTGAATGTGAAGGAATGGTCTCAAGCCAAATACTGAAATGAAGCTCAAATCACTCCCCTTTGATCCCTTAAGCAAGCTGATCTCAAGAGAGGATGGAATTCCTGCACAGGAATTCCTTGCACTAAGCAGTGCAGCAACTCTGGCTAAACAACTAAAGTATGCAATTGGTCTCTAGACCAAAATATATGAATACATGAATGAATCTCCTTTGATGCTATGCGTTCCTTTTATCTTTGGTGAGCCTCCTCACCCTGGACCCCACACAATGTTGAGGTGACTTCTTCGTGAAGCTTCCTCTTTCAAAACTACGCTACCCTAGCTTGCTTCCCTCCTTTTACGGCTACATTGTTGACTTGGTCAACTAATCGACATCTAATGCTTCTTTCACACTAGGGATCTTCAATCTAGTTTACATATGTGTGCCTCAGGCTGATCCTTGTTCACATTGAACCGGTTTACTTAGGTGATTTCTTCCTCCTCAAGAATGCATGTTGACTTAGTCAAACTTGACTATGTCCTCATCTATTTTACCCCTGTTCACACTTGTAAGTGTAAAATTCAGCTCCTGAATTTATCCCCTTCCTTATTAAGGTGGAAATTATTCATGTTTTATTATTCATGGCCTCCTTACCCATTTATTCCTCTTCTAAGTGAAAGTAGCAAAATCTAATGTTCCAAATTGCTATTTGCAAATGTGGGAACATTACAGTCCTCCCCTCCCAAATGTTGCTTGTCCTCAAGCAACTATAAGGATAGGATTGAAGAGCATCCTCTTCTCCCCTGTAGCACCCTCATAAGATGAAGTCTCCCAAGGATCAAGGTGCTGCATCATCAACATATCTCCAAGTTGCTCCTCCCAAGTGTGTAAGCTATCTAAATAGCTGACATTTGTGACAGTGAAATATCTATGGAAGCAAAAATGGGCTATTTGAAGGTCCTCTTGAAGCATGAGGGCTGATGTAAATTGGTATTAATCATTCCCCTTTGATTCTCTTCCTCCCCAAGCTATCAACCAAACACAATGATTCACCCTCCAGTTTGGCAACTCATGAAGGATCTCTTCCACCTTGAGCTCCTGCAAAGAAGGTGGGTTGCATAGCTGATTGTGTGTAGTCAAAATGTGCATCTCTTGTTTTTTTTCTCTCCACTTATGATATATATGGGAATTCTGCTGATATATGGCTGAAATATAATGGTCTTGAAGAAATACACAAGCCACCCCATCAAATCCAACACCCATGAGGTGTCTCCCCAAAGAACTCAAACCTCCCAAATGAGTCCTTTCATTTGAAGGTAAGATGTATAGTATGGCAACCAAGGTTTTCCCATTGTTATTTCTGAAATATGTATCCTTTTTAATGTGAATAATTGTCTTTTCATTGGGCCTCTTCAACTCTTGTGCCACTCCTCCAAAGGTGCCTCCTACAATCAATGTTTTAGCAGCATAATATGGAAGCTTAAACATATGAAAACAAGGAGGTAGAACATAGTTCCGAACATGGAACCAACGTAGGGCATTCTTTTCCTGCCTCAATACATAATGAAACAAGTGTATTTTCAACCACTTTTTTGCTGCCACATCCATTTTACAAAATGACATCATGAAAGCATAATTTGGTGCCAATGATGCACACCGGAAACCATGTGGCTTTCCCCCACAATCCACAAATAGAATGGACATCATAAACGCTACAAGTGGCCTCAAGTACATAAAAATATAATATGCAAGAAGGAAATACCCTTCTTGGTATGATATTCTGCTCATATAGATAAGGAAGTGTAAAATACAAAGCAAAATTTTACCTCCTCCATCATGTACTTCGGCCATTGAGCTGAAATGGCTCAAGTGCAAATTCTCCCTTGCTGCAAGTGAGTAGGGAAGTGGTTGTGCCAAAATTTTCTTCATCTTCCCAAAAGGGCATCTCTCCATATCCTGATATACATTCAATTTAATGCCCTCCCAAGTGAACTCCCCCATTGAAGGATGGCATGCATAAAAATGCATGGAAGGAAAGTCCACAAATGATGCATGTAGAACTTTCTCCTTGTGCTTGGGAATCCAAGCCAAGAAGGTCAAAAAATAGTAAGGGATACTCTCATCCATTAACTTATCATCCCCATCTACTACATGCTTCCATGGTGCATTACTTGTGAAGTGGTTTTAGGAACACTCCAGCAAGAAATCCAAGCTCCTAAGTGACAGCGTTGCTAGCCTTTGGAGTAGGGCTACTGTCATCTCAAAGCTCAATTATTTGACATAGAGTGTGTCAAAGAGTCTTTCCAAAAAAAAATTGTACATGTAGAGATCCTCCCAAGATGGATGTGCTGCTATTTGCACTATGCTAGTGCCATTCCTTACTCCTGCAGCATCATGCCAAGTGTGAGAGAAAACCTGCCCTTGTTCTCTCTTGATCCTCCAAAGCAACAAATGAGTTTGTTGCCTGCCCATACCTCCATCATAAAACCTATGTGGTGAAAACATAATGATCTCATCACCATGATGCATCCACACTCCTTGCTGCCCCATGATGAAATTATCCTACCAATCTTCCTTCCTCTCCTCACCCCATGGGGAATGACATGTCATAGGGTGACCAAACTCTCTCAAGAGTAGCCAACGAAGCATAGCCTCTTGTTGCTCGGTGTCATAGACTTGAAAGAGGCTTACCAATATCTTTCCTCCCAGCTATTAGCTTCCTGTAATTCTAGAAAATTGGTGAGACTAAAGTTGCAGGGAGGACATTGGAACCACTTTGGGATTCTAGGATCTAGCCCTCCTAAATCTAGAGATGGATCTCTCTATAAGTGCAAAGATTAATTTATCTTTAAGGATTTTATGTGTGATATTAGGCTAGTTATTAAGAATAGGGGTTTTTGTTTGGTTTTGGATGGTTGAGCATGATTTTTAATTGAGTGGAAAGTCCTAAAATGAAAGAGCTTCAAAGGGTTGAAGGTATAAGCAATCAGAACAAGATTTGGCTGATAGGATAGATATGACGCTGGATTTTAGTCCATTGGGCTATGGAGTCATAAAAGGGTTTAATTGTGCAACAATTTCAAGAGTGGTCCAGAGGGCAAGTCATCTAAATCACAAGATCTTTTAGATAAAATGATGGAATGGAACAATAAAAGTGTTGAAGGGGTGGAAAAAGACAATAATTTCAACTAGGATTTATCAGTCTTTCAAAACAAGAAAAGCCTTTTAAGTAACTGTTTTAAACCAACCAAAGGACAGGGCTAACCATAGACTTTTTTGGACAAGCTTGTATTAAAGCTAACTTATCAGAAAAATAATCCAGTAATCCACATAATTACTTTCAGAAGGGATGAAAGCACATAAGAAAACAAAGTGCAGCCTAAGATCAGATAAGATACTTTTAAATCTAACCTGCTTTCAGCATACTCTTACGGAAACTTTCAGAACTATCTTTGGAGAAAGAAACTAGAAGACAGGGAAACCATAAACTTTTCTAGTCTAACTTTATTGAGTATATAATTAAAATATCATTCAAGAACTTCTTTTCAAGCTTTTCACATCAAGACAGGGGCAAACCAACATTCCTTGATAATGATTACACTTAACTTAAGTCATTCTTGAACACACAATTTGGAGGAAAACATTGAGATAAAGCTTATCAATCAGAGAAGGGTACTGTAAACAGTAAATCCTAACTCTATGCTTGTTGTTCTTTATCATAGAATAAGTGGACAAAATGGCATACATGAAAGGAAAAAAATAACACAAAAAGAAGCACTTCACCAGTGATATAGACGAGGATCCCAAGAACCAGCTTGTATATTGATGTCAATCCAGTTACATTCTTCAAGTCCAATGTTTCAGTACAGCAATCATATTCTCTTCTCAGCCTAACTTATTTGATCACAAGCAGAGCTTCAAGAGCCTCTAAAAACTATTTACATGTAGAAAGTTTTGAGCACAATTATTATATCAAAGTTCAGAAACCAACCCTTTACAATGTGCTCCTCAATAAGATTTTATAGGAAAATGAGGAGGTGGAAATATTCCTAGGGTTTAGGTATCATTAATTCTACAATTAATGCAATTCTCTTCCTTGAAAACCATGCAAGGCATAAGGCAGAAATACATTCGATCTATATCTCTGTGTCATAACTTTGTTCTGCTTTCGAATTTTTAATGGATAAAAAGATTTGACTTTTAAGGTTATTTATTATCCTTGTAATAACTCTAAAGATATTTGTAATAAGTTTCTTTGATCTAAAATAACTATTCAACTATCTTGAGGCGAATATCTTTTATTCTGGCAATAAATATGCCTCTTTTGAATTTTTTGAGGCTGCAAGTGGCTTTTGGTAGCTGAGAGGATTCAATTAGCCTCTGATGTGGCAATGGAGGCTTCTTGGACTGATAGATATTATTTTTTTTCTTTAAACACTGTTAATTGTTTTAATTCTGTGTGTTAGGCTTAATTAGGCCTAATTTCCTATCTTTTGTTCTTCACACTGTGTTTAATTGAGTGCATTAGGCTTTAGATAGTCAATTTAGGCCGTAATCCCTCAAAACTACATAAACAATCTTCAATTCTTCATCTCTGTTGTGACTAGATCCTTTAACATTGAAACTCTCTGTTTGATTAAGTTTTTTTGTGTCTTGTTGATGTGCAGGAGTTACAGAGGTTTTATAATGGCATCAGTGCTCATGAGACACTTGATAAAACATAATTTGGAACCCTGCAGAACGATCTCTTTCATGAATAAAGGCATGGGGGATTGTCATCTCTAGCCTTCAATTTTCTTTTTAAAACAATGCAGAAACCGTTAAAACCTGCACAAACAAATGAAATTATAAAAAATCCTACGAGATAAGGTTTAAACTGCTTCAGAGGTTTAGGTTAGATCATAACCGTTGGATGAAAGCAACCAACGGCGAGGATTGCTCGATGGGGTCAGATGGGAGGCGGTTAAATAAACGATGGGAGATTAAGTCAGAATTGTTGATCCACAAAGATCAATGGTTGAGATCAATCGTGGATATATAATGTGGAGAGGCAACTTTATAATGAAATGGAAGAAATTACAAAGAATAATGGTTGAAAATCTTTGGCGAAAGAAAAAGGGTTAAAATGAAATTTAGGGTTTCTTGAAGGATTTTGGGCCGTCAGATTAGATCGGCCATAGATATTAATGGCGGAGGTTCGCTTATGAAGTCCCTTGGAGGATGGGTGAAGGAAAATGAACTAAAGGTGAGATTGAACGTGATCTGTTAGATCTCAGAGATCAACTGTGGATATTAAACATGAGAGTATGTAATGTAAAAGGGGAAAGTGGTTTCGGCAATAAAAACCACTGGTGTCGCGCTGCTTTGGGGCAATTTTAGATTTTCTCCCAAAAAAATGGGATATAGGTCCCTGGCTGACACATGTCTTTTTAAAACCACCTAGGTCGCGTGATTTTAAAACGTTAACCTTCGGGCTTAAAATCACATGAAACCGCGCGCTGACCATAAGATCTGGGGCATTAGATCAGACAGTCGTGAGGAGATCGCGATGGTGTTGAGATGCACGGGTGAAAACAGGTGGGGAAGGGTCAAGGTGGTTTTAATCTTGACCATCGGATCAGGGAATGAATGGCTAGAATTGATAAATGGGGGCGGTAGGTACCAAATGATTTGGGCCTACTGGGTTAAAAACGAACCATTGGATAAAAGAGATCAACGGCTCAGATTTAATCTTGGGGTTAATGGAATAAAATATGAGGCAAGGGTTGGGTGGAGTTTGGGTTAATGCGAGCCGTTGATTTGCAGAGATCAACGGTGGATAGTCAACAAAAACTTTATACAACGGGGTTTCATAAATTTTAACAAAGGTTGTTAAGCTTCAATCTGGACTGTCGGATGTATGATATGGACGGCCTAGATCCCATCCCAAGGTCACCAATCGGCGGGGCAGAGAGGAAAGGCACAATGGTTTTCTCGATGTGATTGAGTGACGACCATTGATCCTAGAACCAAATCAACGACGGAGATTAAGTTACGGGTGCCAAAGGCGAATATGCGAGCTTATGAACAAAGCAATGTGGTTCGTTAGATCTGGGCCTGACGAGGAATATCAATGGCTGGGAAACCATCGCAAGGTGGCCAATCGGAGGGGGGAAATAACTATTAAAATATGTTCAATGAAAAAACTCCGATGAGATTAGCGCTCGGGACTTAATCGCTTGGTCCTGGGCATAAGTTATATGGTGGGGAAGTGGTTTGGGGTTTAGCACAAAAGGGCTTAAGGCCTAATTGCATCGGAAGATTTCAAGGGAACAAAAAAAGGATTTGTTTGTTTAACTCCGATGCGATATTCTCACGATCATCGATTGGGGAGTAGATTGACGGTTGATAATTCACCAAACAATAAACTGTCAGGTCTCGTTGAAACATAAGAAAATCGGACTTTCTATAAATAAAAAGGAAAATTTGTTTCGGGGAGGGGTTTTTTATGGTGTTTAGTGCTCAATTGCGGGGCTCGGGGTTATATGTAAATACAAAGGAATCAAGAGTTTGAAGAAAAGGGGCCAATCACATCGGAAACCTATTTTAAAGGAAAAAGGTGAAAGGAAAACCTTGATTGCGATTGCACGAAAGGGGCTTAACCGTGGGCCACCGATCCAGGTTTTACGCAAAAAAAAAAGGAGCTGGGGGCTAAGGAAAAAGGGGCTTAGGGCCTTAGTTAAAAAAATGGGTTTTTTAAGGCCAAAATAACATATTTTCAAGGCTTTTTTGGCTTTGGGTGGAAGGGGAAAAAGGGTTTTTTATGCCTTCAAAGGGAATTTTCAAAGGTTTAAAGGGAATTTCGAAGTAATGAAAGGTAAATGAAGAGTTTTATGAATGAAATGGAGAAGGGAAAAGGATAAGGGAAAATGAGGGAAAATGGAACTTTTCAGCAGTCTTTTTCTTCAGGAAAACAACATATTTTTCAGAGTTTTAAGAGGAAAACAACAGTGAAGATTAATCAAAGGATAAGATATCTTCACAAGACTTCAAGAACTAACAATTTGGCATAAAACTTGTTTCTTGAAGGCTTAAAAAATTATTTAGCCACCATTTGATATAACAAATTTTATAGGTGGCTAACAGTGGCTCCACATGCGGATGGCACCTTCTTGAAGGTGTCAAGAACTTCAGACTTGTATTCTCTGGGGGGCTGATCAATGCCTCATCCATTTGGATGTAACTTTATTTCCTTGGATGATCTTCTTCTGTTATAATAATGTTAGCAACCATGAAAAACAATGGAACTCTATCAAAACAAGCTTCTACCTACCCAATCCTACTACTCTAACATTTTTTCTTCTTTGAGACTGCATTTGGATTGGCAAACTCTTTTACAAACATTTTATTCTTTTGAAAGAAAGAAACTAATCTAATTCTACTTCTTATTTCTCCATGAACTCAGATTAAGTAGTTGATTTCATAAGCTTCTCTACCTAACTACTATCTGTTAGGATTAGACTGTCTAACAGATTTTATTCTCTAACTTCTAAAACAAGAAATTTAAAAAACAGCCAAGTTAGGATTGAACGGTCTAACTTTTTTCTGATCTATGGCATAAAAACAAGTTGCACATATATTATTATTTGCAAAAAATTAAATCAAAATGTTGAAGGCTTAAGATCTGAAAGTTTTAGGAACATCCTTCTCTTTTCTTCAGCTCTGTTTTTGAGTTTGTTTGAGATGTTTTTTCTTTGTTATCTGGTTCAAGTTTTGGGCTCATTAGAACCAATTCACTTTTGTCTTTGACTCATGATTTAAACAGATTAGAGTCATTCTTCTTTTGGAAACTCATAGGTTCAGATTTTTGGCTTGTTTGAACCTTTATTTTCTATCCTAATCTACCTAACTGATAAGCCAAGATTAAGCTGTTTGGAAAATCTAATTTCACTAACCTCTCAGCAGTAAATTTTAAAACTAATTAGACATGATTAGGCTGTATGAATAACTAGGAGTGTGTTTTTTAGAAGTGGCATTTGAGCCTGCACACTTTCATATTTTGTTTCTCTTTTCTGGTATGGGGCTGTACCTTTCTTGTTTTCACAATCTACCCTCTTTTCTCTTTCTATTGTTTTTGTATTTTTGATTTTTCTAACTTTGAATGCAATGATGGATGAAATATTTATAATGAGAAAAAATATAAAAGGCTTCCAAACATGATAGGATCAAGAGAAATAATTTTTGAGCATCTTGCCATTGACAAGACCCCCGAACAGTTCAGCTCCATTCAATTCCTGCAAGAAATAAGCATTGTTACCAGCAGTAGAATGAATGAGATAAGGGCCAAGCCATAAGTTATCAAATTTCCCATGCTTGCCCTTGTCTACTTTCCTTGAGTCCCACTTTAACACTTTGTCACCAATATTAAAATTACTGGCTTTTGTCCTTCTATCAAAAAGCTTCTTGATGCTCTCTTGCTTTTGTAATGCTCTATTGTATACCTCCTCCCTGGTTTGCTAAAGATGTATGGTCTGATTTATTCTTCTTATCATGTCATTGTCTTCAGACTGTACCTCTTGGATTAGCTTCATGACTGGCACACCAAGGCTAGTTGGAAAAATTGCATCTATTATATACACAAGCTGGTAGGGTGACATTCCAATATATTTTTAAGTGTTAATCTGTCAGCCCACAGTGCATGTACTATCTTTGTGTGCCAAGACTTCTTGTTGTCCTCCAACAACTTCTTTATTATGTTCACCAAAATCTTGTTTGAGCATTCTTCCAGCCCATTACCTTGAGGGTAATAAGCAGTAGAAAGACCCAATGTTATCTGATATTTGTGACAGAATTCAACCATCTTCTTGGATCCTAGCATTATCAGTGATGATCTTCCTAGGAAAGCCAAATCTAGAGAGGATATGAGTCTCAATGAATTTTATGATGACAGAGTCATTGGCTTTTCTAGAAGGGATGGCTTCTATCCATTTGGTAAAGTAGTATGTTGCAGTGAGAATCCATCTATGTTGGGTAGATGAGGGTGGATGGATTTCTCGTATGAAGTCTAAACCCCACTATTGAAAAGGAGCTTCAACAGTGATCGGATGCAGAGGTAAGGGCAGCAATTTTCTTTTGCCTTCAAAGAGTTGGAATTTATGATAGGAAATTATCATCTTGTGTACATCTAGAAAGAGGGTGGGCCAATAGTAACCATCTCTAAGGATTTTGTTGGCTGTAATCTTCCAGTAGAGGTGGCCTCCACATTCTCCTTCATGGAACTCATGCTTAACCTTCTCTACATAATTCTCAGGAAAACATTTAAGCAATAACCCACTTGCATTTTTCCAATAAAGACTTTTGTCTATAATGCAGTAGTTTACAAATTTTAACTTTAAAAACCTTGCCTTTGTTTTTGACAAACCAGGAGGTGTATTCGAATTGAGCAAAACATATGTAATATCAGCATACCAAGAGGAATTCATAAAATTGTCTTCAACAATGGGAGTTGACAATCCCACTTGTTCATCCAAAGCATTTATCATATTTATATCAAGAGCTTCAAAATTGGATTCAACCATCAATCTAGCTAGACCTTGGCCTTTAATGAGTTTAGTGGGCTTTATCTCTAAATCATATTCAAGTATCAAAGCTATCCACTTACCTCTCTTACCATATGGGTCTTGTGTTAGAATGTCTTTCACAACTGAATTTGGGACAAAGGCAATGATGTGGGAGTGCAAAATGTAAACTCTGAAGTCTTTTAAGGCTTTGACTAAGGCAAAGGCTTGTTTTTCCATAAGGTTGTACTTCAGAGGAGCATCACTCAATGCCTTGCTAAAGAATGCAATGGGCTGCTCTTATCCCTATGGATTTTTCTGCAATAGGACAGCAGCTATTGTATGTTCTAATGCAAATAAAAAAATGTAAAAATCTTTTGAAAAGTCAGGACTTATTAGAACTGGTGTTTTGGCTAATGCTTGTTTTACCAGCTTGAAAGAATTCTTTGCTTCCAAGGTCCATTTAACTCCTCATTCCTTATTTAGCATGTTTGTAATGTTTCTAAGGAGTTCAGCCAAGATGGGTATGAACCTTCTCAAGAAATTAATCTTCCCAATGAAAGATTGAAGTTCCTTGATGTTTCTAGGATGAGTCATTTGCAATATAGCCTCAATCCTTTTAGGGTCTATTTGTATACCCTCTTCTGATATGATGTGCCCAAGAATTTTACCTTCTTGAAGACCAAATAGTGTTTTCTTAGGATTTAAAGATAACCCAAACTTTCTACATTTCTCAAAGAATATTCTTAAGTGTTTAGGTGTTCTTCATCCGTTTTGGAAAAAACAGTGATATCATCAAGGTAAATAATGATGAAGTAGCCCAATTCTTCCGAGAATGAAATATCCATGGCTCTCTGGAATGTAGCACCAGCATTCATTAAAACAAAGGGCATTTTCACATACATGAAAGTTCCCCAAGGTGTAGTAAAGGTTTTCTTTAATTGATCATCAGGATGTACTAATATCTGAATATATCCTGAGAAGCCATCAAGAAAAGAAATTCTTTTAGACCCGACTACCCTTTGTAAAATATGATCCATTTTGGGTAAAGGGTAGTTATCCTTTAATGAGGCTTTTTTTAAGTCTCTAAAGTCAATACAAAGCCTAATCTCTCATGTTTTCTTCCTAACTGACACTAGATTAGACACCCACTCTGAATATCTAATAGGGACAATAATACCATCTTCATACATTTTTTTGATTTCCTTCTCAACCAAAGGTAGCTGAACAGGGTTTATTCTGCGCAGTTTTTGTTTAAATGGCTTTTGGTTTTCCTTGAGAGGTATCTTGTGCTGAATTATTTCGGTGTCATAGGACATCAGATCCTCATAACTCCACGCAAAAACATCAGAAAATTCTTTAAACAGCTTTATGTATTTCAGTTTGATGTGAGCTGGTAAAGTTTTAAATAGTTTGATCATCTTTGGTTCTAGTTCACTGCCTATATTACACTCTTCAACTTCAGTTTCCACAAGCTCTAGCTTCGGTCTCTTGGCCACATCATTGAAATCAAACAATTCTTCTAAAGGGAGTAGACCTTTTGGCAAACTTTGATGGTTAGACTGCAGAGTTTCTAAGTCTTCCTTTTCTAACTCTGAACTAATTTATGTTGTGTTTTCAAGTTTTTTAGACAACATATTTACATCAACCATCTTTGGAGACTCTTCTTCTTCATCAAGTAGATTTTCTTCACCAGGACAGTCTGTTTCATAGTCTGAATCTGAACTTGGTAGTTCAAATTCATTTCTGGACTACAAGAAGTCTTCTATTTTTTTGTCTCCATCAAACACTTGCCAATATTTCTCATTATCAGGGACGGCTGGTCTGAATTTAATTTTATTTGTGCATTGTTTGGTTTCAAATGGTGTTAAACATGTTCTAGCAACGAAAGCTAAACTGTGGGCAAGGATATTCTTTTCTCTTGGGACAAAAATCAGTTGTGATTCCTCAAACGTTTTCAATAAATCCATGACATCGTTCCTATAGGCTCTAAGTCTGGGGTGTTTGGCACTGTATTCCCCATTTACTTGCCTAATGATTAACTCTGAATCACCATGAACTTTAGTTCTTTTGGCTCCTAATTTCTTCAACAAGTGTAAGCCTAAAAGAAGGGATTCATACTTAGCTATGTTATTAGAAAACTGAAAATTTAATCTATAGGAATGGCCTTCAGTTTGGTTTTTTTCCGTGTTATGTATCCAGACACCTGCACCTGCATTTCTCTTAGTGCAAGACCCATCAAAGTTCATACTCCAAAGAGGACTAGTTTCGGGTTCATCAGTTTGGTTACCATCCTCTTCAACTAGTGTGCTTTTGGCTTGTTCTTGAAGATCAACACTTCCTTGAATTTGTTTTAATTTCTCAGTTTTTTCATTGCGTTGAGGACCGCTTTCTTGACTCTCAAGGTTTAAAAGCAAAGGATGAATGATTTGTAGCTCTAGACCCATATTTTGTTTGTTGTATTTTTCGGGTTTAGCAAACTATTTTGACACTTCTATGTTGTCTTCCTCCTCCTCTCTATTTTCCCTTAATTCAGTTAAGTTCACTTGTTCACTGAATGTTTCATCATTGAAAAGGATAAACGAGTCAAGACCAGTGTGGACATAATAGAGAGGAGAATTTTGCGGTCTCTCTTGGCTAGTAACCATGTATTGCATATGAGACTCCCTGTAAAGTCTTCTTGTTTGATTAAAAACAGGGGTGGTTGCATAGGTCATATCCATCTGCATAGTTCCTTGTAACTTAGCTCCCCAAGATCTTGATAACAGCATACCATATTTTGGGGGTACATCGGCCACTACAATATCCATGACTAAACACTTGGATAGAATTTGTGCTAATTTAACACAGAGGTCTTTGATTAAGCCTCAAAATTTCACTCTGCTTGAGTCAAAGGAGTAAAGATCCTTGTATGGTCTAGTGATTTCAATGCATAGGCTCTCCATTACAGCTTTGGGCATTAAATTGTGAGAGGCCCATGAATCATGCATAGCGTTGTGTAAAATGTTTTCATGAATCTGTAAACTTACATAAAAAGGAGGAACTGGACCTTCTTGATATATACCCTCAATCTTAGGACCAAATATGAGCTCTGGTTGGTCATCATTAAGATTGAGAGTATCGTTATTCTCTTCTATGTTAAAAGCCTTCAAAATTTTGGATCTATACATATTTTGGGTAGCTAATTCCGTAAGGGGAGCATAGATCTTTATCTTGGCAATTTCCTGCTTCAAACTAAAAGGTAGCTGAGTTCTTACAATGTTTGTTTCAGCTTTGTTAACCACCATTTTATCAGCAAGAACAACTTATTGATTTTCTCTATTTACATTGGTTAGAATTGTTTCACCAGGAGCACTAGCTGAGGTACTAGCGCTGCTAAGATATGCACTTTGTTTTTCATTGTTTTGAGTGCCTTTTTCTTTGTTTTTATCAAAATTTCCAGCCACTGTTTTGTCTTTCTGTTTTGCAATTTTGGGTTTATTTGCAGATATGTTTTGAATAGATTTGTTAGAGGTTTTAGTTTTGGGAATTTCCTGATTCTTTTTACTCCTAAGGTCATATTCTTTTGGAGACTCTATGATGACATTTTCCAGTTCTTGATAGTAATATTCATCCTCTGGTATTTTATCATCATAGGGTATGTAAAGACCTTGTTTCCTATTGTAATGAACTTCAAAATCATCATTATACACTCCCAACATGTTTATATCCTCTTCCTCTGTTTGATATATAGTTTATTCCACCTCACTCACATAGTTTTGATGAAAAGGAGGTGTGAGTTGTTGATCATCCTCCCTTGGTCTATTCTAAGGTTGGTTTCTCCTAAAATTCTAATTTTGGTATTGATTTCTGTTTTGAGGAGCTGTTTGGTTTTGACTTTCTTGTGCTCTCTCAAGTATGCTCATCTTTTTCATCATCTCCTCCATCATTATTTCCTTCTTTGAGCTAGATGTGGAAGGCGTAGATTCCTCTCTGAAGGACACTTTCTTCTCATTCCTCATTCTAGCTCTTTTCTCCATTAAATTAACTTCCACAGCAAGAGCTCCTTTTTTCATATCTTCTAGAGTCAGAGGGTCTCTTTCTCTAAGTTGATAAGACATTTCAGGATCAAACCCTTCAGGAAACTTGTTTAAAGCTAAGCCTTGTGGGGGTTTTAAATCTAGGGGAAGGGCATTATAAACACTGTTAAACCTAGTGAAATAAGCTTGTACACTTTCCCCAATGTTTCTATGGAGGTTTTTGTAGTCCGAAATTATTTGGAGAGAGTTTTTCCTCACTTCCCATTTGTTTAAGAATATCTGATAGAAGGCTTGGAGATCATTAATACTGTGAGGGGTTAATCCTTTGACCCATTTTCTTACTTCTCCCCCTAAACTCTGAGCAAACAATTTAAGTTTGACAGTTTCATCATCAATCTCATTTTTGTCAAAGTATTCATTCATCTTATCCACATGTTTTGAAGCAGTAGTAGCATTAATGGCATCATACAATGGTATCTTGGACTGATAGTCCTGTGGAAGATTGACTAGAGGTAAAGGAAGGACTAAGGGAGCATACCATGTTGCCATGATAGGAGGTTGTGGAAAAAGTGGGGGGTTTACAAGTGGTGGGTTGACAAGAGGTAAAGTGGGATAGAATGGAGTGGTTTGGACAGTGGATGTATGAAGAAAAGATGTGGATGGACCAGCAATATATTGTTGAGCAGATCTAGGATGAGAGAAACCAAAATTATGAATGAAATGTAAATCAGGTGGAGTAGTTTCTCTACTACCAGGATGTTCACTTCTATCTTGGTATGAAAGCAAAGGCTCTGAATCTAATTGATCTAAATCCTCAAGTGACCTAGTTCTAAAAGGATTTCTTAAGTTAGCTTGTGATTGTTGTAGAGCTGCAAGGTTTTTAGGAATAGAATTATCTCTAAGGGGTGATCTGAAAACAATTGAATATTTAACCTCAGGATACTTCCTAAGGATTCTTTTAGGGTTATCAACTATCTCAGGAGGGTTTCAGTCAGGGTAAGCTCTAGTATGAATATTTCTAGGAGCCACTATGTTGTGTTTTTCAGACCCAAATAAACAAGAAAAGTTTAACCAAATATGACAATCGTTTAAGAGGCTAACTGATATTTTAAACAAGAAAACTTTAAACCTAAAGTTCTCTTACTGAGTTTATATGATTTTATGATGATAATGGGTCTTCCCAGTGGAGTCTTAATATCTGTTTAGGATTGTGGAGTCACCAGATGGAAATTTTTAGCTCTTTTGGAGGTAAAAGGTTTTGTGGTCCACCACCATGTTTATTTGAATACCAATCTGAAATATTTTTGGGTTTTATGATTTTTTTCAGTCCTATAGGCTCTAAGAGTGTCCTAAATCTTTTTCAAAACTTAGCTACAGTGATGAGACAAAGAAATTCTGCTCTTATGGCTAAGCTAGCTGATCCTTCAAGGTTTGATAAGCTCTTATGAGAATCCTAATGTTTCCTTAGTTTGTCACTAATTAAAATAAGTTCTATCATGATTACCATTTGCTTTGGTAGTGCTTGAAGAGGGCTATTTGTGCTGCACTGAACACAGAGTGTCTTTTTTTAAGGATTTTACTCACAACTCCCCAGTGGAGTCG
Organism: Pinus albicaulis; assembly: GCA_034641835.2. Classification (NCBI taxonomy): domain Eukaryota; kingdom Viridiplantae; phylum Streptophyta; class Pinopsida; order Pinales; family Pinaceae; genus Pinus; species Pinus albicaulis. Next base: position 946,631,515 of record CM076581.1, read on the forward strand.
CCATAAATGTTATGCCTGGTGGCTCAAATGGCTAATATACCAAATGTTCTTGAATCAAGTGTTTTCCTGAGGTCCTTAAGTATGTATAGGTGTAATTTCACTCAGAAATCCCCAGTGGAGTCGCCAGAAATGTTAGCTCCCTGTAATTATAGCAGATTGGTGAGACTAAAGCTGCAGGGAGGACATTGGAACCACTTTGGGATTCTAGGATCTAGCCCTCCTGAATCCAGAGAGGGATCTCTGTATAAGTGCAAAGATTGATTTACCTTTAAGGCTTTTATGTGTGATATTAGGCTAGTTATTAAGAACAAGGGTTTTTGTTTGGTTTTGGATGGTTGAGCATGATTTTTAATTGAGTGGAGAGTCCTAAAATGAAATAGCTTCAAAGGGGTGAAGGTATAAGCAATCAAAATAGGATTTGGCTGATAGTGTTGATCAGCGGTTGTCATTGATGTCAACCCAAGCAGCACCAGGGGCTAGCCCAATATTGAATGAGAATTTTTACCTACCAAATTAATATATTCTAGGTCAATAATGATTTTAATGGTTTCTACTTGTCGAGATGTTTCCGTTGATATATGGCATGCCATGTAATTCTTCACGGTTTGAGAGATATTAATGTTTGAAGTTTGTACCCCAGTTAGTGGGCTAAAACCCCATGGGGTTGGAGCATGGGTCATTGAAAAGTCATAATTAATATTTTTTAAGCTCCTAAAATCCCTCCCATGTTCACTTGTTGAAGCCCCTCTCAACTTAAGCATTCATATATATTGTGATCTTCATTTCCTCCTTAGGAAAGGGATTCGGCCATCTGAAACAGATCATCGTGGAATTTTCGCTCTACATTTTTTGCTACGAAGGCTCAAAAGCTGAAATTTTTATGAGGTGACACCAAAATCTTGAGGAAACTGCAGTAAAAATTTCAGATAAAGTTGCGCAATATTTGTGGAGATATGATCTGTGGAAGTAAGGGTTTTTGCAGGCTCTTGAAATTCATCTCAAAGAAGTGACCTTGGTAAAATCGTCATAACTCTCTCTTTGAGTATCAGATTGGAATTATGTAATAAGTGGTAGATATTACACAGTCTGTAGTTTTCTCTCTATCAATTTTAGAAGAAAATTAATAAATAGTGACACGTGTAACGTCGTACAAGTGCGCTCTGCTGAAACAGTCCATAATTAGGGTAGTGTGAGAAATTGAGTATAAATCTCTCTTGAAGAATCAAAATTGGGTCAGACCTGTGGAATTGGAAAGAAGACTCAAAGGAATACTACATGACCAAAACTCAGATATTGAGGATCTAAAATAATAGAGATACACCAGATTCAATATCGAGCTCCTAGAAGGCAAGAAAAAGCTAGATCATGTGTTGTCAAGGATTGCAAAGGACCAAACTTTCTACGGCATAAAAGAAAAAAAAGGTGCAGTAGAGGGTAGCATGATAAGAGCAGAAACCAAGGTGCATAACAGCAGCAAGAAGTTCATCATATGAAGTCTTCAAGTGGGCAGCACTGCATACAATCATTGTAAAGGTATCATTGTACTTAGTCATTGTAAATAAATTATTGTGCAAATTGTACTAGTGTCTATCTGCCAAGGGTTGAAGAGGCAGTGTTGGGAGGTCTAGGATCATCATTAGGTGGTTGTGTTAAAGTTGGGGTTATGTTCTAGTATATCTTCTAGTTCTTCTACATCATTCTATATCATTGTAAAGTGTACCATTTTCTCTGGTATGGGAGTCCATTCTTCTTTTATTCTTCTATAGGGTGGTAGGGTGGTGCTAGGGTGAGTTATAGCTCATTGGGTGTTGGGGCATCCATTTAGTGACTACTGAAGAATCTCGGGCGTTGGGGCGTCCATCCAGTGGGAGCTGGAGAAGAATGCTTTTATAGATTCTAGGAAGTTGGAGCTTTATTTTCAATTGGAGTTTAAAAGAATTATTAGAAAAGCATTAGGTGGTTTTTGTCTTAGAGTGGGTTTCCACCTTAAAAATTTTGTGCATTTGTGTTCCTCTTATTTGCTACTATCACTACACAAACACTGATAATAATTTAAGATTAACTAATGCTCTAATTGAAAGAAATATTGATTCACCCCCCTCTCAGTATTTCCAACAATAGGTATCAGAGCTTGGTTCCTTCAATAGCAGTTTAACAGTTGGAAGGAGGTCAAGGAGCATACCAAGAATGGTGTACCTCTATTCAATGAAAATAATTATGCACTTTGGAAAGGAAGAATGGAGGTCTATCTCTTGGCGCAAGGTTACGGAGAATGGGACACTGTTCAAAATGGATTTACATCAACCACGGATGAACAAGGTAAGAAGAATTTGGTAAATGATGCAAAAGAAAAGAATATTATTATCAGTGGACTTATTGAATCTTCTTATCATAAGGTGTTGGGTTGCAAAACTACCAAAAATGTATGGGACAAGCTTGAGAATATATATGCAGATGACTCAAATGTCAAAGAAGCAAAGCTTCAAATATATAGAGAAAAATTTGAGCAACTCAGAATGAAAGAAGATTGCAACATTGCTACATACTTGCAATATGTTGATGAAATAACCAATACTCTGGAAGGATTAATGGGAGAGCCAGTTGACGAGAAGACTATTATACGAAATATTCTTAGAATGTTACTAGGGAGATTCAACCCAAAGGTATCGGTCTTAAAATACAGTGCAAATCTGGACAAACTCAGCAATGAGGAATTACATAGAGTTCTCATAGCATATGAAATGAGACTTGATGAAGAAGAGGGTACTTCGCATCTAGAAACTGCGTTCGTTGCATCTAAGAAAACAAATAAGGATAAACAACCTTCAATTGAAAATTCATGCACCTTCAAGTGTGAAGAAAAGGGAGACGATGAAGAAGGTCTTTCAGATGAAGAATATGCTTACTTCATGAGAAAACTACAAATTGGTAAGGGACAATTCAAAGTTAAACTTCCATTGATATGTTTCAGCTATAATGATGTTTGGCATTTTGCAGTAAAATGTCCAAACAAAAGTAATGGAAACTCAAAAATAAAGAAAGGCTTTAAGAAATTCAACAAGCAAGGATCCAAAAGGAACTTTCTCTCTAAAGAAGATAGCTCATCATCCGATGAAGACAATGATAGTGAAGAAGAAGCCAATGAGAGAGTATTGTTTATGGCCAAGCAAAATAAACCCAAGCACAATAAGCAAGAGGTATCAAACAATGAAGAAGAAGGATGGACCATAGACGAATTTTATGAGGAAGCAATCAAGCTTATAAAAGATCTCAAGGCGGAGAAGATCCGTTCCAAAACTCTTGAAGAACAAGTTCAAGGTATCAAAATTGAAGTTGAAGAACACAAATGCATTGAAGAGTCACTTCAAAAGAAGTTGGAAGAAAGTAACCAAGAAAGGGAAGAATTAGAAGCCCAAGTAGTCTCACTGCGTGAGGAAGTGAAGAAAGGAAAAACTATCCAAAACTATGCCAATAGCTCAAGGGCATTGGAAGAACTCATCAACAATCAACGATCTTACAATGACAAAATTGGCATCGGTTACAAAGAAGAAGAAGCAGGACCTTCTACAACAAAATACAATGAACCTATGAGATCTGACATGCATGAAGACTTCATTGGACAAGATTCGCAAGAACAACCTTGGAAGACAATTCCTTGACGAAAATTTCCATCCAGGTACCAACATATTTTTTATGGCTACTGTTATTCATGTGGAAAATTTGGCCATAAAGCTGTAGAATGTCACACGTACCCTAGGAACGAATAAAATTCCAGGTGATCTGTCAAATATGAACCTCCCAGGGCTCAGCAAAATATCAATAGATTTGAACATTTAAGAAATAATATTGAATGTTACAAATGTCGAAACTTTGGACACGTAGCCAAAGACTGCAGACTCGAAAATCCTCTAGAAGAATCTTCGAAGCCACAGAATGAATGAACATGGAAGAAGAAGAACGATAACTGTTCTCTCGCTCTCAAGGCTCAAAAGAACAAATATGTGTGATATGTTGATAGCGGTTGCTCAACGCATATGACTGGAGATAGAAATAAATTTGTATCTCTGAAAGAGAAGAAGGATGGAACCGTGTCCTTTGGAAATGATGGATCTTCAATTGTTATAGGATCAGGTACTGTCACTCTTGGAAGCAAAGATGTTCTAGCCAAGAATGTTCTATTGGTTGAAAACATGAATCACAATCTGCTTAGTGTTGGACAAATGTGTGATCAAGGACACACAATACTATTCAACTCCACGAAATGTGAAATCAGGAAAGGCGTGTATGGTGAAATTGTGGCTACAGCAAGTCGAGCTCCAAACGAAATATATGTTCTAGATGAAGCAACTAAAGCATGTCTAATAGCTAAAGAGGATGATACAAGAATTGGTAGCAATGATGATCGTCTAAGTAAGAATTTTTCTACAAAGGTGCAAAGTTATTTCGAGATGTCTTTACCTGGTTGCAAACTGAGCATAGATGACTCATCTAAGGATGTGGATCAAAGGTTGTACAGATCTATGATTATTATTCTTCTATATGTAATAGCCTCCCGACCAAATTTTATGCAAGTAGTTGGACAAGTAGCAAGATTCCAAGCAGCACCAAAAGAATCACATATCAAATATTCGCCAGCATTGGAATATCTTCGCCAGAAGCTTGGGAAGTTCTCATTATATTTTCCTTTTTCAGAATATAAAGGGGGAGTGGAAGTGTGTACAAGTCTGCAGGACGGTTGTGTGTCAGTGCGAGTGGAAGTGTGTATAGGTCCGCAGGATGGTTGTGTTTCAGGGGGAGTTACCCTTTACCATTGATGTCAAAGGGGGAGAGAATGTTGTAGGACGAGGTGTCATGATCACAGGGGGAGTACTTGTGTTGCCATCAATACCAAAGGGGGAGATTGTTGTTCAGCAGTTGTCATTGATGTCAACCCAAGTAGCACCAGGGGCTAACCCAATATTGAATGAGAATTTTTACCTACCAAAATAATATATTCTGGGTCAATAATGCTTTTAATGGTTTCTACTTGTCGAGATGTTTCCATTGATATATGGCACGCCATGTAATTCTTCACGGTTTGAGAGATATTCATGTTTGAATTTTGTACCCCAGTTAGTGGGCTAAAACCCCATGGGGTTGGGGCATGGGTCATTGAAAAGTCATAATTAATATTTTTTAATCTCCTAAAATCCCTCCCACTTTCACTTGTTGAAGCCCCTCTCAACTTAAGCATTCATATAAATTGTGATCTTCTTTTCCTCCTTATGCATGGGATTTGGCCATCTGAAACAGGTCATCGTGGAATTTTCACTCTAAATTTTTTTCTATGAAGGCTCAAAAGCTGAAATTTTTATGAGGTGAAGCCAAAATCCTAAGGAAGCTGCAATAAAAATTTTAGATCAAGTTGCGCAATATTTTTGGAGATATGATCTGTGGAAGTAAGGGTTTTTGCAGGCTCCTGAAATTCATCTCAAAGAAGTGACCTTGGTAAAATCATCATAAATCTCTGTCTGAGTATCGGATTGGAATTCCGTAAAAAGTGGAAGATAGTGCATGTCTTTATTTTTCTCTCTATAAATTTCAGAAGCAAATGAATAAATAGTAACACGTGGCATGTCGTACAAGTGTGCTCTGCTGAAACAGTCTATAATTAGGGCATTGTGAGAAATTGGGTATAACTCTCTCTTGAAGAATCCAAATTGGGTCAGACCTCCGGAATTAGAAAGAAGACTTAGAGGAATACTACAGGACCAAAAATCAGATATTGAAGATCTGAAATAATAGAGATACACCATATTCAATATCAAGCTCCTAGAAGGCAAGAAAAAGCTAGATCATGTGTTGTCAAGGATTGCAAAGGACCAAACTTTCTACGGCATAAAAGAAAAACAAGGTGCAACGAAGGGTAGCATGACAAGAGAAGCAACCAAGGTGCATAACAGCAGCAAGAAGTTCATCATATGAAGTCTTCAAGTGGGCATCACTGCATACAATCATTGTAAAGGTATCATTGTACTTAGTCATTGTAAATACATTATTGTACAAATTGTACTAGTGTCTATCTGCCAAGGGTTGAAGAGGTAGTGTTGGGAGGTCTAGGATCATCATTAGGTGGTTTTGTCAAAGTTGGGGATATGGTCTAGTATATCTTCTTCTTCTACATCATTCTATATCATTGTAAACTGGACCATTTTCCCTGGTACGAGAGTCCATTCTTCTTTTATTCTTCTATAGGGTGGTAAGGTGGTGCTAGGGTGAGTTGTAGCTCATTGGGTGTTAGGGCATCCATTCAGTGACTACTGAAGAATATCGGGCGTTGGAGCGTCCATCCAGTGGGAGCTGGAGAAGAATGCTTTTCTAGATTCTAGGAAGTTGGAGCTTTATTTTCAATTGGAGTTGAAAATAATTATTAGAAAAGCATTAGGTGGTTTTTGTCTTAGAGTGGGTTTCCACCTTAAAAATTGTGTGCATTTGTGTTCCTCTTGTTTGCTACTATCATTGTACAAACACTGATAATAATTGAAGATTAACTAATGCTCTAATTTAAATAAATATTGATTCACCCCCCCACCCCCCCCCCCTCTCAGTATTTCCAACCGATAGGATAGATATGACGCTGGTTTTAATTCCATTGGGCTATGGAGTCATAAAAGGGTTTAATTGTGCAACAATTTCAAGAGTGGTCTAGGGGGCAAGTCATCTATATCACAAGATATTTTAGATAAAATGATGGAATGGAACAATAAAAGTGTTGAAGGGGTGGAAAAAGACAATAATTTCAACTATTATTTATCAGTCTTTCCAAACAATAAAATATTTTTAAGTAACTTTTTTAAACCAACCAAAGGACAGGGCTAACCATAGACTTCTTTGGACAAGCTTGTATTAAAGCTAACTTATTAGACAAACAATCCAGTAATCCGCATAATCACTTTCAGAAGGGATGAAAACAGATAAGAAAACAAAGTGCAGCCTAAGATCAGATAAGATACTTTCAAATCTAACATGCTTTCAACATACTCGTAGGGAAACTTTCAGAACTACCTTTGGAGAAAGAAACTAGAAGACAGGGAAAACCATAAAATTTTCTAGTCTAACTTTACTGAGTATATAATGAAAATATCATTCAAGAACTTCCTTTCAAGCTTTGCACATCAAGACAGGGTCAAACCAACATTCCTTGATAATGATTACACTTAACTTAAGTCATTCTTAAACACACAATTTGGAGGAAAACATTGAGATAAAGCTTATCAGTCAGAGAAGGGTATTGTAAACAGTAAATACTAACTCTATGCTTGTTTTTCTTTATCAGAGAATAAGTGGAAAAAATGGCATACATGAAAGGAAAATAATAACACAGAAAGAAATACTTCACTAGTGATATAGATGAGGATCCCAAGAACCAGCTTGTATATTGATGTCAATCCAGTTACATTCTTCAAGTCCAATGTTTTAGTACAGCGATCATCTTCTCTTCTCAGCCTAACGTATTTGATCACAAACAGAGCTTAAAGAGCCTATGAACACTATTTACATGTAGAAATTTTCAAGCACAAGTATTATATCAAAGTTCAGCAACCAACCCTTTACAATGTGCTCCTCAATAAGATTTTATAGGAAAATGAGGAGGTGGAAATATTCCTAGGGTTCAGGTATCATTAATTCTACAGTTAATGCAATTCTCTGCCTTGAAAACCATGCAAGGCATAAGGCAGGAATACATTCGACCTATATCTCTATGTCATAACTATGTTCTTCTTTCGAAGTTTTAATGGATAAAAAGATTTGACTTTTAAGGCTATTTCTTATCCTTGTAATAACTCTAATGATAGTTGTAATAAGTTTCTTTGATCTTAAATAACTATTCATCTTTCTTGAGGTGAATATCTTCTATTCTGGCAATAACTGACCCTCTTTTGAATGTTTTGAGGCTGCAAGTGGCTTTTAGTAGCTGAGAGGATTCAATTAGCCTCTGATGTGGCAATGGAGGCTTCTTGGACTGATAGATATTATTGCTTTTCTTTAAACACTGTTAATTTGTTTTAATTATGTGTGTTAGGCTTAATTAGGCCTAATTTCCTCTCTTCCATTCTTCACATTATGTTCAATTGAGTGGATTAGGCTTTAGATAGTCGATTTAGGTCGTAATCCCTCAAAACTGCATAAACAATCTTCAATTCTTCATCTCTGCTATGATTAGATCCTTTAACATTGAAAATCTCTGTTTGATTAAGTTTTGTTGTGTCTTGTTGATGTGTAGGCGTTACAGAGGTTTTATAATGGCGTTAGTGTTCATGAGACACTTGATAAAACATAATTTGGAACCCTGTGGAACAATCTCTTTCATGAATAAAGGCGAGGGGGTTCATCATCTATGGCCTTCAATTTTATTTTTAAAACAATGCAGAAATCGTTAAAACCTGCACAAACAAACGAAATTATAAAAAAATTTGTGGGATAAGGTTTAAACTACTTCAGAGGTTTAGGTTAGATCATAACCATTGGATAAAAGCAACCAACGGCGAGGATTGCTCGATGGGTTCAGATGGGAGGCGGTTGAATAAACAGTGGGGAGATTAAGTCAGAACCGTTGATCCGCAAAGATCAATGGTTGAGATCAATCGTGGATATATAATGCGGAGGGGAAAATTTATAATTAAATGGAAGAAATTACAAAGAAGAATGGTCAAAAACCTTTGGCGAAAGAAAAAGGGTTAAAATGAAATTTGGGGTTTCTTGAAGGATTTTGGGTTGTCGGATTAGATCGGCCACAGAGATTAACGACGGAGATTCGCTTATGAATTCCCTTGGAGGATGGGCGGAGGGTGATGAACTAAAGGCGAGATTGAACATGAACCATTATATCTCAGAGATCAACGGCGGATATTAAACATGAGAGGATGTAATGTAAAAGGGGAAAGTGGTTTTGGCAATAAAAACCACTAGTGCCGCGCTGCTTTGGGGCAATTTTATATTTTCTCCAAAAAAAACGCAATATAGGTCCTTGGCTGACACGTGGATTTTTAAAACCACTTATGTCACGTGATTTTAAAACCTTAACCTTCAAGCTTAAAATCATGCGAAACCACACGCTGGCTGTCAGATCTGGGGCGTCAGATTGGAAAGTCGTGAGGAGAGCGCAATGGTGATGAGATGCACGGGCGAAAAGAGGTGGGGCAGGGTCAAGGTGGTTTTAATATTGACAGTCGAATCATGAAATGAACGGCTAGGATTGATCAATGGGGACGGCAGGTCCCAAATGAGTTGGGCCTACTGGGTTAAAAATGGACCGTTGGATGAAAGATATCAACGGCTTAGATTTAATCTTGGGGTTAATGGAATAAAATATGAGGAAAGGTTTGGGCATAGTTTGGGTTAATATGAGCCGTTGATTTGCAGAGATCAACGATAGATATTCAACGAAAACTTTATACAGCGGGGTTTCATGAATTTTAACAAAGGGTGTTAAGCTTCAATATGGACCGTCAGATGTATGAGATGGACAGCCTAGATCCCATCACAAGGTCACCAATCGGTGGGGGAGAGAGGAAAGGCGCAATGATTTTCATGATGAGATTGACTGAGGACCGTTGATCTTAGAACTAGATCAACGGCAGAGATTAAGTTATGGGTGCCAAAGGCGGATATGCAGGCTTATGAATAGAGCTATGTGGGCTGTTATATCTGGGTCTGATGGGGAAGACCTGTTAGGGATCTGTAATTTTAGCAGATTGGTAAGACTAAAACTGTAGAAGCAACATTATTTCAACCAACTTTGGGATTCTAGGATCTAGCCCTCCTGCATCCGGAGAGGGATCTCTCCAATATGTACAAAGATGGATTTTTCTTTGAAGTTTGGGTTTATGATATTAGGCTAGTTATGAAGGCCAAGGGTTTGTTTTTTTATTGGATGGTTGAGCATGATTACTGTTCAAGGTGGAAAGTTTTAAGTGCAAAAAGTTTCAAAGGTGAGAAGTTGCAAGAAATCAGAGAAAGCTTCGGTCAAAAAGGTAGAAAATTGTAGGTTTTAGTCCATTGGGCTATGGAGTCATAATAGGATTTAATTGGAATGGCAAGAGGCAAGAGTGGTCCATGGGGCAAGTCATCTATGTCTAAGGATCTCTTTGAAGATTGATTTATGGAATGAAATGATACAACAAGAAGGAAATTAGACAGATGCAGAACAAAGAGCAGCACAGGATCTGATAAGTACTTTTAAACTAGTCAGCCTTTGACATAGACTCAAGAAGAAAATAAAAGAAAACTAGGATCTGGTATGTACTTTTAAACTAGCCAGCCTTTGATACACTTTCAATAGAAAACACTTTAAAACGAAGGGAAACTTGAAGGCAACTTTTGGAGAAGAAACTAGCAGGTCGGGCTCGCCACAAATCCTCTCCTAGCTCATCTTTACTCAAATACTTTCAAGACAAACACAAAGATAACACAGAATGACCTAAGATCTAGTAAGTACTTTGAAACTAGCCAGCTTTTAACACATTCCAATTGGAAACATCCAGATAGTTTTGGGGACAAAACTAGGACCAGGGCTCACCATATCTTCCTCAATTCATCTTCATAAAACATATACTGAAAATAACATTTAAGAATAACATTCAGCTGAGACAATAAGACGAGGGAATTCCAACATTCCTATGCTCGAACTGAATTAAATTATTCCTAAATAACACAGTTTAGAAGAAAACATTCAGATAAATATTTTCAGTCAGAGAAGGTTACTGATGTACAGTAGGTCCTAACTCTATGTGTGGTGTTCTTTATAAGAGAATATGAAACACAGTGAAACAGAAACAAAATAACAAGTTACAATTAGAGAAACATCACCGTCAACATAGACCGGGATCCCATAAATCAGCTTGTATTGATGCTCCAAACCAGTTACAGCTTTAAGTCTAGTGCTTTAGTTTAGCAACCATCTACACATCTCAGCCTAACCTATCTATCACCAGTAGAGCTCCAAGAGCCAGTGAATACTATGTACAATCAGAAGTTTAAGCTCAAGTGTAAATCAAAGTTCTACAACCAACAGTTTCTCATCTTCTACAGAAATATTTATAGAAGAATGAGGAGGTGAGACCTAACAAAAGATCTCTATGGACAATTAATATAGATTCAAGACTTCTCGGCCTTTGAGGGGCTCGATGAAGAAATTTTCAAACATTCTATCTGTATTAACTTATTTACATTTATGAATTAGCTCGGTGGGAGTTTTTGTTGACCTTTGAGGCTCTGTGTGGTATCGGGGTTACTCTGCAGATATTTTTTGCATTAGGTTTCCTTGCAGAAGTAACTTTCTGGCTGCGCTAAGGCGAATATCTTCATTCGATCAATAACTTCGGCCTCTGATTGAGTACTTTGAGGAATAGGTGGCACTATGGTAGCTGAGGAATCAATTGGCCTCAGGTGTGGTGGTAGAGGCTTTCCATCTGATAAAGCACTTAAGATTTTCTTCTTTAATTGTGTTTTAAATCGGGGATTAGGCCTTTGATAACCGTCTTAGCCGTAATCCCCATAAAACTGTCTCTAATCCTCTGTTTTGCTATATTTTGGTCTTCAGCACTGATACTCTTTGACTGTGCCCGATTCTTGGTTTTCTTGCTATTGTGCAGGGTTTGTAAGGCATCTGTGCTCGATAAACATGATGAAATGTGAAATTAAAAACCATGCAGTTGATTTTTTGTGGTAGACCGAAGGCGGGAGGATCGTCACCCTCACCCTTCGAAATTTCTTCAAACGTAGTAAAGAAATCATTCAAACCCTGCAAAAACGAAAAATAATTATAAAATCATGCGTATGTGGGTTCATTGCTGTAGAGGATATGTGGGGGAAGCGTGGCCGTTGGATGGCATCATCCAACGGTCAGGATTAATCGGGAGAGACCGTATAATGGGCGGAAGGAGATTAAATCTGAGCCATCGATCGTGCATAGATCGACGGTCGTGAGCAGCAGTTGAAAGTCAAAAGGAGGAATCGGGCGATGGAATATGGACCATTGATCTGCAGATCAAATCAATGGCAGAGATTGATCGAATGCCACGCAGTAGCCTGTTTTAAACATCGAGCATATTCGGCGAGTGATAGCCATTGGATGAGTGGGTTCAGATCTGACGGCTATGGTCAATATCGCTGGGCAACCTCGTCCGAAAGTTAATGCGTGATGGATGGCGGTTTTGCAAATAGTACCCAGGACATGTGTCATCCAGCGTATGGAATCGCTACCGATTGGGAAAAAACCACCCTCACCCAAAGGCGGTGCGATAGATACCACGTGGTTTTGCAATTGGTTAAAGAATGGCGAGGACCACTGGGCTTGATGGATTCCACACCGTCGGATCTGCAGATCAGATCGACAGTGGAGATTGCTCAGATTTCAGACCGGCAGAAAACCTTAGAGAAATAATAAAAACCAAAGTTTTGATGAATAACTTAAAATTTTAATATTTCGTGGGTGGAAAACGTAAAAAATAGGGTTAGGTGCTCGATTGTGGGGCCGTTGGGCGGATGGAGAATGATATGACCGGGGGGTTAAAAGGGAAGGGGCTTATCGCATATCGGAACTTCGGGCCCGGGCTTTTCAATCAACCCATTGTATTTTCTGCGATTGCGATTGCGCGATCGGTCTTTCAATCTACCCATTTTATATTCAACACGTGGTTATGGTTTTTTCGTTTAAACTTTGGATAAATGGGTTTTTAACATTTACAAAGGAAAGAAGAGATCGAGCATGTATCATTCAATGGTTTTTAGCGCAGAAGGCGGGCCCATTGGATATATATATATATATATATATATATATATATATATATATAAACAATATGATCGGGGTTTTTATAGTACAAAGCTAATCGCATCGGAACTTTGGGAATATGGCACAAAGACTCATGCTCTTGAGTTTGTGTGATGCGATAAGCGCCTCCAGAGTTAGCGCTTGGTCCCAGGGTGTGGCATGTGATCAGAAGTGGTCAGAGACTTAGCCCAAAGGGGCTTAAGCCCAATATATAAAAAAATGTGTTTTTGAATGATTTTCAAAGGAAATGGAGGGTTTCAGTAAGGTTAAAGAGTGAGTCTTTAACTTTGTAACAGTGATTTTCATGATGATAAGAAGAGGAATCATGAAAGCAAAGGAGTTTTATGGAGAAAAAAGGGGAGCAAATGAAGGTTAGTTTTGATTGGGAGAAGGGGAAAATGATGACTTTGGAGTAGCATTCTGGCTGGGAAATAAGCAGGATTTCTAAGTGTAAGATGGGAGTATCAGTAAAGTTTTGGACAGAGAAAAGGCAAGAGGCCTTCAAGAAAATTCAAGAGCCAAAAAATTTTAGTAATGAAATTTGTTCCTTGCAGGCTCAAATAGTCTTAGCCACCTTTTGGTATAACAAATATTATAGGTGGCTAACAGTGGCTCCACTTGGGGATGATGCCTTCTTGAAGGCATCAAGAACTTCAAACTTGCATTCTCTAGGAGGCAGATCAGTTGCCTCATCCACTATTCTCTGGGAGGTTGACCTGTGCCTGATCCATTGGGCTGCCCTTCCTTTGCTGGGATGATCTTCTCTGAAAAAATATTAGTAGCTATGAAAACAATGGATTTTCATCTACAAGCTTTCGACCTACCCAATCCTACTGATCTAACATTTTTTCTTCATTAGAGTGCACTTGGATTGGCAAACTCTTTTCACAACATTTTATTCTTTTGAAAGCAGGAAATATGATCTATTTCTACTCCTTATTTCTCCATGGACTCATATTAAACAGTTGATCCCATATGATTCTCTACCTATTCTACTATCTATTGGGATTAAATTCTCCAATAGATTTTACTCTCTAAATTCTACAACAGAAATTTAAAAAGCATTCAATTCAGGATTAAACAGTCTAACTTGAAGCTGGTCCATGGCATAAAAAACAAGCCGCACATAGACATTTATTTTTCAGAAAATTAAATCAAAATGGAAGGCTTAAGATCTAAAAATTTCTTATCATGGCCTTCTCTTTTTACAGCTCTGTTTTGGCTCTTGTTTGAGTTGTTTACCCCTTTTTCTCTGGTTCAGATTTTGAGTTAATTAGAAACAGATTTTACATCTCTTGACTCAAAAAATAAAACAGATTTGAGTCATTCTTTTTGGAAACTCAGGTTCAGATTTTGATCTTGTTTGAACCTTTAATTTCTATCCTAAACTATCTACTGATAAGCCAAGATTAAACAGTCTGGCAAATCGAATTCACTACCCTATCAGCAGAAAATTTAAAAATAATTAGTCAATATTAGGTTGTTTGACTAACTAGAAGTGTGGTTTTCAGGAGTGGCATTTAAGCTTTCACACTTTCAGAATTTATTTCTCTTTTTTGGTATGGGGCTATACCTTTTTGTTTTCACAATCTGCCCTTTTTCTTTATTTTCTTTGTTTTTTTATTTTGAATCTTTGATTTTTCTTCAAAGCAGAAAACAACAACTAACTACATGCTCATAACTGAGCTTTATTGACATTTCTATCTAACCTATTCTAAACATGTAGTATTTACATTTATCATATGATACAAAAATGCGAATGCAGCCAGCTGAGTAATGTCAAGAAGAAGTAGAAACTCTGGTTGCTTGTCAGAGGTATCCATAGAACATATTGAATATTAACCTTCAATACCAAGGCTATCACAGAAGGTGACAGCTTTACATGTCTCTGGCTCTTGCAAAGGATCACTGCTTGATAATTTGAGCTAGTTATGATTTCCACACACTCTTCCATAGGATCAACAAAGAAAAGATGAAGATTCTCTTCTCTTTGGTCCTCCATGTTTTGTAGATTGTCTGCTTCCAAGACTTCAGCTTTGAGGAGCATATCTTTAGAAAGTTGCTTGGAAGCTTCATTATTTTTAACAGAAAAGGAAAATTATTCTTCTTGAGAAGATGGTATATCCTTAGTAGGACAGTCTTCCATCTGTTTCTCTCCTTCTTCTTTATCATCATCTGAACTAGAGGACTCATCATATTTGGCAGTGTTGTCCTCTTGTAGCCCTGGTATGCTTGGATTCAGTGAACTGAACTCTGTGAAGAGGTTATTATATTCTTGAGTGGGGATGTATTCAATGGTTTCCTCTTGCTCAAAAATTTCTTCATTACTCTTCTCTTCTCCTTCTGAGTTGAAAGATTGATGATTCCCAATAAAGTGAAAGATTTTTATGATGGATCGAAAAGGATGATTTCTGCTTTCAAGTTGATGATGGTGAAACTCGTAACACCAATCAAATGTTGGTTTCCATGCATGATTAGTTTCTGCTTGGAAATCATCATCATCATAAAACTGATTTAAGTTTGAAAATTTATTAGAATAAACATTTTCATCAGTCCAACATATTGGGATATCAGTAGGTCCTTCTTCATTTTGATCCACATAAGAACTTTCTAAATCTGTACAACAAATTTCTCTATGTGAATGGGCAAGAGTGTTTGTTTTGCAAAAATTTTCAGAGACTGGCTGTTTATTAATAGTCTGATCTATCTCTTTTTCTGTCAAAGGGGAAGATGTTTCTACGTTCCTTTCAACAGGAGTACAACAGTTCTTTGTCTCTTGCAAAGACTGATTTTGAGGCTGGATGTCTTCTTGAGCCTTGGCTATAAGGGATGATGAATCAATATTTGAGTTTTCAGGGATATCTTGAGGAATGTTCTTTACTTTTTGGTTCATTACTTCCTCAACTAATTCATCTATGTTCTTAAAATTTTTCAATAGGAGATTAAACTCATGAATGGCTGTTAAAAGATCTTTAGGATGCATTTCTTCCAAAGCTTCCTCGTTATCTATAATGTGTTGGGTGATGTTTTGTGATGGGTCATAATATATTGCACCCAATGATAATGATGTAGTGTTTTCTTTATAGTTATCATAGAACACATATTCAAGGTCTCTTAAAGAAAACAAACTACTAGATCTTAAGCATTCATACCAATCCCTAGCTTTTCCTTCTAATGTTAACATGAACATTTTCATTAGGCAGTCTTCATGCCATTCAACTTTCAACCTTCATACATGTATGTGAAATTTGATAAGATGAAATAAAGGGTCATCAAACTTTTCACCTTGAAAAACAGGCAGGTTGTCATCCCAATTCACCTGGGGCATCTTATGTGGAAACCCAGGGATATGGTCTCTACTCATTGGGGCATATCTTCGTTGTATTCTTGGAATCATGTTTGTAAATCAAGAAAGAGGTCACTGTGTCCAGTCAATCAGTTCAGGGTCTTCTACCAATGGAGTCATTTGGTCTTTTGGGAGTTTCAGAGTGTGGAGTCGCCAAGTGGAAGTTTTTAGCTCCTAAGGAGGTAAAATTTTTAATGGTCCACCTCCATGTATTTCTTGTGGAGCTACAAGATTTTCAGGAACTGAATTAGCTCTCAAGGGTGATCTGAAAACAGTTGATAATTTTATCTTAGGAGAATTCCTAAGGATACCTTTTGGGTTATCAACTACTTCAGGTGGATCAGGGTTAGGATGGGCTCTAGTGTGAATCTTCCTAGGAGCCACTATGATGTGTTTTTCTGACCCAAATAAACAAGACAAGTTCAACCAGGTATGACAATATTTAAGAGGTTAACTAGTCTGTTTTACAAAAATTTTAATCCTGCAGTCCTCTGACTGAGTTTGAATGATATTACAATGATAAGGGTTCTTCCCAGTGGAGTCTTACGGTCTGTTGAGGATTGTGGAGTCGCCAAGTGGAATTTTTTAGCTCTTTTCAGAGGTAAAAGGTTTTATGGTCCACCACCATGTTTATTGAATACCAATCTAACCAGAGATATTGGGTCGTCTGAGTGCCTAAGGGTGTGTAAGATAAAATGCACTTAGTTTCCCAGCGGAGTCGCCAGAAATGTTAGGGATCTGTAATTTTAGTAGATTGGTAAGACTAAAACTGCAGAAGCAACATCGTTTCAACCAACTTTGGGATTCTAGGATCTAGTCCTCCTGAATCCGGAGAGGGATCTCTCCAATATGTACAAATATGGATTTGTCTTTGAAGTTTGGGGTTATGATATTAGGCTAGTTATGAAGGCCAAGGGTTTGTTTGTTTTTTAGATGGTTGAGCATGATTACTGTTCAAGGTGGAAATTTCTAAGTGAAAAAAGTTTCAAAGGTGAGAAGTTGCAAGAAATCAGAGTAAGCTTCAGTCAAAAAGGTATAAAATTGCAGGTTTTAGTCCATTAGGCTATGGAGTCATAATATGATTTGATTGGAACGGCAAGAGGCAAGAGTGGTCCATGGGGCAAGTCATCTATGTCTAAGGATCTCTTTGAAGATTGATTTATGGAATGAAATGATACAACAAGAAGGAAATTAGATAGATGCAGAACAAAGAGCAGCCCAGGATCTGATAAGTACTTTTAAACTAGTCAGCCTTTGACATAGACTCAAGAAGAACATAAAATCAAACTAGGATATGGTAAGTACTTTTAAACTAGCCAGCCTTTGATACACTTTCAATAGAAAACACTTTAAAATGAAGGGAAACTTGAAGGCAACTTTTGGAGAAGAAACTAGCGGGTCGGGCTCACCACAAATCCTCTCCTAACTCATCTTTACTTAGTTACTCTCAAGAAAAACACAAAGATAACATAGAATGGCCTAAGATCTAGTAAGCACTTTGAAACTAGCCAACTTTTAACACATTCCAAAGGGAAACATCCAGATAGTTGTGGGGACAAAAATAGGACTAGGGCTCACCATATCTTCCTCAGTTCATCTTCACAAACATATACTAAAAATAACATTTAATAATAACATTCAGTTAAGACAATAAGACGAGGGAACGCCAACATTCCTATGCTTGAACTGAATTAAATTATTCCTAAATAATACAATTTAGAAGAAAACATTCAGATAAAGATTTTCAGTCAGAGAAGGTTACTGATGTACAGTAGGTCCTAACTCTATGTGTGTTGTTCTTTATAAGATAATATGAAACACAGTGAAACAGAAACAAAATAACAAGTTACAATTAGAGAAAAATCACCGTCAACATAGACCAGGATCCCATAAATCAGCTTGTATTGATGCTCCAAACCAGTTACAGCTTTAAGTCTAGTGCTTTAGTTTAGCAACCATCTACACATCTCAGCCTAACCTATCTATCACCAGCAGAGCTCCAAGAGCCAGTGAATACTATGTACAATCAGAAGTTTAAGCTCAAGTGTAAATCAAAGTTCTACAACCAACAGTTTCTCATCTTCTACAGAAATATTTATAGAAGAATGAGGAGGTGAGACCTAACAAAAGATCTCTAAGGAAAATTAATATAGATTCAGGACTTCTCAGCCCTTGAGGGGCTCGATGAAGAAATTTTCAAACATTCTGTCTGTATTAACTGATTTACATTTATGAATTATCTCGGTCGGAGCTTTTGTTGACCTTTGAGGCTCTGTGTGGTGTCGGGGTTACTCTGCAGATATTTTTTGCATTACGTTTCCTTGCAGAAGTAACTTTCTGGCTGTGCTGAGGCGAATATCTTCATTAGATCAATAACTTCGTCCTCTGATTGAGTACTTTGAGGAACAGGTGGCACTGTGGTAGCTAAGGAATAAATTGGCCTTAGGTGTGGCGGTGGAGGCTTTCCGTCTGATAAAACACTTAATATTTTCTTCTTTAATTGTGTTTTAAATCAGGGATTAGGCCTTTGATAACTATCTTAGCCGTAATCCCCATAAAACTGTCTCTAATCCTCTGTTCTGCTACATTTTGGTCTTCGGCACTGATACTCTTTGACTGTGCCCGATTCTTGGTTTTCTTGTTGTTGTGCAGGGCTGTGCAGGGTTTGTAAGGCATCTGTGCTCGATAAACATGATGAAACGTGAAATTAAAAACCCTGCAGTTGATTTTTTGTGGTAGACCGAAGGCGGGAGGATCGTCACCCTCACCCTTCGAAATTTCTTCAAACGTAGTAAAGAAATCATTAAAACCCTGCAAAAACAAAAAATAATTATAAAATCCTGCGTATGTGGGTTCATTGCTGCAGAGGATATGTGGGGGAAACATGGCCGTTGGATGGCATCATCCAACAGTCAGGATTAATCGGGAGAGACCGTAGAATGGGCGGAAGCAGATTAAATATGAGCCGTCGATCGCACAGAGATCGATAGTCGGGAGTAGCGGTTGAAAGTCAAACGGAGGAATTGGGTGATGGAATATGGACCGTTGATCTACAGATGAGATCAACGGCGGAGATTGATTGAATGCCGCATAGTAGCCCGTTAAAAACATCGAGCATATTCGGCGAGTGATAGCCGTTGGATGAGCGGGTTCAGATCTGACGGCTGTGGTCAATATCGCTGGGCAACCTCGTCGGAAAGTTAATGCGCGATGGATGGCGGTTTTGCAAATAGTACCCAGGACACGTGTCAGCCAGGGTATGGAATCGCTGCTGATTAGGAAAAAACCACCCTCGCCCAAAGGCGGTGCGATAGATACCACGCGGTTTTGCAATCGGTTAATGGATGGCGGGGACCACCGGGCTTGATAGATTCCGCACCGTCGGATCTGTAGATCAGATCGACGGTGGAGATTGCTCAGATTTCAGACCGGTGGAAAACCTTAGAGAAATAATAAAAACCAAATTTTTGATAAATAACTTAAAATTTTAATATTTCGTGGGTGGAAAACGTAAAAAATAAGGTTATGCACCCGATTGTGGGGCCGTTGGGCGAATGGAGAATGATATGACTGGGGGTTTAAAAATGGAAGGGGCTTATCACATATTGGAACTTCGGGCCTGGGCTTTTCAATCAACCCATTGTATTTTCTTCGATTGCGATTGTGCGATCAGTATTTCAATCTACCCATTTTATATTCAACACGTGGTTATGGTTTTTTAGTTTAAACTTTGGATAAATGGGTTTTTAACATTTACAAAGGAAAGAAGAGATCGGGCATGGATCATTCAATGGTTTTTAGCACGGAAGGCGGGCCCACAAGATATATATATATATATATATAAACAATATGATCGGGGTTTTTATAATACAAATCTAATCGCATCGGAACTTTTTGAATATGGCACAAAGACTCACGCTCTTGGGTTTGTGCGATGTGATAAGCGCCTCCAGAGTTAGTGCTTGGTCCCAGGGTGTGGGCATATAATCAGAAGTGGTCAGAGACTTAGCCCAAAGGGGCTTAAGTCCAATATAAAAAAATATATGTTTTTGAATGATTTTCAAAGGAAATAGAGGGTTTCGGTAAGGTTAAAGAGTGAGTCTTTAACTTTGTAATAGTGATTTTCATGACGGGAAGAAGAGGAATCATTAAAAAAAAGGAGTTTTATGGAGAAAAAAGGGGATCAAATGAAGGTTAGTTTTGATTGGGATAAGGGGAAAATGATGACTTTGGAGCAGCATTCTGGCTGGGAAATAAGCAGGATTTCTGAGTGTAAGATGGGAGTATCAGTGAAGTTTTGGACAGAGAAAAGGCAGAAGGCCTTCAAGAGTCTTCAAGAGCCAACAAATTTTAGTAATGAAATTTGTTCCTTGAAGGCTCAAACAGTCTTAGCCACCTTTTGGTATAACAAATATTATAGGTGGCTAACAAGACCAACGGCTGGGAAACCATCGCAAGGTGGCAAATCGAAGGGGGGCAATAACTATTAAAATATGTTCAATGAAAAAACTCTGATGCAATTAGCGGTTGGGACTTAATCGCTTGTTCCTGGGCATGGGTTATATGGTCGGGAAGTGGATTAGGGTTTAGCACAAAATGGCTTAAGGCTTAATCGCATCGGAAGATTTGAAGGGAACAAACAAAGGATTTTTTTGTTTAACTCCAAGGCGAGATTCCAACGATCGTTGATTGGGGAGTAGATCGACGGTTGATAATTCACCAAACAATAAACTGTCGAGTCTCATTGAAACATAAAAAAAATCAGATTTTTTATAAAATACAAAGGAAAATTTGTTTCGGGGAGGGGTTTTTTATGGTGTTTAGTGCCCAATTGTGGGGCTCAAGGTTATATGTAAAGACAAAGGAATCAGGAGTTAGAAGAAAAGGGGCCAATCGCATCAGAAACATGTTTTAAAGGCAAAAGGTCAAAAGAAAACCCCGATTGTGATTGCACGAAAGGGGCTTAACCGTGGGTCACCGCTCCGAGTTTTATGCAGAAAAAAAAAGGAGTTGGGGGCTAAGGCCAAAGGGGCTTAGGGCCTTAGTTAAAAAAATAGGTTTTTATAGGCCAAAATAATAGATTTTCAAGGCTTTTTGGGCTTTCGGTAGAAGGGGAAAAAGGGTTTTTTAAGCCTTCAAAGGGAATTTTCAAAGGTTTAAAGGGAATTTTGAAGTAATGAAAGGTAAATGAAGATTTTTATGAATGAAATGGAGAAGGGAAAAGGAGAAGGGAAAATGAGGGAAAATGGAACTTTTCAGCAGTCTTTTTCTTCAGGAAAATAGCAAATTTTTCAGAGTTTTAAGAGGGAAACAACAGTGAAGATTAATCAAAGGATAAGATATCTTCACAAGACTTCAAGAACTAACAATTTGGCATAAAAATTGTTTCTTGAAGGCTTGAAAAATGATTTAGCCACCATTTGATATAACAAATTTTATAGGTGGCTAACACCAGCCACATCCACTCAACTCCATGTGGATGCCTCCTAGCTTTCTCCATCTTGGCATTCCTCCAATGAGTTCTACCAACCTCCCATATCAATTTTTCCTCCTTGCATTTCATAAGATGTTGAAATGCAACTCCTTGGAGACCTCCAAGAAAAGATCTCTCATCAATGATTATCTTGGACCCATAAGGATCCAAAGGGGCTGAAAGCAAAGCCTCCTTGATGCTACCATTTTACAGCGCTGTAACCCTCCTCCAAGGTATCTTGGCTATCTCATGTGTCAACTTCCAGATGAACTTTTGCTTTTGCATGACTTTGCTTGGAAAAAATTTCGCTCCATCCTCCAAGAACTCACACTTCAACCTCAAGGGTTGTGTGTAGTTCATCAGAGATGCATGAGCTTGATGGTTCAAATCTCCCTTGAACCCTCCAAGTTTGCACAGCGTAGTGCAATCCTGCTGCTCTATCTCAGCAATACTATTTGATCCTGGGCCATATGCAAACAAATCTCCAAACCCTTCCATAAAATTTTCTTAAATTTTAAGACATGGAAATTTATGCATACCTTTATGAGCCTTTGGAACACCTTGTATGGCTGCAAGACTCCCTTTCATCAATGTGTTGGTTTATCCAACTGCTGCTGTGGGTGGCTGATCTCTCAAGGTTATGACAGCACTGGTACTTGCCTCCTCCCATGGTGGTGTTGGCTCTGACCTTCCTTCCTCAAAGGTTATGATCATCTCTTGAGTGAATTCAGAAATAGAAGTCACTCTTGTGTGGTTCAAATGACTCAACCACCAAGCATTGGCTTCACCCTCCAGGTGCAGCACTGCAACTTCTGCTGCCTCCCCCTCTACCACTGGATGAAGTAGGAAAAAAGCCTCAAGCTTCCTTGCCCAAGCCCTTTCTGTAGTGGACCCATAAAATTTTGACAATAAAAATCTATTGCCTTTAATTTTCCTTTGGCTGTAGGGTCTTGTCTCTTCTCTCAGTTGAATAAACTGAGGAAAATCTAGGGTCTTTTTGAAAGCCCTATGTTGGCACTTGTATTCTGCCAAATATCCACTTAGGATTTCATGCTCTAATTCATCTCCTTGCTATTAACTTCCTCTATGAGAACAGGAAGTGCATGCATCTTCATCTGCCTCTTGAAACGTAGAGGTTTCACAGCAACTTTCTCCTCCTTGAAACCCTCTTGGAGTTTCAATGCATTTCTCTTCTTATTTCTTCTTAGACACTAAAATGGATGAGAGTAAGCTCATCCTCTCCATAATTTTTTTCTCCTATCCTTCTTATCTTTTTATTGGATCTGAAATCCACAGGCTGAGCCAAGATGGCAGCTCTGATACCACTGTAATGTTCCCAACTAAGGAACAACTAAACTATTGGGAATAACCTGAGTTATTACCAATGTGTAGCTTCAGAAAACCATGAGCATGGAAATTAATAGCAGCTCATTATATTTAAAATAACATCAACCCAGCAGATGAAAGAACCTTAGCAAGAGATAGGCCTATATTCTCCTTCCCGGGTGGGGAAATGCAGCAATATAGGGCATAAAACTGGAACTCTGCAAAGAATAAGTTGTATAACGGTCCTGTTATGATGAATAAGCTTAAAATATACATAAGAAACACATATACATAATTTTTATCTACATCAGAAATTTTTACTTCGTTTCATGATCCGGAGAGTGGGAGAAAAGGGTATTTTATGCCCTAAAAAGGTTATTTTAAGAAATTAGTGTAAAATTAAGCATGGGAAATGATTGGATATGATATATTAGATCATGAGGGACCTACTCTCCTAATTTCAGCTCAAAATAACGCTTCTAGCTATGTTAAACAGCTCCTCATTTCCCGACTAGGCTAGAAAACCTTGATTTCCCATGACTTTGCTAAACAGAAATTTCTGAATACAGTGAGAGCGTAATTCCCTGAAGGGTTTCT
The DNA here is from genome assembly GCA_034641835.2 of Pinus albicaulis. Taxonomy (NCBI): domain Eukaryota; kingdom Viridiplantae; phylum Streptophyta; class Pinopsida; order Pinales; family Pinaceae; genus Pinus; species Pinus albicaulis. Next base: position 946,655,068 of record CM076581.1, read on the forward strand.
ACAGAAAATGATGGAATAATTATGATTTTAATCTTATATTATTAAAATAACAGAGAAATGGAGGTTTAACCTCTTTTACATCAAGAATAAGACACCCGCCAAGGGTTTCCGGCAATACCCATGTACAAAAGTTAGGATTGCAGAAAATAACGAAGTATACAGAAAATATGCATTAAGCATGACTGAATATAACATATCAGAGCTAAATAATACATAAATATGGCCAAAGGCCTCTCTAAAAAACTCCCGAAGGGAAATAAGCACCTCCTCTTACAAGATGAGCACAAAATCAAAGGGCGCAACACTGCTGCTGCTGCCCCTGCATCAATGACACAGTTTATGAAGTAGAATAAATTGTGGCTGAATTTGAAGGAATGGCCTAAATAAAAATATTGAAATGAAGCTCAAATCACTCCCCTTTGATCCCTTAAGCGAGTTGATCTTAAGAGAGGATGGATTTCCTGCACAAGAATTCCTTGCATTAAGCAATGTAGCAACTCCGGCTAAACAGCTAAAGTATGCAATTGGTCTCTAGAAAAAAATATCTAAATACATGAATGATTTCCCTTTGATGCTATGCCTTCCTTTTATCTTTGGTGAGCCTCCTCACCCCGGACCCCACACAATGTTGAGGTGACTTCTTCATGAAGCTTCCTCTTTCAAAACTGCGCTGCCCTAGCTTGCTTCCCTCCTTTTGTGGTTGGGATATTGAGTTGGTCAACTGATCCACCTCTAATACCTCTTTGACACTAGGGATATTCAATATAGTTTACATATGTGTGCCTTAGGCTGATCCTTGTTCACATTGAACCAGTTTTCTTAGGTGATCTCTTCCTCCTCAAGAATGCATGTTGACTTAGTCAAACTTGACTATGTCCTCATCTATTTTGTCCATGTTCACACTTGTAACTGTAAATATCAGCTCCTGAAGTGATTCTGTTCCTTCTTAAGGTGGAAATTATTCATATTTTTATTTTTCATGGGCTCCCTTACCCATTTATTCCTATCCTAGGTGAAAGTATCAAAATCTAATGTTCCAAATTGCTATGTGTAAATTTGGGAACATTACACAGATTTCCCCCCAACGTGCGAGCATTAGGAGCTAATCGTATGACCGAAGTACGTTGTAAGAACTCAATCACTAGACATTGAAGGGGAAGTCAAAGAGAGAGAAGTATAAGGTAAACCAAAGTGCTAAAAGAACTAGACCCTGAGGAGGCGACTTGCAGGTGCGACAAGTCTTTTTGATGAGTGAGTACCTGCTATAGGCGGCGGGGGAGGCAAACCTATGCCCACCGAGGCAATAATACAGACAATAAGGCACACAGAAAACCATAGAACGTAATAATAAAGCATATGATGGCCTAAACATGAGCCAAATAAATAACACGATAATGAATCCCACATACATATTGTGCCTGGGATAATAGCCAGGACTTTGAACAATAATATCTGAGTACATGAGATATAAATACAACCCAGATGCCCCTGAAAATAAGAAAGGGCTCTAAAAATCTGACTAATACATGCAAACAAAAAGGCGCTGCAAGTGGCTGAGGCTGACATCATCAAATGTATGGAGCTGCATCGAAGGTTGTAATGAAGATTTCATTTGAGTGTGTGGGGGGCTACCTGTAGGGCCACCCCCTCACGAGGACTGAGACATCTCACACACATCCGAGAATCATCGATGTCAGCTGCTGCATCACTGAACCATCAAGTATACGGATCTCAATCATGCTGAAAGGAGTTGGAGCTAAGAAGAAATCAAGCCAAAGGGCAATAAGTAGTCCCTTTGCCTGATCCGAGGTACCAAAAAAAAGTGGAAGCTGGAACCAAGGTACACCGCCCTCTAGACCTGTCTTCTGGAATGAATGAGCTGATGTCGACAGAAGGAGGTCTGCCATAGGTGAGGCAATAAGGTATCCTTAACTAAAGAACGAGAGAAAATAGTAGAGCAACTGACAAACTCGCACCAATGATGATGATTAAATGAGGGGAAATGAGTAGTGAACGGACGACTTCCATTGTTAGAGCATAAACAGCATGGATGACCTGGCAGCGACTGACAAAATATCATGGGGGGATAGGGGACAGTGGGACTGAAGGCCACAATGAGCGACACGAGAGAGAAACCAAGAAATGAAGGATGGAGGACTATAGTAGGGTGTGAAGTAACTCAGGATATACACCATGAAAGAAATGATGACTCAACTCGGATGCTCTAAACAAGGGTGACTTGAATCATGGTGCTTCCAAACAGGAAAAGGGTCCAATGGGGACCATAAAGGCATGAGTACAAGATGGTAACTCATGACGAAAGTCAACACAAGCGTGGACAAGTATGGAGGCAACATGGTGCCCCCGGTACGAGTGTTTCAAGTGAAGAAATTGGATTTTGAGGAAGGGTGAAGTGGCGCTTCATGGGAAAAATGTGTCCCAGTGAAGTATCAAATCACTAAAAACTAACAAATACCCATTTGAGGGCTTGGTGAGAGATTTCCAACAGTGTGGATGGTTTGGTAAACGGAGCTACGGTTAGATTGCAGCAGATGAAAGAAAACACAGGAGTTTCTCTTTTAATAAGGCATTTTCCCTCCAAAATCATTCATTTGCATGTAGAGCTGTGGTGAATGTAGAGAGGAGAGAAGGCCCTAAATCTTGCGGTGATCATAGGGGACCAACCGAACTTTGGAATCGAGATCTGTCAATTGCAGGTAAGAGGCCTAATCCTACTCTTTCTTTTTAGTGGATTAAAAGTTTAGATTAGGTCCCTAAGGCTCAATAACAGCTCTCTACTCCTCTTCACGGCCGGGTCGCACCCTCGGTAGCAGGTTTTGGCCAGAAAAGTGCGACCTGTCCCAGGTTTAGGCCTGAAAAGTGTGAACTATTTGGGAGGGGTGCTTCTGTGCTATTTTTTGGCTGAGTACTATGGTTTTTTGATGAGAAACAGTATTTCCTATCTGAATACTAATAAATATGATGGTTTTGTGCAAGTATGGCATAATTAAAAATCAACTAGAGAGAGAGAGACCTAGGTGCATTGCGATTAGAGATTCAGGAGGATCAGGGTCTCCGCAATGCTTTGGCCAGGTTTGGGGTTCTGAAGTTTTTGGATAACCCTTTGATGAGATTTGGGGAGCCCTTATCAGCCTGGATTGTCAGCTATTGGGATGCAGACGATGAGGTCTTTATAGTGCAGGGACACCAGATTGAGTTGACGGTCCAAGATATATATATTTCCTGACTGGTCTTCCACCACTTGGGATGGTAGGGAATGCTCAGCTAGTATTACCGCATGGGCGGAACATCATAGAGTTTGTAGAGCACCATTCTTAGCCAGGTCTCTAAGTCAAGGGGACTCAAATACCCATCGGGGATTTGGAGAAGTTAGAGACACGTGTTGTGGCCACAGCAGTGCTGTGGGTCCTGGGCAACTAGGGACTCCATCACATCACGGGGGGTCAAATGATGCTTGTGGAGAGTGTTTTGAGTGGGACCTACTATGGGTGGGCCCAAATGATGCTGTTGTCATTGAAATGATAGTTGTCACTGTGTAAGTGGCAAGTGAACCATGACTATGCATATGGTACATTTTTGTGCTCTTTCTTCTTTGAGAAGATCCTGACACTTCGACCTCGCATATAGCTCCTAGATGGAGGCCCGAGAGAACCTAGGATGCACCAGTGGGGGCGACTACTGTGCAGAGGAGGAGGTGGAACAGTTGGATGGGTGTTTTGTCCTAATTTCTTCATTCATTAGAATCAGATGTCGTTGTATATAGATGACTATCCCTATAGTGGGATGAGTTATTGTGGGGACCTAGATCTGCCACTGTCGCCTGGTCATATATGGGGACCCAATGGTGAGTGAAAAATTGCTAATATTTTATGTGCATGTAAATTTTCTAGAATATTATATGTGATAATGATTCTTTTACTTTTGGTATGTAGATACCGCACCGGTAAAACTGGCCGGGTACATCGGATGACCTACAGTATCAGGGGCTACAGGGTCTAGTGGATCAAGGGCACAGCACAATGAGGATGGAGCAGCCCTTCTGGAGGATATTCGTCACAGATGTGAGAGGCTTCTGACTGGTGTTTCATAACGCAGTTGGTAGGACTTAGATGACCTATACATAGAACCATGTATTGGTTTACCCTCAGAATGGCAAGGGATCATGCGGGGTATGGCGATGGCCGGACAGGGCATGCGTGATCTACAATTGATGGGGGTAGAGCCATTGGCTCGAGATCTTCCAGATAGTGATTAGTGTGTAGGGGCAAGTGGTGCCCCTAGTTTTTAGGTTTTGTATCATGCTATGGGCATGTCATATGTATCAGAGTTAATGAACTCTAAAACATTTTATACAACACATACTATGGATATGCATCGTTTTGATATTTTTATGTTATTGTCTTGTGTTAAATGTGTGTGTTAAATTCCAATCCAGAATATGGTTTGCAATGTTATCTACGTAGTGATTTTGTGCTCTAGGTACATGATTGAAAGTAATGATTTCAAATTCACGCATCAAAAGCTTCACTCGTAAATATCTTCTAAAAAGGATAGGATTATGCACACGATATACACCATTCAATTGCATGACAAGAAGTAGGGAATCTAAATGAACATGAAGGTGGCGGATGTGATGTGAAAGGGCATCGGCTAATAAACCTCACACAGCATCAAATTCATCCTGATTATTGGTAGCAGTACCAATGCATACACCGTTTGAAAGAACAAGCACCTGCAAAGGGGTAAAAATGGCCCAACTTACCGAGGCTAAATTTCGGGAGTAGCGACTTGCACCATCGAAAAAACCAATATAAGGTGTTGATAGGGGGTCCCTCTAAAAGGTTCCATAAGACAATAAATTGGGGGATAAAGAAAAATGCTGGCAACCTGAGCGCATAGTAGAAATCGAATGCACTCTACGAAAGGGAGTGATCTGGGTAGGATGTCTACTTCCCACATGCCGTCGGTGAGGGGAAGTGTGGGAGCTACTGGAGGCATAGCTTGAGCTTAGGCTGCATAATTCACCAAAGGTATGGATTATGGCATCCCATTTATGGGTGGGAAAGATGAAGTCAAGGGTGGACGTAGCTTCCATGATGTTGTTGTCACAACAAGAGGTGGAAGGACAGAAGGAAGGGAGACTGCATGATGCGGCGAGGCTACCTGACTCATCATCATGAGAAGAAAGACTCACATGCGCATCGTCATGAGGTATTATTTAATAAAAAGTAGATAAAGGATCTACCAATGTTGAGCTCGGGGTGTTTGCTGAAAGGGGGTCAAGTGAAACAACAGGTGTAATGTCCCAAAATTTTGTGGGAAATGAAAAAATTTTGTTTTTGCTTTAGGAGAAGAATAAATGGGTAGGAAAACCCATTGATAATAAAAATATGAATAAGGAACCCTTGTAATGTGAAAAGAGGTCAATAAAGAGTTATATTTCACACCCCATGTGTGAAAAGAGACAATTCGTAGGTGGATAATTCTAGAAGAAGCCAAGTAACTATGCAGATAGAGAAGATAAGATGCCCTTGGTGGGCCAGCGAAATTTGCATGAGGAGGAGATCATTCTAGAGAGGAAACCCTAAGGTGTGGGGCCCATGGAAAAGCATATTTCATTTTTTTAAAACGAGAATGAAGCAGCCATTCTCATTCATGCTTTTGATTATCATTTTTCTTGTCTTCTTAGACAAGTGCATTCTCCAGCTGTTTAGCTGAGATGCAGTGCTGCTAGCACTGGGTGTTCTCGAGTGGGAATCCCATCTCTTCCATTGAGTATCTCTTGGAAGAGCTTTTTCTTCATTTGCCCCATATTCTGGCTTGAGGCCAAATCATTTCATTCAGCTCCAGTTCAGTCTCCATTGGTGGTTGAGTTGTGTAGCTGGGTGTTGCAGGGGAGGGTTTCTCAACACCACTTCCGGCATTGTATTTCAGAGGAGGGAGTCTCCATTCCTTTGGGAGATTAGTACAAGAGTTTCTGTTCTTCAATCCATCATCTTTGACATCAGGCCAATCATTTCCATCAGCAGAAGAGCATCCCTCTTCCTTGACTATGCAGTTCATAGAGAGCATTCGCAGTGAGGGTTGCAAAATTTTGGTGGGTGGTGAGATCTTCTATGAAAGGATCAGCCTTTCATCTAGGAGATTATATAAAGGAGATATTTCAGCAAAGGCATCATATTTAGTAAGCTCCTTCCACTTCCAGTTTCTCTTGAGTTGCAGTAGATGCCCAGCTACTCCGGCATTTTGGTAAAAATTCCATTTTGTCCAGTTTACATCCAATCCTTTTAGAGGATTGTTATATTGTATTTTCAAGGGTTGAAGCCTTGCTCCCCCATATTTAGTTGAGCTTACATTGTTGTATCTTTCATATTCATATATTTTCTGCTGCAATACCTCCCATAGACTGCGCAGTCTTAGTAGAGAATAAACTATGTGAGCAGTGCTTTCATCATTCTTATGTACATTGTCTCATTGAGACTCTTTTGCTTACTTTGAGTAAGGGATTTCTCAAGAGTTTGTCTACATTTTCTACTGCACATATATTTATAGATTGATTTCATCTTCATGTGACATGGCTCCTTAGAGATAACGCTATCATTTCCTTTGCTGAGCAAAGTGTTGTTGCAACCCTCTTCATTGGGCCTTTTTCTGAAAATAACAGGTGAAGGAGGTTCGTCTCAAGCTCCTAGAAATATTTTTTGTGAGTCGATTTCAGGATTTCATCTCTAGATAGATATATGAGAAGGATCCCAGACCATGGATCAAATCCTGCTGCCTCCATTTCCGGGAAATGTGTTTTCCAGGCTTGGGATGCTAGTCATTCCTACTAGGAAATTTCACATATCTGTAGACAGAATCTGCAGAGGACCAAAAAGCCTCCAGATCTCACCCTTCTTTACAAGGTGACATATCCAGTAAATTCCCCCGCAGTCCATCTCTGGCACAAACTTGTGATATTTCTGAAAAATGGACATCACAACAGGATAAGATTCAGAGGGAGCTTCCGTCGAGGGTCTCGAGGATGATGAAAGGTAGAGGATAGTTGCCGCATGCTCTGTCATTTTGACATCAGGGAGGGGGGGGATTTCAATAGGAATGGGTAAATCTTCAGTCTGGCCTACAGCATACTGTGCAAGCATGGAGAAGCGGATTGATTCTGTTCAATCTCGTACTCCCGAACTACCTCCAAAGAGGCACTGTAATGTGTAAGGCGGGGACAATGATGGGAGTAATGGCCACGGAGACCACAAAAATCACAAGGGTGCTTGATGTGAATATTCTTGGTGTTCTTGGTTGCATTTGATGAATAAGCAGACGTTTCAGGGACCGTAGACTCAGGGAACGCGATGTTAACCATGGGCTTGATGCAGGGAAACTCGAGATAAGTATGGGTGGCATGACCGACGACATCACACAAAGTGCAAAGCTTTGGAGGTGGAGGAGGTGCAGGGTCAATCAAGGTAGCTTTGTCCTTTGAGGCCTTTTTGCAAGCTTTTCCCTTCTTACCTGAAGCGGTCGCAACATGCATGGAAAATTTTAGGGGCTAATATTCGCAGGTGGGCTAATTTTCCATGGTTTTTCCAAAAAAAGGATTTGCCAATTTCCATTTTTTTATAAAAATGATTCACCCAAATTTTACAATATAAAATTATTTTAGGTTTAAAATCGCCAACATTATATAGAAAATATATATAATATCGTTATAAATTTGAATAATTTTATAAGTACATCAATAAACATTTTATAGTTTTCATATTAGGGACTAGTGAGATTCGCCAAATTTTTAAACTTCAAGATAATTTTCCATTCTTAAAATTTTCCCTGGCAACAGGGGGTGGATCTTGTTGAGGTGGCTAAGGCACTGTGACAACGGGAGAAGTCAGGGGGACCGGTTAAACTAGGGTCAGAGAAATATAAGGTTTAGGTTGACCTGGCAAGGTGGCGGTTGGAGGATCAAGGTACCAAACCAGGATCCCAATGGTCGAGAGAGAGTGGCCATGACAGGTGTCGTATAGATACTTGGTGGAGGGACTAGGAATGATATTTGATCGGAGGGGTAATGGCCAGGTGGGACGACTCCTAAATGGTTAAGGCCTGGAGGAACCAACCCAGAAGAATAAATAGGCTCACGAGTACCAGCTGAAGGGCCAGGAGGAGGAGGTCCAAGAGGCTACATCGAAGGGCTAGAAGATAGCTGCGGAGGACGAGGGGGCTGCTGACTAGCCGAGGTGGGCCTCTTGCGAGAAGCCTGAGATGATTGCATCATGCAAAAATTCGATGAGCTGGGATCAGAGATAGGAGGAGGAAGACCAGGGAATGTACCAAGCAAGGAGGAGTCCTTGTAGACAGCAAGTGAGAAAATGGTCAAAGGGTCAATGATTTTCTTGCTGGCCACTGAAGAGATAGTGGACTCAGGGGAGGTCTGAGACTTCGGCTCGTAATACGTCAACTGGTCAATGGTGACTATATTTTCATTATGGGAGAAGGACATCTTGCGGTGAACCATGGAAGGGACAAGAAACATCACATAAGTGTAGCTACGACCCAATAGAATTTTGTAATCCAAGGGGGTGTCTATGACTTCTATCGCCAACGCACCATATTTCCTGCAAGAGTGACAGGGAAATTGCGGAATAAGCCAATGGGCTTGGAGGTGTGGCCATCCCACGCTCGGAGAGTGATCGTGGAAGGAGCCAACTCAGGAGATCCGAGTTGTTTCCAAACCAAAGTGGACATCACATAGGTGGATTCCCCCTCATCAATAATGCACCAAGAAACGTTGGCATTTTGGATCTTGACTAGGATTTGGAAAGCGACAGAAGTAGGGAGAGGAGGATGTTCTGACCAGTCAACATCAAAGACAATCAATTGATCGTCGAAAGGGTCTACAATGCCCACAGTAGAAAGAAGAGATTTTCATTGTGAATGGCATGACTAGAGGAGTTCCAGCATTGAAATGGCAGCAGGGGATTGTGCCAAATCATCAACTATGCTATACGAATGGGTGGATTTTCTAGAAGCATCATTTCGGCGTAGTGGACCCTTAGGGATCTCGGTATGAACCTTCACCCTATGCTGAGGGATCTTCAAGGGGCCATTAGGTGTTGAAAGAGGCTCTAAAGAGACCGAAGGAGGCAACTCAAGGACAGACACAGGGGGAGGCTTGTTGTACTGACGAGACCAAGTCTGAAGATTGATGTCTACGGTTGAAGGTTGATCGGATTTCATCATGAGAATCTAGTCATCGGGGCTACCAAACAGAAGAGGTTGGGTAACAGTGTGGTATACAGGAGGTTGGGCAAAGAGAGGAGGCATTTTGTACCCTGAATACGTGCTACCAAGAGGGGAACATGTGCAGGAGGTGCTGGCCCCCTGAGGAAAATCAGAGCCCATGGGAGGTTGAGCAATGACGACACACACATGACACCAAGGAAAAAGAGACCGACAAGGGAAGGGAGGTGCAAGATCAACTGATTACAATGTCGAAACAAGGGCATAAAGGTGCAGGATCAATTGATTTCAATGTTTTAGAGTCTTTGCTTGGCGGTGTTAACCTAACCATTTTTCGCTTAGGGTGTGTGTGTAAAAGTGTGTAAATTTTAATTTTTAAACCCAGACATTTGTAGAGAAAAAAGAAAAATTGCGTTGTATAGCTGTAAATAAACCTGCAAATGTCAGTATATAGGCCTACAAAACATAAAATAAATAGTTGATAATGCACCAATCTAAACCCAAGGAGGCGGGTCTCTCAACAATTAGTCTATAGGTGAGTTAAAAACTAATTTAAACACACTAAAAAATGCTAATAGATCTAGGGTCAAGAGGGACAAAGACCTAAAAGACAAAATCTACTGGAAAGTGGTGCAGAAAATAGCAACAAATCAGAGGAAAATTGTTGTAACAAGATGTGGAGAAAAGCTATCTCCAAGAGTGAAGCGGAGTGCACCCTAAAGAAAAACCCAAACAAAGCTAGATGAGGTGATTTGGATGGATAACAAGCCGATCGAAAGTGGATCTAAAAATGAGGTATCAGATCTGAAAAAACGGTTGAAGACTCTGAAATTTCAGACAACCTGCAATAGCAAACACTCTTCCACAAAAAGTGGAGGGTACTGAAGCCCTAATGGGCTAGGTTCCCACTTAGTTGAGTGAAAAAAAACAAGTACAGGTCCAAAACAGGCGGAGATGAAGGTCAGACAACCCTGAACAGAGGCTCAGCAAAACCCAGAAAACTTTCAAAAAATCCCTGCAGAAAGTCCAAGTTGCAGTTTTTGACCTGTTTTTAGCAGAGGTTGCACTTTTTGAGCTGTAAAGTGCGCCCTATAGGTCCAGGTCATAGGTTTTGGGCAGAAAAGTGCAACCTGCACTTCCGGCAGTCTCGGAGGTAGGTTTCAAAAAAAATTGTCGTCTCAGCTGTGGCTAATGTCTGTCACATGCGCAATGGGTCCAAAAACACACGGAAGTTAGAATTTTTATCGTTTTATGGGTAAAAAACAACACCAAGAATAAGCAAAACAAGGGGCTGAAGAGAAATCCTAGGGTTTGAAGCAGTTGGATATGAAAAAAATAGAAAAAAGACAGCAGTGGTAATGGTAAACCCATGTGGAGTCTCCAGTTGTTAGTATGAATCTTGATTCGAAGTGTATGAAAAAATACCACTTTAGTTGCGCATAACAAACAACCCTAACAGCAGAAATGACTGCTAATATCTTCAGATCTGCAGTCAGAGGATCAAGACAAACGCTGCCAAAATCTAGATCTATGCATTAGAAGACATTAAACAGTAGAAAAATAAGATTTACTCCATAGATCCAATAGACAAGACAATAATATATCCAATGTAACTTTTTTTTATTAATGGCATCTGAGAGGAAAACACAAGAGGGTGTTCCCTGCTCTCCTCAATGGGATGGATTCTTGTAAGTCCTCAGTACTTCAAATTTAGAATTCCTCTCTCTTGATGGTGTAGAAAACCCAGACAAAAATGGAAAATATGGCTATGATAATGGATCAATAGCCAGACCAAGAGTTGAGATCCAGAGTGATCTTTAGGCAACAAAAGGTGACAAATGAATGGGAAAACCCTTCTATTTATAACAAAATATTGATTTATTCTATAGATTGGTGGATAATTAAAATATTATTAACCAAATCTAGATCCAAATTTTATGGAATATTTTATTATATTTGTTGGAGGGAAAAGGAATTTGACTGGAGTCAAATCCCCTTATTTGTAAATAATAAATAAATAAATGATTTATTTATCATTTTAAGGATGTGATTAAGTAATCATAAATAAATAAATGATTTATTTATCATTTTAAGGATATGGTTGAGTAATAATCAAATAAATAATTATTTATTTAATTATTTAAGGGTGAATTAATCATATTTAACAAATAATATTATTTAAATAAGATTTAAACAATTATTCTTTAGAAAACAATAAGATAAATAATGATTTATCTAATTAATTTCTTTGTGTTGGGTTAAATATAACCAGAAATATTAATTAAACTACTGTTTAATTAATTATTTATTAAGGAAAATCAAACAAATATATATTTTTTTAATATTTCCTTATGGGGTTTCCTGTTTAGACCACAAACAACTTAATAAGTGTGATTTACTAAGTTATTTTCATAGTGAAAGCAATTTTACTTGGAGTAAAATTGGTCTTACATGATGTACTTGGTTCCATCTAATGATAATAGGTTAGATGACCAAAAAATGGTGTAACAAAGAGAAATAGGATAAGATCACAAATCTTCTTCCTAAATATGTACATGATATTCATGAAGAATTCAAGAATATCCGAAGGGAGATGTATGAAGAATCTCTGAGAGAGTTTGAATCGAAAGAAAACTTTAGATATGAGGAGTGGGAGCAAGCAGCTACACATCCTAATACACAGCGCAGTCACATGCCCAGGATTGTTGGAAGAGAGAGGGAAAGAGAAGAAGAGGTTGCTAGGAGGGAAACCCTTAGTAATTTCTTGAAAGAGTATGAGTCTTAAACTCAAAAATTTAGAGATCATCTTATTTTTTCAAAGTTTTTCAAGATGGAGGTGAGAGGAAAAGAGCAGCAAGATAGATTTCATCTATCTACCTTTGAAGGTTCACCTACATATTCAACCAAATCTTGGGTAGAGTAGTTAGAGACCTTCTTGTAGCAGCACCAAATTCCTAAACCAGAAGCTATGAAAGTTCCAGCACTTCATTTGAAAGGTAAGGCTTTTGCCTCGTGGATTTTTTAATCCTTTTCTTTAAGAAATTTAAACATTGCATCCTATGCTAATTTCACTAAGGTATTAGTGAAGAGATTTGATGTAAGGATTCATGAAACACATATGGTGGAGGTAAACTAGAAAAATCAAGCAAAACCCTTGCATGAAAACTTGCACCATACTTTTCCGGAGGAGAAGCCTTCTTCTCACACTTTTGAGCAGGAGAGCATGGAGGTCTCTTTTTCAAAAAGGGATCCAATTATTGGAGGGTTGCCCATTCATGTTGTAGATATTGAGGGAAATGACGCTGTTAGATATGGAGTTGATCTAGCACCTCAAGCAGACGAAGGAGGAGCTCTTGCTCCAGATAGAGGGATACTTGCATCTTTGCAAGGAAGTCCCCAGGATCTCATGTGTGGAGATCAAGGCACAACACATGCTCTACATGTGCCATTGTTGAGGAGGTGTGGAACCATGGAGACACAAGGAGAAGGTAGGGATGATACCCAGCATCATGATATGAGGAGTACACATCCCTATTAATTTATGGAGGTTGATGCACCTAAGAAGGTGATTGGATTGTGCAATGGAAGCATGGAGATCTTTATCCATTCATCTATTCAATCATCTCTTGTTGAGGATGTCTCATTGCATGGAGACATTTTTCCGGGGAGACCACTGGAGCAGTAGAGGAGGATGGATGCTTCACATGTTGGGGCACCACTCGTGGATTTCAGGAGGGTGGAGACCTTGGTATATCTTGATACAACACTGGGAGTCTGGGATAGACTCAAGGAGAGAGGGAGCATTATCTCAACATCATCAGTACCCACTTCCATTTCAGATTCTATGTTGTGGCAGAAGCAGCAGGGGAAGGATAGCAGCCTTCCAAATTGCATCTTTGACATGGGAGATGTCAAAGAGGAGGATGACCATATGGTAGATTCTCTTCATGAGAGATCATTAGCGATGTGACTATGGAGGATAGATCCATATTGGAACTCCCAGCTGTTGGTGGAGTATTCCAAGGATCCTTTTACTTGCATGATCTTGGATGACCAGTTGCATGAGGAGGGATACTCAATCACAGATGAGGTCGTCTACTATCATGGTAGGATCTTCTCTCCTAGAGCTTCCAAGCTTAAGGAGAAGTTGCTACAAGTAGCGCAGGAGAATTTCATTTTCAGCCCCACTTATTCTATGAGAGCATACCACACCATCATGGAGGGGTATTTTTGGATGGGCTTTGAGGAGGAGATATATCAGCATATGAGGAGATGCATGGACCAGATGGAGATAGAGGAGAGACATAACTCTTTGCAGGAGTAAGCGCAACCACCTCTTTTATCTTTGAGGAGGAGAGGAGACTCATCTACGAGCCACTCCATTTGTATGAGCAGAGAGTATGGTAAGGGTAGTCATTTTTGTTTACATGAGCATTTATATGATGTATTTCTATGTTTTTTAACCATACATGTGCAGGATGATGCTCCAAGGAGGAGCATTCTTTTTTCTAGACCACATGGTTTAGATGAGGCCATAAGCATGATTGATGGCCATTCCCTAGGAGGACTTGGGGAAAAGATATGTTATGGGGGACATGATCATTGTACACATTACATCATTCACATCCTCCATACTTATGAGGATATTGGAGCAGCAGGCAAGTGGTTGAGAAGCCACACTTTTTATCAGTGTCTATTGCCGTTGAGCGTCAAGCTGCATTGGCTACATTTGAGGGACCATTTTCCCTCTCATTTCTTGCACATGGCAGCAAGCATGATTCTCATTTTTTCTCCCTATGGTTCCATTATTTCTATATTTATGAGGAGAATGCTTGGGAGAGAGACACATTGGGTAAATGTGTCCTTTGAGGGGGAATCCTCCCACACTATTTGTGCTACATGTTCTAAGGGGAGCATGAGATATGATATGGTTACCTTAAAAACACATTTTCTTTCTTATGAGGTGAGCCATATGATGGAGAAGATTCCATATGATGATGACTTCCAACTCATCATGTATGGGGATATGTGGGCCAGCATGATTTGCAACGCTGGAGGAGAGATCTTTGCAGATCTAGTCCTTATCTTGCCACTTGAGGGAAACTTTATTGCAGCCCAGGATCAACAGAAACTCTACACTTTTCATAAGTGGAGAGATGGACAGTGTGGTGTGGGCTACATTGTCTACCATGTGCAGATTTCATCCCAGGAGTTGCCAGGAGGACAGTTTCCAGGAGTTTCCTATTTGGAGGGTGAATCATTTTGCATGGCTCATAGCTTGGAGATGGGGGATCCAAATGGGGAAGATAGTTCCCATTTTATTTCCGATCCCATTCTTCAAAGGGACCTCTAGACATCACTTTGCTATCCTCTTGAGTATTTCACCTTTACATGATGATGGCTTGATAACTAACTTGCATGCTAAGGAGGGGCAATGTGGAGGCTTTATTGATGAGATAGCATCACTTTCCTTGGAGGAGATCATCATACATGGATTCTACCGGGAGAGGAGGAGAAGATAACTCAGTCTATCCTTGCACTTGCTTGAGGACAAGCAATCTTTGAGAGGGGAGGACTATAATATTCCAAAATTTGCAAGCAGCAAATTAGAATATTAAAATTTACTTATTTCATCTAGGAGGTGAATAAAATGGGTAAAAGTCCCATGAGTAGGAATAATATCCTTCATAGTGTGAAAAGGATCAATGGAGTAGCTTAATTTTTCACCTTCCAGTGTTAAAAGGGGCAAATGCATGAGGACAAGGTAAAGTTTGACCAAGTCAACAACATTGCCTAAGAGGTGTAGCTTGCATGAGAAGACAGTGCAGTTTGAGAGGGAGGAATATTCTTTGTGGAAGAAACCCTAATGTGTGGGTTCCAGGGCAAAGAGGCATTCACTTGCATAAAAGGAGGAAGAGGTAGCCATAGTGAGACATCTTTGAGCATTTGATCATTTGTCTAATTAGGCTATTTGCAGTCTCCGGCTGTTCAGCTGAGTTGCAATGCTGCTTAGCACGAGGGATTCCTGTTTGGGATTTCCTCTCCTTCTTGAGAGGCCTCTTCAAGGATTGCACTTCATTTTCTCCACATCTAGGCTCAAGGCCTAAGCCACTTATTCAATCACTGTGTTATTTCTGCTGAAGTATAACATAGTGTTGTTGGGTGTTGCAGTGGAGGGTTCAACAACACCATTCCTTTTCTCATCTTTCAGAGGAGGGAGCTTCTATTCCTCGGGAAGATTAGTAAGGAAGTTTTCTAGAGCTGATTTTCATATCTTGGCATCAAGGCCAAGCACCTCAAATCATAGATAGAGTAGTCCAGTCTCCATACTGTGTTATTTCAGTGCATACTTGCAGTGAGGGGTTGCACCAGCTTCTTGGAGGGCAAGATCTTCAGTGTTGGGATCAGCCTTGCATTGAGAGATCCATTAGAGGAGGTTAATTTCAGATTGAGCATCATCTTCAGCCATGTCCATGTATTTCTAGTATTGAGTTGTAGCTGCTGCCCAGCAACTCCAGCATTTCTACATATTTGCCATTTGTACATGCATTGCAGCCAATCCTTCTAAGGATTGTGTAGTATTGTTGTATTAGTGTTTTCAAGGGTTGAGAGCTTGCTCCCTCTCATTTATTGAGCTGATATTGTCATATAATTACATTTTCATTTTTTATGTTGCAGTGTCTCCAGATAAACTGCGCAGTCATGGCTAGGGAATTTTTATGTAGCAGTGTTTTGACACATTTGATGTACATGTATTATTGAGGCTTTCATTTCCTAGCTTGAGTGAGTGATTCCTCAAAACATTGTACTCTCTTGCTGCTATATTATACATTGATCAGCTATTTGCATATTCATGTGTTATTGGTCATTAAAATAATGTTGTGTATTCAATCCTTGTTCAAGTATTGTTGTAGTCCCCTTATCGGACACTTTTTGAGGACATCTAAGTGTGGGAGATCTATTTAACCCACTTATAAGGATTTATTTGGAGCCTCCTCTTGGATTCAGCACTTAGACATATTTTTATAAGGGATCCAGGTCTTGGTTTCAAATCCTGTAGTAGCCATTACTAGAAAATGCATTTTCCAGTCATGCCTTGCTAGATGTTCCAGATTTGGGATATTACAAAAAACCCCCCTAAAAATAATTCAACACCCATTAATCCCTTAGAATTATCTACTATGACTCATGAAAAGGAATAATTTCAACATGATATATCAAAATTACAAGAACAAGTGCAACAAATTTCGTTCTCGCAAAGAGTAACAAAAAATGAAATGGAAGCTAAGATGGATGGTTTGAAGAAAGGAGTGGAAGCTAAGATAGATGGTTTGAAGAAAGGCATGGAAGATAAGATAGCTGGTTTGAAGAATGGAATGGAAGCTAAGATGGATTACGTGGAAGCTAATATGGATGGTATAGAAGGCAACATGGATGGTTTGAAGAAAGGTGTGGAGACTAAGATGGATGGTTTGAAGAAAGGTGTGGAAGCTAAGATGGATGGTTTGAAGAATGGCATGGAATCTAAGATAGATGGTGTGGAAGCTAATATAGAAGGAAACATGGAATATTTGAAGAAAGAAATAGAAGGTTTGAAGGAAATTTTGGCAAAGTTGCTACAAGAAAAACTTCCTAATGGAAAAAAGATAGTAGAGGAAACTCATGACGAGAAAAAAAGAAGTGTTAATCATGATTTCAAGGACTCTAATGTTGGATTTAAGACCCACCATTTTTCATGAGTTGCCATGTTGGAGGGTAACTCACTTTAGTTGGATGATAGCATGGGTGAGGGAGACACTCATTCACCATGTTGGTCATCACTCCTACTTTGTGGAGGCCATGAGACAGCAAGCAGGTTTCCATTCACACTTTCCACCCTTGATTTATGTAGACCATTTGGTTTTACACACTTGGGAGGAGACATTGGATGACATTTTATTTGCATATTCTCTTGATGCAATGATGGAGGCTATTGATGAGAGGACACATGAGGAGGAGGGGAGAAATTTTTCTCTCCCTATAAATTTTCTTGAGGAAAAGAAAATATTTTGGAGGGGAGGAGTGTAATGTTCCAAAATTTTAGCCTCAAAGCTAAATGGAATATTAGAGTTAGCAGCAGCTCTAGTCAGTGAATAAATGGGTATAAAAGCCCATAAGTCTCCTAAGGAGGATAAAAACACTCCAATTATGGAAGGGGACACTCTTTCTAGCCTAATAAAACACGTCCATGTGTGAACAGAGATAAAATCAAGTTGATTCAGTCCACTTTGACTAAGTCAACAACACAGTTGTGGAAGAGGAATCTAAGAAGGAATAACGCAGTTTTGGAGGGAGATGTATTTTTGTATAGAGATGACCTAATTGAGTGGGGCCAAGGGCAAGAAAACTCATGTTTTATTTAAGGAAGAGGATGGCAGAATTATTCTTCATGTTTTAGATTGTTATTCTTGTCTGCTCAGACTTTTTCTTTCTTTGCTACTTAGCAGGGTTGCAATGTTGTTTAGCACCGAGTGTTCCCGAGTGGGAATCCCACCTCTCTCCTTGAGGAGCCTCATTGGGAGAGTTTTCATTCATAATTACACATCAGGTTTTCAGGCCAAGCATCAACCAACTTCATCAGCACAGTTTTTCCAGAGATTGTGCAGTGTTGCTGGGTGCAGCAGTGGAAGGGATTGGAATCCCGGTTTCTGAGCTAGTTTCTCATTGGAGGAAGGTTTCCTTCACTTGAGAGACCCATTTGGAGAGCTTCAGAGATTATTTCAGATATATTTTAGCTGACCACACATTTCCCCTACATCCCTAGCGTTGTTCCAGCAAGGGAATGCGTTATTTTGGAGGCAGCAGTCAGTGCATGGTCTAGTGGCTCCGTTACAGTGTTTTCTTGTGATTGAGAGGTAAAAAATTTCATGGGAGGAAGCCTTTCAGGGATATACATCATATAATAAATATTTCCAGCCTTGTACACTCCTATGCTTCAGTTTTGTAGTGGTGATTCAGTAAATTTCTGAATATCACATTTGTATGTAGAGTGTTTGACAAGAAACCCTTGCCGTGTTTTCTTGTAATTGTAATAAGGAGACTAGATATCAATTTATGATCTTATTTGTCTAATATATGAGTAGATATATTTGTATTCTTAATTTATAAGTGAAACCCTCTTTTAGACAGTGCATTCACTTTTCTACAGAATTCTATATGTTGCAGGATTTGGGGTTTTAGCTCTTTTTGGCAATCCTAGGTGTGGGAGATCTGTTTAACCCACCTATTTTGCTTTTTTTCAGATCTATTCTTGGATTTAGGTTTCATATTGATTAATATATAGGATCCAAGGGTCCATTTCATTATTTTATATCCTAAGTTGCTAGGAGTGCGTTATTTCAACAGGTTTGCTGAGTTGTCCTGATTTTGGGATATTACAGTGGTATCAAAGCTTCAATCTTGGCTCAGCCTGTGGATCTTAGGCCATTACATTCTAGAGGAAGGAGAGATGGAAAGAAATCAGAAAGCTTCAGTATGTGAAGGAAGAAAGGAAGACAAGCTTACCAAGCTTCTTCCTAAATCTATGCAGAGCCTTCAAGTAGAGCTGAAGAAAATGAGATTGGATATGGGATCTCCAAAGGAAGTTGGATCTAGAGTTGAATATAGATTTTCACATGGTGAGTGTGAGCATACAGCTACACACCATGATGCACAGTGAATTCAAGTGCCCAAATCTATCTTGAGATGGATGGGAGGAGGAAAAATGCCTAAGAGGAGATTTCTTAGTGATTTTTTGCAGGAGTATGAATCTCAAACTGAGAGGTTTAGAGATCATATTCATTTCCAGGAATTTTTCAAGATCCAGGTGGAGAAGAGCAAGGAGCAGGATGTAGATAGATTTCTTCTATCTACTTTTGTCGGATCACCTACATTTTCAGCTGAAGCTTGGGTGAAGGAGCTAGATTCCTATTTGCAGTTGCACCATGTTTCGGAAGATGAAGCCATCAAAGTTGCAGTGCTGCATTTCATAGGTAAGGCTCATGCATGGTGGATTTTTGAATCTTTTTCTTTAAAGAATTTAAAAACTTCCTCTTATGCAAGATTCATAGAGATATTGGTGGAAAGATTGGGTGAAAAACTCCCTAAGATACATGAGCAAGGAAAACTTGAGAAGAAAAAACCCTTGCATGTCATAGAGGAAACCCCAATTTAGAAAACCATAGGAGAAGCTGACATCTTGCATTACACTTTTCCACAAACAAGACCTCCAGTTCATATTCTTGAACAAGAGGGGCATGGGGATCTCCTTTTCATATGAGGATCCAACTATTGAGATGTTGCCCATACACATTGATGAGGATGAGGGCAATAGCATTGTCACATATAGAGCACATCTAGTGCCTCATGTAGAGGGAAGAGGAGAACATGCTCCAACAGGAGGGATTCTTGTATCCTTACAAGAAGTTCCCCAAGATCTCATGTATGGAGGTCCAAGCACAATCAGTGAGCAGCATGATTGTGCAGCATTGTAGCTGGAAGGAGGATGTAGGGAGAAAAGGCAGCATCACTTGATGAGAGGCACACATCCTTCTCTATTTCAGATCCAATGCAAGGAAGAGGTAGACTGATTTGCATTGTAAGGGCAGGGGCAAGGTTGCCCAACCACATGAGCACTCTACTCTTGACATTGATGTCTCACCACATGGAGGCAGTCAACCTGGGAGGCCACCTGATCTAGAGTTGATGGAAGACATCTTGTCTTTGGATTCACCACTCTTGGATTTTGGAGAGGTTAAGAGTTTGGAGGAATACTTTGGCATGGGGGATGTCAAAGTAGTAGGCAGCAGCATGAGAAGAGCTTCACATGCCAGATCACCAGCATTGTCTCTTAGGAGGATTGATCCTTATTGGAGATCTCAGCTCTTGGTAGAGTAATCCAAGGATCTTGGTGCATGCATGATTCTTGATGACCTGGATGAATATGGTAGCTACATGGTGGATGATGTGGTCATCTATTCCTATGGCAAGATCTTCTTGACTAGATCTTCTAGTCTCAAGGAGAAGCTACTACATGCAGCACATGAGGACTTCTCTTCTATGCACTTTGATGCATATTTCCATTTGATGGAGGATTTCACTTGGGAGGGCATCCAGCATGACATATATCAGCATATGGAGAGGTGCATATCCCAGATGGTGATGAAGAGGAGGTCACTGCCACTTCCCTACTCTTTGGAGGTGAGGGAGAGTTTCCAATGGAGCCATTTCAGCTCAAGATCTCAAGTGCATGATGGAGGAGGTATCATTTCATATTTTGTATTGTACTTATTTTACTTACTTGAGCAGCATGATGTAACAAGAAGAGTTATCTCTTATTACATATTGTATGATGATGTACTTGCAGCTACTTGTAGCATTGATTTTGGCTATATTTTTTATGGTTTGTGGGGGAAGCCACATGTTTCTAGGTGTTCACCGTTGGCACCATATTGTAACTTCATGATTCCATCTTATGAGATGATTGTGGCAGCAAGCAAGTGGCTAGTAGAGCACTTGTCATTTCTTATTTTGAAGCAGGCAAAGGATGCACTGCGCTGGTTCCATGAGTGGAACTATGATTCACTCTCCGGTTGTCATTTGGAAACTTGTTCTCATTGTACTTTGCTTCCATCTATTGCTGATATGTCTATGTTCATGGGGATATTTGTTGGGAGAGTGGGCTTGAGATGGAGGATTCCCATTGGGAGTGTTGGTTCCCCGTGTTTTGACAGTTTGGCAAATCAAAAGACAAGGCAACATCAGAACCAATCTTTAGAGCTCCAGGATCTAGTCCTCTTGTTCTCAGAGAGGGATCTCTCAAATATTTGTTTGCAAAGGTTTATCTTGTTTGCTTTGGTTATGGAATTTTAGACTAGTTATTACGTGCAGATGTTTGTTTGGTTGGGTTGAGTTGATACAGCAGAATATGAAAGGTCTAGGAAAGATAGACAGAAAGAGGAAATATATGGTTCATTGGGCAATGGAGTCAAAATAAGATCATGAAAAACTCTTCAAGGGATATGGGATATCAAAGGGAAAATCTAACTTGGCCACAGGATCCTTTGTTTTGGAATGAGATGAACATTAATGATTTAGAAAAAGAAATTTAATTCTCAACAAAGGGAACTTGAGAAACATAACTTATCAATAAAGAGATATTTGATAGACAAGGCTAACCATAAATTCTACAAACATTCTTTAAGAAAATAATGATTTCAAGACAACTTCTAAAATGAAATCTAAGATTCGGGGAACACCCTATTTCCTCAAAGATCTTATTTTAAAGGATTTAGAAAACATAAAAGATTCACCGATAATTGCATTCATAGAAGAGGGAACACCTAAATAACATCTGTGTTTGCAACTATAAAGACCTTCAAAACAACTGTTTAAGCAGGGGCAAAGGGTAAGATCAAAACCGACCTCTTTGGTTAACTTAAGACAATGGTACTTCGAAGGGAGATTTCAATAACGACTTTCAAGTGATGGCAGACAAGCAGGGAGAACCATAACATGCCGAAACCAACTATTTGAGCTATCAAGGAAATAAACGAGCATGAATACTAAAGAGAAGGTTTAAAGCCTCTAAAATACTTCAGCAGAAGAAAACATAAAACAGTGAAGGGTGAACAGGTCTAAGGTGCTTCCAGGAGTCATTTCTTAGCCTAAAACTTTCAGCCTACTGTAGTAAGAAATTATGGAACATAATGAAAACAAGGGAAAAACATTTAACAGTTCAGAGCACTTCACCAACAGCCAAGCTCATGGATCCAATGATAGAGCCTTCTCAGGAACAGACATGCAATGGCATCATCAAGACATCCAAGACTCCAAATTATTTTCAACTTCAACAGACTTGTATATTTATTTAAGAGAGTTTCAATATTACAACTTGTGATCAAACAGTAACCAACCTTCTCATCTTATGAAGAAGTACTTATAGGAAGATGAGGAGGTGAGAACTAACAAAAATATCTCGTGAACCATTAATACAGATTAAATGACTTCTCGGCCTCTTGAGGGGTTCGATGGAGAAGTGTACAGGTGGATCACTGTATTAATGTTTTACAATTAATATCAAAGCTCGGTGGGAGCTTTATTTGAATTTGAGGCTCTATGCTCTGTCTGGAGCAACTCTGCAGCTATTTACTATTACACTCCTTTGGTAGAATTAACTTCTTGGCAGCGCTGGAGGCAGATATTTCCTGAATCAATAACTTCGGCCTCTGTTTTGAATGGTTTGAGGCGACAGGTGGCTCTTTGTAGTAGCCGAGGAATCAATTCGCCTCAGTTGAAGCAGTGGAAACCTTTCTGTCTGATAAAACACTTTAGGTTTTCCTTTAAACTGTGTTTTAGATTGGGGATTAGGCTTTTGATAACTGTCTTAGCCGTAATCCCCATAAAAACTGTCTTCAATCTTCATCTGCTGTGCTCTGTCTTCAAAACTGATACTCTTTAACTGTGTTTGAATTAAAACAATGTCTTGTCGATGTGCAGACCCGCACTGGGCTTTACGGCATCAATACTCATAGAGTACTGACGAAACATGGAATAGAGCCCCGTGGATGGCTTCTCTGTAATGAAACGAGGGCATGAGAATCGTCATTCCTAGCCCTTGGCATTTTTTCGTTATACAATGGAAAACCATTTAGAACACCTGCATCAAACACAAAACAATTAAGAAATCCTGCGAAAAAATAGGTTTAAACTGCTTCAGATGGCGGGGGAGGAGCGTAGCCATCGGATAAAAATATCTAACGGTGGAGATCGGCGAAAAACAGGAAAATGAGAGCGGGGAGAAGAAATAAGGCGGGGTGGTTTTGGACCGTCCGATCTGGACACGTGGACGGTCCTGATCTAATCGGAGGATCTCAATCGGGGGTGGCAGGCAAGTGCATGCGATGTAAATTTCCAATGCGATTAAGTGCTGGCCGTTGATCTGCAGATCAGATCGACGGTGGAAGGTGAATCGGAGGGTTTTTGAAATGGGGCAAGACTTGTGATCGGAGGGAATAAGGGCCGTTGGATCTTCGGGAGGGTGGACGGCTCAGATTGGATCGGGGATCGACAATCGGGAGTGCAACAAAAACGCATGCGATTTGAAACTTGCGATTAGAAACTTGCGATTGAGCGCTAGCCATCAGATTGGGTCTAGATCGACGGTCCAGATCCTTTGATTTCTTGCACCGGCGGGACCCTTATACTTTGCGAGAAACCCGAAAATTTCGATAAACACCAAGGTTTTGAGTGGATCGGGCAGAAAATATATATGATAGGCTGGCGCCCGATTGCGGGGCCACTGGGAGTATGGAGTACCATGGGCCCGGGGCTTTATATAACTAGGGCTAATCACAATCGGAACATTCGGGCCCGGTCTTTCAATCAACCCATTTGTAATTTCTCCGATCGCGATTGCGCGATTGGTCTTTTTGATCAACCCATTTTTATTTATCACGTGTTCTTAAGTTTTTAACTTAAAACTTCGGAAAGTAGGTTTTTGGGTTTACAAAGGAAAAATTGATCAGAGAGGGATTTTTCAATGGTTTAGCGCTCGATTGCGGGCCTATGGGTTAAACGAAATAACAATATGATCTGCGGTTTATGAAAAAGGGGTTGATCGCAATCGGCATTTTGAAATGGCTCACAAACATGCACACTTGAATCTTTCCGATTTAGCGTCGACAAGCTTTGGCATTTGGTTTCGACACATGGGCATGTGGGGGGAAGTGGTTTAGGACTTAGCCCAAGGGGCTTAGGTCCATAGCAATAAAAATTTGTTTTTTATGAAAAATTTCAAGGTTTTAAATGGATTTGAGGGTTTCGGCACAGCTCAAAAAGAAGTTTTAAACCATGTCAGGAAGATTTTCACGGATGGAGGGAGAAACTTATGAAAAGTAGAGGAATAATATGGAGAAAAAAGGGGAAGAAAATGATGGTTTCTTCAGTAGTTTGTTATATGAAATCAGCAGAATTTTCTGAGTATAAAATGGGACAGCAAATGAGGATTTGGGACAGAGGCATGAGGCCTTAAAGAGACTTCAAGAGCTAACAATTTTTAGTGATAAAATTTGTTCCTTGGAGGCTCAAAAAATATCTTAGCCACCTTTTGGTATAACAAAATATTATAGGTGGCTAACAATGGCTCCACTTGGGGATGGTGCCTTCTTGAAGGCATCAAGAATTCAGACTTGATTTCTGGGAGGCTGATTAGTTGCCTCATCCATTGGGCTGTCCTCCTGTGATGAATAATATTCTCTAAAAACATATTTGGCAGCCATGAAAACAATGGACCTTTATCAACAAGCTTGCTACCTGCCCAATCCTACAGATCTAGCATTTTTTTTCTTCATCAGAGTGCACTTGGATTGGAAAACTCTATTCACAACATTTTATTCTTTTGAAAGCAGGAAATCTAATCTATTTCTAATCCTTATTTCTCCCTGAACTCAGATTAAACAATTGAGCTCAGATATTTCTCTACCTAGTCTACTGTCTGTTGGGATTAAACAGTCCAACAAACTTTCATTCTCTAATTTCTACAACAAAAATTTAAAAATAGTCAAGTCAAGATTGAGCTGTTTGACTTGCTATGATCTATGGCATAAGAACAAGCTGCACATAGATTATTATTTGCAGAAAATTAAATCAAAATGGAAGGCTTAAGATCTGAAAGTTTCTCATTATGGCCTTCTTTTCTTTACAACTCTGTTTTTAATTTTGTTTTGAGCTGTCTCTTTCTTGATATTTGATTCAGATTTTGGGCAAATAAGAACCAGTTTTTCTCTTTTATGACTCAGAAAAATAAAACAGTTTTGAGTCATCTCTCTTTGGAAACTTTGGTTTAGATTTTGAACATGTTTGAACCTTTAATTTCTATCCTAATCTATCTACTGATAAGCCAAGATTAAGCAGTTTGGCAAATCGAATTCACTATCCTATCAGAAGAAAAATTTAAAGCTAATTTAGTCAAGATTAAATTGTTTGACTAATTAGAAGTGTGTTTTTTAGGAGTGGCATTTGGGCTTGCACACTTTCAGATTTATTTCTTTTTTGGTATGGGGCTATACCTTTCTTTCTTTGACAATCTGCCCTCTTTTCCTTTTTCCTATTGTTTTTTGTATTTTTGAAGTTTTATAACTTTTGAATGCAATGGTTAGACTATGATATTTACAATGGAGACAAAAATGCTTTGAAACTTAAGACTCTTGGTAGAAGTAATGCTTGAGCATCTTTCCATTGACAGGACCTCCATATAGGTCTTCTCCATTCAATTCTTTCAAGAAAAATGTATTATGACCCCTCCCGGCATGAATAATATATGGCCCTTTCCACAAGTTCTCAAACTTGCCATGTTTCCCCTTCTCTTCCCTCCTTGAATCCCACTTAAGAACAACACTTCCAACCTGGAAATTGTTTGCCTTAGTCCTCTTATCAAATTGCTTCTTCATATTTTCTTGGACTAACTGTGTTCTCTCATAAACTTCTTCTCTAGTCTGCTGCAAATGGATTGTTTGGTTAATCCTCCTCTGCATATCATTTTCCTCAACCTGTACTTCTTGAAGGAGTTTTATGACTGGAACTCCTAATGAGGTAGGAAAAATTGCATCCATGCCATAAACTAACTGATAGGGGGACATATTTATTGATTTCTTTGTAGTTAGTCTATCAGCCCATAAGGCATGAACCAACTTACGGTGCCATGATTTTTGATTTTCTTCCAACAGTTTTTTAATGATATTGATGAGACTCTTGTTGGAGGATTCAGCTAATCCATTTCCTTGGGGGTAGTAAGCAGTGGAATGGCCCAAGGTTATATGGTATTTGTGACAGAAATCAACCATCTTTTTGGATTTGAAAGCAGCAACATTGTCTGTTATGATTTTTCTGGGACAACCAAATCTAGATAGGATATGGGTTTCAAGAAACTTGATAATGACAGAGTCATTAGCATTCCTGGTAGGTATAGCTTCTATCCATTTGGTGAAGAAGTCAGTGGCCGTGAGGATCCACTTATGTTGAGCTGAGGAAGATGGATGAATTTCTCCAATGAAGTCCAACCCCCATTGTTGAAAAGGTGCCTCAACTCTGATAGGATGTAGGGGTAAGGGAAGGAGCTTTTTCTTGCCATCAAAGATTTGACACTTATGGCAAGACATGACCAGTTTCTGAGTGTCTGGGAAAAGTGTAGGCCAATAGTAACCTGATCTGAGAATTTTGTTTGCTGTGGCCTTCCAGTAGAGGTGTCCTCCACATTCACCATCATGTAGTTTGTGCATGATCTTCCCTGCATCATCTTCAAGTAAACATTTAAGCAAAATTCCAACAGCGTTTTTCCAATATAACACCCCGTCTATAATGCAAAAACTCAAAGCTTTCTGTTTCAAAAATCTAGCTTTAGTTTTAGAAAAAGAAGAAGGAGTATTCAAATATAAAAGCACATAAACAATGTCAGCATACCAAGGGGAATTTAGGAAAGTTTCCTCAATAAAAGGGGCATAGATTCTTCCATTTCTTCGACTAGGGTCCCGTGATTTGGCTGATTGGCTAGCCAAATGACGATGTAACATCAAACCAAGCTTTGGAGCCCAAGGACCTAGCCTTCCTGGACTCAGAGAGGGCTCTCTCTATATGTGTAGAAGATGTCGGTGTGTTTTCTTGCGGTGTTTTGATATTAGGCTAGTTATGAAGTGTGTTTTTGGTTTTTTTAGTTTTTTAGTTTGTGAGGGATGAAACTGATCAAATACATAAACTGGATAACAAGATGTAGATAAATTGGGCTATGGGGTCAAACAGGTCAAGGAAGCTATGAGGTGATGATGTGAGGCTGCTGTAGGGCCGATTTGATTCACGGTAGAAGGGATCTTTGGGAAAAATGGATTGAATGGACAACAAGTTGGTGAAAGACAAGGGATTTCAAGTGTAACTGGTTAATAGCAGACATAAACATGTAATAGCAAGCCATTAATCATGCTAAGTGTAACTATGAGCTAATTAATACACAGAAATCAAACATTCCAGCCATACATAGAGGTATAAGACCCTCTAACTTCGGGAAATGACTATCAGACTTTGGGGAAAACACATAAGACAAACTAACAACTCATAAAATACGCCGGAACGCCTAAACATAATCTCTAAGTCATTGGGCACTTTGACAAACAAGCTTTCATAGTTTTAGGCAAAGGGCTAGATCGGGACTAGGCCTCCTTGGTTCAACAAGATGATCAACAAATCAGTCAAAGAGAAAATTTTATGGACAGAACTATGGGCAGCTAATAGGTAGGTAGGGCAAACCATACATCCTACTCAACATACATAGAACTTATGAATAAAACTTAGCAACAATACCTTAAGTTACTAAAGAGCAGCTAAGAATTCTTTAGCATAACTAAGGAGGAAGAAAACATCAAGCTATGAAGATTCAGGGATTTTGAGGTGCCTCCATGGGCATATCTCAAAATCAATCTCTACTGATCTATAGCAGCAAGAAATATGTAATATGAATGAGAACTAGAAGACAAAACACATTAAGAAGCACTATACCATTCTACCATGACAAGGAATCCATCAACAAGCCTTCACCATTCCTCAAAAGCATCCAAGAGGCAGTCCAAAAATCATAACTCAAGTGTATTCTTCAAAGCTCATATGACCAATGCATTAATTCTTCTCTCAAGTTCAACCTCTGATTTACAATGAGAATCATGGGATAAATAGGCTAGAAGGAGGAAAACCTCATGGAGCAACTAGCTATCCCATTGGCCAAGTCAAAATATCTAAACTTGTCCTTGAGGCTTTGCAAAGCCCAAGGCACAAAATATCCCATAAAATATCTAAAAAACTGCTAAAACGGAAATTATATTGACTTTACATGATTTCCCAATGATAAAAATAGCTTAACGCACATTTGGGAAAAGCAGATTTTTGGAGTTCAAAAATTACAAAAATACTTCATATTTATGCCTGAAAAAGGTCCCCTGACTTGCTGGATGCAAATGGCAGCCTTCCCGATGTCGAAATGAGGCTCATGAGGGCTTGCTGGAAAGCTCTCTGTGTCTACTTTCCGGCGCAACTGAAACCAACTCAATCTGAGGTCCGGAAGTCATCCAAAACTGTACCTGTGTGCAAAAACCCAGAAAATAGCAGACTGCTGATATGGCGGGCAGAACGTGCAAAATGAGGCTGTTTTTCGCCAATTTGAGGGGGCGAATGATCTTCAAATGCCCTGAAAATCGCTGGAGACCTGCTCATGGAATTATGGCATCCATCGGTATCATCTTCCTCCCTTGAAAACTCATCAAACTGAAATGGCGAATTTATGAGTTTTTGGCCAAAAACCCAAAAAATGCCAAAAAACAAAAAGTTGCCGAAACAGGCCCAAAATTGGCATGCATGACCCTCAAGGGTCCATAGAAACATGCTCTGAAGCTGAAGCCAAAATATCGAGGGCGGATATGCTTTTCCCTTCCTTCCGTGCTAGGCGCCTCTCCTTCAACTTCTTCAATTTCTCTTGTGCTACCTTTAATTTTCGCCTGGCAAACTGATTTAGCTTCTGAAAATGAAGAGTCCTCTTTCTCTGTAGCTCAAGATCCCTATTCGCCCTCTCAAGCTTTGTCTCCAAATGTTGGTTAGCTCTCTCAAGCCATGCTTCTTTGTTTTCCTCAATTTCCTGCTCAAGGAGGGCAGTGAGAGGAAAGGCTTCGAAATGAGCTTGTTCTTCTGCTCTCTGTTTCTCCAAGGCTCTTCTAAGCCCGATGGTCCTAGGCCTCTTTCGCCTAGTCAGGTCTTCTTCCTCTTCATCATCAAACTCGCCAATGAGCTCTTCAATTCTTACTTGCGCCTTTTCTGCCTCTTTTTTATACTTGATCGCCCTTGCCTCATGAATGGCTGCATGATACTTCATTTGTTTGTTTTCAACCTCAAAGAAGTGGTTGAAATTCCTCGCCCTTTGAAGGTCTTCTTGTAACACCTCAATTTGCCCTTCTTTGTGAATGAAGAGGTTTTCAAGGATGCGGGCCTCGTTATCACTGTCATCGCTTGGGATAGGGATGACAGCTGATTTACCTCCATGCTTGGCACTTTCTCCAACTATGCTTTTGCCTTTGAAAGCTAATCTGGCGCTTTTTCTCCTTGGCAAGCTAGAAGTTGTCCTTTTGGGAAATTTCCTCTTTTTAGGAACAACTTTGGTCACTGTCAAGGAGGCAGCTTCAGCTTGCTGTCCTTCCTCAACATCCTGTCCAGTTTGTGGCTCAAAAGGCGCTTCAATTGTTCGCTCAACTTGCTGCTCTTCAAATTCTGTCTGCTGCTGTCCCTCTTCTTGCACCTGCTACTGTTCATCAACCTGTAGCTGCTGCTGATATTCAAACTCTAGTTGCTGCTGTTCATCAATCTCCAACTATTGCTGTCCCTCAATATCTAGCTGCTGCTGTTCACTAATCTCCAACTGCTGCTGTCCCTCAATATCTAGCTGCTGTTGTTCACTGCCTTCTTTTTCTCCCTGTGGTTCACTGCCCTCTCCTTCTCCCTGTTGACTTGGCTGCCCAGTGGTCATCTTGAGTTTTTTTAGGGGTAGGCCTACTAGACAAAGGCACTGGGCGATGGACAGGCTGAGTAGGAGACACATGAACAGGAGGAACAGTGGCGAAATCTGCATGGCTAATGAATGAATCCCATGAAACCCCTTTTTTCTCCAGCTGGTGTAAGAATATAATCTTGATCAAGGAATGATGAAAGAGAGAAGGGATTTGCTGAGGTGGAGCTTTCTTTTGGACAGTAGAAGCCATTTTCTCTATGCTTTTGGACAAAAAGTATGGAAGGTTTAGCTGCCTGCTTCTGGTAAAATGCATCAACAAGCGGACATGATAGGCATAAATTTGGTTAAACCTCCCTTCACAAGTGAAATATCTCAGTATGGCTTTCATCAGCGGAGCATAACTGTCAAGAAGATAGGAAAAAGGGAAAATAGCAGTGATGGTTTCCCTATGTTCAGGCTTGATGAAAGGTTTATAATCCTCTTGATCAAGATGCGCTTGTTTAAACCACTTTTCACCATGATACGGGATCTTGGTAGCCTTTGATACATACCTTGGGGAGATTTTGAAATCAAGACCCGCTAACTGGAAGTGTTTGTCCTTGAATCTCAAAGCGCACAAATGTGTAAGTGGCGAAAAACTCTTGACTTCTTCTATCCTCTGGCAGAAATCAAGACGGCCTACTTCATGGAAATTGAAAAGCACTGATGGGTGAGCATTGATTTCTTCTATGGAGATAGGCTCATATCTCTTATGTGGACCGCTCCTGTGATCTCGCTTTGGAGGCATTCTGACTTTGACCAAACTTTGGAAGAGGCAAACTGCCTTCACTGTAAGAAAATTGCTCTGCTGGATTGAGACTAGTCACTTGACTGTTTAGACAGAGAAAAATGTGAGGTGGAGGGTTTGCAACAAGTGTTTCTTTGAATAAACAAACTTTGCTCTTTTTAAAATTAGCCCTTCACCTTTGGAGATACCTCAGCCAGGTAAAATTCTCAATAGGACACCATCAGTAAAGATGAGACAAACTCCTGTGTCAATTTCCTGTATATAGTGTTAAGCAATCATAGCTACATCTCTGTCCTCAATGTAAAACTGCAATCATCAACCACCTGTCTTTTAGAAGTGGCCCTATTCACCTTCAGAATATCTCTGTCAACAATTCTTCAAAATGATACAATATAGTGAAAAGAAAAGGAAGACCCAGGTTAGGTGTAAAATCAATGCACAGTGCTTTAGGAAACACACCCTTTATTTGTGAATTCAAAAGATCAACCACCACATCTGAACCTCTGTCTCAAAGTTAAATTCAATCATCAACAACCTCTACCCTTCTTTTGTCCTGTAGAAAGTGGCCCTGCACCCTTGGAAAATCTTTGTTCAACAAACTTACAGTAGTGAAAAATACAGTGAAATAGGGGCAGATTGCTAGAAGGGGCTTGTTGTGATAAGTGCTTTGATAACCCTGTTCTTCATAAATGACCTTCCTCTTGAAAAATATCACAAACAACAGCTCTTCAAAATGACACCATATAGTGAAAAGAAAGGCAGAACTAGGTTAGGTGACATATCAGTGCACCATGCTTTTTAGGAAACACACCCTTTGCTTGTGAGTTCAAGAGATCTACCAATACATCTATACCTCTGTCTCCAATGTTAGAGTTCAACCATCAACAACCTCTGCCCCTCAGTGTTCTGTTCACCTTTGAAAATCTCTGTTAACAACTCTTCACAGTAGTGACAAAATACAATGAAAAAGGGGGGCAGTTTGCTAAAAGGTGTGCTTGTGAGAAAATGCCAACAATCACTCTCTTCTTGAAATCTTTGATGTCAACCAACACACCTAGCTCCTAGGAGGCTTATAATCATTTAACAATTCTGTCTTGTACAGGTGTGCCCACTTTCCACTGTTTTGCATCTCAAGCAAACTACCCCACATATGATTAGACTGTCAATACACAGTATTGGAGCAAAAACTGACAGAGTTTTTAGAAGACTGTAGAGCTTTAAGACAGGGGTTATATGAGTTTTCTCTTTTTAAAACAATAAATGGTCCTTTATGAATGAAGCCCTCTGGTGATATTGTGAAAACCTCTGCTAGGATGAATAACACTTGCCAAATAGGTTTTGAACAACATAAAACAGTCAATCAACAGTTTTCCCCTGTAGCCTCGAGGTGGATTTGAATAACACGGCAAAATGTATGAGAAATACCTCTAAGATCGATGAAAAACCCTTGTGCAGGGCCGAAGTAGCACCAGGGGTCTTAAAAAGCTGCGCGGCACTCTTTTGCAACCAGCACGTCGCGCAGACAATACTTGTCGGGTCGGCCTGTCGGGTGGTCGGGCGGCCTTGTACAGGCGTGTCACGCCAACGTACAGGCACGTCGTGCCGACAAAGGTGGCCTGTGTAAATTTTCGCCCAGGCACGTCGCGCAAAAACCCAGGCACGTCGCTCGGTGCAAAAACGTGCAGACTGTGTTATTTCGACCAGAATCCTTCTTGTTTGATGCTATGGAGGCGCGGGCTCTATCTCAACTTTTGAAAATGACGTTCTTACTTTGATGCTTCAAACTTATATCATTTTCAAAAAACACCCCAACGGTCATTCCATTTTAAAAGGTAAAACGGAACTTTGGTTTGGTATTTTGCAGAGTTTTGTTTTGAAAAACTTTTGATTCTCTTAACTTCGGTATGTTCAAAATTTACTTTGGAGAGCTACCATACCTTTGAACACGTGTATATCACGGACTTTAGCACAGGTGTTAGAAGGGGGACCTCCAGCTTTGTCCTTTGGGGGACATTTCATCACCAACCTTTAGACTCTGCAACATGTCTGAATATTGCTTTGTTTCTTTGAAGGACAAGGCTGGTTTTGTAAATCTGTCTTGACAGTCTTTGGCATTTGACATCTTCTCCAATCTTTAAATACAACAGGTGCCAAGTTTACTGCCATAACTTGAATTTGGTTGTGGTTTCTTGATTTCAAGAAGGCGCCCCTTTTTTCTCAAAATAACTTCCTTCTTATAGGTACATTACCTATGATGTATCTGTCCTTTGAATGATGAGAGAGATGCATTTGTTCCAAACTCAAAAACTAACAATTTATCAAACTACTTCTTTGTCCACTTATAGCATTGTATACCTATTCATCATGCATTCTATAGCTCAACCTTGGCCACTGTTTTACTTTCTCAGTGATAATCCAGAGAAAATTAATCAGAATCTGTCAAAGATAACTTTGACCAACCTTGGCGATTGTTGTGTTATTCAACATGAGATGGCCTGTGTCCTTCCGATGGATTTGATAATTGCTGCTTCCAGGTGATTCACAAGCTTCTCTCTGGACTGTAAGTGCACTCTTTTGATGACATGTTTTCATACTGTACTTCTCTGTTTACTCAAGAAGAGCTCCTTCAGACTTCTAGGCAAGGGATAGTGGAGTACTATTTAACCTATTGCCTTTAAAGAAACTGCTCCTTGTGGTATCAATGCATGCATATGTTCAATATTGTCTCCTTTCTACTATAGGTACAGTTTGACAGACATTCTTATTTTGAATAGGAAAATCAACACTTTTGTATCATAAGCACTATCATTTACCTGTGCAATGACTTTTATTCAATTTCTTTGTGTCCTTTCTCTGCACTTTTTAGATCAATCAGTTTCCAACAACCTACCCTGGCTTCGGCCATCTGCTCATACATGGAGGAGGCTCTTCATCAGGTAAGGTATCTGAAGGTTTTTTGGCAAATCTGTTTGACACAACTTTTCTCTGGATGTGATGGTAAGTGAACCTCTTGAAAAACATCAATATTAGCACCTCTTCTTGCCATCATCACTGTGTTTCAGCAGAAACCCTAGCCAAAGTGATATTGTCTCTCTGTACTGTTCTAGGGGTGACTGAGATATTTATCATTTGGCTTGGTCATCTCATGACAGATTACTTGTCAAATCATCTTTGTGACTTATGGAGGTTAGTGCATTTTGAGAAACCAAGAACTTTCTTTCTGCCTGGGTAATGGCAGTTGTTGTCAGCATCTGTTCTATTTGATCTTGTGGATAAGCAGGGTACTTATGATTTGGAATTTTCACCAATGACATGCCTTTCTTCATTTCAACAATTTACATGATTTGAAAGCTTCAGATGACCTCCTTTATCAGACCAGACTCTTTTTCCTAGCATATTCCAAACTCTGTTCCTGTTATGACCATTACTCAAATTCATAAAACCTGGAGTCTCTGTTTCATTTGTTCAGTTTCAAGGCAAACCTGGACTCTTGCAATCTTCTAAGTCAATACTGGCCCGCGCCCTCTGCTTATGGATGAAGGAGGCGCCCTAACCCTCTGCTTGTAAATGAAGGAGGTTCTGGGCCTTGACAATTTACCAGTTTGCTGAGACAGTGGTGACCCTTTTCTTACTGTGATTTTCATGCTGGAAAGAGCTGTAAGGTCCTGATGAGTGACTTTTGTTTTGCAGCTTCATCTCGGGCTCATAATACATTCAGAAGCAGCTGTTCCTCTAACTGTAGATCAAGCATTTAATCCTGAGATGAAGTTATATTTCCTGCCTTTGTAGAAACCATAGATCACTGTAAAAAACCTAATAATCAGCTTGAGATTGGGCTTAGTGCTGAGATCTAGGGGATGTGAGTGGCGCGACTTAGGGCTGTTTGTCAATTTCATTTGCAAAGTAAGAGGTCAGTCATGGTAGGTCTTTTGCAGATGGAGGCTTTTTGGCTTTTTGATGATTGCCAAGGGTGAAATGTCTTAAAGCGCCACTTCCTAACATAGGGGATACTTTTGAAACAGATGTGGATTTGCCTTTTAAAGCTGATGGGAAGACCAATAAGGCTGAAGCTAGATAGGATTGTGATAATGAGGTTTTGATTTTGACATGGGCGAACTGAAAAGGTAGAAGGGTGAAAAAAGTTTTAGGAGGGTTTTCTGGATGACATATTGACATAAGGAAATCAGTTTCTAGAAAACTCAGCTGTAGATATAGTCATCACTAACATGTAAAAAATGCGATGGCTAACATCTTCCCAACACATCCACCATATTTATGTCTAGTGCTTGGAAGTTGGACTCGACCATAAGTTTTGCTAATCCTTGCCCCTTAACAAGTTTGGTGGGCCTAATTTCTAAGTCATATTCAAGAATAGTTGCAATCCATTTTCCCCTTTTACCATCAGGGTCTTGACTTAGAATATCCTTGACAACAGCATGTGGAACAAAAGCGATTATGTGAGAGTGTAAAATATAAACCCTAAAGTCTTTTAATGCTTTTACTAATGCTAAGGCTTGCTTCTCCATAATGTTATAATTGAGAGGAGCATCTCTTAGGGCCCTACTAAAAAATGATATTGGTTGTTCTTGTCCGAGATCATTCTTTTGAAGCAAAACTGCAGCTATTGTATGTTCAGATGCAAAAGAAAAAATGTAAAATTCTTTGGTAAAATCAGGACTAATCAGTACTGGCGCTTGGGTAAGAGCTTGCTTGACCAGTTCGAATGATTGTTTGGCTGGTAAAGTCCATTTTACACCCACATTTTTCTTAAGCATGTTTGTGATGTTTTTCAATAGCTCGGCAAGGTTGGGAATAAACCTTCTCAAAAAATTAATCTTTCCAATGAAAGATTGCAATTCTTTGAGGCTTCTAGGATGGCTGATTTGCAATATGCCATCTATCCTCATAGGGTCTATTTTGATTCCCTCTTCTGAAATTATGTGACCAAGAAGTTTCCCTTCTTGGAGTCCAAAGAGGGTCTTCTTGGGATTTAGTGATAAGCCAAATTTCCTACATTTCTCAAAAACCTTCCTTAGGTGAATCAAATGTTCTTCATCAGTTTTTGAGAAAACAGTTATGTCATCAAGGTAGATAATTATAAAATAGCCAATATCTTCAGATAAGGCTATGTCCATGGCCCTTTGGAAGGTGGCCCCTGCGTTCATTAATCCGAAAGGCATTTTGACATACATAAAAGTTCCCCAAGGTGTGGTAAAAGAAATTTTGATTTGATCACTTGGGAAAACTAACACCTGATTGTAACCCGAGAACCCATCTAATAGGGATATTCTTCTTGATCCAACTACCCTTTGAAGTATATGGTCCATCTTAGGTAAAGGGTAGTTGTCTTTTAAAGAGGATCTGTTTAAATTTCTGAAGTCAATACAGAGCCTGATTTCCCAGTTTTCTTTCTAACAGAAACTAAGTTTGATACCCATTCCGAAAATCTAATGGGTACTATGATCCCAGTGTTGTACATTTTCTCAATTTCTGCCTTAACCGAAGGTAATAAAAGGGGATTTATCCTCCTTAGTTTTTGCTTAAAAGGCTTTTGATTTTCCTTCAAGGGGATTTTATGCTGGATGATGCTGGTATCATATGATTTCAAGTCTTTGTATTCCCAAGCAAACACATCCTTAAATTCTTTAAAAAGCTTTATGTACTGTGATTTTATGTGGGCTGGGAGGGTGTTGGATAGCTTGATCATCTTGGGTTCTGCGAGACTGCCTATGTTGTGTTCTTCTACATTTGTCTCCACAGGCTCCATTCTGGGTTCTTTAGCTACATCGTTGAGATCAAACAGGTGTTCTAAAGGTGTGAGACCTCTTGGGATTTTATCATTTTTGCATTGTAATACTTCCAAGTCTTCTCGGTCTTCATTGTTCACTACCTCTGCTTCAAAAGGATTTTCGCAATGATTTATATCAGCAGGATATGTCATTTCAGCCTCTGGGATTTGTTCAATATACAAACAGTTTTCTTCATGGCTAGCTTCTGGTGTTGGTATGCTGAAATCATTTTCTGATTTTAAGAAATCATCTATGTGTTTTTCAGATTCAAACACTTGCCAGTGATCTTCGTTATCAGGCACAGCAGGTCTGTGTTTCACCTTTATACTGAGTTGTTCATTTATCTCAGGTACTTGGCAATTGCTGGTAGTGAAGGCAAGTTCATTTGCTAGATGATTCCGTGCTCTAGGGATAAAAATGAGTTCATATTTTTCGAAAGTTTTTAACAGGTCAAGGGCAGCATTTCGATATTCCCTAAGCTTTGGATTCTTGGCTGAGTATTCTCCTTTGATTTGTTTGATGATAAGCTCAGAGTCCCCTAAAATGGATATCCTTTGGGCTTCTAATTCTTTAAGCAGTTGTAAGCCTAGGAGAAGTGCTTCATACTCAGCAATATTGTTAGTGCATGGGAAGTCTAATTTGTATGAAAAACTTTGATTTGTGTTTTGAATCCAGACACCTGCCCCTGCACTAGTTTTATTACAGGATCCCTCGAAATTTATTGTCCAAAGTATATTTGACTCATTCTCATTTTCTTGTTGCTGTTGATCGTCAATGTTTTGAAGTTTATTCGAGGTGAAATTGGGTGGGTCTACATTTTCTTTACATGGTTGAGTAATTTCATCTTCGTTATACAAGATAAATGAATCTAAACTTGATTGAATATAATAGATCGGAGTGTTGTTTGGTTTGTCCATGTTACTCACCATATACTTCATGTGGGCTTCCCTGTATAGTCTTCTATTTTGGTTGAAAACAGGGATGGTGGCATAAGACATGTCCATTTGAAGGCTTCCCTGAAGTTTGGCTCCCCGTGATCTTGATAAAAGCATGCCATACTTAGGGGGAATGTCAGCTACAACGATATCCATCACTAGATTCTTAGCAGGGATCTGAGCTAAGTTAACACATAAATCTTTGATTAAACCCAAACATTTGACTCTACTTGAGTCAAAGGAATACAAATCTTTGTATGGTTTAGTAATTTCTAAGCCTAAGATTTCCATTACTACTTTGGGCATTAGATTGTGTGAAGCTCCGGAATCTAACATGGCATTGTGTAGAATTTTATCGTGTATGTTCAAACTGACATAGAAGGGAGGGACTGGTCCTTCTTGATATTTTCCTTCAACCTCTGGGCCAAACAACAACTCAGGTTTGTCGTCTGTCAAGTTTAAGGTGTCAGTATCACTTCCTAAGTTCAAATCTTTTAAAACTTGGTTTTTGTACACATCTTGGGTTACTAGTTCAGCTAGGGGGATGGTAATCTTAATCTTGGCAATCTCCCCCTCAAGGCTGAAAGGAATAATTGACTTGTTGATATTTACATCTGTTTTTTCAATTAAATTCTTTTCAGCAATTTTACTTTGCTGAACCTTGTTTGGGCTAGTAATTGGGATGGTTTTATTGGGACCACTAGTTGAAGTGCTAGGGGTACTCTGTTCAACATTTGGCTGGACAACTTTGTCTTTGTTTGAGTCTGTTTTCTTGGCCGAAATGTTGATTTTTTCTGCTGTCCTTTTGGACTGATTTTCCATGTTCTTCTTGACAGCAGTGCTAGTATTCTTATCTTTCAAATTTTCTACACTTCCCTTACTCCTAAGATCATACTGTTTGTGCACCTCCATGATTGCATTTTCAAAACCCAATCTATAGTCATCAGAATCTTCATAGGTGTTTGTATTTTGATCATTTGAGAAGAAACCTTGTTCTTCCTCGGTGAGGAAAACATCATCCCCACTGTCTGATCCAATCGAGTTTACATGTGATTCTTCCAATCTTTCCAACTCCCTATCTTCCTCATATTGATCTACATAGTTCTGTTGAAAGGGAGGTCTAATTTGTTGGTCACTTTCTTTTTGTTTATCCTGATTGTTATCTCTTCTATAATTCTGATTTCTATTTTTGTTTTGATTGTTTTGAAGTGCAGTCTGGTTTTGATTTGCTTGTGCTTTCTTAATTATGTTCATCTCTTTCATCATTTCTTCCAGCATTCTCTCCATTTTTGAGCTTGAAGTAGAGGGAGGGGATTCCTCTCTTAAAGATACTCTCTTCTCAGTTTTCACTCTTGCTCTCTTTTCTATTAAGTTGACTTCCACAGAAAGAGCACCCCTTTGCATATCTTCAATGGTTGCAAAATCTCTTTCTCTTAGTGAATAAGTCATGTCAGAGTCAAATCCTTCAGGAAATTTGTTCAAGGTTGAGCCTTGTGGAGGTTTTAGTTCTGGGGAAAGTGCATTATATACACTGTTGAATCTGGTACAATAGGCTTGTACACTCTCCCCAGGGTTTCTACGGAGGTTATTGTAATCAGCAAGGACTTGGAGAGGATTCTTATTTACTTCCCATTTGTTTAGAAATGTATGATGGAAGCCTTGGAGGTCATTTATACTACGGGGGGCTAAACCTTTAAACCATTTTCTTACTTCTCCCCCTAAGCTCTGAGCAAACAGTCTAAGTTTGATAGAATCATCATCGATTTCATTTCGATCAAAATAGTCATTCATCTTATCCACATGTTGTGATGCGGTTGTAGCATTATTAGCATCATATAATGGAATTTTGGACTGATAG
The DNA here is from genome assembly GCA_034641835.2 of Pinus albicaulis. Taxonomy (NCBI): domain Eukaryota; kingdom Viridiplantae; phylum Streptophyta; class Pinopsida; order Pinales; family Pinaceae; genus Pinus; species Pinus albicaulis. The sequence goes on from CM076581.1 coordinate 946,694,243, forward strand.
TCCTGTGGAAGATTGACTAGTGGTATATTAAGGGCTAAGGGAGCATACCATGCTACCATGATATGTGGTGGGGGTGGATTAACAAGTGGTGGATTAACAAGAGGGGGATTTGGCTGGAGTGGAGTGGTTTGAACAGTGGATGAATGGTGTACAGAAGTGGATGGAACAGCAGCAGATTGCTGAGCTAATTTTGGATGAGAGACACCTAGGTTAAAAAGAAAATGTGGATCAGGAGGTGTTGATTCTCTATCAGGATATTCACTTGTTTCCGGGGATGAAAGTGAAGACTCAGGATTTATCTGAATTATATCATCAAATGACCTAGTTCTAAATGGGTTTACTAAGTCAACTTGTGATTGTTGTAGAGCTAAAAGATTTTCAGGAACTTAATTAGCTCTCAAGGGTGATCTGAAAACAGTTGAAAATTTAACCTTAGGAGACTTCCAAAGGATACTTTCTAGGTCATCAACTATCTCAGGTGGATCGGGGTCAGGATGGGCTCTAGTATAAATCTTCCTAGAAGCCACTATGCTGTAATTTGAGATCCTAATAACAGGAAGAGTTCAACCAAGTATGACAATCTTTGAGAGGTTAACTGATCTGTTTACACAAATTTTGATCTTACAATCCTCTAACTGGATTAGGAAACTGTATAATGGTAAGGGTTCTTTCCAGTGGAGTCTTTAAGGTCTGCTCAGGATTATGGAGTCGCCAGGTGGAAGCGTTTTTAGCTCCTAAGGAGGTAAAAGGTTTTATGGTCCACCACCATGTTTATTATGAAGCCAAAATTGAAATATTTTGGGTTTTTCTGAGTTTATTTTGTTTTTATAGGTTAAGAGAGTGTTCTAAGTCTGATTTTGCACTTAGCTAAGGTGTTCAAACAAACAGAGTTTCTCTTATGGCTTGGTAACTGGTTCCTTCAAGGTTTGATAAGGATTTAAAAGGAATCCTAAGGGTTACTTAGTTTGTCACTGATTCAAAAGAGTCCTATCATGATTGCCATTATGTTAGGCAGTGCTTGAAGAAATTTACTTATGTTATACTGGACCTAAAGTTGAAGCAAAGGTTTTGTAAACCTCTAATTCTCAGCATCTCCCACCGTGATCGCCATTATGTTGGTTCCCCGTGTTTTGACAGTTTGGCAAATCAAAAGACAAGGCAACATCAGAACCAATCTTTAGAGTTCCAGGATCTAGTCCTCCTGTTCTTAGAGAGGGATCTCTCAAATATTTGTTTGCAAAGGTTTATCTTGTTTGCTTTGGTTATGGAATTTTAGACTAGTTATTACGTGCAGATGTTTGTTTGGTTGGGTTGAGTTGATACAACAGAATATGAAAGGTCTAGGAAAGATAGACAGAAAGAGGAAATATCCGGTTCATTGGGCAATGGATTCAAAATAAGATCATGACAAACTCTTCAAGGGATATGGGATATCAAAGGGAAAATCTAACTTGGCCACGGGATCCTTTGTTTTGGAATGAGATGGACATTAATGATTTGGAAAAAGAAATTTAATTCTCAACAAAGGGAACTTGAGAAACATAACTTATCAATAAAGAGATATTTGATAGACAGGGCTAACCATAAATTCTACAAACATTCTTTAAGCAAATAATTATTTCAAGACAACTTCTAAAATGAAATCTAAGATTCGGGGAACACCCTATTTCCTCAAAGATCTTATTTTAAAGGATTTAGAAAACATAAAAGATTCACTGATAATTGAATTCATAGAAGAGGGAACACCTAAATAACATCTGTGTTTGCAACTATAAAGACCTTCAAAACAACTGTTTAAGCAGGGGCAAAGGGTAAGATCAAAACCGACCTCTTTGGTTAACTTAAGACAATGGTACTTCGAAGGGAGATTTCAATAACGGCTTTCAAGTGATGGCAGACAAGCAGGGAGAACCATAGCATGCTTAAACCAACTATTTGAGCTATCAAGGAAATAAATGAGCATGAAGACTAAAGAGAAGTTTTTAAAGCCTCTAAAATACTTCAGCAGAAGAAAACATAAAATAGTGAAGGGTGAACAGGTCTAAGGTGCTTCCAGGAGTCATTTCTTAGCCTAAAACTTTCAGCCTACTGTAGTAAGCAATTATGGAACATAATGAAAACAAGGGAAAAAACATTTAACAGTTCAGAGCACTTCACCAACAGCCAAGCTCATGGATCCAATGATAGAGCCTTCTCAGGAACAGACATGCAACGACATCATCAAGACATCCAAGACTCCAAATTATTTTCAGCTTCACCAGACTTGTATATTTATTTCAGAGAGTTTCAATATTACAACTTGTGATCAAACAGCAACCAACCTTCTCATATTATGCAGAAGTACTTATAGGAAGATGAGGAGGTGAGAACTAACAAGAATATCTCGTGAACCATTAATACAGATTAAATGACTTCTCGGTCTCTTGAGGGGTTTGATGGAGAAGTGTACAGGTGGATCACTTTATTAATGTTTTACAATTAATATCAAAGCTCGGTGGGAGCTTTATTTGACTTTGAGGCTCTATGTTCTGTCTGGAGAAACTCTGCAGCTATTTTCTATTACATTCCTTTGGCAGAATTAACTTCTTGGCAGCGCTGGAGGCAGATATTTCCTGAATCAATAACTTCGGCCTCTGTTTTGAATGGTTTGAGGCGACAGGTGGCTCTTTGTAGTAGCTGAGGAATCAATTTGCCTCAGTTGAAGCGGTGGAAACCTTTATGTCTGATAAAACACTTTAGGTTTTCCTTTAAACTATCTTTTAGATTGGGGATTAGGCTTTTGATAACTGTCTTAGCCGTAATCCCCATAAAAATTGTCTTCAATCTTCATCTGCTGTGCTCTGTCTTCAAAACTTATACTCTTTAACTGTGTTTGAATTAAAACAGTGTCTTGTCGATGTGCAGACCCGCACTGGGCTTTACGGCATCAATACTCATAGAGTACTGACGAAACATGGAATAGAGCCCCGTGGATGGCTTCTCTGTAATGAAACGAGGGCATGAGAATCGTCATTCCCAGCCCTTGGAATTTCTTCGTTATACAATGGAAAACCATTTAGAACACCTGCATCAAACACAAAACAATTAAGAAATCCTGCAAAAAAATAGGTTTAAACTGCTTCAGATGGCGGGGGAGGAGCGTAGCCGTCGGATAAAAATATCTAACGGTGGAGATCGGCGAAAAACAAGAAAATGAGAGCGGGGAGAAGAAATAAGGCGGGGTGGTTTTGGACCGTCCGATCTGGACACGTGGACGGTCCTGATCTAATCGGAGGATCTCAATCGGGGGTGGCAGGCAAGTGCATGCGATGTAAATTTCCAATGCGATTGAGCGCTGGCCGTTGATCTGCAGATCAGATCGACGGCGGAAGGTGAATCGGAGGGTTTTTGAAACGGGGCAAGACTTGTGATCGGAGGGAATAAGGGCCGTTGGATCTTCGGGAGGATGGACGGCTCAGATTGGATCGGGGATCGGCAATCGGGAGTGCAACAAAAATGCATGCGATTTGAAACTTGCGATTGAGCGCTAGCCATCGGATTGGGTCTAGATCGACGGTCCAGATCCTTTGATTTCTTGCACCGGCGGGACCCTTATACTTTGCGAGAAACTCGAAAATTTCGATAAACACCAAGGTTTTGAGTGGATCGGGCAGAAAATATATATGATAGGCTGGCGCCCGATTGCGGGGCCACTGGGAGTATGGAGTACCATGGGCCCGGGGCTTTATATAACTAGGGCTAATCGCAATCGGAACATTCGGGCCCGGTCTTTCAATCAACCCATTTGTAATTTCTCCGATCGCGATTGCGCAATTGGTCTTTTTGATCAACCCATTTTCATTTATCACGTGTTCTTAAGTTTTTAACTTAAAACTTCGGAAAGTGGGTTTTTGGGTTTACAAAGGAAAAAATTGATCAGAGAGGGATTTTTCAATGGTTTAGCGCCCGATTGCGGGCCTATGGGTTAAACGAAATAACAATATGATCTGCGGTTTATGAAAAAGGGGCTGATCGCAATCGGCATTTTGAAATGGCTCACAAACATGCACACTTGAATCTTTCCGATTTAGCGTCGACAAGCTTTGGCATTTGGTTTCGACGCATGGGCATGTGGGGGAAGTGGTTTAGGACTTAGCCCAAGGGGCTTAGGTCCATAGCAATAAAACTTTGTTTTTTATGAAAAATTTCAAGGTTTTAAATGGATTTGAGGGTTTCGGCACAGCTCAAAAAGAATTTTTAAACCATGTCAGGAAGATTTTCACGGATGGAGGGAGAAACTTATGAAAAGTAGAGGAATAATATGGAGAAAAAAGAGGAAGAAAATGATGGTTTCTTCAGCAGTTTGTTATATGAAATCAGTAGAATTTTCTGAGTATAAAATGGGACAGCAAATGAGGATTTGGGACAGAGGCATGAGGCCTTAAAGAGACTTCAAGAGCTAACAATTTTTAGTGATAAAATTTGTTCCTTGGAGAACTCAAAAAGATCTTAGCCACCTTTTGGTATATAAAATATTATAGGTGGCTAACGAGAGACATGATTCTCCCCACTTTATATGTTGTACATTTCAGGAGGAACCATGGGAAAACCATGATTGCCACATCACACTTTTTCTCTTCTTGTGGGAGGAACCACTTGGAGAACTTGAGGAGGCACTTCATGGCTGGATTGTTTGTTGGCGTAGCATACAAGTTGACCATCATGATCTTACTCCATTGCTTGTATGAGGGAGAGATAGGGAAGCAACAAATTTTTTTGTTGTTGTGGTTGCACTTGGGAGAGTAGGGGCAACATTCTTCCCATACTTTTCATGAAATTTCTAAAAGGGAGGAAGGCACATTCATGGTGCAAGGAGGCTACCCTTTAGCATTGAAGGATCATGAGAGACTTTCATGTAGGGAGAAGATATTCTCACATATCAGCATGATGGTGGATGGCTTTGGCATATGGAATGTTAGAGGGAGGAGTCATGAAGCCTTATTTCTAAGGCCTACAACGTTGTCACATGGGAGTGTGTTCTTATTAATGGAGTGTTCCAAGGAGTATATGTATCCCTTCTTCTTGCAGATTTTTATGAGGGGATCCTCATGGGGGAACTTATACATGGTTCTCACTTTTAGCCTACTCACCATGCATGGTAAAAAATGTGTGGGAAAAATGCGGGGGGTGAATCGGTATTTACTGCATAATCAAATCCTTTTACTTTTCATTCCTTAAAAAACCCATACGCTACTTTACTTCAGTAAACCAGCGTATATACGCGGATCCCCTTTATGAAACTAGCGTATACACAGAGATTTAGATATGTCATTAAATCTTCACTTAAATCATTCCATCATGTATTCTTGAGATATTCAATAAGCAGTAAACAGGTGCAGTAAGAACAGAATAAACCATCACACAAAGCATCACACATGAACACCAGGATTTTTAGGTGGAAACCCAAATCGGGAGAAAACCACCGCTGCAGTTGCTCAGCCTTCAATATTTTATTATAGAGAAAACATCTTACAACATATGTGCTGGCGCAGACTTGACCAGCACGCAGGCACCCACCTGCGCTCGTTTACCAGCCTCTCCTGGAAGGGAGCTACGACCCCCTTACTCGTTTACCAGCCTCTCCTGGAAGGGAGCTACTACCCCCTGATCTCGTTTACCAGCCTCACCTGGAAGAGAGCTACAACCCCCTGACTGAAGGCTACAACCTTCAGCACCACCTTGGACCACGTTTCATCAATTTTCACACTGGATCCAACCACTTCAATAGAACACAACTTGCAGACCGCAATTCATCATATTTCCGGACGGAACCCTTTCCATATTTTTAAGCACGAACATACATCATCAACAGATACATATCAACACAGATCAGATAGCAGAAACACAGCAGAACAGATCAGATATTTCATACCCCTTGCTTCAACAAGCCCTAGTTTGCATACGCGCTTTCCCTTCACTGATGTCGCGTGTATACGCGCTTCCGTCCATACAAGCCAGCGTATAACTCAGTGTATATTTTATTGCGCATACGCGCTTTCTCTTCGCTGAAGCTGCGTATATACGCGCTTCCTCCGCGTTGTAGTAGCGTATAGATCTTCAATTATTATAGAGCAGGATACTTCTTCAGATCAGATATTCAGTTCAGATTTACCCTTTCACTTCCAACAGATGTTCGCCTAGATGTTCGCCTCATCATAGATCTAAGCCTTCCATAAGCAGATCTAGTAGATACATTCCAGATCTAGATCCCTTTCTTCATCATTGGTGCATCATCCAATCAGATTTATCTTCAAGTGTAACCCTTTCATTCAGATCTACTTCAGAGAGAAGTATTCATTCAAGCTCAGACATCTTGCACACACCCTCTCTTTTTGCACAATGAATTTCTTCTCCTTTTATATGATTACCCTTTGTCAATACCATGAGCCCCTTTTTCAATACCATGGACCAAAACAATACCATAAGCCCAAAACTACTTGGACGGGGTCAATTAGGCGGATCATTACCCAATACAATGGATTAATACCATGGTGGTTACCCTTGGGTTTGCACTTTTAAGCGCTTTTGCCCATACGCGACTTGAAACGTTATTTTCCGCGTGTATACGCGACTTCCTCTAGGCCAATCCGCGTATACCAAGAGACATACTCTTTTTCAACATAGATTTAGCACTTGCTGACTTCTTTTCTTCACTGCCTTCTGTACACACTGCTGATACATCAAATTTACTTCATCAAGAACATATTCTATCAATCACAACTTCATCAAATGAGTTGTCATTCAATGACAACACTTAGCATCATCTTGCTAACTAGCATCATATCACATCAGATTTACATCGATTACCAAGACCATCAAGTCAAGCATAACTTCATCAGGTGTATTGCCATCAAGGACAACACATGTCAATTGTCACATGTCTTCATCTTCATTCAGTGGGTTGCCATCAAGGACAACACTCTGCATCCTATTTCCAACAATCTCCCCCTTTGGACTTGATGGCAACTATGATGGTGTTTGGTTACTACAACAGATAGTTTAGGTACCATATCACTCTCCCAAATATGTCACTCTCCCAAATATTTGACATCATTATCTTCTCTTCATTAAAACACTTCTCTTCATTAAAACACCATGTCACTCTCCCCCTTTGACATCAAGGGCAAAGGGCGGATCAAAAACCAACACTCTCCTCCTTTTCTCCTCATGTGGAAGAAACATTCTGCAGATCTGAAATGTGCTGAAGTGGCCAAAACTCCCCCTGAGTTCATGCTGAATCTTCAAACATATTTGTCAAAGAAGTACATGACTCTATGAACTTCCTATCACCACAGACTCATACTTACATCAATTATCCATCCAAGTGGATTTACATATGAGACTCAACTACCCAACCAAGTGGGTTTACAAATTTGACTCAACTACCCAACCAAGTGGGTTTACAAAATTGACAAGTCCTTACATGACTGAATATTACAATTTTACAACATGGGTCTCCACCAGACCTTTTCATACAATACAAATATGACTTTTTTTTTTTTCATAACCAATACCAAAAGGTCCTCAAGAAAGAGAACATATTTCAAAAACCATCATAATACCAACACTGCATTACACTTAGCAAAGCTAATGCTCCCCCTGAATCTGTGCAACCAAGCAATCTTTCCAAAGACTAAGGCTCCCCCTTAGTTTGTGCATCCTGAAAACTTCCACCAACAAAACATCAAGGCATCTTCATCAAAACATTAGAAACAGAATTATGAGAACTGGAACATTGTCAGAGATACCAAACAGTATCAGAGATACCAAAAAACACTGCAGCTGTGCTGAAGAATGCTGAACCAACCAAAAAATTGTCAGCAACCAAACATACGCGGTTTTATTTGCATGAACTTGCGTACATACGCGACTGTGTTTCAAGAAACCCGCGTATCCCAAGACATCTTCTAAATTTCAACCAGAGTTGTTCTTTTGACTGGCAGAGACCACTCCCAGCTTCTGTCTTAGATACTCGAACGCTTCCCTGGGCAGAGGTTTGGTAAAGATATCAGCAGCTTGTTCTTTGGAGGTAACATACTCCAACTTCACTTTTTGCTCAAGCACTTTTTCACGTAGGAAATGATATTTGATGGGAATGTGCTTGGTTTTCGAATGCATAACAGGATTCTTTGAAATACTGATGGCACTTGTATTATCACACATAATGGAGATAGGAGTTGTACATTTGATATGAAAATCTTGCAAGGTTTGCATCATCCATAGGAGTTGAGTGCAACAAGATGCGGCAGCTACATACTCTGCTTCAGCTGTTGATAAGGCAATAGAATTTTGCTTCTTGCTGAACCAAGATACTAACCGGGGCCCCATGTAAAACGCACCACCACTAGTGCTTTACCGATCATCAACACTTCCAGCCCAATCTGCATCAGTGTAAGCATGAAGAGTAAGATCAGCATTCTTCGGATACCATAGACCAAAGTCTTGAGTTCCTTGTATATATTTGAAAATTCTTTTCACAGCCTGAAGGTGAGACTCTTTTGGATTGGCTTGGAATCGTCCAACAATCCCAACTGCATGCATAATGTCTGGTCTAGTCCCAGTGAGATAAAGTAGACTTCCTATCATTGATCTATAATCTGGTTGATTCACCGTGGGAGAATCATCATGAGAGCTGAGATTGCATCCGGTTATCATTGGAGTGCTTACAGGTTTGCATTCTTCCATGCCATACTTCTTCAGAATTTGCTTAAGATATTTGTCTTGTGATAGGAATATACCATTTGTAGATTGATGCACTTGCAAGCCAAGAAAGAAAGTTAGTTCCCCAAGCAAAGACATTTCAAATTCTTGCTGCATGACAGAAGCAAATTTTTGACTCATAGATTCTTCGTTACTCCCAAAAATGATATCATCAACATATACAACAACAATCGATAGTTTATCATTTTCAACTTTTGTGTATAAGTTGCTATCAGCAGACCCCTTTGAAAATCCTTGTTGATGAAGATATTTGTCAAGACGATAGTACCAAGCCCTTGGAGCTTGTTTGAGACCATATAGAGCCTTTTTAAGTCTACAAACAAGATTTGCATCATTTCCCAAAATGAATCCTTCTGGTTGTTCTATATATACTTCTTCTTCTAGATCACCATTAAGAAAAGCAGATTTGACATCCAATTGATAAACTTTGATTTGTTGATAACTTGAAAAAGCAAGGAACATTCTGATGGCTTCAAGTCTAGCTACAGGAGCAAAAGTTTCTTCAAAGTCTATACCTTCTTGTTGAGTATACCCTTTACAAACCAGTCTAGCTTTGTTTCTTACAACATCCGCATTCTCATTTAACTTGTTCTTGAAAATCCATTTAGTTCCAATGACATTTTTATCATGAGGCCTTGGAACCAAATCCCAAGTGTCATTCTTCTCAATTTGAACAAGTTCTTCATCCATGGCTTGCCTCCAACATTCATATTTGCTAGCTTCATTGACATTGTGTGGTTCAATTGTGGATAGAAGTGCCAAATGATTAGAAGATCCCATAAGAGTTCTCCTTGTTCGTACACCAGAGTCCTTGTCACCCAAAATTTGAGTTTCAGGATGATTCTTTTGAACATATCTGGATGGAGCTTTTTCAGATAGGTCATCTTCAGGTTCTTCATTGGATCCATTGTCTATATCATTGCTATCTGATGTAGAAGGCCATATGTCGCCATCATCTTCATTTGCGGTTTGTTTTTCTTCTTTAGGAGCTGCAGGAGACTCATCAATAACAACATCAATACATTCAACAACCTTTCGAAGCCTTTTATTGTAACATGTGAACGCTTTGCTTGACGAAGAGTAACCAAGAAATATCCCTTCATCTGATCTAGGTTCAAACTTGCCAAGTTTTTCATCATTATTTTTGATAAAGCATTTACTTCCAAAAACCTTAAAATGCTTCACAGTGGGAGAATTGCCATACCAGAGTTCATATGGAGTTTTGTCACTATTTACCCGAACATGAGCTTTATTGAGAATGTTAACTGCTGTATGTGCTGCTTCACTCCAGAACATGTCGAGAACATCAGAATCAGAAAGCATAGCTCTAGCCATTTGAACAATTGTTCTATTCATTCTTTCTGCTACACCATTTTGTTGCGGAGTGCCTGCTACAGAGAACTGTCGTTTAATGCCATGTTGTTCACAAAATTCAAAGAATTCATTTGATGAATATTCTCCTCCTCGATCGGATCTAAGACACTTGATTTTTAGATCTGATTCATTTTCTGCCAAAGCTTTGAAGTTCTGAAATTTTTCAAGTGCTTGATCTTTGTGTTTAATGAACCCGATCCAACACATTCTAGAGTAGTCATCAATAAATAAGATATAGTATTCTTCCCCACGTAATGACTTTTTTTCTCATAGGTCCACATATATCAGTATGAATGAGTTCAAGAGGCTTACTTGATGATCCTTCTTTGGCATTAAATCGTACTCTGGTTTGCTTACCAAATTGACAAGATTTGCATATGGTACTTTCTGGAAGATTGACCTTGGGAAGATCACGAACAGCTTGAAGTCTGCTAGCTTTGTTGATTTGAGAGAAACTCAGATGTCCCAGCCTTCTATGCCACAGCCAATTTTCTGAGGACTTGCTCAAGTAACATTGATCTATGCCATTTAGAATATACAGGTTGCTTGGATTTCTTTTTCCTTTTATAATGATTTTTCCTGTGTCAAGATCACGAACCACACATTCTTTGGAACTGAAGACCACTTCTGCTCCTTGATCACACATTTGACTAACACTTAACAGGTTATGCCTTAATCCATCCACATACATAACATCTTTAGCCTTCACTTTTTCTTTTAGAAATACTGACCCTTTTCCTTTAATCACAGCAGGAGTATCATTTCCAAATGTAACTTTCTTTTCCTTTTCTAGAGCATTATAAGTATTAAGTTTGCTTTTGTCACCTGTCATGTGTCTTGAGCACCCACTATCAATGTACCATTGATTTTCTTCACCTTCTGCAAATAATGCTATCCCACAATTTTCAACCGACGGTTCTTTCTTCTTCCACACTTTAGAGCTTGAGGGAACATGTTCTTTAGGCTGGATCTTGTTCCTGCATTCAGATTCTTCATGGCCAAAGTTATTGCAATAAGTACATTCGACTTCACTTTGAAGAGGAGAAAAATTGTTATAGGTATTCTTCTTTTGTTCAGTATCCAACCTTTTCTTTCTTGCTTCTCTTGTCATGATGGTTTTATATGCAACACATTGAATAGCTTTATGACCAAAATTGTGACAAGTGAAACATTGCCCATTGAAGTAGAAATTTCTGCGATCATGGAATCTTCTATTTGAATTTACTTGTTGGTTGTAGTGTCTTTGAAAGCTATCCCTGTTAGTGTTCCTTGAATTGAGATGGTCCTGCTTTCCCTGTAGAAATCCTTTATTCTCTTGCTGAGTGGCTGAATGATGTAAACCACCTGTAACTGCTTTTAGATAGTTGGGTGCTGAAGTTTGAGAAGATTCTCCGGTATATCCAAGACCTGTCTTTATAAGAAGAGAACGTTGTACCTTGATGATCTCATCTAAGGTTTCAGATCCTTTAGCAAATCTAAGATTCAAGGTTTTTGCTTTCTCAACTTCTTTTCTTTGACTTACCACTTCACATTCTAGTTTTTCAATATGTTTCTTTGCTTCTTCAAGTTGCTTTTCAATGGTCTCTCTGATTATCTTTTCTTCTTCTAAGCGTAGTTTGAGTTGATTATTTTCTTCAAGAAAATCATTCTCCTCTAGAGCATCCATAAAAGTATCCTTTTCTTCCTTTTGTTCAAAAGCCATGAGAAGTCTAAGATCTTCTTCACAGTCTTCCTCACTATTAGATGACTCATCACTATCTTCATCAGCATAGTAACTTTTCTTAGAGCTAGATCGGTTCTTATTCCTTCTTACTACTTCTTTTCTTTTATAAGGACATTTTGCGGCATAATGACCAACTTTACCACACTCAAAACATTTGAAGGGAAGCTTACCTTTGAATCTTCCAGTACCTAGTTGGAGCTTTCTCACGAAATTTGCTTCTTCTTCATCGGATACATAGCTGGATTCTTTGATAACCTCCTTTTCCTTTCCTTTTGTAGATGCCTTAAAAGCAGCTTCTCTTATTTGAGAAGGACCTCCTTGTCTCATTTCAAAAGCAGTCAGAGTACCATGTAATTGAACAACGGAAAGAGTTTGCAGATCTTGCCTTTCTTCAATAGCAGAAACTTTAGAGTCAAATTTTGAAGTCAAAGATCTCAAGACCTTTTCCACCAGAGTAGTATCGGCCATGGTTTCACCCAAATTTCTCATCCGATTTACAATATCATCTAGACGAAGAAAGAAACTGGCAACACTTTCATCACTATGCATCTTCAAATTTTCATATTCAATTCTAAGAGTTTGGAGTTTTGCACTTTTTACCTTTGTGTCTCCTTCATAGCTCAGAATGATTTTGTCCCATATTTCTTTTGTTGAATGTAGCTGCATCACTCTAGCAAATTCTGATTCAGACATGCTTCCTAACAAGACATTCACTGCTTTGGCATTGATTTCATACTTCTTCCTTTCTGCTGCATCGGTAGGAATACTTGCTGGGTATTGATAACCTTCTTCCATGATTGCCCATACATCTGCACCAAGACTTTGCAGATATGCTTTTGTTCGTACCTTCCATAATATGAGATTGCTTCCATTGAATAGAGGTGGCTTTATAGACATTACTCCTTCTTGACTTCCCATTGCGACGGATCTCCTTTAAGCGATCAAGCTTCTGCACAAGGACCCTGCTCTGATACCAATTGTTGGGAAAAATACTGAGAGGGGGGGGGTGAATCAGTATTTACTGCATAATCAAAATCCTTTTACTTTTCATTCCTTAAAAACCCATACGCTACTTTACTTCAGTAAACCAGCGTATATACGCGAATCCCCTTTATGAAACTAGCGTATACACAGAGATTTAGATATGTCATTAAATCTTCACTTAAATCATTCCATCATGTATTCTTCAGATATTCAATAAGCAGTAAACAGGTGCAGTAAGAACAGAATAAACCATCACACAAAGCATCACACATGAACACCGGGATTTTTAGGTGGAAACCCAAATCGGGAGAAAACCACCGCTGCAGTTGCTCAGCCTTCAATATTTTATTATAGAGAAAACATATTACAACATATGTGCTGGCGCAGACTTGACCAGCACGCAGGCACCCACCTGCGCTCGTTTACCAGCCTCTCCTGGAAGGGAGCTCCAACCCCCTGACTCGTTTACCAGCCTTTCCTGGAAGGGAGCTACGACCCCCTGTTCTCGTTTACCAGCCTCTCCTGGAAGGGAGCTACAACCCCCTGACTGAAGGCTACAACCCTCAGCACCGCCTTGGACCACGTTTCATCAATTTTCACACTGGATCCAACCACTTCAATAGAACACAACTTGCAGACCGCAATTCATCATATTTCCAGACAGAACCCTTTCCATGTTTTTAAGCACGAACATACATCATCAACAGATACATATCAACACAGATCAGATAGCAGAAGCACAGCAGAACAGATCAGATATTTCATACCCCTTGCTTCAGCAAGCCCTAGTTTGCATACGCGCTTTCCCTTCACTGATGTCGCGTGTATGCGCGCTTCCGTCCATACAAACCAGCGTATAACTCAGTGTATATTTTATTGCGCATACGCGCTTTCTCTTCGCTGAAGCTGCGTATATACGCGCTTCCTCCACGTTGAAGTAGCGTATAGATCTTCAATTATTATAGAGCAGGATACTTCTTCAGATCAGATATTCAGTTCAGATTTACCCTTTCACTTCCAACAGATGTTCGCCTAGATGTTCGCCTCATCATAGATCTAAGCCTTCCCTAAGCAGATCTAGTAGATACATTTCAGATCTAGATCCCTTTCTTCATCATTGGTGCATCATCCAATCAGATTTATCTTCAAGTGTAACCCTTTCATTCAGATCTACTTCAGAGAGAAGTATTCATTCAAGCTCAGACATCTTGCACCCACTCTATCTTTTTGCACAATGAATTTCTTCTCCTTTTATATGATTACCCTTTGTCAATACCATGAGCCCCTTTTTCAATACCATGGACCAAAACAATACCATAAGCCCAAAACTACTTGGACAGGGTCAATTAGGCGGATCATTACCCAATACAATGGATTAATACCATGGTGGTTACCCTTGGGTTTGCACTTTTGAGCGCTTTTTCCCATACGCGACTTGAAACGTTATTTTCCGCGTGTATACGCGACTTCACCTAGGCCAATCCGCGTATACCAAGAGACATATTCTTTTTCAACATAGATTTAGCACTTGCTGACTTCTTTTCTTCACTGCCTTCTGTACACACTGCTGATACATCAAATTTACTTCATCAAGAACATATTCTCTCAATCACAACTTCATCAAGTGAGTTGTCATTCAATGACAACACTTAGCATCATCTTGCTAACTAGCATCATATCACATCAGATTTACATCGATTACCTAGACCATCAAGTCAAGCATAACTTCATCAGGTGTATTGCCATCAAGGACAACACATGTCAACTGTCACATGTCTTCATCTTCATTCAGTGGGTTGCCATCAAGGACAACACTCTGCATCCTATTTCCAACGAAATTCTTGTTGATCACTCTATTGAGTATTTGTATCTTATCACCATATATGAGTAGTGCATTGCTCCACAAGAGAGCAAGAGTATTTTTGGGGTTTCATGGTCACTTTAGGGCCAATGTTTATGATGATAGTAGCCCATCTATACATAACTTTAGGAAATTGTATTGTTTTTTTATCCATGTATAGATGATATACATTGATGCTTACTTTCCCATGTTGGAAGAGCAAATATGCACAGCTTATAACTTGTTGCAAAATCACTTGCCACATGACATTCTCAAACAGCAGTTGGGAAGACTGCGTAATATCCATTTGGAGAACCTTTGGTACCATACAAAGTTGCACATAAATTTCAGCATTTTTCTGATTTGGGTGCCAAATGGTGAGGATGTGCCATTCATCTTGAATGGAATGGTTTGGGGTGGCATGTCTCATGATTTTGGAGGAAGAGTCTCTGGAGACTCGATCTTCTTCTTGCCATTGGGGGGAAATCATGTTGCAACCCAAGATCAGCATGCCCTCTACACTTATCATAAGTGGAGAGGAGGACAGTGTGGGATAGGCCCTCTTGCCTATCATGTTCATTTATTCAGCGCACCTACATTTCAGGATCCAAAGGTGTTACACTAAAATTTGTCACCATGACATTTTAGTACTCCCTTAGAAGTCTACAATATTCATTCATATTAAATTAAATAAAGAAGAGCCTTACAAACGTGTCCGCCTTGATGTCATACAGGCCTTCCTGGGGTCCGAAATAGGCATTTCCTTTACTCTAACAAGCCTTTCACTCTTCCAACTGAGATACATACAGGTATGTAATATTTCCCACATAAAATCTCAACTAAAAGGGTCTAAGTTACAACAGCACTTCACCTCCAATAACACTAAAGCTTGAACTCACTAACACCCATTCTCAAAATCTCCATCCCTTGAAACTGAACCAAAGCTTCAATTTATAGGAGAAGGAAAGTGGTTATAGCTCCAAAATGGAAGGGATAGAGTCATATTTTGAAGGGATTGAGCTCCATAAACCAAGGGGTAGGCTCTCATAATGGACGAATGAACATACATGATAGGAGCGAACCTTTGACTGGATAATTGCTTCTAAAAGCTTCCATATCTGACTGTTGGGCTTCTAAATGTTACTTTCTGCCTTTGTTTTACCTTTTACAGGGGTCTGCACCTTTAATGAATAAAAAGTGTGTTTAGCTCCGCATTATTTAGAGAAAAAAAGTGTGGCACCATAGGCAATGTTAAGAGAAAGTGTGGTACAAGTGTTTTTAAGACTTTTATGAGCTTTTCTCTTAATTTCAAGGCTTGACTTTAGGAACTTTGATGTTGTAGACTTCTAAGGGAGTACTAAAATGTCATGGTGAAAATTTTCAGTGTAAAAAATTGCCCCCTAAAGTACGAATTCTGAGAGCACTCGAAGAGTGATGTGCTTTATCATTTCAACGATTAGCCTGTGGACACCCCAGTCGGAACCCTATAAAAACATTCAATGCAAAACATATATATCATCGTTGAGGTAGGCATTCCCATACTCAGATCAAAACTCACTAAACTTGTTCTGATATAGAAATGATTTTAATATTACATCAATAGTGTAGACACAACATGGGCGCAACCATATATAATGAATAGTCTTCTGCATAATGAATAATAAAACTTTTTCGCAGCCTGGATGGCGGAAAATAGATCCCGAGTCTTGATTTCTACTTCTCGAACTATTACGATTCTATCCATGCGATTAAATGTGTTGAAGTCGAACATGGTAGAAACAAATTGATTACCAGTCAATGATGTGAATTGTTAACAAGTGTGAGAGAAACCACCAATAATGACAATGGCTCTCAAAGTACTCAGTACAATCCATGAAATGTGAATAAGTGATCTGCAGTCGAACATTTCATGGAATCGTTCAATCGAAGGTCAATGATGCAACCTGTCGTCGAATGCAAGAAACCTTCTATTAAAGCATGCAGATTCCAAGGTACCGACAGATTCTAGATCAACTTCCTATATGATGAGTTGTCGTCGATAGAAAGTGAAATGTCGTAAGCAAGCTCATGACACGAAATCATAGATCAAGTTTTGAAGAAATTTTTTGCAAGGACTAACTTAGGGATGGTCAACTTGAATGGAGACAAATGTTTGTAGATGAATGGTTTGTTTGATTGTCCTCATGAACACATAACGACACTGTAGATGGTTTGGTGACAATTTCCCTAAGCTAATACCCAGAAACCAGTTGAAGACCTTCAATATGGTTTGATTAATTGATAGGAAAAGGATTTCCCAACCCAGGTATAAGTGTGACAAAAAGCGTCGTGTTCAAGAGTGGTGTAATGATTTTACAAGTCAAAGTGCAACAAATGAATATGTTTTCTCTCTTTTTCCCCACCATTTCTGGCAAGTACCTCTTTATTTTTTGACAATCTTGAGGAGGATAACATTTTCTTGTTTATAAGCTCATCCTTCGGATGAGTCCAACTTAGTTTAAAATCGAACCCTAAGAAGGAGTGGTCTGTTCTTGTTTGAAATTGACAGGTCCTTTACTGTTAAATTTTAACGAGCCCAGTATAGGAGAAAATCAGTGCTTTTTCCTTTTTAGGGAGTCAGAAGAAAAAACTTAAGAAAACTCCATTGGTGTAATTTTTCGTAAATTTAGTCTCTCAAGTCCTAAAAAGGATAAAATAATATAGGAGAGAACTCTATTAACCATGATTAGTCAATGTATACCTTTTTCGTAAATAGTCCACTTCAATCCAAAAAAGGGATAAACTTATACTGAAGGGACGACTGTTCATTTCCTTTAACAAGTTCGAATAGTCAAGAACTCGGCAATATTTTCATGTTTAGAGAGTTTGAAAAGGGCTTAAAAGAGAACTCAAGATTTCACTTTTTTGTAAGTTTTAACGAGTTTGAAAAAGGGATAAAAATGTACTCATGGTTTTCTCTTTTTCATAAGTTTTAACAAGTTCGAAAAAGGGATAAAAATATACTCATATGGCCGACTTTCAATTTAATTAATGAGTAGGAAAAGACGAAAAGAACTCATCATTTTCATGTGTTTTATGAGGATGAAAGATAGAAAAATAATCTCGGGATTTTCATGAGTTTAATGAGTCTTGAAAATAATAACTGAAATCGACTCAAGATAGGTTTCATTTTTACACAAGCTTGAAATAAAGAAAACTTGGCTTGAAAGTGGTTTCATTTTTTATACAAACTTGAAACAAAGAAAATTGTGCTTGAGATAAGTTTTAATGCCCTCCAAGCGTAACTTGCTAGAGCGCATGCCCCCCAAGCTTCATTTCATTCAACTAAGTAGACTACTGGTTACTAAAAGCTGGATGTAACGAAGGTTAATATACGAGATCCGATGAAAGAATCAACTTAAATAGGAGAGGATTTGTTTCATTTTTTAACGAGATTAACACAGGAAAAGAACTATGCTCATAGTGACATGTTTCATTTTTTACGAGGTTGACACAGTAAAAGGAACTATCCTCATAAAATACTATTTCTAATCTACCGACATAACCTACTGATTCATTTTTCAATGAGGTTGACACAGGAAAAGAACTGTCCTCACGGATCTGTTTCATTTTTTTAACGAGGTTGACACAATAAAAGAATTGTCCTCATACTACTCTCTATAATCTACCTATATAACCTATTGATTCATTTTTTAATGAGGTTGACACAGGGAAAGAACTGTCCTCATGGGTCTGTTTCATTTTTTTAACGAGGTTGACACAGTAAAAGAACTGTCCTCATACCTGATTCATTTTTTAATGAGGTTGGCTCAGTAACAGGAACTATCCTCTAACCAACTGATTCATTTTTTAACGAGGTTGACACAGTAAAAAGAACTTTCCTCTTAGACATGTTTCATTTTTTAACGAGGTTGACACAGTAAAAGGAACTATCCTCTCAGACATGTTTCATTTTTTAACGAGGTTGACATAGTAAAAGGAACTATCCTCACTCACTGATTCATTTTTTAATGAGGTTGACACAGTAAAAGGAATTATCCTCATGACCCTTATCTCATTTTTTAACGAGGTTGACATAGTAAAAAGAACTTTCCTCTCGACCCACTGATTCATTTTTTAACGAGGTTGACACAGTAAAAGGAACTCTCCTCACGACTCACTGATTCATTTTTTAACGAGGTTGACACAGTAAAAGGAACTATCCTCACAAAAAAAAATTCATTTTTTAAAGATTTTGACACAGTAATAGGAAATATCCTTTTAGACTTGTTTCATTTTTTAACGAGGTTGACACAGTAAAAGGAAATGTCCTCGCAAGGTCCCTTGTCATGGCTTCCAACTGGAAGAAACAAATGTCAAGGGACGCACCTCGATCATGGCTTCCAAGAGGTCTTCATCAGATGGAAGAATAGTTCTCTGAAAGGAACACATTTCAAGGGAATCAAAAGGTATAGGAACATCATGTTCAAATAATCCCATAGATTTTTCCATGTCAATTACCAGATCTAAGTCAAAGGAAGTCGAGCAAACAGTGAGAGGCTCGCTTGCATCGGTAATTGAAAACATGGGACTGGTTGCCACATAATTAACCTGTGGTGGGGTAGATACCACTTTAGTATAAGGAACATTTAGGGGTGTCGGATTATTGGTAGTCGAATCAAGACTAGTAAATTAAAGTTGGTCAACAGTCACAATGTTTCCATTGTGAGGGAAAGACATCACACGAAAGAGTGTCGATACGACAACTTTCATTGCATAGACATAGTCTCACCCAAGGAGTAAATTGAAATCCAAAGGGCCTCGAACTACCATAAGATCAACACAGACAGTTTTACCTTCCAAAGTAATAGAAAACTTAGGAGGATCCCTAAAGGTTCACTAATAGTTCTGTTAAAAGCTTTCAGATTCTGTGTAACAGACACAAGCTGAGGGGAACTCAAAGCTTTCCAAGCGTTGGATCAAAGGTAAGATCTTCAAGCCTTTATAGCATTTAATTATGAATCGCGATATATCTAGAGAAATATAGATTTAATTGTCTGTTTGTTGCTAGACTATCCTTAGGATACTTGGGAGGTCTATCTTCTCCGCAAGAACAACTTATTCGTCCAACAAAAGGTAGAGGATATTTCATGAGTTGTCATGTTGGAGGGTAACTCACTTCATTTGGATGATAGCATGGGTGAGGGAGACACTCATTCACCATGTTGGTCATCACTCCTAATTTTTTGAGGCCATGAGACAGCAAGCAGGTTTCCATTCACACTTTCTGCCCTTGATTGATTTAGACCATTTGGTTTTGCACACTTAGGAGGAGACATTGGATGACAGTTTATTTGTATATTCTCTTGATGCAGTGATGGAGGATATTGATGGGAGGACACATGAGGAGGAGGGGAGAAATTTTTCTCTCCCTATACATTTTTTTAAGGACACGAAAATATTTTGGAGGGGAGGACTGTAATGCTCCAAAATTTTAGCCTCAAAGCTAAATGGAACATTAGAATTAGCAGCAGCTCTAGTCGGTGAATAAATGGGTAGAAAAGCACATAAGTCTCCTAAGGAGGATAAAAACACTCCAAGTATGGAAGGGGACACTCTTTATAGCTTAATAAAACACCTCCATGTGTGAACAGGGATAAAATCAAGTTGATTTAGTCCAATTTGACTAAGTCAACAGCGCAGTTGTGGAGGAGGAGGAATCTAAGAAGGAATAACGCAGTTTTGGAGGGAGATGTATATTTGGATAGAGATGACCTAATTTAGTGCGGCCAAGGGCAATCAAACTCATGTTTTATGTAAGGAAGAGGATGGAAGCATTATTCTTCATTTTTTAGATTTTTATTCTTGTCTGCTCAGACTTTTTCTCCCTTTACTGCTTAGCAGGGTTGTAGTGTTATTTAGCACCGGGTGTTCCCAAGCGGGAATCCCGCCTCTCTCCTTGAGGAGCCTCATTGGGAGAGTTTTCATTCATCATTCCACATCATTTTTTCAGGCCAAGCTTCAGCCAACTTCATCAGTGCAGTTTTTCCGAAGATTGTGCAGTGTTGTTGGGTGCAGTAGTGGAAGGGATTGGAATCCCAATTTCTGAGCTAGTTTCTCATTGGAGGAAGGTTTCCTTCACTTGAGAGACCTATTTGGAGAGATCTAGAGCTTATTTCATATCTGTGGTAGCTGACCACAAATTTCCCCTACATTCCCAACACTTTTCCAGCCAGGGAATGCGTTATTTTGGAGGCAGCAGTCAATGCATGGTCTAGTGGCTCCGTTACAGTGTTTTCTTGTGATTGAGAGGCTCAACCATTCATGGGAGGAAGCCCTTGAGTTATATACATCAGATCAGACATTGTTACATCCTTTTACACTCCTATGCTTTAGTGTTGCAGTGGTGATTCAGTAAATTTCTGAATATCACATTTGTATGCAGAGTGTTTGACAAGAAACCCTTGCCGAGTTTTCTTGTAATTGTAATAAGGAAATTAGTGTTAATGTCTCGCGATTTGGAATATTGGCAAGAAAAATGACAGGGTAACATAAAACCAGCTTTGGAGCCTAAGGACATAGCCTTCCTAGACTCAGAGAGGGCTCTCTCTATTTGTGCAAAGGATGTAAACTTGTTTTCTTTCTATGTGTCTGATTTTAGGCTAGTTGTTAAGTATGTTTTGGTTTGTTTTAGGTTTTTTGAGGGAGAAATGATCAAAGAATAAATAGATAAAAATATTTTCAGATCAACTGGGCTATGGTATCAAAAATTAAAGAAAGCCTCAAATGGTGGACAAGGTATATTGCAGGGCCGATTTGGTCGAGGTAAAATGGATTCTTTAGGTGGAGTGAAATGGGATGGACACTAAGTTTGTGAAGGAAAAAAATTTTGAAGCATAAATTGTTTTACAGCAAACATATATGTGGTAGGGCTAACCATTAATCATGATAAATGAAACTTCAAACTGACAGATGCATAAATAAACATTCAGGTGATACATAGAAGTATAAGACCCTCTAACTTTGGGAAAATCGCCTTCAGACTTTGGGGGAAAACAAACAAGACAAAAAAATAACTCAATATATGAAGAGGGAACTCCTAAACATCATATTTGAGCTATCGAGAAATATGAACTAAGATTGCAGAGCATAGGAAAAGGCCAAGATCGACACAAGACCTCTTTGGCTCAACTAGGACAATCAAACATTCAGAGAAAGGTTTCAGTAATGAGGTTTTGGTTAACTACGAGTAAATAGGACATACCATGAATCATACTAGATAGCATACATAATAAACATTAATGAAATTAATAACATGTTCTTAGGGTATCAAAGAGTAGTTAAGAATTCTTTGACATAACTAAGAAAGAAGACAAACATAGAAGCTGTAATGAAACAGGAAACTTGAGGTGCCTCCATGGGCATGTCTCAAATCTATTCTTTACTATCCTACAACAAGCAAGAAGCATGAAAAAATGTATGATAAACTAAGGAAACATAACAAATAAGGAACACTATACCATTTACCAAGTCATGGAATCCTACAATAGTCCTCTTCCACCATCCAAAACACACAAGAAATTATCCACTTCATGAGACAAAGTACTCCTTCCAAGCTTGTATAACCATGTATTGCTCTATACCATCAAGTTCAGCCTATTGATATAATGAATTCTCTTGTAATATATAGGCTAAAGAGAAAGAAACTATCCAAGAGCATCTAGAAGGCCATTGGCCTATTACAAATATTTGATTTTGTCCTTGAGGCTTTACAAAACCCAAGGCACAAAAGATCTTTAAAAATATCTTAAACTACTCAAAAAATAAATAAAATTGACTTTTCATGACTGAAAATGGCCAAAAAAGGCTTAAAGCACATTTGGATGAGCATCTTCATAAATTTGCCTTTTTTGCCAAAATGCTACAAGAACGTAGCAGCAGAACATTGCCTGTCTTATAGACCACTTTTGAGAGACCTCCTAATGTCAAAACAAGGCCCGTGATGGCTCATTGGAAATCCTTGGATGTCTACTTTATGGAAATACTTGATTTTTCTCAAAATTATCCCTGGAAGTATGTCAAAAGGTGGGCTGAGTGGAAAAAACCAAAAAAGTAGCCCTTGCTGATATGTGAGGCAGAAAGTTAAAAAATCACTGTTTTTCGCCTCTTTGGGGGACCAAAACACCTCCTTTGAATCTGAAAATTTATGAGTAGCTAACTGTAAATTTATTCCATCAAAAAAATGACGTTCATGAGCTGAGGATGCTCCTAGTACCCATGGCAGCGCTTTGAAAAATGTGCAATTATGGCCAAAAAACACAAAAAACAAAATCATGTCAAAATTTGCTCAATTTTGGCGAACAAGCCCCTTATGGGTTCTTAGAAGAATGTAAGGAATATGAGGCCAAGATTTCAAGCCCTGATGTGCATTTCTCCACTTTTTCTACCTGGTCCCTCTTTTGGGCAGCCTTGAGCTTTTCTTGAGCAAGTTTGAGCTTTCTTCGGGCAAATTGGTTCAACTTCTTGTAGTGCCCAGCCATATTCTTTTGTAGACTCATGTCTCTATTAGCTTTCTCTAATTTATCCTCCAAATTTTTTTTGGCCCTTTCAAGTCATGATTCTTTATCATTCTCTTTTTCTTGGGTGAGCAATTGAGTGAGAGGATAAGATCGAACAAGGGCTACCTCTTCTTCCTTATTTTTCTCCAAAGCTTTCTTGAGACCCATATTCCTAGGCCTCTTTCTCATTGGCTGCTCTTCTTCTTCAGTATCATCAAATTCGCCCATAAGCTCTTCAAGCCTGATTTGTGATTTGTAGGCTTCCCTTTGGTATTTGAAAGCCCAGGCCTCATAAACTGCCATTTGACCACTCATTTTTTTGTTTTGCATCTATAGAACATGTATGAGGTCCTTTTACCTTTCTAGATCAGCTTGTAGGTCATGAATTTGGGCTTCTGTGTTTTGCAAAAGAGCCTCAAGAATCCTAGCTTCATCACCTCCAGCATCACTGTCTATCTGTATGATTTCAAACTCCCTTTCATTTTCATGACTACTCTCATGTTGTTCCTCTTTTTCTTTCCCCTTGCCTTGGATAGACTTCTTGGTCCTCTTCCTCTTTGGAAATTCAACAATACTCTTCTTAGGAAGTTTTCCTCTACTTCTTAGTGCTCTTGTGACATTGCTAGTCACTGCTGGAGTGATCTTCTTCTTTGCAGATCTAGGGTTTCTAGGCTTCACCTCTTTTGGAGGAAGAGTCATAGCCCCTTGCCTAGGAGAGGTAGCTAGCACATGCTCTTGGATGCGTTGAGGAGAAGAGAGAGGAGGTTTATCTACTTGTACTTGCTAAACTTGTTCTTTTACCTTGCTACCTCCATCATCATCTACTCTAGCTTCACCTTTGTCAATGTTTTCTTCTGCTTGAAGATTGCCTTCTTTGTCTTCACCACTGCTATGCTCATGGTCACTGATTTGGTCTTGGCTTCCCTTAGGACTAGTTTGATCTTTTTGCTCCATGTTGCCCCCTTCGGAATGCTCACTATTTGGTGTTTTCTTGCCATCATCATTGCTTGCTTGAGGCTTGTCTTGTTTCTCATCATAAGTATCTCTTTGGTGACTGTCATGACCCTCATCATCATTGTTTTGGCTGCCACTTTGTTTTTTTTCCTAAGGACTGTCTTTTTCATCTTTGTCTCTTCTTTCTTCATGACTACTGTGTTCTTTCCCTTCATTACTTTTTCCTTCATCACCCTCATGCTTACTGCTATGTTGGCTGCCATCATGTTCCTCTTCATGACTGCTATCTTCACCATCATTTTGTTCACACTCACCATCATTTCCTTCTTCCCCACTGTCATGCTTAGGTTCTTTACTCTTTCCCTCATCATCACTAGTTTTCTTCTTGTTACTTTTCCCTTCTTCATCACTAGTTTGCTTCTTCTCTTCTTCACTCTCAATCATAGGGGATTTTTTCCTTTTATGAGTGGATTTACTAGAAGAAGGAGAAACATGATGAGTGGATGGTGAGAAAGGCGCATGAGATGAAGAGGCAATGGAAAAATCGGGATGGGAGATGAAAGAGTCCCAAGAAACTCTCTTTTTCTCAAGTTGATGGAGGATGATGATCGTGATAAGGGAATGATGAAATAAGCAAGATTTTTTTTTAGCAGAGGGCTTCTTTTGGACGATAGAGGCCATCTTGTCAATGCTTTTGTAGAGGAAGAAAGGTAGGTTCAGCAATTGAGTTCTTGTGAAATGCATAAGAAGCCTGATGTGATAGGAATAAATCAGGGAAAACCTCCCTTCACATGTGAAATACTTCATGATGACTTTCATGAGGGGGGCATAGCTACTTAATAAGTGAGAAAAAGGGAAAATAGCTTGGCAAGCATCCTAATGGTCTGGTTTTAGAAAGGGTTTATAGTGATTCAGATCTAGGTATGTTTGTTTGAACCACTTTTCTCCTATATAGGGGATCTTAGTAGCTTTGGAGATAGCCCTAGGAGTGAGTTTGAAATATAGACCTACTGATGGAAATGATTTTCTTGCAGCCTCAAAGAAAACAAATGAGTCAAAGGAGGGTGATTTTTTACTTCTTGGACTTTTTGGCAAAAATCCAAGCACCCTACTTCATGAAAATTGAAGAGTATTGAAGGAGATTCATTCACTTCTTGAGTTGTAATAGGCTCATGCCTATTGTGATACCCACTTCTGTTGTACTTATTTGGAGGCATTTTTTCTTTTGATACCCCTTACTGGCATACCAAAACAAGACCTTGAACTATACTGAAAAATAGACCCCTTCTTTGAGCATTGATTTTCTCTTTAGTTGGCAAGAAAGTATTTGTTAAATGAAAACAAATTTAATTCTCTATCACTGTGTCTTGAGCAAAGAGGCCTTTAATAAGATCTATTTATGGTTTTAGAAGACAAGTACCATTTTGTCTTTGACACAAAAACTCTTTCCTCCCCTTGAAGACTATGTTTATCTTTAATTACTCACGGCAAGAAAACTCTTTCAAACTGACAACAATTCTTTCCTCCTTTATCATTGCTTATCTGTGATTTTTAGATAAACAGATTACGTTTCGAAATAGATATGTTTCCTCTTTGATGATCATTGTTTCTATAAAAAATTAGTCTCCCTTTCACTTAGTAAAAGGTCTTCAAAACAAACTCTGTTTTCTTTCTAAAAGACTATGTTGTTTTCTATGTATTGAGTTTGAAACAAGCTTTAAACTGTAATAGGTTTTTTCTTCACACAGTGACTTTCCCTTTAGCACTATGTTCAGTTCCTCACTTTGACAAACAAGCCTCTTAAAAAAACAAACTTCTAGCTTCTTGACATTACTGATCTTTTCCTTCAACTTTGCTTTTTAAAACAAATTTTTCAGCCTAAGAGATGTAAATACCTTTGAAAAATGTCCCTATTGTATTTGGAGATGATCTTATTGTTCAAAAATTTGGTCTTGAACACCTTTGGGGGCTCCTTTTAGTATTGGCCCTGGCTAGTAGAACCCATGTTTAGAAGTGGTTGCTGGGCCGGGCAGGCCTGAACGGGAAAGAACGTGTCACATTCAGAAATGGTTGTTGGGTCGGGCAGGCCTGAATGGGAAGAATGCGTCGCATTTGAGTTGTCGGCTCGGCCCTGGGTGCCCTTTGAACGTCGGGCACATGTATGTCGCGCAATCATACAGGCGCATAGAACCTTTAACAAATTTCTTCAGTAAGCCTACAGGCATGTCGCATAGTCTTCCATGTGCGCCACGCATTTAAAGCAATTGAAAATGAATTAAAACACTCAAAATTGTTTCTCTCTTCCTTGTCTTGGCTTTGCATAATAGTGAATGATATGTTTGCTCAAGTTTTATACTTGATGAGGGTTCAAAGAATCCTGCCTTCCTTTATCTATTTTTGAAAAAAAAAAATAATTCACCCTTTTGCCTTTTCTTATCATTTGTTGTTAAAACAAAATGACTCTGTTGATTTTTTATTTGAACATAGTTTTCTTCTTTTGATTGTTGAAAGAAAACTTTTGAAAAGGGCTAATGTTTCAACTCTAAAGTCACTACAGATTTCCTCTTCAAAACCTATATTCAACTCTGATGATTTTTTAACCTCCTGCTTGTCATGCAGGAATTATAAAACTGTGCTTTGACCTTTTTTTGTTTACAAAGGAGTTTCTCATAAAACATCACTGTAGCCTCTCAATCACCACAATGCAACTTAATTGTTTTATGAAGTGAAAAAATGTCCTTAAACTGTGACTTGGTCTTCTACTAGTATGATGAAGGAGGCCTTTTTCGAAATACTCTTATGGGTGCTCTTTTATGAGGAAAGAGACTAAAAACAACAGTGTTTATTGCCTATTCACATTGAAGGTTTTCTCCAAGACTGTGACATTGTATATCATGTGAAAGAGGCTCACAAAATCATTTCTACTGCAGCCTTTTGAAACCATTATGTAAACCCATTGTTTTTGAAGCAAAGGAGGTCCTTTATATCAGTTTTGCAAAAGTCATTTAAACCCAACTTGGTCTACCACTTTACCACTTAGATGAGGGTGCTTTTAAACAAAAATTCACCCTCGGATTTTTCCTTTCGAAGGTGATATTTTAAATTTGAAACCGAAACTTATCCTCTAATTGAACAAATTTCATACTGTAAAATATATGTGTCCACTAAGACTCTGTCTCTCATCATTTGTTGGAGGCACCCTTTGACTAAATGTGAATCGTGGTTACATCACCCTCTTTTAACCCTTTGAATAAGCTAATCTATATGGACTGTTAATCATTTGGAGAGTTGACCCTCTTCTTTTGTGAAGGAGGCCACTATTACTGTTCAGCACTTTGTATTAACACTTTCTCTTGACTGTGTATAGACCTTTTACTTTTTCCTGAAGAAAATCCTTGCAAATGTGATCACCTATGCTCATTTAGAAACATGGTTAGGCCCTTAACTTCATGATGAAAGAGGCCTTCAATCAATGAAAGTTCATCTATCTTAATAATGTTCCCACTGTCTTTTAAATGATGTGAAAAAGTAACTCTTGGTGCTTGCCCTTTTATTCATCATTTGGAGGGAGTATCTTTGATAAACCACAATGGATTTGTTTAAAAACAAGAATTCCCTTTTTCACATACATCATCTGGGTGAATTCTTCCCTATACCAGTTTGCAGAAATGACTAGAAATAGAGCTTAGTCTACCAATTTTACCATTCAGATGAGGCTGCTTTAAATAAAAAATATAACCTCTGATTCATCCTTTGAAGAAGGCTTTTATAAACATAAGAGCAGAGGATTTTTAACACCATCATGTCACTACTTTTCTTTTGATGTGAAATAGGCTCTTAACTTATAAACTTTCATTTGTTCACTTGTTGAAGCCCCTCTCAACTTAAGCATTCATATAAATTGTGATCTTCATTTCCTCCTTAGGCAGGGGATTCGGCCATCTGAAACAGGTCATCTTGGAATTTTCGCTCTAACGTTTTGTCTACGAAGGTTCAGAAGCTGAAATTTTTATGAGGCGAAGCTGAAATCCTGAGGAAGCTTCAGTAAAAATTTCAGATCAAGATGCACAATATGTTTGGAGATAGGATCTGTGTAAGTCAGGGTGTTTGCAGGCTCCTAAAATTCATCTCAAAGAAGTGACCTTGGTAAATTCGTCATAACTCTCTCTCTGAGTATCGGATTGGAATGCTGTAAAAAGTGACAGATAGTGCACAGTATATAATTTTCTCTCTATCAATTTCAGAAAAAAAATAAAGAAACAGTGACACGTGGCATTTCGTACAAGTGCGCTCTGCTGAAACAGTCCATAATTAGGGAATTTTGAGAATTTGGGTATAAATCTCTCTTCAAGAATCCAAATTGGGTCAAACCTGTGGCATTGGAACGATGACTCAGAGGAATACTACAGGACTGAAAATCAGATATTGAGGATCTGAAATGACAGAGATAAAATAGATTCAATATTGAGCTCCTCGAAGGCAAGAAAAAGCTAGATCATGTGTTGTCAAGGGTTGCAAAGGACTAGACTTTCTATGGCAGAAAAGCAAAGAAAAGTGTAGAAGAGGGTAGCATGACAAGAGAAGCAACCAAGGTGCATAACAGCAGTAAGAAGTTCATCATATGAAGTCTTCAAGTGGGCAGCACTGCATACAATCATTGTAAAGGTATCATTGTACTTAGTCATTGTAAATACATTATTGTACAAATTGTACTAGTATCTATCTGCCAAGGGTTGAAGAGGCAGTGTTGGGAAGTCTAGGATCATCATTAGGTGGTTGTGTCAAAGTTGGGGTTATGGTCTAGTATATCTTCTTCTTCTACATCATTCTATATCATTGTAAAGTGGACCATTTTTCTTGGTACGGGAGTCCATTCTTCTTTTATTCTTCTATAGGGTGGTAGGGTGGTGCTAGGGTGAGTTGTAGCTCATTGGGTGTTGGGGCATCCATTCAGTTGACTACTGAAGAATCTCGGGCGCTGGAGCATCAATGCAGTGGGAGCTAAAGAAGAATGCTTTTCTAGATTCTAGGAAGTTGGAGCTTTATTTTCAATTGGAGTTGAATATTAAAGAATTATTAGAAAAGCATTAGGTGGTTTTTGTCCCAGAGTGGGTTTCCACCTTAAAAACTGTGTGCATTTGTGTTCCTCTTGTTTTCTGCTATCATTATACAAACACTAATAATAATTGAAGATTAACTAATGCTCTAATTGAAATAAATATTGATTCACCCCCCCCCCCCCCTCTCAGTATTTCCAACAATTGGTATCAGAGCTTGGCTCCTTCAATAGCAGTTTAACAGCTGGAAGGAGGTCATGGAGTATACCAAGAATGGTGTACCTCTATTCAATGAAAATAATTATGCACTTTGGAAAGGTAGAATGGAGGTCTATCTCTTGGCGGAAGGTTACAAAGTATGGGACACTGTTCAAAATGGATTTACATCAACTGCGGATGAACAAGGTAAGAAGAATTTGGTAAATGATGCAAAAGCAAAGAATATTATTATCAGTGGAATTATTGAATCTGCTTATCATAAGGTGTTGGGTTGTAAAACCGCCAAAAATGTATGGGACAATCTTGAGAATATATATGCAGGTGACTCAAATGTCAAAGAAGCAAAGCTTCAAATCTATAGAGCAAAATTTGAGCAACTCAGAATGAAAGAAGATTGCAACATTGTTGCATACTTTCAATACGTTGATGAAATAACCAATACTCTAGAAGGATTGGGAGAGCCAGTTAATGAGAAGACTATTATACGAAATATTCTTAGAATGTTACCAGGGAGATTCAACCCAAAGGTATCGGTCTTAGAATACAATGCAAATCTGGACAAACTCAGCAAGGAAGAATTACATGGAGTTCTCATAGCATATGAAATGAGACTTGATGAAGAAAAGGGTACTTCAAATCTAGAAACTGCGTTCGTTGCATCTAATCAAACCAATAAGAACAAAGAACCTTCAATTGAAATGAAATGCACCTGCAAGTGTGAAGAAAAGGGAGATGATGGAGAAGGTCTTTCAGATGAAGAATATGCTTACTTTATGAGAAAACTAAAACCTGGTAAGGGAAAATTCAAAGGTAAACTTCCATTGATATGTTTCGGTTGTGGTGAGGTTGGGAATTTGGTAGCAAAATTTCCAAATAAAAGTGATGGCAACTCAAAAGGAAAGAAAGGCTTTAAGAAATTCAACAAGCAAGTCAAAAATAAAGGATCCAAAAGGAACTTTCTCTCTAAAGAATATAGCTCCTCATCCGATGAAGAAAGTGACAGCAAAGAAGAATCCAATGACAAAGTATTGTTTATGGCCAAGCATAATAAACAAGAAGTATCAAACAATGAAGAAGAAGTGTTGACCATAGAATAATTTTATGAGGAGGAAATCAAGCTTATAAAAGAGCTCAATGCTGAGAAGATCCGTTCCAACACTCTTGAAGAACAAGTTCAAGGTCTCAAAATTGAGGTTGAAGAACACAAATGTATTGAAGAGTCACTTCAAAATAAGTTGGAAGAAAGCAACAAAGAAAGGGAAGCATTAGAAGCCGAAGTAGTCTCGCTGCGTAAGGAAGTGAAGAAGGAAAAAATTGTCCAAAACTATGCCAACAGCTCAAGGGCATTGGAAGAACTCATCAACAATCAACCATCTTACAACAATAGAACTGGCCTCGGTTACAAAGAAGAAGAAGCAGGACCTTCTACAACAAAATACAATGAACCTATGAGATCTAACATACATGAAGACTTCATTGGACAAGATTCGCAAGCACATCCTTGGAAGACGATTCCTCGACGAATATTTTCATCCAGGTACCAACATATTTTTCATGGCTATTGTTATTCATGTGGAAAATTTGGTCATAAAGCTATAGAATGTCCCACGTACCCTATGAACCAATACAATTCCAAGAGATTATTCAAATATGAACCTCCCAAGGCTCAACGAAACATCAATAGATTTGAAAATTTAAGAAATAATATGGAATGTTACAAATGTTAGAACTTTGGACACATAGCCAAAGACTGCAGACTTGAAAATCCTCCAGAAGAATCTTCGAAGCCACAAAATGAACGAACATGGAAGAAGAAGAAGACTGATAATTGTGTTGTCTCTGTTAAGGCTCAAAAAAGGAAAGATGTGTGGTATGTTGATAGCAGTTGCTCAACGCATATGACTGGAGATAGAAGGAAATTTGTATCTCTGAAAGAGAAGAAGGATGGAACCATATCCTTTGGAAATGATGGATCTTCAAATGTTATAGGATCAAGTACCGTCACTCTCGGAAGAAAAGATTTTATAGCCAAGAATGTTCTATTGGTCGAAAACATGAATCACAATCTGCTCGGTGTTGGACAAATGTGTGATCAAGGACACATAATGCTATTCAACTCCACAAAATGTGAAATCAGGAATGGCAGGTATGGTAAAATTGTGGCTATAGCAAGTCGAGCTCCAAACAACATATATGTTCTGGATGAAGCAACTAAAGCATGTCTACTAGCTAAAGAAGATGAAACTTGGTTATGGCACAAACGAATGGGTCACATAAACTTTGACAAGCTTGTCAGGATAAGAAAAAAGGAAGCAGTACGACAAATGCCGAAAATATCAAAACCTTCCAACACACTATGTGAGGCATGTCGGCATGGCAAGCAGACAAAAGTCCAATTTAAAACAAAAGAACACTTTTCATCATATCCATTGGAATTGATACATACCGATGTGGTCCTGTGAGAACAAAAGGCTTAGATGGAGAATTATATTTCATGTTGATGATAGATGACTATACCAGGATGACAGCTGTCAGTTTCCTAAAGAAAAAATCTGAAGCATTTGAGTGCTTTAAGATCTACAAGGAGTTGGTTGAAAATGGAACTGATTTGAAAATAAAGTGTTTAAGATCAGATAATGGTGGATAATTCACTTCCAAATTATTTCAGCAATACTGTGACGAAAATGGAATAAAAAAGCAATTTTCAATAACACGAACAGCTCAACAAAATGGAGTTGTTGAAAGAAATAATAGAACTGTACAGGAAATGGGTAGAACAATGTTGAAGGACTCAAAATTAGATGAAAAATTCTAGGTTCAAGAAATTGATACGACAGTCTTCATTATCAACCGAAGTCTTCTCAGAAATAATTGCAACAAGACTCCACATGAATTATGGAAAGGAAAACCAGCTAATGTAAATTA
The DNA here is from genome assembly GCA_034641835.2 of Pinus albicaulis. Lineage (NCBI taxonomy): Eukaryota > Viridiplantae > Streptophyta > Pinopsida > Pinales > Pinaceae > Pinus > Pinus albicaulis. The sequence goes on from CM076581.1 coordinate 946,726,616, forward strand.
TTTCAGAATCTTTGAAAGAAAATGTTATATCAAAAGAGAAGATCAAAATTTGGGTAAGTTTGAATCATGTGTTGATGAAGGTATCTTTGTTGGTTACTCATGCAAAAGAAAGGCCTATAAATGCTATAATCTAAGACAAAAACAGATAGCGGAGAGCATAAATGTTACATTTGACGAATATGGTGTTCTAGCGAGTAATGATGAGGATCTAGAATCTTTGAAACTTGATACAGAGGCTGAAAAAGACACAGATAAAATTGTAGAACAAGAAGCAACTATCAACGAGGAAGAAGTAAACAATGATCATCAAGATATACCAGAACAACAACAAGAAGCTCCTCCAAGGAGAACAAAAGAGTGGATTCAAAAGAACCATCCATCAAATCAAATCATTGGTGACATAAATGAAGGTTGACAACTTCGTTCATCACAACAAGCTCACGTTGCTTTTCTAGCAACCTTTGAGCCTAGTAGCTTTGAGGAAGCCAGCCAAAATGAACATTGGGTAACATCTATGAATGAAGAATTGGATCAAATTGAGAAGAATAACACCTAGGAATTAGTTCCACGACCAAAAGATAAAAATGTCATTGGGACTAAATGGGTGTTCAGGAACAAATTGAATGAAGATGGGAAGGTTACCAGAAACAAAGCAAGATTGGTTTACAAAGGCTATGCACAAGTGGAAGGAATTGATTTCGACAAAAAATTTGCACCAGTTGCCAGAATGGAAGCCATCCGAATGTTTCTCACCTATGCATGTTCAAGAAAATTCAAAGTATTCCAAATGGATGTTAAGTCAGCATTTTTGAATGGAGAATTAGAAGAAGAAATTTACATCGAACAACCTGAAGGTTTTCTACTATCACAAAAAGAAGACTATGTCTACAGGTTAAAGAAGGCTCTATATGGTCTCAAGCAGGCTCCCAGAGCATGGTATGCTCGTCTTGATCGATATCTACGTCAACAAGGGTTCAAGAAAGGTACTTTTGATAGCAATCTTTATGTACAAATAGATAAAGATAATTTAACAATTGTTGAGGTATATGTGGATGATATAATATTTGGTAGCAATGATGATCGACTAAGTAAGAAATTTTCTACAGAGATGCAAAGTGAGTTTGAGATGTCTTTACTTGGTGAGCTGACATACTTCTTAGGGCTTCAAATATCTCAGCAAGAGAAAGGAATATTTATATGTCAAGCCAAGTACATCAAGGAAATGCTCAAAAAATTTAAAATGGAAGATTGCAAACCCGTCCTTACTCCAATTGTAACAGGTTGCAAATTGAGCATAGACGACTCATCTAAGGATGTGGATTAGAAGTTGTACAAATCTATGATTGCTAGTCTTCTATATGTAATAGCCTCTTGGCCAGATGTTATGCAAGCAGTTGGACAAGTAGCAAGATTCCAAGCAGCACCAAAAGAATCACATATTATTGCCGTCAAAATAATTCTTCGATATCTAAAGGGCACAGAAGAATATGGCTTCTGGTATCCCAAGGGTAAAAATCTCATTATTCAAGCCTTTACAGATGCAGATTGGGCAGGAAGCATTGATGATCGTAAGAGTACTAGTGGAGCATCATTCTATCTAGGTGGTTGTCTCGTATCATGGTTGAGCAAAAAGAAAACTTCAATCTCGTTATCTATAGCGGAAGCAGAATACATTGCAACAACATCACGTTGTACTCAGGTCCTTTGGATGAAACAAACTTTTCAAGATCTTCAAGTACAATTCAGTGAGCCTATTCCCATATTCTGTGACAACACTAGTGCCATCAGCGTCTCCAAGAATCCTTTCATGCATTCAAAAACAAAACACATTCCAATCAAATATCATTTTTTTAGAGAGAAAGTCATTGAAAAGAATATCAAACTTGAGTATGTTTGTACAAAAGAAAAAAAAATTCATATCTTCACTAAACCTTTACCTCGTGAAGCATTTGAATATCTTCGTCAAAAGCTTGGGATTCTCCCAAGTTCTCATTAGATTTTCCTTTTTCAAGAATATAAAGCAGGAGTGGAAGTGTGTATAGGTCTGCAGGACGATTGTGTGTCAGCGAGAGTGGAAGTGTGTACAGGTCCGCAAGATGGATGTGTTTCAAGGGATGTTATCCTTTTCCATTGATGTCAAAGGGGGATAGAATTTTGTAGGAATATGTGTCATGATCGCAGGGGGAGTACTTGTGTTGCCATCAATGCCAAAGGGGGAGATTGTTGATTAGCGGTTGTCATTGATGTCAACCCAAGCAGCAGCAGGGGATAACCCAATATTGCATGGGAATTTTGACCTATCAAATTAATATATTCTGTAATATATTCTGGGTCAATAATTATTTTGATGGTTTCTACTTGTTTATATGTTTCCGTTGATATATGGCACGCCATGTAATTCTTCACGGTTTGAGAGATATTCATGTTTGAAGTTTGTACCATCAGTTAGTGGGCTAAAACCCCATGGGGTTGGGACATGGGTCATTGAAAATTCATAATTAATATTTTTTAAGCCCTTAAAATCCCTCCCATATTCACTTGTTGAAGCCCCTCTCAACTTAATCATTCATATAAATTGTGATCTTCATTTCCTCCTTAGGCAGGGGATTCGGCCATCTGAAACAGGTCATATTGGAATTTTCGCTCTAAATTTTTTTCTACGAAGGTTCAGAAGCTGAAATTTTTATGAGGTGAAGCTGAAATCCTAAGGAAGCTTCAGTAAACATTTCAGATCTAGATGCGAAATTTTTTTGGAGATATGATCTGTGTAAGTCATGGTTTTGCAGGCTCCTGAAATTCATCTCAAATAAGTGACCTTGGTAAATTCGTCATATCTCTTTCTCTGAGTATCGGATTGGAATGTCGTAAAAAGTGATGGATATTTCACAATATTTAATTTTTTCTATATCAATTTCAGAAACAAATTAAGAAACAGTGACACGCGGCACGCTGTACAAGTGCGCTCTACTGAAACCGTCCATAATTAGGGCATTGTGAGAGATTGGATATAAATCTCTCTTCAAGAATCCAAACTGGGTCAAACATATGGAATTGGAAAGATGACTCAGAGGAATACTACAAAGTTGAAAATAAGATATTTAGGATCTGAAATGACAGAGATAAACCAGATTCAATATCGAGCTCCTAGAAGGCAAGAAAAAGCTAGATCATGTGTTGTCAAGGGTTGCAAAGGACCAGACTTTCTATGGCAGAAAAGCAAATCAAGGTGCAGCATAGGGTAGCATGAAAAGAGCAGCAACCAAGGTGCATAACAGCAGAAAAAATTTCATCATATGAAGTCTTCAAGTGAGCAGCACTGCATACAATCATTGTAAAGGTATCATTGTACTTAGTCATTGTAAATACACTATTGTACAAATTGTACTAGTATCTATCTGCCAAGGGTTGAAGAGGCAGTGTTGGGAGGTCTGGGATCATCATTAGGTCGTTATGTCAAAGTTTGGGTTATGGTCTAGTATATATTCTTATTGTACTCTATATCATTGTAAAGTGGACCATTTTCCCTGGTACAGGAGTCCATTCTTCTTTTATTCTTCTATAGGGTGGTAGGGTGGTGCTAGGGTGAGTTGTAGCTCATTGGGCATTGGGGCATCCGTTCAGTGACTACTGAAGAATCTCGGGCGTTGGAGCATCCATCCAGTGGGAGCTGAGAAGAATGCTTTTCTAGATTCTAGGAAGTTGGAGCTTTATTTTCAATTGGAGTTGAAAACAGTTATTAGAAAAGCATTAGGTAGTTTTTGTCCCGGAGTGGGTTTCCACCTTAAAAAATGTGTGCATTTGTGTTCCTCGTGTTTGTTGCTATCATTTTACAAACACTAATAATAATTGAATATTAACTAATGCTCTAATTGAAAGAAATATGGATTCACCCCACCCCCCTCATCAATATTTCCAACAACAGTGATATGTACAATGAGTGAAAATTCTAAAACTATAAATCTTGAAAATGGTGGAACTTGAGAATTTTGTCTTCAAAGGGATCTCCCGATGCTCTTGGTCCAGTCAGCTCTTGAAAAGAAAATTTTGGAAAATTTTCTCTTTCAAGCACAACATAAGGGTTCTTGCAAGAATCTTTAAAAAATTCTATGTCTGCTTGCTGCTTTTCTCTATACCTTTGATTTCCGCTCTTGCCTTTGTTGTACATCTTCTTTAGGTAATATAGATACTCTTTGTCATTATTAAAACAGATGATGGCATCTTCAAGGTACATCATGATGAATAAATCCATAACTGGAAACATGGCCTTCAGGAACATGTCTTTGGTGTCCAATGGTTTCACAATTCCGGGTTTGAAGATGGAACTGCTTCCAGCATATTTGAAAAATTCTTTGAGCTATTTGCTTTGAAAAGGAATTAATTTTTGATACCCTGAAACATCACTTTGTAAAGATATATGATTAGAAACACCTAGCATTTGTATAGTATGGTCTTGTCTAGGAAGAATATAATTTCTGTTCCGGGGGTGTGTATCTGTGTTTCTGAAATCAATACATATCCTATGTCCAGATGTCTTGTCTTTTATTGTTAATGTTTGATCAAGATTTTTGTATTTCCTTTTGTCAAAGTTGCTTCTTGAAATGATGACAGTGTCACAGTGTTTCAAACAGTTTTCCCGACATGTACTAGTATCTTGAACAATTTTTCATATTCTACCAGTCCTTAATGTTTGGTTTAATGACAGAAATTTGGCTAGTTCAATCAACTCAAGTATTTTTGTACTGTAGTCATCACATCCCTTCATATCAAGTTTATCAAACATTCTTCCCGGATCTTTATTAGTTCTGTAAATAGTCAAAGTTTCATTCAGAGAGGTGAAGTTTTGGGATGGTGAAGCATTTAAGTATGGCAAGAACATTAGGCTCCCCTACCCCTAATTTCCAAATAGATTTGTAATATGTAAGTCCTCTAGTGCTTCTGTTTTGAAAAATGTTCCTGATTGTACTGTTGATGTTTGTCCTTGGTTTTAGAAATTTTCTTGAGGGTGTATAATGTTTTTTGTTTTCGGATCTATCTCTGTTTCTAAAAATCAAATTCCCTCTCTTCAAGACATAATTTTTCAGGGTCATGATATTTTTGAGTATCTAGCTCATCATAGAGAATCTGGGGTGGCTGATGTGGTGTGCCTAGATTTGTTTCAATTTCTCCTACCTGTTTATCAATGTCTTCATTGTTAGAAAATTAAATATTACAGAGCAATGAAACACATAAAATATGCGGAAAATACAAGCACACAAAACACATAAAACCAGAGAGACACATATATACGTGGTTCACCCAGTTTGGGCTACGTCCACCCCGAACAGCCAGTCCTTCCTTTATATTATCCAACAAAATGAAGAGACAAATTGAAACCTCTGTTCTCTCTCACAGTCTCCCTCTCTGTTTCTCGCTCCGAGAATACACTCATAATACACAGCCGCAATTCAATGCCCCCATATATACAAGGGGGTTGCCTTCTAGGGCAAAAAAAAACCCTAATCTAAACATAACTTCTACTGTCAGATCATTTGCCTAATGAACGGCCCAGATTGACTAGAAATTACTATACTTTTACAAGGCAATTTTACATCTGTTTTTAGCTTCGGGGGCGCTGCCCCCAAACCCCCGCCAAGGGGGGGCTCTGAAAAGCGCTGCCGCCCCCCCTGGACCCCCCACGGCAGTGATTAAATTTCGGGCAGCGTTGCTGCCCCTTTTAAGGTAGAGGGGTCCAATGTTGTGATACAAAGTAAACAAGATAATCAGGCTCCACACCCAACATTCATAAGTGTGTAAAATGAAGGAATTTAGATCTGAATGTATGGAATACATAGGGATGTTATCTGGCCTTTCTTGGTTACTAACCATATATTTCATGTGTGATTCCCGATATAGTATTCTTGTTTGATTAAACACGGGAATGGTGGCATAATCCATATCTAGTTGAATATTTCCTTGAAGCTTGGCCCCCCAAGATCTGGATAAAAGCATTCCATACTTGGGAGGGATGTCTTCTACCACTATGTCCATGACCAGGTGTTTTGCGGGCACTTGGGCCAAACTAACACAAAAATATTTTATCAGGCCTAGACACTTGACTCTGCTCGAATCAAATGAATATAAGTCTTTATAAGGTTTTTTTTATTTCTAGGCCTAATCTTTCCATTACTACTTTCGGCATGAGATTGTGAGAGGCCCCAGAATCTAGCATGGTATTATGTAGGATTTGGTCATGTGTATTCAAACTAATGTAAAAAGGAAGAGTGGTTCCCTCTTGATATTTTCCTTCTATTTTTGGTCCAAACAACACCTCAGGGGTATCATCAACTAGGTGTAAAGTATCTGCATCATTTCCTATGTTTAGGACCTTTAGCACTTGAGATTTGCATGAGATTTGAGCAATAATTTCAGTGAGAGGCATGGTAATCTTAATTTTGGCAATTTCCCCTTCAAAACTGAAGGTGCTTGTAGTTTAGATAGATTTTCTTCAGTTTTTTCAGCCATGACTTTCTCTATATTTTAATTTACTGAATTTGATTTGGGGTTTTTTTCAATACAGTTGTTTTGGGAATCTTAGTAGAGGTGCTAGGATAGTTTGAATCAAGGCTTGCCTGACTAGCTTTGTCTTTGTTTTGGTCAGTTTTCTTAGCCATGATTTTGTTATTATCTGATGTTCTTTTAAGAATGGTATCGAGGGTTTTAGTAACAGCAGTGTCTGAGCTACCTTTCTTAGATTTGTCTTGGTTTTTCTTACTCCTAAGATCATATTGCCTGTGGACTTCCATTATAGAGTTTCGTAATCCTACCTCAGGATCATCGGGGTCCTCATAATTTGCTTCATTTTGATTTGAGGAGAAGAAAACTTGTTCTTCTTCTGTGAGGAAAACCTCACCCTTGCTATCAGAACCTATCAAGTTTAAGTGATTTCCATCAAGTGGTTCCATATCTCTTTCTACCTCATCAACATAGTTTTCATTGAAAGGTGGCCTGATCTGTTGGTCATTTTCCCTTGGTTTGTTCTGAGGTGGGTCTCTTCTAAAATTTTGGTTTCGGTTTCTATTTTGAGGGTTTGTCTGGTTGTCCTTAAGAGGTGCTTTTTCATTCAGATTTATTCTTTCCCACATTTTTACTATGGATCTAACTAGGTTGTCTATTCTGGGGTCTGAGGAGGAAATTGAAGGCATGACCTCATCACAGTATGTGACTTTATTTTATGATCTTATCCTAGCTCTTTTCTCATCTAGGTTGGCTTCAGCACTAATAGCTACTTTTTGCATTTCTTCTAAAGTTGCGGGGTCTCTTTCTCTTAGTTGGTATGTCATATCTGGATTGAAACCTTCAGGAATTTTTGCTAATGCTGAGCCAAGTGGAGGTTTCATGTGAGGCGGGAGGGCATTATAAACACTCTTGAATCTAGTGCAATAGTCCTGAACACTTTCCCCCATATTTCTTTTAATATTGTTATATTCGGAAAGGATTTGGATGGGGTTTTTCCTGATTTCCTACCTTTTTATGAAAAATTGGTAAAATGCTGGGAGATCATGTATACTATTAGGAGCTAAGCTTTTAAACCATTTTTTGGGTTCTCTGCCTAGGCTTTGGGTGAACATTCTCATATTTATGGTTTCATCTTCTAGTTCCATGTTGTCAAAAGCATCAGTGATCCTATTTACATGTTGTTGAGTGGTAGTAACCTCAATTCCGGTGAAGTGTGGGATTCGGGATTGGAAATAATTTTGCAAAGGTACCAAAGGTAATGGTAACACTAAAGGCGCATACCAAGCTGCCATGATGGGAGCGAATGTTATATTTATAGTATGAGGGTTTGTGGTATGTGATGAGGTGATTTTCACAGTGGTGGTCTAAAAAGGTGTGGCCGAAGTACTTGGACTTGTGGATTGATTCTGAGCAGATTTGGGGTGGTAAGAGCCAAAATGGTGAAGAAGCTGAAAATTAGGAGGTGTAGTAGGTGAGGCTTCTCTACTAGGACTCTGTTGCAAATCTAAGGGCTCAAGATCGTCAAGGTTGATTTTACTTTGTGACTTGCTTCTAAAAAGGGCTTTTGATGAACTCAAGTCAAACTGGGAATCTCGCAAGGATGTAAGGTGTTTAGGTACAGAGTTTTTTTTGTGGATGGTCCTACCGGTAGCTAAGTTACCAGTCTCAGAAATTTGCCACAAAATCTTTTCTGGGTCATCAACTATGATAGGGGGATTTGGGTCCGAGTGAGATCTGGTATTAATTCTTTGTGAAGCTAGATTTCAAAGTCAAAGTTTAGAGAGGGTGATAGTTATGATTGTTTTTGGATGGATGACCACTCTAGGGGTTTCGCTAATGTGAAGAATGGTCAAAACAAGATGAAGGCTAGTGGAGTCGCTAGGTGGATTTTCTTGAGATTTATGGTCCACCACCAATACTGACAAAGATGTTTTTTAGGAAAATGTTTTTCTAGAAAACTTTTATGTGGAAACTTGCAAGAATGACTTAAAACTTAGTTTTAACAGTTTGCTAGATTGTTGAGAAAGCTATGATTCTATTTGCAAGTTTATTCTGTTGATTTCCTATGTTTAGATGAAGATTTATGAATCCATAAGTTGTACTTAGTTTGTCACTGATTTCAGAGGCCGCATCATGAACTTCAAATTTTTGGGAAAGATGACTCAACAGAATAGTATGATTTATGAAATTTTGGTTTTTTATGGAGTATTAGGCCTACTGAAGGCTAGTGGAGTCGCCAGGTGGATGTTTTTGTTGTTTTTATAGATATGTACTTATGGTCCACCGCCAATAACTGAGAAAAAGCCAATCTAGGGATGTTTTTTGGGGTTTTCTGAGTTTTATATGCAGCCTAGTTTGTAGGAGTATTCTAAACTTGATTCATCACTTTGCTAAGATGGTGAAACAATCAGATTTTACTCTAAATGATTTCTTAGGCTATTTGTCTAAGTTCAATTTTGAAGGACTAATGAGTCTACAAGATTTTTCTAGACTGTCATGTACTCAGTAGGTCCCACCGTGATCGCCATTATGTTAGTGTCCCGTGATTTGGCAGATTGGCAAGCCAAATGACAGGGTAACATAAAACTAGATTTGGAGCCCAAGGACCTAGCCTTCCTGGACTCAGAGAGGGCTCTCTCTATTTGTGCAAAGGATGTAAACTTGTTTGCTTTCTATGTATTTGATTTTAGGCTAGTTGTTAAGTATGTTTTGGTTTGTTTTAGGTTTTTGAGGGAGAACTGATCAAAGGATAAATAGATAAAAATATTGTCAGATCAACTGGGCTATGGGGTCGACAAGGTCGAGAAAGCCTCAAATGGTGGACAAGGTATATTTCGGGGCCGATTTGGTCGAGGTAAAATGGATTCTTTAGGTGGAGTGAAATGGGATGGACTCTAGGTTTGTGAAGGACAAAGAATTTTAAGCATAAATAGTTTTATAGCAGACATCTATGTGGTAGGGCTAACCATTAATCATGATAAATGAAACTTCAAACTGACAGATGCATAAAACAAACATTCAGGTGATACATAGAAGTATAAGACCCTCTAACTTTGGTAAAATCACCTTTAGACTTTGGGGAAAACAAACAAGACAAAAAAATAACTCAATCTATGAAGAGGGAACTCCTAAACATCATATTTGAGCTATCGGGAACTTTGAACTAAGATTGCAAAGCATAGGCAAAGGGAAAGATCGACACAAGACCTCTTTGGTTCAACTAGGACAATCAAGCATTCAAAGAAAGGTTTCAGTAATAGGGTTTTGGTTAGCTACGAGTAAACAGGGCATACCGTGAATCATACTAGATAGCATACATAACAACCATTAATGAAATTAATAACAAGTTCTTAGGGTATCAAAGAGAAGTTAAGAATTCTTTGACATAACTAAGAAAGAAGACAAACATAGAAGATGTAATGAAACAGGAAACTTGAGGTGCCTCTATGAGCATGTCTCAAATCTATTCTTTACTATCCTACAGCAAGAAAGAAGCATTAAAACATGTATGATAAACTAAGGAAACATAACAGAGAATGAACACTATACCATTTACCAAGTATGGAATCCTACAACAATCCTCTTCCACCATCCAAAACACACAAGAAATTATCCACTTCATGAGACAAAGTATTTCTTCCAAGCTTGTATAACCATGTATTTCTCTATAACATCAAGTTTAGCCTGTTGATACAATGAAGTCTCTTGGAATATATAGGCTAAAGAGAAAGAAACTATCCAAGAGCATCTAGAAGGCCATTGGCCTATTACAAATATCTGATTTTGTCCTTGAGGCTTTGCAAAACCCAAGGCACAAAATATCTTTAAAAATATCTTAAAATGTTAAAAAAGGAAATAAAATTGACTTTTCATGACTGAAAATGGCTAAAAAAGGCTTAACGCACATTTGGATGAGCATCTTTAGAAATCTGCCTTTTTTGCCAAAATGCTATAGGAACGTAGCAGCAAAAAATTTCCTATCTTGTAGACCACTTGTGAGGGACCTCCCAAAGTCGAAATGAGGCCTGTAATGGCTCGTTGGAAAGCCCTAGATGTATAGTTTCTGGAACTACTTTATTTTCCCAAAATAATCCTTTGAAGTATGTCAAAAAGTGGACTAAGTGGAAATAACCAAAAACGTATCCCTTGCTGATGTGTGAGGCAGAAAATGTTGGGGCCCTTGTTTTGAATACATGTTTTAAATGTTTTGAATTTCGAATAAAGGACAGATTTTGGGTTGCGGAATGACACATGGCAGTCGCAACCAGGTCGCAACTACAGTAAGTCGCGGAGCTATCAAGGTGGCGAAGAAGCAAGAGATAGCTGAAGAAAGACGAAGCATAAGCACAGACGGAGAAAAGATACAGCAGAAGATAGAAAGCAGAACTCATAGATAACAAGAGAGAGGTCGGAAGTCGCTGAAGAAGAACACAAGAGGAACTAGCAGTTGTGATGGCACGTGAATAAATAGCACTCACCCGACTAAGGGAGGAATGTGACAGAAGAGACAGATGTAGAGCAGCTGAAGAGGATCGATCAGATGTTGCAGAGGGAATCCATTCCGAGCATGATATCTTTGTAGTTCCTAGGTTTCTCTTATCTATCATTCTATCCTATAAGATGTTTGTGACAGACTTGTAAAGATCTTGTTGCGGAAGCGATGTAACTATGGATTTGGTTGAACATTATTTATATAACTGCAGGTTACTGTCTGATCTTCTGAGTTACATGCATGCATGATGTCTCTGATGCTTTAAAATTTTATTTTCTTAATACCTAGTCGATATTCTGAAAGTTCTTGCGTATATATGATGTTGATGCAATCAATTCTATGTTAATCATGAGTTGTGGATCCCTCCATCACCATTTATCTCTTCCCCTCTTGCATGCGGTCGTGGCATGCCTCGAGTGAGACTCTCTGCTCTCCGGAGTAGGGTGATAATGCCGGCGTGGTTCTAGACTACAGTGGATACCCTTGTTGGCTCCAACCTCTAAACCTGGGTCTTGCCTGCGAGACTTGTTTCTCCGCCAAAAAATGGTTCCGTTGTTGGGACCCTACACATTATGAGGGGAACTAGATCATGGTATCGAGGATATTCGAAGGAGAAATACGGTGATGGTAGGATAACCATCTAGACCAGTTTGTTGCTCAGCAAGCAGAGTTGACGAATCAAAAGGAGGGGGTGCTCAAGGATCTCGTCCTTTTCTCATATTCCGCCAGTGACACCTACGAGATCCTCTGGGGAAAATTCCCTAGCGACCTCTACAATTGGTTGAGGAGATGGCAGGCCAAAATACCTAGGGATAGCTCGTGGAGGATAAACTGCAAGTGGGTACACGGATATTTGGTGGCCTTGCATCGATTGGATACTAAGTTGAACCATGCGGTGGATTTTTTGGTAGAGACCACTTTGGACGGATACATTGTCGAGTTCACCACAGAGTGATACCTATCTTTCTCGAAGGTTTAGGCCATCTTCCGCTCAGGGTTGAGATGAAAACTGCTCAAGGAGATTCCACTATGGATTAAGGTCCTGATGGTGGACGAAGGGCTGATGGAATTCCAAAAATCAAGCATGGAGGTGTAAACCCCTAGTGCTGGGGGAAGGGCTGAAGGGACATATTCTACGTGAAGTGTGAAGCGAGGGGGAGTGGGGAATGGATGATGAGGCCGTAAGGAAGTTGAGGGAGCGACGTGCACATCGGAGGGCACAAATCGCTGACAGGTGGTGAGAAAGGGTGATGCAGGAGTTGAAGTGATAGGAAGACAATAGGAAGAATCAGAAGGAGGCGCCTCAGAGGATAAGAAGTATCGAAACCTAGACGGATACCCGGGAGAGGGAAGGGACCGTTGTGGGAGTGCGATGGGTGCATGGGAGCCCAGCTAGGAGAGAAAGGGAGACGACGACTGATGAAGACGATACAGGTGTGCAGCCCGAAGAAGGTTCCTATGGTGAATGGTACGTCGTGATGCAACGGTTGTTTCAAGAGCGGTGGCATTCATATCTCCAGGTAGCCCTACTTCCTAGAATTTTCATGGCAAGGATCCCTACCTTCCCCTGGTACTCTATAAACCTTTGAGTAATATTTTTGTTAAGTTACAAGCATTGAGTCGATTGCACAGAAGTTAAGTGTCGCATGTTAGTAGCATTGTTACTAGTAGTATTATAGTTCCTAGTGGTATAGTCACACAAACAGGACCCGAAGGGTTTATTCTAGTCACCCCTTCGCAAGAAAATATGGTCGGGTCATTCACCCGATATCCAGAATTCTCTGGCCGAGGCAATGATGATGTGGAGCAACACTGGTATCTCTGCGAAGCCATATGGAGGGCTCGGCAGACGCCCAACACAAGGAAGTTAATAGAGTTCCAAACCACGCTCAGAGAAAGGGCTCTGCGATTGTTCATCAAGTGGTCTGAGGCCCATCTGAATCCAATAATCACTGACGTTAAGCGAGATTTTGTCCACGAATTTAAGCTTCCCCAGACAGACCAACAGGGTCTATCCGAGCTCTAGGAGATTAAGCAGAAAGAAGGGGAGACTGCATGGGAGTTGATGTGCCAATTCAAGGACGTGATCGGGAAACTCAGCTACCTGATCGACCCAAACCATCAGAGGGATTGGTTCATCAAGGCTCTGCTGCCCTTAACATGAACCCCCCTCACCCAGCAGAAGATTCACAACTTGCAGGATGCTTTGGAGTAGGCCATGAAGATAGAGGCCATGGCGGGCTACCCTCAGGAATATCCAGGAGGGTCGGCCCCGCAGGATCCTTCCTTGGTAGGATTGCAACATCAGATCACCAGTCTAACTGAAAAGCTCAAGGAGATGCAGCCAATAAGACCAGCCAGGCCGAACGTTTGGTGCACTCATTTCCTGGTCGAAGGCCACGTCACAACCGAGTGTCCCTAGTTGTGTGGCATAGGTGTGGGACCCTCTGTCGTGACAATCTAGGGGGGTCCACCTACAGGGGGTGGCGCGGAAATGAACCCGCAGGGGGTATACCAGCTGCAACAGCCTTATGCAGGGTTCCCACCTCAACCAAACCCAACTGCCACTGAATACTGTGAAATTTTTCGGACGATGGGCCATCAACCTCGGATGTGCCCAATTCTGCAGAAGTACTCCAACATCCCAAAAAATGCATACTATTATTTTTGTGCTTCCATGACTCACAACACTGAGTAGTGCAGGGCTCTTGATGCTCTAGTGGATCGGTTGGACCAACCCACCTATCGGGTGAACAAGGCTCCCAGGGGCAGAGGGGGCAGTATGCGCGGCGGCCGCACAAGGGGCCAAGATATGCTAAAATTCTACAACTGTGACCAGGAGGGTCACGTGGCCCGAGAATGTCCCCTTCCCTGGCGCCCATGGTGTTCCCAGTGCCGCGTGAATGGCCATGCAACAGAGGACTGCCTATAACTTATAAAGAAGTGGGAGGAATGGGCACAGCAGAGGGCCATGAATCTGGTCAACTTTGAACCATGGGGGACCGCGACTCAGGCCATGCAGAACGTAGCTATTATGACGAGAGGTGGTAAGAAGACGAGGGAGGACGCTTGCGGAAAGGATCCGGCACGAGTTGTCCAGCCAACCTCCCCGAACCAATTAATCAGGCTAGATGCACAGAAGAAGTACTTCTAGGAGGCGATAGAGACATTTGCTTAGCTAAGAGGATCCAAAGGCCTGGAGGTGCCCCTGCCTACAGATCCCGGTGAGCAGAGCGCCACGAGAACCTTGATTGAGGAATGGCTCCAATTATTCTTCAAGATTGTTGACAATGCGGCAGCAGCTCAAGCGTACCTTGGAAGATGTACTGCAGAGGAGTACAGGACCAGGGGAACCAGTGAACACAGCCCCCGAGTACGTCCAGCGGGTCAAGCGGAACAAGTGACAAATGGGAAAATAGTTCTGGCTTAACACGCAGGTTGCGGGATTCCAGATCAGCGACACTATGCTTCACTTATGATTTGACGTCAATATCCTGCCGCGGAAGACATGGGAGGCTCTTGGCTGGCCACGGCTAACCTACTCTCCAATCCAGCTTAGAATGGAAAACCAGTACTGCATTGTGCCGATCGGCCAACTCAAAGGTGTCGAGGTCGACATTGCAGGGGTGAAGACTTACATGGATTTTGAAGTTATTGATAATATGGGAGACAAGGATCCTTACCCAGCCCTGTTAGGCATCGATTGGGATTTTGAGAATTATGCTATCATCGACCTCAAAAAGGAGTTGATGATCTTCGAAGATGGAGAGGTCTGGGCCACTCAGCCTCTCGACCCGTATCAAGGCCCAAGATATACCGAAACGATGGATAACCGGGAGGATGCTCAGATGTTGGAAAACCTCTATCAGATGACAACAGGGAAGAGGGAAGATTATATTAACATGACCGCGACTGGCTCCATCAGTTGGCGTAGTGTCTAGAGCTCGGAGCTGGGATCGGAACTGGCATGGGAAGACTGGTAGCAGGGTGGGTATGAGAGCAACACGCGGAGGTGTGCCAATATTTCCTAAGTTTGTTGGATTGGCGTGGAGATCTGAGGGTACCCCACCCTGTCAAACATTCAAGCCGTCAATACCTTTATTGAAAAGGTAGAAGACACGGTATCAGAAGGAAGTAGGATACCACTTTTGGATGTAGCACTGCAATCCACATCAACAAGGTGGTGGAAAAATCACCGCAACACCTTGTCGCGGTGGAGTTGTGTGGCAGAGGCTTTGAGGGCACGATTCAAAGAAGATGAAGGACCTCGCAACAAGCACAGGTACCACTGGACTTCTAATCCAAAAGACCACCTGAGAACCTATGAGGAGCAGTGGCGAAGTATAGGGTACCCAGAAAAGCTATGGGTACATCGGTTCATCCACTATTTAGATACCGTTCCCCACACGTGGTACTTATAGGAAGAGCGGAAAAGAGGGACCAGCTCCTGGCCGGAAGTCGCGAGAAAATTTGTGCGGTGTTTTTCCTTCGAAGGAGAGACAGAGCTGGTGTCCCAGGCATTACAAGCCATCAAGGGGGTACTGTTTTTCCATGATCCGGTGACTGACGGGAGCATCTTCACATTACACCCTGAGGCCAGGCGTGAGTTGGCTTGCCAACGCATCGATGGTGATCCAGACAATGATGGTCTGGAGGACCTAAGGCACCTGTACTTCAAAGAGAAGGAAGGCGAGCAAAGCATCAAAGACGAGCCAACCACTGAGGGCACCCATCTTCTCCTGCTTAAGACAAAGAAGTTGAACATCGATACAAAGGAGAAACCCAAACTAGCTACGGTTGGAGATTACTGGGATGAGGAGACGACAAAAGAAATTTTTAGCCTCCTCTAGGAATACGAAGACCTATTTCCTTCATCAGTTGCAGATTTGAAGGGCATCAAAGGTGACCTCGGAGAAATGCATATTGTAATGAAGCCGGACACCAGGCCTGTGAAGCATCGACCCTATTGATTGAACCTGTGGATCAAAGAAAAGGTCAAGATGGAAATCGATAAGATGCTGGCAGCAGGTCTAATCTTTCCTGTGGAAGAAGCGGAGTGG
This sequence comes from Pinus albicaulis, assembly GCA_034641835.2. Lineage (NCBI taxonomy): Eukaryota > Viridiplantae > Streptophyta > Pinopsida > Pinales > Pinaceae > Pinus > Pinus albicaulis. The sequence goes on from CM076581.1 coordinate 946,742,663, forward strand.
GTAAGTCCTATATTCATTCATAATCAGAAGGATAAGTCTGAAATCCGAGTTTGCGTCAACTACCGAAGTCTGAACAACGCCTGAATCCATGATCCGTTTCCCACTCCTTTCAGCGACGAAGTATTGGATCATGTTGCGGGAAATGAAGCTTACTCCTTCACTGATGGCTTCTCGGGTTATCATCAGGTGCGCATTGCGGAAGAGGACAAGATGAAGATGACGTTCACCACCGAGTGGGGATCGTTCACATACCACATGATGTCATTTGGCTTGAAGAATGCCTCGGCCATGTTTTCCCGGATCGTCATCGCTGCTTTCCGAGAGTATATCCACAAGTTCTTGGAAGTCTACATGGATGATTGGACCATCTACAGTCTGCTAAAGAAACACACCACCTTTTTGCGTATCATGTTTGATCGGTGTTGCCAGTTGCAGATTTCCTTGAACTTGAAGAAATGCATTTTTTCAGTTCGTTTCGGCACGTTGTTAGGACACGTAGTGTGTAAGGAAGGGGTCTACGTTGACCCTGCTAAGGTAGCAGTGATCGTCCACATGGAAGCCCCTAAAATGGTGAAGCAGCTGTGGGCACTGCTAGGGCACACAGGTTAATACTGACAGTTTATCTGAAATTATGCGAAAATCACTGCTCCTTTAGAAAAGCTCTTGCGGAAGTTAGAAGTGTTCCAGTGGACAGGGGAGTGTCGCATGGCCCTTGACACCCTGAAGGAAAAGTTGGCAACGACACCTATTCTGGTTCACCAAGATTGGGATAAGCAGTTCCACGTGCATATTGACGCTTCTAGTCTTGCACTTGGGGCTGTCTTGGCGCAACCAGGGGAGACGACAATTGACCACCCGGTTTATTTCACCAACCGCAAATTGTCTAACGTAGAGCATAATTACACCAATACCAAGTGGGAGACCCTTGTAGTGGTGTATTCACTCCAGAATTTCCACCACTATCTTCTGGGAGGAAAATTCAAGTTCTTTATGGATCATTCTGCGTTAAAGTACTTGGTCAATAAGCCCATCTTGGAAGGACGGATCTTTCGGCAGCTCCTACTCTTCCAAAAATTTACATTCGAAGTGATTGTCAAGCCTGGGAGGTTGAACGTTGGACCCGATCATTTATCCCGGTTGGGAACAGGGGAGAACGACAGCTCTTTCAACGATCAGTTGCCGGATGCTGATCTTTTCGACGTCGAAGCCGTACCCGATTATTTGGCCAATATCACAACTTATTTGACCACGAGGCAGTGCCCTCAGCACTACACCCTGCTTCAGAAGAGGCATTTGGTCATTCGCACAACCGAATATCAACTAATAGCGGGGCAGCTCTACAAATTGGGTCTCAAAGAGGTTCTGCGCAGATGTATACTTGATCACGAGCGTGAATCCGTAATGTGGGAATGCCAAAGCGGCATTGCAGGCGGGCACGTGGGGGCAAAACCCACTGCTAGGAAGGTGCTTCAAGCTGGCCTATGGTGGCCGACAGTCCACGCCGATTGCAAGACTTTTGTGAAGAAATGCGATGTATGTCAGCAAACGGGGAGGCCATCTCACAGGGACGAGCTCCCGCTACACCCGGTACATGTGTTGCGGCCATTCGAGAAGTGGGTTTTCAACTTCGTAGGTCCCATAGCCCTGATAGCCCGGCATTCCAAGGCCTGGTACATCATTACCGCAACCGAATACCTCACCAAGTGGGCTGAGGCACCGGCGATATGGGACTGCACGGTGGATACAGCAGCATGGTTCATCTTTGAACACATCATCAGCTGGTTTGGCTGCCCGCGAAGTTTAACCAGTGATCAGGGTACGCATTTAATTAATGAAACGATCAAATTGCTGCTGGACACATTCATGATCCAACATCACAAAAGCAGCCCGTACGACCCGCAGGCCAATGGTACTATTGAAGCGTTCAATAAAATCCTTGAAAAGGGCTTGACAAAGATCTGCAATGCCCAGCGGGATGACTGGGATGAGTGACTACCAGCTGCACTATGGGCTTACCGGACTAGGGTGAAGCACTTGACCAATCAGATACCATTCTAGCTTGTGTATGGCCAGGAAGCTGTGATTCCCGCCGAGTTTACCATACCAAGTCTTTTAATTGCCACATCCCTCCAGTTTTTGGAAGAGGAGTCACTACAGGAGTGCCTCCATGAGGCCCGGTTTCTAGCCAAATTTCACCAGAAGGTTCAGAAGGACAAGCAGAAAGCGTGGCACGATCACCACATCAAGAAAAAAACATTTCAGGTTGGAGGCAAGGTCCTCTTATATGACAGCAAGTTTCAGAAGTTCCCAGGAAAACTGTAGATGCACTGGTTGGGACCTTACTTCGTCATCGAGATTAGAGATTCCAGAGCAGTTCGGTTGGCTCAGCTAAATGGTACTATTTTACCTGGGTGGGTGAATAGCGCACGCTTGAAACCCTACCAAGAGTAAGTTTCTTTCACTCTTCATCAATAACTCTCACAACCGAGAGCACCCGTAGAGTAGCGTAGCTGAATAACTCTCCTGCAACCAGGATGAGCATACGTAGTATTTTTTGTTCATGCATAGCTTGTCAATAACCGCTCTATTGTGGGGACCGCACCGCAACCGACTGTGGTCAGGGAGGGCCGTGTCCAGCGTGTCATCCCTATAGGATCAATAAACGTGTCAATTTCAGTCCATGTCATTTCAATCAGTACTTGTGTCAGTCCGTAGGATCATTTAGATTTGCACCATAAATTACCATAATTGGAAGTATCCTCGCAATAATCATTTTTCCATCATCCGCAGTAACCTCAGCCGCCACGTCCGCCCATTTCCCCATGTCACCATCAACAACTGTCAGAATACACATTGGCACGTGATTGATCGCACGATTATCGCCAAGAAGAATGCTAGCAGGAATTAACTCGTTATGGGGTCTCATCAACTTCACTCATGCCAGGTAATTACAAAACTTGCATGGAAAAAAGCACGAGAATGCTGGAGCAGTTAGAATTAGTAATTGAAGCAAAACCAGAGTAGCAGAAGTATCTAGACGCACAGCACCAAGAGAAGACGCCAAGACGAATTCTGAAAGTTTATCAGCGCCAAGAAAAAATGCCGAAAGCCTGCCCAATCATCCTAGAACCAGAGCTCGACAGCAAAATCCATAAGACAGAGTCCCTTGTTGAGAAATACGACAATGCGGCCCTGATAGATGCAAACCTCTCGGACTCTTCCGAATTCCCAGAACTCAAATGGCAAGTATATATGGAACATTACATCACAGTAGCCGAGCACTCAGCTAACAGAATTCTACTAGAGTTTCGGGGCATCCAACAATCTTCTCTTCTACTTTTTTAGAAAAAAAAAGAGAGAGAGAGAGAGAAGAGCAAGACTACAGATCAATTAGAAGCTCCTCAGGCCAAGCGGGCCTGCACCACCAAAGCGAGTCCGGTGGTGGACCTCACTGAGGATGATCCACCACTACCACCAAGCATAGGGGTGTTGATACAAGAAGAACCACTCATTGACCCCTCAGAGTTTATCAATATTTGACTTCCACCACCATGCATTATTCCACCTCCACCTACCACTTCATCCGCTCCATCCAATTCATCCGCTACCGTGCCTGACCCAATCATCTGGAAACTATTTGGTGCAGACCACAGGGCCGAAGTTGACTCTAGTACTGCAGCAGTAGTACCACCGGTCGACCCCGTTGGAGAACACCAAGTTTCTTTATCTGATATAATTACCCAAATGGCACAAATTTTTATCGACTCAGCTGGGGCTCAGCCTAAGCCCACTATACCTCCAGAGGTTGGCAATACAGATTGGCAGGAGCGGCCAAACTTGAATATGGATGACTCAGTGCACCAACAGACCTTGCCACCATCCCCTCTAGAGCATTCTAATCAATCAGTTGTCAGTGGGAAACCTTGCAGGAAAGGAGGTCGGAACAAGGCACTTCGGGGATCGCCAATTTAGAAACATGGGGTACAGCTCAGCAGTACCTATTTATCCAGAGGGCGGCCCAACAAGCTGAAAGGCTTCATTCTGAACTACAACAGAGGTGCGATGAGCAACAGCAGCAGATTGTAGCACTTACTGAACAATGCGACCAGCTCACAACCGCATAGGGGTAGCCGCAAGGGTAGATAGAACAAGTCGCCATGGTGTTTTCAGAGGTATGGCCAGCCGTCGAGGCTCATTATACTCAGCTGCCTGCAAATGTGTCAGAGAAAAGTATCATATAATAGGCCCTCCACCTCTGGATCGCACTCAATGGACTCCACAAGGAAAACTTGGAGCTTCATGCAGTGTTAGTAGCCCAGCCAGCGCTGCCTGATCCAGAGGCAGTTTATACAGCACAAATTGCCAAAAAGCTGGGCCAAGTCAACCAAATGCAAGAAACTCTCAAATCTACAGCGCGTGATGCTTATGACCTCCTAAAGGGTATTTAGGAGTGATCAATGGCTCTGACAGTCAAAACACAGAAAATCTCCGCGCAGCTGTAGCAAATTTCGAGGGAAATCCAAGAGGCCACGGACCCCGCACGGTTGGACTATACGCCCAGGCGGATGCTCTAGAAGTACAGATCCAATAGACAGAGGCTGGCTCAATAGTGGCCAAACAATTAATCCATGAGCTCCACCCATCCCTCCAACACAGTGCTAGGACAATGCAACAGCTAGCCGCCAAGGCCGAAACCCAAATCGGCACGATGTTCAGGACTGTACCGGTGCATGTAGAGGAGGCAGCTATCACTAAGATTGCCACAGAAACAGATTCAGTGGTGCAAGGGTGGCAGCAATCTGTGTCAACCTTCCATGAGCTCAAGGCTACAGTGTTCAGCAAAGTCCCAGAGTTGGGGCCCTTGTTTGGACAATAGGCTGAAGACACACAGTAAGAACAGGGCATGGGGTCTAGCGAGGCGATGGAGATAGAAATAGTGATTTGTGATTGACTCAGGGATGAGTCAAGAACTCTGGTCGAGGCCTGTTGGGGCCCTTGTTTTGAATACTTGTTTTGAATATTTTGAATTTTGAATAAAGGACAGATTTTCGGTTGCGGAACGACACATGGCAGTCGCAACCAGGTCGTAACTACAGTAAGTCGCAGAGCTATCAAGGTGGTGAAGAAGCAAGAGATATCTGAAGAAAGTAGAAGCATAAGTGCAGATGGAGAAAATATATAGTGGAAGATAGAAATAAGAACTCATATATAACAAGAGAGAAGTTGGAAGCCGTTGAAGAAGAAGACAAAAGGAACTAGCAGTTGCGATGGCGGGTGAATAAATAGTAGTCACCCGGCTGAAAGAAGGGAGGAATGCGACAGAAGAGACGGATGCAGAGCAGCTGAAGAGGATCGAGCAGATGTTGCATAGGGAATCCATTTTGAGCATGATATCTTTGTAGTTCCTAGGTTTCTCTTATCTATCTTTCTGTCCTATAAGATGTTTGTGATAGACTTGTAAAGATCTTGCTGTGGAAGCGATGTAACTATGGATTTGGTTGAAGATTATTAATATAACTGCAGGTTACTTTCTGATCTTATGAATTACATGCATGCATGATGTCTCTGATGCTTTAAAATTTTATTTTCTTAATACCTAGTCGATATTCTGAATGTTCTTGTGTATATATGATGTTGATGCAATCAATTCTATGTTAATCATGATTTGCGGATCTCTCCATCACCATTGATCTCTTCCCCTCTTGCATGCGGTCGCGGCACGCCTCAGGTGAGACTCTTTTCTCTCCAAAGTAGGGTCATAATGTTGGCGTGGTTCTAGACTACAGCGGATACCCTTGTTGACTCCAACCTCTTAACCTGGGTCTTGCCTACGAGACATGTTTCTCCACCAACATAAAGTTAAAAAATCACTGTTTTTCGCTTCTTGGGGGACCAAAACACCTCCTTTGAATCTGAAAATTTGTGAGCAGCTGCCCTTGAATTTATTCCATCCAAAAAAATGAATTTCAAGAGCTGAGGATGCTCCTAAAACCCATGGCAGTGGTTTTAAAAATGTGCAATTATGGCCAAAAAACACAAAAAACAAAATCATGCCAAAATTTGCTCAATTTTGGCGAGCAAGCTCCTTATGGGTTCTTAGAAGCATGTAAGGAAGCTGAGGTCAAGATCTCAAGCCCTGATGTGCCTTTCTCCACTTTTTCTACCGAGCGCCTCTTTCAGGCAGCATTGAGCTTTTCTTGAGCAAGTTTGAGCTTCCTTTAGGCAAATTGGTTTAACTTCTTGTAGTGCCCGGCCATCTTCTTTTGTAGACTCAAGTCTCTGTTAGCTTTCTCTAATTTATCCTCCAAATGCTTGTTGGCCCTTTCAAGCCATGATTCTTTATCATTCTCTATTTCTTGGGCGAGCAATTGAGTGAGAGGATAAGATCGAACAAGGGCTGCCTCTTCTTCCTTCTTTTTCTCCAAAGCTTTCTTGAGACCCATAGTCCTAGGCCTCTTTCTCATTGGCTGCTCTTCTTCTTTAGTATCATCAAATTCGCCCATAAGCTCTTCAAGCTTGATTTGTGCTTTGTAGGCTTCCCTTTGGTATTTGAAAGCCCGCGCCTCATAAACTGCCATTTGGCCACTCATTTGTTTGTTTTTCATCTGTAGAACATGTATGAGGTCCTTTGACCTTTCTAAATCAGCTTGTAGGTCATGAATTTGGGCTTCTCTGTTTTGCAAAAGAGCCTCAAGAATCCTAGCTTCATCATCTCTAGCATCACTGTCTATCTGTATGATGTCAAAATCCCTTTCCTTTACATGAATACTCTCCTGTTGTTCCTCTTTTTCTTTCCCCTTACCTTGGATAGACTTCTTGGTCCCCTTACTCTTTAGCAATTAAACAATACTCTTCTTAGGCAGTTTGCCTCTACTTCTTAGCGCTCTTGTGACATTTCTATTCACTGCTGGAGTGATCTTCTTCTTTACAGATCTAGCGTTTCTAGGCTTCGCCACTTTTGGAGGAAGAGTCATGGCCCCTTGCCTAGGAGAAGCAGCTAGCACATGCTCTTGGTTGTGTTGAGGAGAAGAGAGAGGAGGTTTATCTACAAGTACTTGCTCAAGTTGTTATTTTACCTTGCTGCCTCCATCATCATCTTCTCTAGCTTCACCTTTGTCACTATTTTCTTTTGCTTGAAGATTTCCTTGTTTTTCTTCACCACTGCTATGCTCATGGTCACTGATTTGGTCTTGGTTTCCCTTAGGACTACTTTGATCTTTTTGCTCCATGTTGTTAAGGCATAAAAAGGTATCTTTTTAACACCTATTTATCTCACATTAATTATCAATCCGGGAGCGACTTTTTATTTCAAGAGTGTACTCAGTCTGAGGCAACAGTTTATCCAAGAGTAATGTTGTGAAGATGTAGTACAGAACAAATGCAAAGGTAACAAATGCTTGTAAATAAACCTACTTACAATGACATGAATGGAAATATTAAACTACATCAATCTTGCAAAACATCGATTAGGGATGCAGTAGGAGTAACTCTTTCCCTTAGAAATCGATGCAAGATAACCAATCTGGGGACTTGGAAGCAAATGCCTCTATCCTCTACAGTTGGAGATCTTAAAGCAATTGAAACAAAAGAAAATTCAATAAAAGCAATGTAAAGGAAATGAAAGCTGGAAAGGAACTGCAACATGTAACTATAACTCATCTATTTGCTGATCTAAAGCTATGAATCAGAAATAAACAATAAACAGAAATGGAATAGCAATAGGAACAGCAATCAAATAATTATGTAAATGTAATAAATCTAAAGGAAATTATCACACAATAGAAATGAAGGAATAGAAATACAAACAGCGGATCGCTCCACTAGGGCCGAGCCCTCAACCGCCGGTGAAAGCGCCGCTAGGCTACTGCAGAGCTTGAGAAATGAAATGAAAACGCCTCTTTGTATTAATCAAACATGAAATAGCTTTTACATCAGTTGCTCTTTGCTCACAAGAGTCAAGGAATTACAATGTTACAAAGGGAATTCAATAATCATCCATTGTTCTCCATCCTCTTCCAATACACAATATATGCTCTCCTTTTATAATCAGAAGGAAGAGAAATTAAATAGAAAATACAATCTCCCATAACAATATTGGATTTTTCTCAATCAACTTGATCATCTAGAAAATACATTTACAACAATCTTTCAACAAGAACAAGGCGAATTTGGCTTTGTAGCTGAGATTTGGAGGACGGCCGCAACAACAAATCTGAGAAAAGTGTGCTCAAAGAACCCTACGTTTCTCTCAATACAGGCCGAATTTGGGCAAATCACTCCTAAGAAAAGTTAATTGGGTTCGTTCTGGACAAAACCCATGTTCCGGAATTTCCAGATTCTTCTTCATTTGCTCATAATCTTAACCGCAAAACTGTCACTTCTTATTCCAGCGAATTTCTGAGTTGGAATGTCTCATGATGATTTGGAAATCAAATCTATAATTTAGGAAATATCTTGGAAGCTAAAATGATAAATGATATTAATAAACCATCATTGATAAAATTATGCATAATAATAATCAATTTATTAAAAATAAAGGAGAAGAAATAATATTCATCCATAAGAGTATAAATCATTATAAGATGGATTTATATGATAAATTATAATAAATGATATGATAAACAAGAGTAAAAGTGGATGAAGTAAGTGATAAAAAGTGGTCGTATTCACGTCCCAACACACCCCCAAACTGAATATATTGCATGTCCTCATGCAATCCAAAATTGAATATATTGCATGTTCTCATGCAATCCAAAGACAAAACTCAAGTGTTAACCAAGCAAAGAAAATCGTTCATCCCAACCCATGAAATGGATGGAAAAAATGCATGTTTCCTCAAATAATGAATATTCAATTTTAGCAATCTTGATAAAGGCATAACAATTTTTACAGTTGACATTCAACTATATGTATATGAAGTTGCAGAAAAATGTAACATAAGTAACAGCAAACTTCATTAACCATTTTCTCAAAAATCAGATCATCTGGATGCATGGATCATGAGATATAAAAAATGGTTGTAGGTGATAGTGCATAATTTTCGAAATTTTATGAACTAATTTAGCGTGAAATTATCTGGGTTTGTGTATTTTAATGATACCTCTCTGTTATCCAGAAATCACAAGAATTCAATTCATTGTTTTAAAGATATATGCAAAACAATGTCTGCACTATATACAAATGAAATTGTATGCCTTAAATGAGAAAGAAAGTGAAAAACATCCATCATATGTAGCAATTCCCTCCCCCCAAACTGAATAATTAGCATGTCCTCATGCGATGCTAGAAACAAAGAGAGGTGGTTGCTACAATCTGTTGAAATCTATGCTTGGTGTAAAACATGGAATAAGGGAGGTGTTGAGAATGAATAAGAATATCCATGGATGATAAAGAATATTACGGACATGGTCACAAGAAAGAAATTAAATAAATCAACACTCCCCCAAATTGAAAGATGAGACGTGTCTAAAAATGGGAAGTGGTAAAGATGTAGAATAAATAATGCTCAATGGATTTTCATGAAATTCTCCTAAATTCATAATAAATCAGAAAATTATGCTATTTTACCTCAAATGTTACCTCTGAAAAAAAATGCGGAATGACATGTAGTGACTGGCCTTTGTTGAAGTTGATGTAGGTTGAGCGAATACTGAAAGTGATACAAAAGGTAGAAGCCATGCAAGAACATCATCTCTGAAGTATTGTGTGCATTCGCGAGTCTTTGTTGTTTAGTTGCAATAGTGATCATGCCGCGGATAGAATTTTTCCCCATACTTGTTGTGCTCCTGTAAACAAATCACAATTCTGTATGCAATTTTCTTGAATCCACAGTTTCAGTTTTGAATGGCAACAAATAAGATGCATGCAAAAATTTCAATCAACAAAAATTCTATAAAAATGCAATATCAACATTGTGGCAAATCAACGAAATAAAAGAGCAGCGTACTGCACAGCAATTGTACAACATAGAAAAGCATACATACTTATGATACAATCAATGAAATTATAGCATTTACTGAAATCCATGCATGTGATAAATCGTAAACAGATATAGAAGCGTTTTGTTATGATTCAAGGATAAGGAGAAGGGACAGCTTAAGATAAACATAAGTACAAATGCGTTTATTACCCACTTAAACTAATGTGATCGATTTATGATGATTTTCATGTATAATAGGTTCGAAATCACAAGTTAAGGATTGATACTTTCATCTGATATTTAAATAGAGATATAGGAAAAAGGGTTTACTATCACTATTGATGTGTATAAATGTGACTCCAATACCATCAGCAGAGCTCAGCTGCCCACAGGTGTCCATAACCTTGACAGAGTTGCTTTCTTACCCACAGAACCATTGTCCTTTATGTATGTTGAGGAAGTGATTTTTATTGAATATCATGACGGAGGCCATTTTGCTGGCTTGGTGACCAGATAAACCACAATGTCATTCACCGGGAAGAAGTGAAAGGTGGGCAGGCCGGCTCGTGATGAGACCTCCTGCTCCAAGGACTTCTTGACTTTTTCAATTGTCTGTTGGACCATTTCCCTGGTTTGGTGGCCATAATGGGAATGTTGCTTCACTGCCTTCCCTATGATCACGGTAGGCTGGCTCTTGGTGAGAACCCCTATCCTCCATCTGCAAAATCATTATTAATGGAATATATAAATATTTTTTCTTCTTTTCTTTTACACACATCACTTTTCCTCAGTTAATCATAAGGGATGGCTCAACACTCCTTAAGAGTAGGGATGGTGGAAGAAGTTTGAACATCTCAATAGAAAAAAAAAAATATGCCCTTGTTCCTACTCCATAAGTAAAAATCAAAGAAAGTTATAAAATATGAGAAATAACCAATATGATAAATATAATCGATCATATAAATTTAGTGGTAGTATAACAACAAGATCATGTTATTGATTATGTCCCTTTTTCCTTTTTCTTATCAGTACTAAACAACTTTCTTAAAAATGACAATTTCTTTTAATTTGCTGATTACAGTAAGCTTTAATTTGTATGATTGTGTATCATTCCATAAATTGTATGTTTGTCTTTCAAAAAGTCATGAAAAATTCAAAAAAATCCTCAAAAAATTGTTCACAAACAAGAAAAATGCACTCAAAAAGTGTTGTTCCTTTGGAAAGGAACAGCAAAAACAATCTGCGAAAATATTGTTCCTTTCGAAAGGAACAGCAAGAACAGTAAGAAAAAATGTTGTTCCTTTAGAAAGGAACAGTAAGAACAGTCGGTGTTGTTCCTTTTAAAAGGAACAGCGAAAACATGCAACAAAAATGTTGTTCTTTTTTAAAAGAACAACAAAACTAATCAGCAAAAATGTTATTCCTTTTGGGAGGAACAACAAAAATAAACACACAAACACATTGTTTCTTAAGAGGAACGGCTGCTATTCCTTGAGAGGAATAATAATTGTTCCTTAAGAGGAACAACAAACAAATATAAACACGTAAAAAGGAAAAAAGAGAAAAAAAAATAAAGCTAATATGCAATCCATTACCAAGCAAATCCAATCAAATAGAAATGAAAGTTTATGTATAGGTTTCAAGAAAAAATAATTTTTTTTTTCACAGAATTGGTGTTGTCGATGAATTGCCTTCTGTAACTGAAACTTGCATAGTGGGTCCTTATTGTTTAATTGCAAATGGAGCAGAAACTATAATTTGGAATGATCAATACCTGAAACACAAAAACATAAAGAAATCAGAAAAGAAACAACACTCTATTAAGTTACAACAGCTATGATGTTATTTCTAAGAGAATATCAAATCTATTAATGGAAAAAAAATGATATTTTGAAAAATGTTTGGCAGCAGTGACATGAATCTTCAAATGGGAACCAATTTTTCATTTCTTCTGTTATGAATCCGTTAGGTAATGAACTGGATGAAATGCCCTTGTTTTACTAAAATTTCTTTCAAAAATCACTCGTCCATAAATTGACCTTCTTTGTTCTCCTGAGACCTACAAAAAACGAATGTCTACCTGTAATAAAGCATTAAATCATGGAGAAAGAGAGGTGATCAAGTTCCCCTAATCCAAGAATTATGCAAAAAACTAACAAGTAGTTACTCTGTAGAAAAAATCCATGGACAAAGTAAAATTAATTTATTACCTGCGGGAGAGCAGTGGCCAATCATGCTAACTTGCAATGTTTCAATCACAACTTCTTTGTTTTTGTCTGATTCAAGTGATTCCAAAGCCAAATGATAGATAATTCAAAGGCTTATCTCCAATAGAAACAGGTTTTAAAAATTCCATGTAATGGTATATTAAACTTGCTTAGAACAACATGTATAATGGAGTCATTTTCGATTTTCCAGCTCATACCAACAATTGGTATTTCAAGCATAAATTTTTCGTTTGATAGCGGATTGAACTAATTAAAATTGGAGATTAAATTATATTCAATTATTGATATCCAATAGAAATATGTTTTAAAAACAAGAATAATTTATGGGTCAAATATATTAAGGAACAGTCGAGAAAATAGAGTTTCAAGAACGCTGATTTATGATAGGCAGTCAGTATTTGGGTCATAAATTCCTCATACGATATCAACATTGAGTGATTCAAATTGCGTTGTAAACTAGATTCATAGAGGAATATACCATAGAAACAGGTTTTAAAAATATAGTCATTTAGACCTCCAAGAACTGACTGTCCCAACTCTGTTCTTGAGCTGCCTACTAGACACCCTGTCAATGTTTTGGTTCTAACTTTTTCGTTTCAAATCCAAATTGAGTGATTCCAATTGTTTTGGAAAGTATACATCAAGGGCTACTTATTATATAAACAATTTTTAAAAATATTCAATTTTTTTCCCCCAAAACATGACTGTCCCAACTGTGTTTTCAGAAATTTCATCAAGCCCGCAAGCCAAAAAAATGATATTCAAGCAAATTTTTTCATATTGATGATAAAAATGAATATAGGTGTTTGTAGAATTTTTATTTGAAATATAATTCATATTCATACACAAATAAATTAAAATATTTATCATCAATGTTAATTTCACAGCGTGCTGCAACAAAGAAACAACTATTTTTACAAAGAAAAAAAAATGTGTTTGTTTTATTTCCTCTTTTATTTATTTCTCCACTATCCTACTCTGAATTGGAAAATGAATATGATTACATATAAGAGTATTTCCAGTGGAGCCATTTCCGAAATAATAACTTTAGTACATACATACCCAAATTTGAAAAATGTATGTTAATAAAAATTAGGGTATGAGAAGCCAACTTCCCTTGAAAAGATGGTTCCAAAAATTGTTGAAGTATGGAGTGATGTTGCAAACAAATGATGGAGTGAAACCAATATTCAATATATTCTTTGCTTACTTGATTTCCCATAGCCATCATATCATGAAGTTCTTGAGCTTTTAATATGGTTTGTTGGTGCAAACTAGAAGAAACCTCATTTTCTTTCATAACTTCTACAATTTTTGGATTTGATTCATTCTGAGTCTCAGTGTAAGTTTTCTCCAATAGTACATGTGAAATAGAATGGGTGGGAAGGGTGAGTGAATTTTTCAGTTCAACATTGTAAGCATGTTGTACTGGTTTATTATCGTGTGGGTGTGGAATGAGTTGAGCAGGAGATTGTGTAGGGAATGGAGCCTCTTGATGATGTAGTTGATTGTGTTGAGTGGATGATTTTGATCAGCAAACAAGGTGTTGTGGAAGAGCTGGAAGATGTGTTTTTGCTATAAGATGAGGGAGAGTTGTCATCCAATCATAAGGTGAACCATGCCAATCTTGTAGACAAGATTGGTAGTGGTTATATTGAGATTGGCATGGCCACCCTAACATATGAGTATTCCATAATGGATTATGCAAGTAACAGAATGGAGAGGAAGTGTTTTGAACCATACCTGTTAACCTTGTTGGAGCTTCCCCATCTCTTTGATATGTCACTTCCAAATTAGATAAGGAAGAACAACTATGGAATGCTCCTTTCGGTAATGAGGGCAAAACACTTCATCAAATTCTTGATTTTTCCGAACCTGAAAAACATTCAATTGTGAATTTAGAGAGCTAATAAAATTATATTTAAAATTTTCAAATAAAACCTTGATTTCAGCTCTTATGTCTCTTGTTCTTGTAGTAAATTTGGAAGAGAAAGAATAAACTTCTCTAAAATTCTTACCAGCCTTGGAAATTCCTCTTGAATACCTTATGCACAATTCACAAACATCATCATATGATAACTGGAAAACATCACCTTTTCCTATCAGATTTAAGAGTTCTAAAATTTCATCTTTGATTCCTTTAAGAATGACTGTTTTCAAGATCTCTTTTTCCAAATGCTTATGCTTTGATTTTTGAAGGTTGTATCGAAATCGTTCCACATAGTCCTCCAAGCTTTCATCTTCCCCTTGTATCATACTGAAAATATCTTCATTGGATTTGCAATAGTCTTGGTACTTCTTCAATAATATGTTCTTCATGTCCTCCCATGTTTTGATGCAGTTCCCACCTAGGCTCATGAACCATCGGAGAGCTGCTCCTTTTAGAGTAAGAGGAAACACTTTCAATCTTTCATCATTAGTACAATAATCATATCCTCTACAAAGTATTTCAAACTTAAACAAGAATGCATCTAGATCTTCATTTTTCAAACCATGAAAATTTGGTAGAGACAATGGGGGAATTATGTGCATTTGTGTCACTCCTCCTAGATCTTTTATAGGGAATTCAAAAGTTGCAATGTGAGCCATTTCTTACCATAATAGAAGATGTTCTTCAGGTGTTTCTTTAAGGATCCTCCTTCCAATGTTCTTGTCAATTGGTTAGTGAAATGAGTGGTGCTTACATCACCACTCGAGGGGAATTATAAGATTTTTTCAAAAAAAAAAAAAAAAATCTACCTCTAAAATTCAAAAAAAAACGCAAGCATTCATTCCTACTCAATTCTGCTGTGAAGCGGGCCAGTGAACAAGTGTGTTTCTTGCTCGGTGCGCAGGTTCTTACCTTCCGTATTTAATACCCAATTCTCCCCAAGCAGAAAAAAAAAAATTAAATATGCATCACTCTTTCTAAATGGCATACACTCTCCCCGGAAACGGCGCCAAAATGTCGAGGCATAAAAAGGTATCTTTTTAACACCTATTTATATCACATTAATTATCAATCCGGGAGCGAATTTTTATTTCAAGAGTGTACTCAGTCTGAGGCAGCAATTTATCCAAGAGTAATGCTGTGAAGATGTAGTACAGAACAAATGCAAAGGTAACAAATGCTTGTAAAGAAACCTACTTACAGTGATATGAATGGAAAGATTAAACTACATCAATCTTGCAAAACATCGATCAGGGATGCAGTAGCAGTAACTCTTTTCCTTAGAAATCGATGCAAGATAACCAATCTGGGGACTTGGAAGCAAAAGCCTCTATCCTCTACAGTTGGAGATCTTAAAGCAATTGAAACAAAAGCAAATTCAATAAAAGCAATGTAAAGGAAACGAAAGCTGGAAAGGAACAGCAACATGTAACTATAACTCATCTATTTGCTGATCTAAAGCTATGAATCAGAAATAAACAATAAACAGAAATGGAACAGCAATAGGAACAGCAATCAAATAACTATGTAAACGTAATAAATCTAAAGGCAATTATCACACAACAGAAATGAAAGAATATAAATACAAACAGCGGATCGCTCCACCAGGGTCGGGCCCTCAACCGCCAGTGAAACCGCCGCTGGGCTACTGAAGAGCTTGAGAAATGGAATGAAAATGCCTCTTTGTATTAATCAAACATGAAATAGTTTTTACATCATTTTCTCTTTGCTCACAAGATTCAAGGAATTACAATGTTACAAAGGGAATTCAATAATCATCCATTGTTCTCCATCCTCTTCCAATACACAATATATGCTCTCCTTTTATAATCAAAAGGAAGAGAAATTAAATAGAAAATACAATATCCCATAGCAATATTGGATTGTTCTAAATCAACTTGATCATCTAGAAAATACATTTACAACAATCTTTCAACAAGAACAAGGTGAATTTGGCTTTGCAGCTGAGATTTGGAGGATGGCCGCAACAACAAATCTGAGAAAATAGTGCTCAAAGAACCCTGCGTTTCTCTCAATACAAGCTGAATTTGGGAAAATTGTTCTTTTGAAAAGTTAATTTGGTCTGTTCTAGACAAAACCCATGTTCCGGATTTTCCAGATTCTTCTTCATTTGCTGAGAATCTTAACCGCAAAACTGTCACTTCTTATTCCAACGGATTTCTGAGTTGGAATATCTCATGATGATTTGGAAATCAAATCTGTAATTTAGGAAATATCTTGGAGGCTAAAATGATAAATGATATTAATAAACCATTATTGATAAAATTATGCATAATAATAATCAATTTATTAAAAATAAAGGAGAAGAAATAATATTCATCCATAAGAGCATAAATCATTATAAGATGGATTTATATGATAAATTATAATAAATGATATGATAAACAAGAGTAAAAGTGGATGAAGTGATAAAAAGTGGTCGTATTCACGGCCCAACACATGTTTCCCCTTTCGAAATGCTCACTGTTTGGTATTTGCTTTCCATCATCATTGCTTGCTTGAGGGTTGTCTTGTTTCTCATCATAAGTGTCTCTTTGAGGATTGTCATGACCCTCATCATCACTGTTTTAGCTGCCACTTTGTTTTTTTTCTAGAGGATTGTCTTGTTCATCTCTGTCTCTGCTTTCTTCATGACTGTTGTTTTCTTTTCCTTCACTATTTTGTCCTTCATCACCCTCATGCTTACTGTTGTGTTGGTTGCCATCATGTTCCTCTTCATGACTACTATGTTCACCATCATTTCGTTCATGCTCACCATCATTTCCTTCTTCCCCACTGTCATGCTTAGATTCTTTACTTTGTCCCTCATAATCACTAGTTTGCTTCTTGTCACTTTTCCCTTCTTCATCACTATTTTTCTTCTTCTCTTCTTCACTCTCAATCATAGGGGATTTTTTCCTTTTAGGAGTGGATTTACTAGAAGAAGGAGAAACATGATGAGTGGATGGTGAGGAAGGCACATGAGATGAAGAGGCAAAGGAAAAATCGGGATTGGAGATGAAAGAGTCCCAAGAAACTCCCTTTTTCTCAAGTTGATGGAGGATGATGATCTTGATAAGGGAATGATGAAATAAACAAGCTTGTTGTTGAGTGGAGGGCTTCTTTTGGATAGTAGAGGCCATCTTGTTAATTCTTCTGTAGAGGAAGAAAGTTAGGTTCAGCAACTGAGTTCTTGTGAAATGCATAAGAAGCCTGATGTGATAGGCATAAATCAGGGAAAACCTCCCTTCACATGTGAAATACTTCATGATGACTTTCATGAGGGGGGCATAGTTGCTTAATAAGTGATAAAAGGGGAAAATATCTTGGCAAGCATCTTGATGGTCTGGTTTTAGAAAGGGTTTATAGTGATTCAGATCTAGGTATGTTTGTTTGAACCATTTTTCTCCTATATAGGGGATCTTAGTAGTTTTGGAGATAGCCCTAGGAGTGAGTTTGAAATCCAAACCTGCTAGATGGACATGCTTTCCTTGCAGCCTCAAAGCAAACAAATGAGTTAAAGGAGGGTGATTTTTTACTTCTTGGACTCTTTGGAAAAAATCCAAGCACCCTACTTCATGAAAATTGAAGAGTACTAAAGGAGATTCATTCACTTGCTAAGTTGTAATAGGCTCATACCTATTGTGATACCCACTTCTGTTGTCCTTCTTTGGAGGCATTTTTTCTTTTGATACCCCTTACTGACTTACCAAAACAAGTCCTTGAACTGTACTGAAAAATAGACCCCTTCTTTGAGCACTGATTTTCTCTTTAGTTGGCAAGCAAGTATTTGTTAAATGAAAACAAATTTACTTCTCCGGCACTGTGTCTTGAGAAAAGAGGCCTTTAATAAGATCTATTTGTGGTTTTTGAAGACAAGTCCCCTTTTGTCTTTGACACAAAAACTCTTTCCTCCCCTTGAAGACTATGTTTATCTTTAATTACTCATAGCAAGAAAACTCTCTCAAACTGACAACAATTCTTTCCTCCTTTATCACTGCTTATCTGTTATTTTTAGATAAACAAAATATGTTTGGAAATAGCTATGTTTCCTCTTTGATGATCATTGTTTCTCTAAAAAATTAGTCTCCCTGTCACTTAGTAAAAGGTCTTCAAAACAAACTCTGTTTTCTTTATAAAAGACGGTGTTGTTTTCTATGTATTGAGTTTGAAACAAGCTTTAAACTGTAATAGGTTTTTTCTTCACACAGTGACTTTCCCTTCAGCACTATGTTCAGTTCCCCACTTTGACAAATAGGCCTCTTAAAACAATAGACTTCTAGCTTCTTGACATTACTGATCTTTTCCTTCAACTTTACTTTTTAAAACAAAATTTTTAGCCTAAGAGATGTAAATACCTTTGAAAAATGTCCCTAATGTATTTGGAGATGAGATTATTGTGTAAAAATTTGGTCTTCAACACCTTTGCAGACTCCTTTTAGTATTGGCCCTGGCTAGTAGAACCCACGTTCAGAAGTGGTTGCTGGGCCGGGTAGGCCTGAACGAGAAATAAGGTGCCACATTTAGAAATGGTTGCTGGGCCGGGTAGGCCTGAACAGGAAGAATGCTCCGTGTTTGAGTTGTCGGGTCGGCCCTGGGCACCCATTGAACGCCGAGCACAGGCGTGCCGCACAACCGCACAAGCCCGCTGGGCCTTTAACAAATTTCTTCAGTAAGTCCCTATAGGCACGCCGTGTGTTTAAACCAGTTGCAAACGACTTAAAAATTCTCAAAACGTTTTCTCTCTTCCTTGTCTTGGCTTTGCATAATAGTGAATGATATGTTTGATCGAGTTTTATACTTGATGAGGGTTCAAAGAATCCTCCCTTCCTTTATCTATTTTTTAAAAACAAAATAATTCACCCTTTTGCCTTTTCTTATCATTTGTTGTTAAAACAAAATGACTATGTTCATTTTGTATTTGAACATAGTTTTCTTCTTTTGATTGTTGAAAGAAAAATTTTGAAAAGGGCTAATGTTTCAACTCTAAAGTCAATGCAGATTTCCTCTTCAAAACCTATATTCAACTCTGATGATTCTTTAACCTCCCGCTTGTCATGCAAGAATTATAAAATTGTGCTTTGCCCTTTTTTTGTTTATAAAGGAGTTTATCATAAAACACCACTGCAGCCTCTCAATCACCACAATGCAACTTAATTGTTTTATGAAGTGAAAAAGGTCCTTAAACCATGACTTGGTCTTCTCCTAGTATGATGAATGAGGCCTTTTTCGAAATACTCTTCTGGGCGCTCTTTTATGAGGAAAGAGACTAAAAACAACAGTGTTTATTGCCTATTCACATTGAAGGTTTTCTCCAAGACTGTGACATTGTATATCATGTGAAAGAGGCTCACAAAATAATTTCTACTGCAACCTTTTGAAACCATTATGTAAACCCATTGTTTGTGAAGCAAAGGAGGTCCTTTATATCAGTTTTTCAAAATTCATTTAAACCCAGCTTGGTCTACCACTTTACCACTTAGATGAGGGTGATTTTAAACAAAAATTCACCCTCGGATTTGTCCTTTCGAAGGTGATCTTTTAAATTTGAAACTGGAACTTATCCTCTGATTGAACACATTTCATAATGTAAATTGTCTGTGTCCACTAAGACTCTGTCTCTCATCATTTTTTGGAGGCACCCTTTGACTGAATGTGAATCATAGTTACATCACCCTCTTTTAACCCTTTGAATAAGCTGATCTATATGGACTGTTAATCATTTGGAGAGCTTACCCTCTGCTTTTGTGAAGGAGGCCACTATTACTGTTAAGCACTTTGTATTAACACTTTCTCTTGACTGTGTATAGACCTTCTATTTTGTCCTGAAGAAAATCCTTGCAAATGTGATCACCTATGCTCATTTAGAAACATGGTTAGTCCCTTAACTTCATGATGAAAGAGGCCTTCAATCAATGAAATTTCATCTATCTTAATAATGTGCCCACAGTCTTTTAAATGATCTGAAAAAGTAACTCTTGGTGCCTGCCCTTTTATTCATAATTTGGAGGGATTATCTTTGATAAACCACAATGGATTTGTTTAAAAACAAGAATGCCCTTTTTCACATACATCATCTAGGTGAATTCTTCCCTATACCAGTTTGCAGAAATGACTAGAAACAGAGCTTAGTCTACCAATTTTACCATTCATATGAGGCTGCTTTAAATCATAAATATAACCTCTGATTCATCCTTTGAAGAAGGCTTTTATAAACATAAGAGCAGAGGCTTTTTAGCACCATCATGTCACTGCTTTGCTTTTTATGTGAAATAGCTCTTAACTTATAAACTTTCATTTTTTTTTACCACTTTTTCTCAACATGGTCTTACCAACAGAGATTTTATCAAACACAACATCAGTCAATCCTGGTGATGCATCCTCTATCCTCTTTGGAGGAGGTGGCGCAAAACAACTCCTGAAGCTACTAAACAACATGCTGACCTTTTTCTTATTAGTGAAGGAGGTCACAACAATGTGTCTTTTACCCTCTGCTTTTAAATGAAGGAGGTTTCTATCACTGTGTTTCTAACCCTCTACTTATTATTTAAGGAGGTTATCTTTAACACATGATTTCATCTATTTCAATCATTGTACCTTGCTCTGTATGTTTGTTTGAAGAATTCCAATAGGAAACAAAGTGGAATTTGACATTTATCATTGATAAAATCACTTGAAACTCATGCCCTCTTGCTTTATGAGGCCTTGTCTTAGATGTATATATCCTTTTGTAAAATATCAATGTGAACACAAGACCAGAAGAAATGAGATTTGTATATGGAGAGTGTTTGCTGCTAGATATCATTTAGCTATCTTTTCCCTTGACTTAGTTGTCAAAGGTTTATTGAAATTTCTTTTGACTACTTTTCAAAACCCAGGTTCAAGGTAACATAAGAAGAAGTTGTCTTCTTATGCCCTACATGATGATGTCCTTCAGAAGATTATGCAACACTGCTTTTGGAGGAGATCATGGAGCACTACTTATCAGCATCATTGAGTCTTTTATGTTCATTTGACATGAGGAATGATCTCTGCTCTTCAGGTAGCCTTTAGATTTATAACATGTACACTTGTTGCTCTTTGCTTCACAGCTCTTCCTTTGCTTCATTGATGGAAAAACCCCTTCAACAAGAGGGACCTATTTGAAATTTCCCCTTTGCTCTTATTTTCCTACTAATAATCATTCAATTACACCCCTGCAGAGATGTAAAAACAGATACTTTGGAACCTTGGAGAGATATTTTGGTGTTTCATGGAGATTATGCCTGATCTAAACATATTTCTTCAGACAATGACAAATATTATATTTTCTTGATTTGGATCTTTGTTGAACTTCTTCTAAAATGAGACAAAGTGACCTCTTAGTGGTGTGCCACCTATGGATAGAACAATTCTTGCTTTGTAGAATAGGGAAAGATTTAAGGCTAACTGGTACTAGGCACATGCTTTTTGGCTTAAGATATCTTAGCCAAGGGAAAAACTCCCTAAACACCACTATCTAACTTAGGGACAATTTTGATAGATTCTGAGTGTTTTCTTAGGCATGATCAGATTGTCATATGACAAGATGATTAGGGATAGAGTAGCATACACTTTTTCAACCTTTAGATAGTGAATCTCATGAGAAAACAAGGGTAAATGATAGCAAATAATCATAGCTATGACAGCTATAGACAGGGAGACTTTTCTGAAGTCAGATAGGTCTTGAAAACTAGAGATTTTTCTCATCATAGACTGAGAGGAAGGGGTAGGAGGACAAAAAATTGTTTATGGGGTATTTTCTAGATGAAAAATTGACAGTTTTGAGATTAGCTTCTAGAAAAATCAGCTAAGGAAACTAGTCATCAATAACAGGTAAAAATACTGATGACTAACAACTAGATCTCAATTTATGAGCCTATTTTTATAATATATGAGTATATATATTTTTCTTCTTAATTTTTGAGTGAAACCCTCTTTTATACAGCGCAGTCACTTTTCTGCAGAATTCTATATGTTGCAGGATTTGGGGTTTTAGCTCTTTTTGGCAATCCTAGGTGTGGGAGATCTGTTTAACCCACCTAGTTTGCTTTGTTTCAGCTCTATTCTTGAATTTAGTTTCATATTGATTAATATATAGGATCCAATGGTCCATTTCATTATTTTATAGCCTAAGTTGCTGGGAGTGCGTTATTTCAGTAGGTTTGCTAAGCTGCCCCGATTTTGGGATATTACATTGAGGACTTCCAAAAATTGAATATAAGGGTAAATAATATTCCAGAGGAACACAGGTTTGATGTATTCATAGGGACTCTAAAGGATAAAATCCAACATGAGGTTTGCCTTTCGGAACCTGATACATTGGAGAAGGCATTCAAGTTGGCAAGAAAAATTGAAAGCAAAATTATGTCGACAAGGAAATTTACCACTCACAACTACAAAGATGGAAGTGTTGTTACTCCTAGGCTTCCACAACCTACAAGGTTGATGTTATGTATATTTTATTAATTATTAGTTAGATATAGTTATCTTAGGTTTTATTAAGTGAAAGGGCATGATCAACGATCATGCCTTTTCACCAAGGGACACCATGAGGCTATATTTAAAGCATCGGTGATTCCCCATTGTAATCACATCTCATATCTCATCTTTTATCAATAATAAGATATACTTATTCAAGTTTACCATAATTTTTACACTCCATTGGTATCAGAGCCATAGCTCTTCGGGATCTGTGTGATCACCCAGAATTAAGGAATTACAAGAAAATTCCAAAATTGCAGATTTTTTAAAAAAACCAAGTGCTTGTGTGTAGAAACATTTGTTTTTTAAAATAAAAGAAATAAGGAAATTGAACATAAAGGGGGAAGTAAATTAAAAGGAAAAAAAAAATATTTAAAAGAAAATAGTTCCAAAAGAAGAAAAAGAAAAAGTAAAAAGAGAGATATATATATAAAGAAATACGTACATGTGAAGACAAAGTAAAATTAAAAAGGAAGAGTAATTGCTCGTGGTTTACAAGCTCGTGGTATTTGGGCCCATGGTAATTGCCCATGGTATTAAAACCCATTTTCCCTTTTCAAAACAACGTGCCTTTTCAAAACAAAGTGACTTTTAAAAACAACGTGACTTTTCAAGGTTAACAATTTTTTTCCCCATATATATATATATATATATATATATATATATATATATATATATATATATATATATATATATATATATATAATTCAAATAATAAAATAATAATAATTATTATAATTATTATTATTATTTAAATATATATATATATATATAGATATATATATATATATAATAAAAATTATTATTATTATTTCAAAAAAAAATTAATTTAATTAATTAATTAAATATTAATTAATTAATTAATTTAAAAAAAAAAAAGAGGGAAAAACTGGCAGAAAAATATTCTCCACCTCATACACGTTCAATGTCTTCATCGATGTCGATGGCCGAATTCCAGAAGAAATTGGTGGATCTCGAGAAACAAATCAATAATAATTCCGAAGAATTCGGAAAAAGATTAGTCGATCTTGAAGGTACAGTTGCAGGACACTCCGACGACATCAAAAAGGTTCATGACACGACAAATCGAATAGAAAGACAAATGTGGCTAAATCATCATGAGACCACAGAAAAGATGACAGAGCATAGCGAAGCAATGAACAAGATGACAGAACTCTTCAATAAGCTAAATGATAAGATAGATAAGTTAAGTCAGACACAACCTCCAATATTCCCAAATGTGGAACATAATCAACTGAACAATGTAGCTAATTCAGATCATCATCATGAATATAACATGTTTGAAAAAGAGAAATTAAATGAGGTTGAATTGGAAATCAGCTCACATGAAGGCTATAGTGTTGAACCACCTAGAAGTAGAGACTCTGAAATCAACCATGAAAGTTATAGAGCTGAGAAACCAAGAGAAGAAAATGCAACTCAATCCACTTATAAAGCCAGTAATGCAACAACAGAAGTTATTGAAAACTTTTATATAAATCAAAATCCAATGGCAGAAAAAGAAACAATGTTGGTGAAGGAGCCACATAAAGAATTTAACGTGACTGTTATCACAGATGCAACAACAGACATAGTCATTGAAAATGAAAGAATCCATGAAAATACAATTTCTTATAAACAGCAAAATGTTTCATCCCCAGAATTGAAAGAAAAATGTGAAGAGAAAAACACATTCGAAGCCACGGATACAGTGCCAGAAGCTGTTGAGGCCTTTGATGTTCACGCAGATATGGTTGTTAAGAAGGAAGCGTTTGATGATGAGGAGAAGTTGCATCGAACGATAATTGTTGGTAACTTACCTCTAAATCTAAAGAGAAATCACGAAAAATCACCAGAAGAACAAGGAATAGTTATGAAACACGAAAAAGTCTTCCAAGACCTGCCAATAAAAATACCTCCTAATAAGGAACATGAACATCCAATAGAAGTCAAGAAAGGACCCGACCCTGTCAATATCAAATCTTGTCGCTATCCACATCACCAACAGATTAAGCTCGAGAATATGCTCCACGATCTTTTTAAAATGTGGGAAGCAAGAGCCCACCGCTCAAGAAACCCAGGTGTTCGTCAACATTGTCCATCGTTACGTATGCTTTGAGGACAAAGCATCTTTAAGAGAGGGGCAATGTTATGTATATTTTATTAATTATTAGTTAGATATAGTTATCTTAGGTTTTATTAACTGAAAGGGCATGATCAAAGATCATGCCTTTTCACCAAGGGACACCATGAGGCTATATTTAAAGCATCGGTGATTCCCCATTTTAATCATATCTCATATCTCATCTTTTATCAATAATAATATATACTTATTCAATTTTACCAGAGTTTTTACACTCCAGTTGACACCACAACAATTTTAAGAAAAAAGAGAAAAAAGGACATTGCTATAGTTGTGATAGAAAATACACTAAAGGTCATAAGTGTGCTGAAAAGAAATTATTTTACATAGATTATGAAGAGGATGAATAAAAGGAGTAATAAAATTCAAAAGAAGAGGATATACACCAGGAACCAACCCTAGAGGAAGAATAAATGAATCAGACCATATCCTATAATGCATTGGCAGGAATTTCCACTTCTCAAACTCTCAACATAGAAGGACATATCAAGGAGAAAAATGTAATAGTGCTTATTGATTCGGGTAGTACCCATAATTTTATTCATTTTAAGGTAGCCAGGGAATGGCATTGCTTCTTATACCCAGGGCCAGAGTGTTAAGTGATGGTGGAAAATGGAAGAACTATAAATTTCTCTGGAAAGTGCCATAATATCAAGCAAACCATGGGGGAATATGTATTGAATAGTCCAATTCTTTCCATTCCAATGGGTGGTGTTGATGTTGTACTAGGAGTACAATGGTTACAATCTTTGGGGACAATAGCTTTTAATTTTCAAGAAATTTTCTTGAAAAAAAAATCGGAAGGAAAGGAAGTTGAATTACGAGGTATCGCAGGAAAGCCGAGAAAGATAAGAAGCTCTAATGTCATGACAAAACTTCTGAAGAAAGTGTTAGGTCTCTGTAATTTATTAGCAAGATTGGGAGAGTCCAATCACAGAGTTAACATCATTTCAACCAAATTTGGGATTCTAGGATCTAGCCCTCCTGAATCCGGAGAGGGATCTCTCCAATATGTACAAATATGGATATTGTCTTTGAAAAGCTTAAGGTAATGATATTAGGCTAGTTATGAAGGCCAAGGGTTTTGTTTTGTTTTGGATGGTTGAGCATGAAATGTTACTTGAGGAGAAAGTCCTAAGTGAAAAAAGTTTCAAAAGTGAGAAGTTGCAAGCAAATAGAGCAGTTTTGGCAGATAGATAGATATAATGCTGGTTTTTAGTCCATTGGGCTATGGAGTCATATCTAGGCTTTAATTGAACAACAACATCAAGTGTGATCCAAGGGGCAAGTCATCTATACCACAAGATTATTGAGATTAAAATGATGAAATGGAAACATTGAAATGTTGGAGGGGTGGAAACTGATAATAATTTCTCAGAGGATTTATAGTCAGTCCAAACAAGAAAAGCCTCTTAAGTAATTGTTTTTAAAACCAACCAAGGACAGGGCTAACCATATACTTCTTGGGCAAGTTCTTATTAAAGCAGCTTAATTGACAAACAATCCAGTAATCCACATAATTACCTTTAGAAAGTATGAAAACACATAAGAAAAATAGAGTGTAACTTAAGATCAGATAAGGTACTTTTAAACCTAGTCTGCTTTCAGTCAACACCAAGGGAAACTTTCAGAATCTGCCTTTGGAGAAAAGAATCTAGGAATCAGGGCAAACCATATCTTCTCTAGTCTAACTTTAATAGCAAATACTAGAAATAACATTCGAGAACAATGTTTGAGAAAACAGAAGGACAAGGGAACGCCAACATTCCTAACTGTTTAAACTGTATTGAATCATTCTTAAATAAACAAATCTGAAGAAAACATTAAGATAAATATTTCTCAGCCAGAGAAGGTTACTTCTATACAAAAAATCCTAACCCTGTTTAAACTGTTCTTTACAGAGGGAAAATGAACAATATGGCATACATAGAAGGAAAACGATTAACAAAGAAAGAAGCACTTCACCAGTGATAAAGACCAGGATCCCAAGAAACAGCTTTTATATTGATGTCAAACCAGTTACAATCTTCAAGTCCAATGTTTCAGTCCAGCAATCATCTTCACTATTCAACCTAACTACTCTAGCACAAACAGAGCTTCAAGGGCCAGTGAACACTATGTACAAATAGAAGTCTCGAGCTCAAGTGTATTTCAAAGTTCTGCAACCAACAATTTCTCATCTTCTTCTGAGGCATTTATAGAAGAATGAGGAGGCGATCTGAGAAAATATCTCTCAGGATAATTAATACAGGTTCAAGACTTCTTGGCCCTTTGAGGGGCTCGAGAGAGAAATTTACAGGTGGATCACTGTATTAACTTTTTACAATAAATATCAAAGCTTGGTGGGAGCTTTATTTTGACTTTGGGGCTCTGTGTAATGTGGGGAGTAACTTCTGCAGATATTTATGCATTGGTTTTCTTGCAGAAATAACTTCTTGGCAATGCTGGAGGCAGATATTCCTTCGAGCAATAACTTCGGCCTCTGTTCTGAATGGTTTGAGGAGACAGGTGGCTCTTTGTAGTAGCTGAGGAATCAATTCGCCTCAGTTGAAGCGGTGGAAACCTTTCTGTCAGATAAAACACTTTAGGTTTTCCTTTAAACGGTGTTTTAGATTGGGGATTAGGCTTTTGATAACTGTCTTAGCCGTAATCCCCATAAAAATTGTCTTCAATCTTCATCTGTTGTGCTCTGTCTTCAAAACTGATACTCTTTAACTGTGTTTGAATTAAAACAGTGTCTTGTCGATGTGCAGGGCCGCGCAGGGCTCTTTAGGTTATCAATGCTCATGAAACATCGATAAATTATTTGTTACAAAGCCCGTAAATGGTTCTTTTTAGAAATCCCGAAGGCACAAGAAACGTCTTTCCCAACCCTTGGCTCTCCTTCATTCTATACTGGAAAATCATTAAAACACCTGCAAAACACAAAAACAGTTAAGAAATCCTGCGGAAATAGGTTTAAACTGCTTCAGATGGCGGGGGAGGAGCGTAGCCGTCGGATAGAAATATCTAATGGTGGAGATCGGCGTGGAACAGGCAAAGGAGAGCGGGGAGAAGAAATAAGGCGGGGTGGTTTTGGACCGTCCGATCTGGACACGTGGACGGTCCAGATCTAATCGGAGGATCTCAATCGGCGGTGGCAGGTAAGTGCGTGCAATTGAAACGCAGCGATGCGATTAAGCGCTGGTCGTTGATCTGCAGATCAGATCAACGGCGGAAAGTGAATCGGAGGGTTTTGAAATGGCAGTAAGACTTACGATCGGAGGGAATAAGGACCGTTGGATAGGCGGGAAATGGACGGCCCAGATTTAATCGGAGGATCGCAATCGGGGAGGTCACACAAAAATATGCAATTGAAACTTTGCGATTGAGCCCTTTGCGATTGAGCGCTGGCCGTCGATCTAAGAACGAGATCAACGGTGGAGAATGGATCGGGGGAGAAACCCTTGTATATTTTTATGAAACCCAAACTTTTGGAATAATCAAAGGTTTTTATGGATCGGGCGGAAGAATATATATATATAAAGTGGATAGGCACCTGACTGCGGGGCCTTCGGATATATGGAATGTAATATGCCCGGGGCGTATACAGACAAGGGCCAATTTCAATCGGGGCTTTGTAATGGTTCAAAGTCATGCACCCTTTGGATATTTGCGATGCGATTAGCGCCGAAAAGCTTTGGCGTTTGGTTTTAACACATGGGCATGTGGGGGGCAGTGGTTTAGGACTTAGCCCAAGGGGCTTAGGTCCATAGTAATAAAGCTTTGATTTTTTATGAGAAAATTTCAAGGATTTTAATGGATTTGGGGGTTCCGAAATAGTTAAAAAAGTGAGTTTTTAACTATGAAAGGGGAAATTTTCATAAATGGAAAGAAGAGGACTTATGAAAACAAGGTAGTTTTGATGGAGAAAAAGGGGAGAAGATGAAAGGTTTTGAGAAGAGGAGAAATGACAATCTTTCAGCAGTCTTTCAGTTGGAATCAACAGAAATTCCCGAGTATAAAAAAAATGGGACAACAAATGAGGATTTTGGACAGAGGCATGAGGCCTACAAGGAGTCTTCAAGAGCCAACAATTTTTATTGATAAAATTTGTTCCTTGGAGGCTCAAAAAAAGATCTTAGCCACCTTTTGGTATAACAAAATATTATAGGTGGCTAACAGAAAGAACAACAAGGCGTCATTGCAAAATTATGCTCGTTAGAAGTTCCAACATCAAAATCATCTATTTATCTAGATCTCCAAAAATTCTTCGAAAATCATTCGAAGGTGTTTGAAACTCCCAAAGGACTCCCATATATTCGTGCTAATGATCATGTTATTCGTTTGATTCCAGGAAGTATTCCTCCAAACATCAGGCCTTACAGATTCCTCATGTCCAAAAGAGTGAAATTGAATGTATGATTGCAGAAATGCTAGAGGCTGGTATAATTCAACCTATTCAAAGTTGTTTCTCTACTCTAGGGAGCTCAATAAGCTCACTATTAAAGATAAATTTCTCATTCCTGTGATTAATGAATTATTAGATGAATTACATGGAGAAATTTATTTCACCAAGTTGGATCCTCATCCAGGATATCATCAAATTATAATTAATACTGAAGACATTTTGAAAACAACATTTCAAACTCATAAGGGTCATTATGAATTTTTGGTCATGCCTTTTTTCCTTACCAATGCACCTTCTACATTTCAAGAGTTGATGAATTCCATTTTCAAACCCTTCCTTAGAAAAATTGTGTTAATATTTTTTGATGATATACTAATCTATAGCAGGTCTTGGAAGGATCATGTTCAACATGTTGACAGGGTGCTAAAACTATTGTAGGAGAAACAGTTATGCAAAAACCTCCAAATGTTTCTTTAGAGTACAAGAGGTAGAATATATGGCTGATATTGTATCTCAGGAGGGTGTTAAGGTAGATAGAACCTAACAAAATTAAATCCATTAAGGAATGGAAAGCTCCCACAACCATAAATCAGTTGCGAGGATTTCTCGGGTTAACAGGGTATTATCATAAGTTTGTTAAGAATTATGGGGAAATAGCAGCACCTCTAATAACATTATTGAAGAAAGGTTCATTTTCATGGACTCTGAAGCAACTAAGGCCTTTGAACATATTTAAAGAGACAATGTGCCAAGCACCAGTCTTAGCTATGCCAAACTTCACAAAAACATTTATTGTGGAATGTGATGCCTCAAGAAATGAAATTGGTGTTTTTTTAATGCAAGAAGGAAGACCCATTTCTTTTGAAAGTTGTCCAATCAAACGAGAGAATTTACATAAAGCTTTTTATGACAAAGAAATGTTTGCAATACTACATGCACTAAAGAAATGGCGACCTTACCTAATGGGAAGACACTTCAAGGTAAAAATTGATCATGATAGTCTTAAATTATTTTTGGAACAAAGACTATCTTCAAAAGAGCAGAAAAAATGGGTCGCAAAGATGTTGGGCTATGACTTTGAAATCATCTACAAAAAATGGAAGTTAAATGTTGTTGCAAATGCACTCTCGAGAAAGGATGAGGATGTGGAAGCATTTCTTTGTGTCATTACTATTGTCCAACCAAATTGGATAACTGAAGCAAGGGAGGAATGGAAGAATGACGAAGAAATATGGACACTCATTCAAAAGTTACAGCAAGGTCCTAGTACATCTGATATGTTAGACTCATGTATTTCACAGTATCACAAGGTGACTGGTTATTGATTAGATTTGTCATTACTGAAAATAACATTCTATGGCTATCATTTATTTGCAGAGAAATAAAGGGAACTCCTAACTGTAAAGAGCTTCAAAGGAATCAATCTGCCTCTCTGCACAATAGAAGGAAGGAAGTGTTGCTGACAAGGTGTGATGGGGATCAAACTTCATTTCTACCCTCAATCCATTTCATTTCATTCACCCTCTTTTCCCCCCTCATTTCTTCCATATTCCCCAATGCGCTGAATCCAATTCAAACCCCCAAAACCCACATATATACAACCTTTCGGGGCTTATTACTTTATCAACTCACTTATTATAAAGTTTTGGACTTTATTTTATAAACTCCGCCACCCATTCCTTGCCATGCTTCCTTTTTCATTCCATTTTCCTTTGAAATACATTGAAACCTTAACTTTTTCCAACCTTTCCATTTTACTCTTCCCCCTTTTCTATTTCATTAATTTTTCATTCTCGATCGTGATCAAAAGTGGGCCCTCATCGCATTTCACAAACTTCACATATTTTTCATGGAAACTAAACTCTAAATGTTGCGATCGATGATTTGCAATTGGGATATCGCATTGCATTTGACTTACCATGGTGCATTCCCGCAAGTCTATCCCCCCACTTCATAAGTTGTTTCCATACATATGATATATCATATCATATAAAAAATTACCACTTTAAACCTTCTTCGATTCATAAAAACCCCGACGCATAGCCAATGGGTCCCTCTTCCCCACATTTCGCAAAGTTTAAAAGTTAACCCCCGCAGCTTATAACTAAATTCTATACGTTTCCACTTCACCTCCCTATCAGTGCACTTTGCACTTTGCATAGTGTAACTATTACCTCCCAGTGGTCATAAAAAAACCTTAAGATCTTTGATTTGCGATGTGGGTCGTGTCCCATTTCCTGTTGGGTATGTGTTATATTCTTTCCACAACTAGCCCCATGCGCTGTACGTTGCGGGCACAACAAGGGGGGTCACAAGGGGGGAGTTAGCCCCCACTGTTGGGGTCCGGGGCAGCGCCCCGACGAAAATTTTTTTGGTGTGCGGACCCACCCATGTTTTGTGCATGATTTTGCACATGGTTTTGTGGTACGATGGTTTTCAGCCCTTGGTATTTTGTAGATCTGGTCAAGGGAACTACGGTTATGTTCTAATCCAGGGTTAATGCATTGGGGTTTATGTCTGCTTCGGCATGATTATATATGTGTTGTAACACTAAAAGGAATATAATGAAAAAATCAAGCTGATCATCCCAATTTGGGATCCAGGGGAAAATCTTTGTGTTTATCTGTTTTATGTTTTATGCTCTCACTATTGTTTATTTTCTGTTATAAGATTCGTGTGTAGATAATTTATGTTCATGGTTAAAACCTACATTTGGTATCAGAGGTGTTTCGGCTTCAAGGGGAAGCCTTTGCTACTGAGGGTTTTTGCTCGGGCCTGAGGTAGACCCTGTTCAGTGGGAGATCTTCGGGATCGATTCTTGCGGTGAAAGAAGATGGCGAGCGGCGGAAAGATAGAGATCAAGAAATTTAATGGTCAGAGTTTTAAGTTATGGAAGCTCAAGATGGAGGATCTGCTGGTGGATAAAGATCAGTGGATCGCGGTAGATCCGGGTACTAAACCAATGGAAATGTCAGATGAAGACTAGAATAAACTGGATCGGAAGGCTAAGAGCACAATATGATTGTGTGTCTCAGAATCAGTATTGTTGAATGTATTTAGGGAAGCTACAGCGAAGAATTTGTGGGAAAAACTTGGGACTTTGTACCAATCTAAGTCTCTAGTGAATAAGTTGTTCCTGTGGAAAAATTTGTATAACCTGAGGATGAAGGATGGAGACTCGGTGATAGAGCATCTGAACGCCTTAAATACTGTGGTAAGTCAGCTGTCATCTGTTGATATTAAAATATCAGATGAAGATAAGTGCATCAGTTTTTTGTGTTCTCTACCAAATTCGTGGGACAGTCTGGTTATTGCAATAGGTAGCAATACAACTACCTTGAATTTTGATGACATTGTCTCAGCCTTGTTGTCGGAGGAAATGAGACGGAGAAATATGGACAGAATGGAGATGCCTTATCTGTACGAGGAAGGTCCCAAAACAAAAACAAGAATAAGGTTCGAGTGGGAGATCTAAATCTAGAGGGAGATCTAAATCTCTTCGAAAGTTTGTAAAGGTATGTTGGAAATGTGGAAAGGAAGGGCACTACAAAAAGGACTGCAGATCTAAAGCTCCTGAGAAAGGAAAGGGATCTGATGATGCTCCTTCTGCAGAGACAAAAACCACCTTGGATGAAGGTGGGGATGTGTATTTGGCTTCTTCTTCAAATACATATGTAGATCATGAGTCATGGTTGATTGACTCAGGTGCATCCTTTCACTTCACTCCCCATAGGGAGTGGTTCTGCGAGTATGAGAAATATGATGGTGGTGATGTCTTCCTAGGGAATGATAGGAAGGCCAGAATCGTCGGACGTGGAAAGGTCAAGCTGAAGCTGCAAGGTGGGAGGATTAGAACACTTCCTGGTGTTCTGCATATTCCTGCATTGGCCAGAAATCTGATTTCTGTAAGCAAGATGGATGATGCAGGTGTAAAAATAGTGTTCAAGAAAGATGCCTGCAAGATGGTTCGGGGAGCACTGGTATTAATGCGGGGAGTTCGGACTGGAACTCTGTACAAGCTACAAGGTAGCACTGTTATTGATGGGTGTAACAGTTCTATGGTTCCTGAAAGTGGAGCGGAAAGCCTAGCTGTCTTTGGAGAAAATACCATGCTATGGCATCAAAGGCTTGGACATATTGGAGAGAAGGGCCTTCGGATACTGTATAGAAATGGTATGGTAGAAGGTATGTCTAATTTCTCTCTGGATTTCGATTTCTGTGAACATTGTGTATATGGGAAGCAGAATCGGGTGAGTTTTCCTTCTGGTGCTAAGAGGGCGAACAAGATATTAGAACTTGTGCACAGTGATGTGTTTGGACCTGTGTCAGTTCCATCACTGGGAAAGTCTGTATACTATGTTTCATTCATAGATGACTTCTCAAGGAATACATGGATATATTTCTTGAGGAAGAAATCTGAAGTCTTTGACAAATTTAAAGAATTTAAGGCTCTGGTGGAAAACCAGACAGAGAAGAAGATAAAGGCGCTAAGGATAGATAATGGTGGGGAGTTCTGCAAGAAGGAATTTGAAGAGTTCTGTAAGAAGTGTGGTATAGCACGGCAAAATACTACTCCATACACACCTCAACAAAAAGGAGTTGCAGAAAGAATGAACAGAACGCTGATGGAAAAGGCAAGAAGCATGCTCAGTGGTACCGGGTTAGGATAAGAATTCTAGGCAGAGGCAATGGAGACTGCATGTTACTTAGTTAACAGATCACCTTCATCAGCGTTGGAGGATAAGACTCCACATGGGGTATGGACTGGTAAGAAACCCTCTCTTTCACATCTAAGGGTATTTGGATGTGATGCATATGTACATGTTCCAAAGGAGAAAAGGACCAAGTTGGATAATAAATCTAAAAGGTGCATCTTTATTGGGTATAAGGATGGTTTAAAGGGTTACAAGCTTTGGAATGCAGAAATAAGGAAGGTTGTGTATAGCCGAGATGTGTTGTTTAGAGAGGTGAAAGATGTTGTTACACATGAATTCCTGCCAAAGGAACCTGAGAAGATAGAGTTTGAGCTAAAGGAGGATGAATCAGACTCTACAACAGAAGAAGACTCAGAAGAGGAAGAGCCACAAACTCCAGCTGTGAGAAGATCAACTCGGGAAAGAAGGCAAATAGAAAGGTATAGTCCATCTACTTTTTGTTCAGGTTTTGCCTTAACTATAACTGATAATGATCCCAGAACTGTCAGGGAGGCAGTAGATTCATAGGATGGAAAACTCTGGAAGGATGCCATGGTTGATGAAATGGCATCCTTGCACAAAAATGAGGCATGGGATCTGGTGGAGTTGCCGGCTGGAAAGAAGCCCATCAGGAGAAAATGGGTGTTTAAAAAGAAGATGAATGTAAAGGCAAGGTGGAGAAATACAAAGCTCAGTTGGTAGCAAAAGGTTATTCCCAGGTGCCGGGAATTGATTTTGGTGATATTTTTTCTCTTGTTGCCAAAGTTACTTCTATTAGATTACTTTTATCTATTGTTGTTGCATTTGATTTTGAGATAGAAAAGATGGATGTGCAGACAGCATTTCTTCACGGGGATCTAGAAGAGGAGATCTACATGAAGCAACCTGAAGACTTTATGGTGAAGGGTAAGAAAGAACTAGTGTGCAGGTTGAAGAAGTCTCTGTATGGGTTAAACAGTCACCAAGGATGTGGTATTAGAAATTTGATACCTATATACGGGGACTTGGCTTCACCAGAAGCAAGGAGGATCATTGTGTTTATTTTAAATTAATTGGTGACCGTGTTATTTATTTGGTCTTGTATGTGGATGATATGTTGTTGATTGGAAATGATAAAGAAATTATCCAAGATTTGAAGACCCAGCTGTTCTCCAAATTCGACATGAAGGATCTGGGTGCTGCAAACTATATTTTGGGCATGGAAATTAAGAGAGATCGGGCAAAGAGGAAGCTCTGGTTAAACTAGAGGAAGTATGTCGAGACTATATTGCAGAGGTTCAATATGCAGGATAGTAAAGCGGTGAATGTTCCTATTCCTGTAGGTGTAAAGATGTCTGCTGAACAGTGTCCCAAGACACAAGAAGAAGAGGAGTATATGTCCCGTGTTCCATATGCAAGTGCAGTGGGTAGCCTGATGTATGAAATGGTTTGTACTAGACCAGACATTGCACATGTAGTGGGAGTATTGAGCAGGTTTATGTCAAACCCAGGGAAGGAGCATTGGACAGTGGTGAAGCGGGTTTTCAGATATTTACGTGGCACTAGTGATTATGGCTTGTGCTACCAGGGAAGACCAGGATTGGAAAGAATGTTGGACATTCGTGGTTTTGTTGATGCAGACTGGGCTGGAGATCTGGACCAAAGAAGATCTACAGGTGGGTATGTGTTTAGCCTATTTGGAGGCGCAGTCAGTTGGATGAGTAAAAGACAGTCTGTAGTGGCTCTTTCAACTACAGAGGCAGAATACATAGCAGCCACTCATGCAAGCAAGGAAGTAGTTTGGTTGCAAAGATTGTGTTCAAGTATGGGGTTGGTACAACAAGCTATAAGGATATACTGTGATAGCCAAAGTGCAATTTTCTTGGCTAAGAACCCTGCTTATCATTCAAAGACAAAGCACATTGATGTTCAATATCACTTTGTTAGAGATATGGCTGAGGCTAAAAGGGTGTTGTTGGTAAAGGTGGACACTTTGAAGAATGTTGCAGATGCATTGACGAAGTCTGTGAGCACTCAGAAGTTCTCTTGGTGTAGAGAAACAATGGGTGTTGAAGAATTGGCCCAATGAATAAGCTCTCCTGTGGCCCCCTGTGGAAAGAAAACAACAAGTGGGAGAATTTTGGGTATGTGTTATATTCTTTCCATGACTAGCCCCATGCGCTGTATGTTGCGTCGGGCGCAGCAGGGGGGGTCACAAGGGGGGAGGCAGCCCCCACTGTTGGGGTCTGGGGCAGCGCCCCGGCGAAAATTTTTTTGGTGTGCGGACCCACTCATAGGTGGACCCACCCATGTTTTTTGCATGATTTTACACATGGTTTTTGGGTACGATGGTTTTCAGTCCCTGGTATTTTGTAGATCTGGTCAAGGGAACTACAGTTATGTTCTAATCCAGCGTTAATGGATTGGGGTTTATGTATGCTTCGGCATGTATATATATGTGTCGTAACACTAAAAGGAATATAATGAAAAAATCAAGCTGGTCATCCCAATTTGGGATCTAGGGGAAAATATTTGTGTTTGTCTGTTTTATGTTTTATGCTCTCGCTATTATTTATTTTGTGTTATAAGAGTCGTGTGTAGATAATTTTTGTTCAAGTTTAAAACCTACACTTCCTGCCTACCATGTCACTCATCTCCTCCCCCACGCATCACCCTTCACACTTTTTAAGTTTATACCATCTGTTGTGGAGGTAAATCCCCTCTGCGGACAGAGGCGATCCCTACTAGCCCAAATTGGGTCTAGCAACAATCGTATCACGCTAAGGTGCAAGTTCCTAATTGCAATAAACCAACTTGTGATGAAGGCCTACCTCAAGTCCAACGTTGTTGTTTTTAGGGAAGATGGCGCTCCTGTTTCCTTGCTCCAGCAGATCACAATCCTCTCGCTTGCCGCGATCGAACACCTGCACACACAAGAAACATGACAAACGCAAGCGTAAAACCCGATATATATGAAATTGTGTATCAGTCGGAGAAGACACAAATCATGATCATAATGAACAATGCGAGTGGCTCTGACGTTGAACCTTCCTTTGGTGGGTCGTCAGAGGAATACGTCTCAGTAAAGCTTGTCGGGAATGGGGACAAGCCTCTCTCTTCGATCGTCAATCTCCTTGCTATGGATTTGGCACTATGAGGACTATCAAAGCTCTTGCAGCATTATTTAGGCTATGAAGGCTCTTAGAGATTCAACCATTCAGCCAATTCAACTATTCAGCCCTTCAGCCATTCAGCCATTCAGCCCCTTCATCAATGGATGAAGGCTATATTTATAGAGGAGAGGAGGAGGTTGGGATCCCTACAATAGTGGAAGGGAGGCCTTATCCCTTGGGAGGTTCCCCATAAGGTGGAAACAAGAGGCCAAAGGAGGAAGGTCATGGTTATTCAGTCGAAACCACTCCTGATGAATCATCCACGAAGTTGTTGTAATCGAAACTTCGCCTCTTTTTAAAAAAAAAAATCTATAAGCAGATTGGTGCGGGTGCTTAACTGGGACATAGCGCCAATTGGTGCAGGCTCATTTTTAATTTTCCCCATTGGCACGAGGACATAACGGGCTACCAACGCCAAGGCAAAAATAGGTGTTTTTAGGGGTCTACTCAGGAAATGATCAACAGAAGAAATGTTGTCCTCATGGAAAGGGATGCAATGATGGTATTTGCAAGGCATGACACTGCTTATTGGTCACAAAAATGACCCTCCAATGGGCAAGATGGCGATTTCAGGGACGGTGAAAAATTATTGTGTAACAGATGCCCCCTAAAGCATGAGGCCCGAAAGAGAGAGAGGGGTGAAATGCTTTACGAGAACGTGTCCAACATAAAACACTGTCGTTGGAAAACCTGCATAGAGAAGTACAACTGATATCTCAAATAGATGATATATATGTGGTATGGGCACAGCTATTCATAACAGAGTATACAAGAATCCAGATCCAAGGCATGGATGCAGCCATCCAATAAGGATCGATAAAAGAGACTTAGGTATAGTCGCAGCCATCCAATCAGTGAGTCATGTAACCAATCATAATAATACACAAAATCACAGCCTGGATTCCAACAGACAAAATCCAGGGTCTTGCGCTCCATCTCGACCCAAACAAAGTACAAGTTCAAGCATGTGAATAAGTGAGCTGAATTCGAACATGCAAGAACATCGCCTGATTACCAGCCAATGATGAAAGTTGTTAACAGACGCGAGAGGTACCACCAATAATGACAATGGCCCTCAAGGTACTATAGGTACAATATACGGCATGTGAATCAGTGAGCTGGCGTCGAACACCCGTAGAATCACTCAATCGGAGGCCAATTGAGGCATGCAGGCTCCAAGGTACCAAAATGGAGTCTCTAGATTAGCTTCCTGGATAATGAGCTGAAGTCTATAGGAAGTGACCTTGATCGAAGGTGGGCCATAGTGTTTCCCACATCATCGATGCAAGATAGAGGAACATAATGTCTTTATGAATTAGGATCAAATGAGAATCAGAGGAAGGTTGGAATTTGGCATTATTTGACATCAAAAGATTAGAGGTCATGATGACGAGGCAAAGAGCAGATGAGAGGTCAAAAGGGATCACCCAAACCCATAGAAGCAAGTGAAAAAACGAGATGAAATGTCCCCAACCCGACACGAATGCAGACAAGTGCCATGTTCAAGAGCGACATACTGCTGACACAACGATGATACTGGTTCCATTTTTAACCCCACCATTTCTGGCGAGTACCTCTTTATTTTTACACAAGCTTGAAGAGGATACCATATGCTTTCCATATAAGTCCGTCCTTCAGACGAATCCATCCTAGAACATTTAATGAACCCTAGGAAGGAGAAACTCGAATAACATCATTACGACTGGATCTAATGTCATCAGGGTTTAACGAGTCTGACAAAGGAAGAACTCGGCGTCTTTTCATGTTTAGAGAGTTTGAAAAGACAATAGAAAAGTAAACTCCAACAGTCCCTTTTCGTAAACAGTTCCTCAAATCTGAAAAGGTAGAAAACTATGTCTGAGAAAACCTCCTAGTCACGATAGGCT
The DNA here is from genome assembly GCA_034641835.2 of Pinus albicaulis. Lineage (NCBI taxonomy): Eukaryota > Viridiplantae > Streptophyta > Pinopsida > Pinales > Pinaceae > Pinus > Pinus albicaulis. The sequence goes on from CM076581.1 coordinate 946,781,507, forward strand.
AGGGTATTCCTTTTTTGTAAATAATCTATCCCAGCCCAAAAAATGGGTACACGTATACTAGGTAGATATCGTTTCGTGGCCACTTTAACGAGATCGAAACGACAAGGGACTCAGCAATCTTTTCATGTTTAGAGAATCAAAAAAGAGCTGAAAGTTGACTCCTCCAGGAGGAACAAGTGGTATAAAGGGTAGAAACTGGTTCCAGTAATGGTGGAACTGCTCAGAACAAAATAAAGGTCAAGAGGTTGGCTAACAATACCACTCATCGCAGCGGTTCCTCAGGAACAGGTAAAACAACCAAGTGAAGGAATATGATTGGCCAAGCAGATAGTGACGATGGAATGAGAAAGCCAAGACTCATCTGGAAAAAACAGGCTGATAAAATGGAAATCACAAGAGGTAAAATGGGAAAGGTCTCATTTTTACACAAGCTTTAAACAAAGATAAACTATGCTTGAACCCGATTTCATTTTTACACAAGCTTGAAATGGAGACAAACTATGCTTGAAACCGGTTTCATTTTTACACAAGCTTGAAACAGAAACAAACTATGCTTGAAAAATTAAGCATGCCCCAGCATGGTGACTCAATTCGAGGTACATGCCCCCCAAGCTTCAGTCCATATGAAAGGCATATGGAGTGAAGGTTCAAGTTACGAGATCAAGAGACCAACTCGACTGGGATTTTCGAGATCTTATCAAAGACTCGAATTGAACGGGAACATGTTTCATTATTTTAATGAGGCTGACACATTAAAATAACTATCCTCAGGACACCTTGTTTCATGGTTTAAGGAGCTTGACACAAGAAAACAAACTATGCTCCGACCAGCTTGTTTCATTTTTTAAGGAGCTTGACACAAGAAAACGAACTGTGCTCCAACCGAATTCATCATAATGAACAAGAAGTCATCGCTTCCAAGAGTTCCACTCTCGATGGAAGGAAAAAATCCTGGAAATCAGGACCCAATGCCCCCAGCACCCGATGGTGCGAGGACATAACGGGCTACCAGTACCAAAGAAAAAATAGGTGTTTTTAAGGGTCTGCTCAGGAAATGATCAACAGAAGAAATGTTGTCCTCATGGAAAGGGATGCAATGATGGTATTTGCAAGGCATGACACTGCTTATTGGTCACAGAAATGACCCTCCAATGGGAGATATGGGGATTGCAGGGATGGTGACAAATTACTGTGTAACAGATGCCCCCTAAAGCACGAGGCCCGAAAGAGAGAGAGGGGTGAAATGCTTTACGAGAACGTGTCCAACTGAAAACACTGCCGTCGGAAAACCTGCATAGAGAAGTACAACTGATATCTAAAATACATGATATATATGTGGTATGGGCGCAGCCATTCATAACAGATTATACAAGAATCCAGATCCAAGGCATGAACGCAACGATCCAATAACGATCGATAAAAGAGACTTAGGTATGGTCGCAGCCATCCAATCAGTGAGTCATGTAACCAATCATAATAATCCACAAAATCGCAGCCTAGATTCCAACAAACAAAATCCAGGGTCTTGCGCTCCATCTCGACCCGAACAAATTACAATTTCAAGCATGCAAATAAGTGAGCTGAAGTCGAACATGCAAGAACATCACCTGATTACCAGCCAATGATGAAAGATGTTAACAGACGCGAGAGGTACCACCAATAATGACAATGGTCCTCAAGGTACTATAGGTACAATCTACGGCATGTGAATCAGTGAGCTGGCGTTGAAGACCCATAGAATCACTCGATCGAAGGCCAATGATGAAAACCTCACGTCGAACGTGAAGAACCTGCCATTGAGGCATGCAAGCTCCAAGGTACCAGAAGGGAGTCTCTAGATCAACTTCTCGGATAATGAGCTGAAGTCGACAGGAAGTGACCTTGATCGAAGGTGGGCCATAGTGTTTCCCATATCATTGACGCGAGACAGAGGAACATAATGTCTTTGTGAATCAGGATCAGATGAGAATCAGAGGAATGTTGGAATTTACAGAGGTCAACTTCTCTTGAACATATCGGCGGCAGGATAGTGGATTTGGCAGTATTTGACATCAAAAGATCAGAGGTCATGATGACGAGGAAAAGAGTAGATGAGAGGTCAAAAGGGATCACCCAAACCCACAGAAGCAAGTGAAAAAATGAGATGAGATGTCCCCAACCCGGCACGAATGCAAACAAGTGCCATGTTCAAGAGCGACATACTGCCGACACGACAATGATACTGGTTCCATTTTCCCCCCACCATTTCTCGCGAGTACCTCTTTATTTTTACACAAGCTTGAAGAGGATACCATATGCTTTTCATATAATTTCTTCCTTCAAAAGAATCCATCCTAGTACATTTAATGAGCCCTAGGAAGGAGAAACTCGAATAACGTCATTACGACTGGATCCAATGTCATCAGGGTTTAACGAGTCTGACAAAGGAAGAACTCGATGTCTTTTCATGTTTAGAGAGTTTGAAAAGACAACAGAAAATTAAACTCCAACAGTCCCTTTTCATAAACAGTTCCTCAGATCCGAAAAGGTAGAAAACTATGTTTGAGAAAACCTCCTAGTCGCAATAGGCTAGGGTATTCCTTTTTCGTAAATAATCTATCCCAGCCCGAAAAAGGGGTAAACGTATACTGGGTAGATATCTTTTCATGGCCACTTTAATGAGATCGAAACGACAAGGGACTTGGAAATATTTTCATGTTTAGAGAGTCAGAAAAGAGCTTAAAGTTGACTCTTCCTGGAGGAACAAGTGGTATAAAGGGTAGCAACTAGTTCCAGTAATGGTGGAACTGCTCAGAACAAAATAAATGTCAAGAGGCTGGCTAACAAGACCACTCATCGTAGCGGTTCCTTAGGAACAGGTAAAACAACCAAGTGAAGGCATATGATCGGCCAAGCAGATAGTGACGATGGAATGAGAAAACCAAGGCTCATCTGGCAAAAACAGGCTGATAAAATGGAAATCACAAGAGGTAAAATGGGAAAGGTTTCATTTTTACACAAGCTTGAAATCTGGAGACTCTGCTTGAAGTTGGTTTAATTTTTACACAAGCTTGAAACAAAGATAACTATGCTTGAACCCGATTTCATTTTTACACAAGCTTGAAATGGAGACAAACTATGCTTGAAACCGGTTTCATTTTTACACAAGCTTGAAATAGAAAAAAACTATGCTTGAAAAAGTAAGCATGCCCGCAACATGGTGACTCAATTCGAGGTACATGCCCCCCAAGCTTTAGTCCATATGAAAGGCAGATGGAGTGAAGGTTCAAGTTATGAGATCAATAGACCAACTCGACTGGGATTTTACAAGATCTTATCAAAGACTCGAATTGAACGGGAACAAGTTTCATTGTTTTAACGAGGTTTTTACACAACAATTTGTCACCGTCCCTGCAATTCCCCATCCCGCACAATTGGAGGGCTCATCCCGTGACCTGTGAGCAGTGACATGACTTGAAACCACTTTCATAACATCCCTCTGAACATGAGCTTTCATTTCCCTGAAGACAAATCCTTTTGAAAAACCCTAAAAACACCCCTTTTTGCATTGGCGTGGGAGGCCAGTTCAGTACCCATGCCAATGGGGGAAATCCTTCAAATAGAGCACTCCAATTGGCGCTCTGTCTCAGAGTCGCACTCGCGCCAACCATTTTAAGGAGTGTTTTTTAAATAAATGGCGGAAGTTTCGTCCTAACTAATCCATTAACTGGCATCTAATTTGAGTTGGGAGGTTTGGCTCCGGATCTCCATGTAGAGGAAGTGGTTTCCCACCTCTCATGGAAGCTTCCTTGAGGATAGGGCCAATCCCATGATTTTAGGGATCCCAACTCCCCTTCCTCCATCTATAAAAGCTTGCTCATCTCCTTTGCAAGCTAATCTCCAAGTCCCAAGAGCTATCAAATCCTAATGCTACAAGAGCCTTGATTCATTCCCTTAAGGCCAAATCCAAGCAAGGAGATTATTTTCGAGACATCCGAAGAGAAAGGCTTGTCCTATCCCCGATAGGATTTTTTGAGACATGTTCCGCTGGCGACCCTTCGAAGGAGAATTCAGCGTCAGAGCCAGGTTGTATCCTCCTTTGATTGATTAATGATAAGAGACTATTGGTTATAGTTCCACTCTTGTTGTTGATTATGATAATGAGTTATGTCTTCTCTGACTGACATATAGTTGCATATAATGGATTTTACACTTGCGTTTGTTTTGTTTCTTGCATGTGCAGGTGTCCGGTCACGGAGATCGTGAGGATCGTGATCTGCCAGAGCTAAGGAACGGGAGCGCTACTTTCTCTACAAGCGACAGCGTTGGATTCTAGGTAAGCCTTCATCGCTAGTTGGTTTATTTGCAATTAGGAACCTGCACTATAGTGTGTGACGACTGTTGCTAGATCCAGTCTGGGCTAGTAGGGATCACCTCTGTCCGTAGAGGGGATTTACCTCTACAACAGAGGTTAACACATTAAAATAACTATCCTCATGACACCTTGTTTCATGGTTTAAGGAGCTTGACACAAGAAAACAAACTATGCTCTGACCAGCTTGTTTCATTTTTTAAGGAGCTTGACACAAGAAAATGAACTGTGCTCTGACCGAATTCATCATAATGAACAAGAATTCATCAGTTCCAATATTTCCACTCCCAATGGAAGGAAAACATCCTAGAAGTCAAGACCCAATGCCCCCAGCACCCGATGCACAATGGCACTATCATTGGGTACAGGCACGGTGTAGGTAGCCACATAGTTGACCTGCGAAGGGGCAGATACAACAGGTGGATAAAAACCAGGAAGGGATGATGGCGGGCCAGCTGCCATATCAGGACCAAAGAACGAAATCTTATCAATGGTCACGATCTGTCCTTCATGCAGAAAACAGACCACACAAAAAAGGGAGGAGACAAGCGCTCCCATGGCATAGGTGTAATCACGCCACAAGAGTAGATTGAAATCCAAGGGGCCTGGAACAACCATCACGTCCATATGGATGGTTTTACCTCCCAAAGTAATAGGTAACCTTGGAAGGATCCCCAATGGTTGACTAGTTATTTTGTTGAACGTCAACAGATTCTGTGTAACAGGCGCAAGCAGCAGTGAACCGAAAGCTTGCCAAGTATTTGAGGATAGAACACTAATAGACGCGCCTTTGTCTATAATGGTGTTGGGTACGACCATACCAAAAGCCTGTACTGTGATCTCAAAAGGCACATAAGACGGAAGGCGGTATCCTGCGAATCGATTCCAATCAAAGGAAGCGACCAAACTACTCGTAGGGGCTACCATCGAACCAAGATGGTCTTCCCCTAGTGTTACAGAAGAAGAAGGAGCACCCTCCATGACCTCCATCTCGAGGGTGGGAGGAGAATCCTCCGGGACCTCCATCACAGGAAGCGGAGGAGCAGCTTCTTGAGGTACAGGGACAAGAGAATCTTTCTCCAAGTCCGAGGAATCTGAAGAAACAAGAAGAACCTGAGGAATGTGAGATCCACTCTCCACGGAAAATACTTGGTGCACCGTAGACGAGGCCAGTTCAACCGATCCCACGACCAATGGTTGGTCGGGAACGGATCCCTGAATTTGAATTTCCAGAGGAGCGGGATCGACCAAGGATGACTCTTGACCGGTGGTAGGATGAGCTGGTGGAGGACTCAAAGAAAGCTGTTTATAACCAGCTGGAAGGCATGGTGTATAACTAGCTAAGTTTTCCAAAACTCGCTTGGCTTCATCCATATACGGACAAAGGTGAATGGCAAGCTTACCCTACTTCTTAGGAGCCTTACCAACAACAGCTGAAGACGTGCCCCCAAACAGACTCCCAGAAGCCAAAGGCAATGGCGGACGATTGTTGGACCATACTTCGAGCACCTTGGGAATGCCAGGGCAATCTCGAAGGATATGGTCTCCCGTGCACAACATGTAAGGGAACTCGACTTTCCGTGGAGGGTTGGAAAGTTTATCAATGGAAGGCTTCTTAGGCACAATAGCCGCAGAGCTAGCCTCTCCTTTATCGGACTTCTTCTTCTTTGTCTTCTTCTTCTTCTTCTTAGCCACCTGGTTACTCGAACCCATAATTTCACCAGGCGAAGTCGAAGAGGAGGACGCAGAAACAGGTGAAGAAGGGGAGAGATCCACCTTGGAATCAACATGATGTTGCTCAGGCAGAGGAACTGATTGAATAGTATCCGGGACATTTGGGACCACAGAGGTTGAAAACAACCAAACATGCAACCCAACAGTTAACCCAGGAAGGGACAACGTTGCCATATAAGGAGCACCAACATTTCCAAAAGGAGGAAAATGACCAGGATTCCCATCGGAGGGGATTCCTTGGTTGGTGAACTCTGGAAAAGTTGCCATCAGAAACGACCCAAAACAACACCCTAAGGAAACTAACTTTAACCAGGAATATTCCGTGGGCAGTTAATTTTTATGACATTGAAACAAAAATCTACCGTTTCATCTTTTAAGAGTCGAGAAACAGGAAAAAGGTGACTCTATCGCTTTCAGATTGGAAACAAGTGTGAAACGACAAGTGCTTGACGATATTTTCAAATTTAAAGAGTCAGAAAAGATCAAAATGACTGCTCAGGAATGTTAGGCAAAGGGTGTACCAAATAACTGTGAACTGCAATATACACCTTGGTTTCAAAATGAAAGATAAGTCTGTTGGGTGTGGAGCCTAATTATCTTGTTTACTTTGCATCACAGCATTTGACCCCTGTACCTTAAAAGGGGCGGAAACGCCGCCCGTAATTAATCGTTGTCATGGGGGGTCCAGGGGGGGCGACAGCGCTTTTTGGAGACCCCCCCCTGGTGGGAGTTCGGGGGCAGTGCCCCCAAAGCTAAAAACAAATGTAAAATTGCCTTGTAAAAGTATAGTAATTTCTAGTCAATCTGGGTTGTTCATTAGGCAAATGATCTGATGGTAGAAGTTATGTTTAGATTAGGGTTTTTTCCCTAGAAGGCAACCCCTCGTTTTTATGAGGGCATTGTATTGTGGTTGTGTATTGTATCTGTGTATTCTCGGAGCGAGAAATAGAGAGGGAGACTGTGAGAGAGAACAGAGGATATTACAGCAGATCTGTTGTAGGTTTTGTCTCTTCATTTTTGCTGGATAATAGAAAGGAAGGACTGGCTATTCGGGGTGGACGTAGCCCAAACTTGGTGAACCATGTATATCTGTGTCTCTCTGGTTTTATGTGTTTTGTGTGCTTGTAATTTCTGCATATTTTATGTGTTGCATTTCTCCATAATATATAATTTTCTAACAACTGGTATCAGAGCCGAAGGTATATTTGGCTGATAAACTCGCAAGAAAGAAGGATTCCTGGTTCGAGTGGGAGCAATGGCGGACGATGGTAAGTTTAGGGTCGAGAAATTTAATGGCCAAAAATTCCCGCTGTGGAAGATGTAGATGGAAGATTATCTGTATCAGAAATATCTATACCTACCATTGAGCGGAAAAACAAATAAGTCGGCAGCCATGACAGACGCGGAATGGAACATTCTCGATAGAAAGGCACTCGGAACAGTACGGTTGTGTCTTGGAGCATCAGTCGCCTTCAATATTTCGAAGGAAACAACAACAGAGGGTTTGATGCAGATGTTGGCGAAACTGTATGAAAAGCCCTCAGCCTCAAACAAGGTATTTCTTATGAAATGACTATTTAATATGAAGATGTCAGAAGGTGGATCTGTTGCAGACCATTTAAATGAATTTAATACAATTACCAGTCAATTAAGTTCTGTAGGGGTAAACTTTGATGATGAAGTTAGAGCTCTATTATTCTTGTGCTCATTGTCAGAGAGTTGGAATGGTTTAGTAATGGCCATTAGTAACTCTGTCTCTGGATCTAGTACTTTAAAGTTTGATGATGTTTTTGGTGCTATCCTTAGCGAGGAAATGCGACGGAAAAGCTCCGGTGAGACATCGGGTAATGCTTTGAGTGCAGAGTATAGGGGAAGAATAATGGAAAGAGGAAAGAGCTCGGGATATTGCAGTAAATCAAGGAAAGTCAGATCCAAGTCTAGATCAGAAATAGTGTGCTGGAATTGTGGAAAGAAAGGACACCTAAAGAAAGACTGTAGATCTCAGAAGGGAAAAGAAGGAGACACACAGCAAGAAAACAATCATGAAGAAAATGTGACAGGTGATGTGTTACAAGATGCTTTGATTATTTCTTTCGAAAATGTTATTGATTCTTGGGTTGTAGATTCAGGGGCTTCATTCCATGCCACACCTGATAAGAAATATTTTCATGACTATGTTCAAGGAGATTTTGGACAAGTTCGTTTGGGTGATGATAAACCCCGGAAAATTGTTGGACTGGGTAAAGTTCTTGTAAAACAATAGAATGGAAACCAATGGCTACTAAAGGAGGTAAGGCATGTTCCAGATCTGAAGAAAAATCTGATTTCAACAGGGCAGTTAGGCAGTGAAGGTTGTGTGACAACTTTCACAGATAAAACTTGGAAAGTCACCAAAGGAGCGCTGGTAATAGAAAAAGGTGAAAAGGTTGGTACATTGTATTTATGCAATGGTATTTCTAACTCTGTTAATGCTTTAACTTCCAAAGGAGCAGATGCAGCATTATGGCATCATAGGCTCAGACACATGAGTGAGAAGGGGATGAAAATTATTCACTCAAGAAATTTGCTGCCAGGTTTGAAGAATGTTGATTTGGATTTCTGTGAGAATTGCATTTATGGAAAACAAAAGAGAGTCAGATTTCTCAGAGTTGGGAAAGAAAAGAAGAGCGGAAAATTGGAGCTTGTGCATACATATGTATGGGGACCTGCTCAGGTATCATCTCTCGGTGGCTCTCGTTATTATGTTACTTTTATTAATGATGCAACTAGAAAAACATGGATTTATTGTATTCAGAATAAATCTGATGTATTTGATACTTTCAAGAAATGGAAAGCTTTGGTTGAGATTGAGATAGGAAAGAAGTTGAAGTGTCTCAGATCAGACAATGGAGGTGAATATTGCAGCAAAGGGTTTGATAGGTACTGTTCAGAGCATGGAATTCGTAGAGAGAAGACAGTTCCAAGAACACCACAAGAAAATGGTGTGTCAGAAAGGATGAACAGAACAATCATGGAGCGTGCAAGGTGCATGAGATTGCATGCAGGATTGCCTTTACAATTTTGGGCAGATGTTGTAGATACTGTTGTTTATCTAATAAACAAAGGGCCTTCAAGTTCCTTGGATGGTGGTATTCCAGAGGAAGCATGGACAGGTAAAAAGGTAAACTACTATTTTTTAAAGCCTTTTGGTTGTGAGGCCTTTGTCCATATTAATAAAGAAAACATAACAAAGCTTGAGGCAAAATCAAAGAAATGTACCTTTATTGGATATGGTGCTAATGATTTTGGTTATCTCTTATATGATTATGAAAATCACAAAATCATTAGGAGCAGAGACGTAATATTCAATGAAAAGGTCTTGTATAAGAATCAGCTGCAGGAAAAGAAACGGGAAAAAGAAAGCAAGGAATACACGGTTCTTGATGAGATAACTGAAAAAGTAAAGGTGCCTGAAAATAATAATAATCAACAACCACAGCAGCAACAACCACCACAACAGCAACAGGCACCTCAAACACCTGAAAGTGGTGTTATAAGATCTACCAGGATAAGTAGACCCCCTGAACGATACTCTCCTTCATTATATTATTTATTGTTGACTGATTCTGGTGAACCTGAATGTTATGAAGAAGCAATGCAGGTTGAAAGTAGGAAGAAGTGGGAGCTAGCCATGGATGAAGAGATGGACTCCTTAATGCATAACCAAACTTGGGACTTAGTCAAGTTGCCTACAGGTAAAACAACATTGCAGAATAAATGGGTTTACAGGGTGAAGGAAGAAGATGGAGGAAAACAGAGGTACAAAGCTAGACTTGTGGTGAAGGGGTTTGCACAGAAGAAAGGTATTGATTTTGATGAAATATTTTCTCCTGTTGTTAAAATGAATTCAATCAGAACTATTTTAAGTCTTGTAGTAGCGGAAGATTTACATCTTGAACAGTTAGATGTAAAGACAGCATTTCTCCATGGATATTTGGAGGAAGAGATATACATGCAGCAACTAGAAGGATATGAGGTAAAAGGGAAAGAAAAATTGGTGTGCAGGTTAAAGAAGAGCTTGTATGGCTTAAAGCAAGCTCCAAGGCAGTGGTATCTAAAATTTGACAAGTTCATGTCTGAACAAGGTTATACTAGATTTCACTCTGATCATTGTGTTTATCTAAAAAGGAAAAATGATGGCAGCTATATTATATTCTTATTGTATGTAGATGACATTCTTGTTGCAGGGTCTAACATGCAGGAAATAAATGTGCTCAAAAGAAAATTGGAAAATTCATTTGCAATGAAGGATTTGGGAGCTGCAAAACAAATCCTTGGTATGAGGATAACTAGAGACAGGAAAAATCACAAATTAACACTGTCTCAGTATGAGTACATAGAAAAGGTGTTGAAAAGATTTAATATGCACAATGCAAAACCGGTTAGTACACCTTTTGCTAGCCATTTCAAACTTAGTAAGGAGATGTGCCCAAAGACCCAAGAAGACATGGATTATATGTCTAAAGTTCCATATGCATCAGCAGTTGGAAGCTTAATGTATGCAATGGTCTGCACAAGGCCTGATATTGCACATGCAGTGGGAGTTGTAAGTAGGTACATGAATAATCCAGGAAAAGAACGTTGGATGGCAGTAAAATGGATTCTCGGATATTTGAGAGGTACCACAAATCAAGCATTATGATTTGGTGGTTCAAACATTGCTCTACAGGGATATGTTGATGCAGATATGGCAGGTGACAGAGATAACAGGAGGAGCACTACAGGATATGTATTTACTGTAGGTGGAACAGCTGTCAGTTGGGTTTCAAAAATCCAAAGTGTTGTTGCACTTTCAACAACAGAAGCGGAGTATGTTGCTGCTACAGAGGCTAGTAAAGAAATGATTTGGTTACAAAGGTTTATGGATGAATTGGGTAAGAAGCATGATATGGGCACACTATACAGTGATAGCCAAAGTGCTATTCATCTTGCAAAGAACTCAGCATTTCATTCTAGGACTAAACACATACATCTCAAGTACCATTTCATACGGTCGGTATTGGAAGATGGAGAGTTGAAGCTGGAAAAGATACACACTAGCCAGAATCCTGCAGATATGCTAACAAAAGTTGTAACCAGGGAAGGCGAGAATGTGCTCGGTTTCCATTGAGTATTCAGGATGACAATGAAGAAGATGAGGAATAGCCGGTCAAAAGAGAGTCATTGTCCGACGAATGAAGCAACGGTGGGTGCTACAATCGATTGAAAATTGGGGGGGGTGATAGGTGTGGGCTTTGATTATCTTGTTTACTTTGCATCATGACATTGAACCGCAAAGGCGGCAACCACCACGAGTAATCGCTACGGTGGGGTTCGAAGCGGCGGCAACGCTTTTGAGCACGGCCGCTTGGGGGGGTTCGGGGGGGCAGCGCCCACGACTCACTCGGTATGCATTTCCTTGTAAAGTATGGCCAAATTTCAGTGGTACGAAGACCACATTAGAGCAGTGACACGACGATAGCCCTGGACGTGGAAATTGAGTTTTTTTCCCTAGAAGGCAACCCCTCGTTTTTATGAGGGCATTGTATTGCGGCTGTGTATTGTATGTGTATTCTTGGAGCGAGAAACAGAGAGGGAGACTGTGAGAGAGAACAGAGGATATTACAGCGGATCTGCTGTAGGTTTTGTCTCTTCATTTTTGCTGGATAATAGAAAGGAAGGACTGGCTGTTCGGAGTGGACGTAGCCCAAACTGGGTGAACCACGTATATCTGTGTCTCTCTGGTTTTATGTGTTTTGTGTGCTTGTATTTTCCGCATATTTTATGTGTTTGCGTATACATAATATGCATAATTTTCTATTAAAAAAATCAACCAAGGACTTAACGATAAATGTGAACAATCTCCGTGAATGTTGTGTCGGTGTATCATGAGTATGGGCGGCGGAGACTCGGCTTCCTATGGATAAAGGATAGAAAACCTAGTGGGGTCTCCCTTTATATACGCGATGGTATGGGAAGCACAGTACACCTAGTGCTTTCTAAATCAAGGCGAACGTGACTACTAGGTTTAAAGACGTCGGAACACGTCTGATCAAGAGCTCAAGTCCAAGCCATGGAAAAAGCTCAAAATTGAAAATGTTAAAAATTGGTTGAAACCAAGATTGTTACATAGGTCTCATCTTCCTAATACCAGCGCCGTAAACGGTTCGAAAAATGGACACCGTATGAAGAAGTTATTGCACTTTTAGTGGAGTGGGTCCAGCGGAGCACGGAGGGGCCAACCCTTCTCCTATGGAACCTCATCATATGACCAGTGTGGGAGCTTATTTTAAGAGCGCTTAAGGAGCCTAATCTCAAGTTTAATATTTAATTAATCTTCAGTTAAGTGGAGTTTAATATGGCGGAGATTCTGGAAGCGCTCCCAAAATTAGGCGGACTTCCACTTTTAGTGGAGTTAACTGGCAGTTGCCCCACATTTAGTGGAGGAAATTGGGGCAAATTTGTTTTGGTCATAAATTTCTCATTAATCAACCTTTTGGAAAGAAATTTTTTTTTATTTTGTATTTTCTCAGCCTTTTGGACTCAATGGCATAGGTTTCAGAGCCATTGGAGCTTATTTTCAACTTGTTAAGCTTCGAAGAAGATGAAGGAGCCATTAGGGCCTGGAAGGAGAAGGCTGTGTTTTGGAGTGTGTTTCTCTGTTTAAGGTAAATTAATAGGCATTATTAGCTATTTCATGCCTTTTGAATCTTTTTGGATGGTTTTCAGAGCTTTTTAAGAACTTTAGAAAGCCGAAAAGCTTCATTTAAGTTCTAGAGGCCATTTTCCAAATAGAGTGTATAAGCGAAACCGGAGCAGCCGGAGGCCGTTTTTGATGAAAAAAAAACTCTATATTGACTATTTCAGTCATTCTGGAACCAACGGAAGTGGTTTTAGATCATTTTGAGTACTTCTACAGCTCTATAATTTGATATGAAGTTGTGGGCAGCCCTGGGCAAACCATGGAGGAGAGCCATTTTTGGGGATGTTGTGCTTAATGTAAGCAATTTATCAGTTGGTATTTGATGTCTGATCATTATTGGATGCAGAAGTAGTGTTTTTAGGAAGAGAAATAGAAATATGAGGGAGTTTGTGCCATTTAGAAGCTCATAGAATCTTAGTGCACCGACAGAAGAATGTGTGTCCATGGAAGCCTAAAGCTATTTGCAGGAATTGGACAGCCATTAAAGGGATTTAAAATGGCATTCTCAGCCCTTTGAATAATTTTTTTATTCATTATGGTTAATTTTGGAGCTTGTAAAATAATTTTATTACCTTAATCCCAAAGAGTCTAGTCATGTTGACGAAGCTCAAAGGAGATGTAGCCCAAGAGTTGGGGTGAACTCCTATATTATATTGCTGTTGTGTTTTATTATTCTATGGTTGAATTATGTTGCTGATATACATGATAAGCTTCAGAAAAAACAAATAAACTTAAAACACTTAAACAAAAGAAAATACATACACCTCTTCCAAGCAAAAATTCTGCATAATGTCAAGTTTGAGTAAGGTCATTTTAATTAAGTCTGAGTGCTTACTTCTATTATTTCTTTAGGCAGAGTCTGTAAGAGGGCCAGGTAGCTTCTGGATTCATCGCCTGAGAAAATTGACATATCAGTAAATTCCTACATTCTATCTCTTAACAGTAGAAAATACAAGTTCTCACATTCAGTTAAAATTTGAAGTATTGCTGCCTCATTGCATATATGAAAATGGATACACACCTTTTCATTTTATTGTTTGAATCGAGGATAGTGTCAGGGAAACTCAGGTTGAGCATTCCTTATGGTGCAAAAGGTTTTAAAACAATGTAAGAGATTTATTGTTTTATTGGTTGCAAAATGGCTGCTTGAATGAGAAGGGGTCTTTTCTGACATTTAGCTAAAAGCTTGTCGTTTGATTGAAAGCTTTGAGGACTTTTCTTTGGAAGTTCCTTTTGGTTGTTTGAACATTTACATAATGTCAACTTCTGCTACAAGTGAAGTTTTCTCCTTCACGATATTCTTCAATGATGACATGAAGAATGAGTTCTTTAAGGTGAAGGACATGGTGCAGATTCTCCTTGAGGATCAAAGGGAAAGTGTTCAACTTCGTGCACAATTGCTAGCTATGCAGGAAGAGAAAGAAGCCATTCTTCAAAGACTGCATGATATGGAGTTGCAGCTTCGTCAAGCTCAAGAAGCTTTGTCTAAGAAAATACCTCATCTTCAGGATGTAAATCATGAGGTAAATCAGTCTGATTTGTCTTCAGTTTCCTCTATTGAAAAGTGTGTTGGTTCTTTTGAACGGCATACAAGAGGTATTGGGTCCAAATTGATGTTGAAGATGGGCTATCAAGAAGGCAAAGGTTTGGGCAAGCATGCACAAGGCATTGTTGAGCCTATTTGTGTTGTGGAGCGTCCCAAGAATATTGGTCTTGGCTGTGAGCAACTTAATGGCGAAGCTTTGAGCACATGCATTCAAGAATGTGATGCAAATTTGAAGAGAACATTTCTCCCAAGTTCTCAATTACATCAATGTCATGATGGCAATCTTCCTTACCATTGTTTTAAGCCATCATTGCAGCAAAAGAGGTATAATCATTCACATGATCAATTTGATTATGTTTCAGCAAAGAATGATCATTTTTCTTGTTCAAATGAAAGAAAATTTTGTTGCACATTTTGTGGTGGAGTTAACCATGTTGCTTCAAGATGTTGGTTGAAAAAGAAAGCACACAGGAAGCAGAAGAGGCAAAGAGAACTTTCTCAGAAAGTTCTTAAGAGTTGCACAGTTTGTCAAAGGAAGGGACATGATGTCTCTCATTGTTGGACTTTGCATCCAACAAATCGTCCAAAGCATATGCAGCTAAGGGACAAACAGTTTGGCACAAGTGGATCTATGGAGTCCATTATCGATGTGGAAATGGAAGATTCACATGAAGAATTGCAGTTGCAGCAAAAGAAGCCATGGAGTTGGCTTGGTAGGAAGTGGATTAACTTCTTATTTCAGTAAGTCATTACTCATTTTTTACATGCAAATTTCAGATTGGTATGCATGTATTTCAGTTGAAAATTGATGTCAGATTGCTTGTATAAGAAGTTTTAGTTGAAGGAATTTCTTTGTTGTTGCAAAATTTCGCCATGGAGGTGTAAAAGATGAGCATGATACTCACTTATGTTGTAGCAATGTTTTTTGGTTCAGCTCTTAATCACCCACATGTTTTTGGGATGAGGTACTTGTTGGTATTTGAAAAGAAGAGTTGAAGTTGCACATGTACATAGAGGTTGTATGTGTAATTAGCAAACTGTATATAGTTCATTGTACATGATACATACACATATGTTTGTCAAGATGTATCTTGTTGTTTATAGACTTGTGTCGATTGTGTCATACATGTTTATCGACTTGTGTCGGTTGTGTGCACATTTTTTTTACAGATTTTGTGTGTCATTTGTATAGCACATTTCATTGTCAACTGGTTGTTGATGTCGTATGTTGCACAAGATGCCTTTGGTGTCGTTTGGTGCAGAGAATGAAGTGTCAGTGCAAAGCAGTGCAAGATTACATGAGTTGGAAAGGCATGCAAGCAAAGAGGGCACAAATTTCAGCAAGTGTCATTGTTGGTTTCATTCTGGCAGATTGGTATGGCGAGAAAACTTGGTCAGGATTTGGCACAAGTACATGGCTCATTCAGCAAAATTCGCCATGTGAACAGTTGGCAATTCAAAAAACATTTTGAAGGCTGAAGAGAAGAGGATGTTTTTATTCTCTCATTTTCTGTACTACAGTTCAGTTTCAGAATTTTAGTGAGCTTTTGGGGTCCAAAAGCCTCTTATTTGGGAGGTGTGATCAAGAGCTCAAGTCCAAGCCATGGAAAAAGCTCAAAATTTAAAATTTTAAAAATTGGTTGAAACCAAGATTTTTACATAGGTCTCATCTTCCTAATTCTGGCACCGCAAACAGTTCGAAAAACAGACACTGTATGAAGAAGTTATTGCACTTTTAGTGGAGTGGGTCCAGCGGAGCACGGAGGGGCCAACCCTTCTCCTATGGAACCTCATCATATGACCAGTGTGGGAGCTTATTTTAAGAGCGCTTAAGGAGCCTAATCTCAAGTTTAATATTTAATTAATCTTCAGTTAAGTGAGAACTTAATGTAAATGGAGAGATACAGACGCTCCCAAAATCACATAGGACTTCTTTAATTGATTAGCCCTTGATGTACTGACTAGTGGAGGGACATCGGAAAAATTTGTTTTTGGTCATAAATTTCTCATTAATCAACCTTTTGGAAAGAAATTTTTTTTTTGATTTTGTATTTTCTGTTCTTTTGGACTCAAGCATAGGTTTCGAGCCATTGGAGCTTGTGCTGAGCTTATTCAGCTTGATAGAAAGGCCATTGAGCCTGGAAGGAAAGGCTGTGTTTTGGAGTGTGTTTCTCTGTTTAGGTAAGTGAATAGGAATTGTTAACTCATTTCATGCCTTTTGAATCTTTTGGATAGTTTTAAGAACTGTCAAGAGCTTTGAAAGCAGAAAAGCTTCATTTTAAGTTCTAGAAGGCCATTTCCAAATAAGTGTATGAGCGGCAAGATGGGCGGGAGGCCGTTTGATGAAAAAACTCTATAGTGAACTATTTGGTCATTACTGAACCAATGGAAGTGGTTTTAGATGTTTGAGTACTTCTAGGCTCTGTAATTTGAGCTGAAGTGAAGCAGAAGCCTGAACATTGTGGAGGAGAGCCATTTTTGGGGATGTTGTGCTTAATGTAAGTAATTTATCAGTTGTTATTTGATTTATGATCATTATTGGATGCAGCAGTAGTGGTTTCCAGAGCAAAAATAGAAATCTGAGGGATTTTGTGCCATTTAGAAGCTCAGAGAAGCTTAGTGCACCAACAGAAGGATGTGTGTCCATGGAAGCCTAAAGTTGTTTGCAGGAATTGGACAGCCATTAAAGGGATTTAAAATGGTATTCTCAGCCCTTTGAATCATTCTTGTATTCATTGTGGTTAAGTTTGGAGCTTGTAAAATAATTTTATTACCTTAATCCCAAAGAGTCTAGTCATGTTGACGAAGCTCAAAGGAGATGTAGCCCAAGAGTTGGGGTGAACTCCTATATTATATTGCTGTTGTGTTTTGTTATTCTATGGCTGAATTATGTTGCTGATATACATATTAAGTTTCAGCAAAAACAAATAAACTTAAAACACATAAACAGAAGAAAATACATACACCTCTTCCAAGCAAAAATTCTGCATAATGACAATTTTGAGTAAGGTCATTTTAATTAAGTCTGAGTGTTTACTTCTATTATTTCTTTAGGCAGAGTCTGTAATAAGGCCAGGTAGCCTCTAGATTCATCATTTCTTTCTAGCACTGAAGGTAGGCAGGTAGATAATTCCCCTAGATCCTCTCTGTATAGAGAAATATGAAATTCTCCGTACTGAATTTAAAATTTAAATGTTACACTCCATTTACATATATGAAAGTCTGGATATACCCACCTTTTCAAGTACAACCCATTTTAAGATCCGTCTCCTTTCTGAATCTCCCTAAATATTCGTTAATGTTTTCAATGACATGGTTGATTGAATAAATTTTATGGTTGATCTTCAATTATGTCTCGATTTCAAGGCCCTACCGCATGTCATATGACAATCTCCTATATGCAGCTATATGAGAAAAGAAAACTTTTCAATTCGATGAATTCTATCTAGTTAAGGGAAGAGCTTCAAACAATGATGCGACATAAAACAACACTGCAAACGAAATCTTTTCCAAACTAGATGACTTTCACTATCCAAAAGTAATTTCAAACATTCAACGATGCGAATAATGCAATGGCATCTATGCAAAATCTTTTTTTCAAAATATATGCAATTGTAATCTATGCACAATCTCCTTTTTCTTTTCAAATGATAAGAATGCACTCAATGCATTTTTCGATGAAATGAGAATCTACTTAATGCATGCTTTTAATGAAAGAGAATGCACTCAATGCGATTTTTAGCTTTCAATCATTAAACAATGTAATCTAAGTTCAATGATGGATCTCAAAAAACACTTTTAAATGCAATGTGATCTAATGCATTTTAACAAAAGAAAACTTTGAGATGAAAACTAAATAAACGCAAATCTCCTTAATGAAGGATGAATGAAAAAGAGATGTAAACAAACACTAAGAATGCAATCTTTGTTTCAAACACTTTGTCACGAAATCCCTCAAAAGGCGACAAGACATATGAGGTCAAACACAAAGAGGACTTCCAAAGAAAGAGATCAAAACAAGGCATTCATTCCCTTTTACATCAAACAATCATGGAAATAAGATATTTCAAAAAATGAGCAATGCAATCTATGGTCATACAGTGAAAAGATCGGAAGGGAAAGACACACTAGTGAAGGATTTAGGGAAAAAATCTCAATTTTCACACACCCTGAAATTGGCACGACTTTGGTAGGTGAAACTAGCGCCAACTTGCGCGACTTGCTCACTGACAACTAGCGCCAATGGCCAATTGGTGCTGGTTGCTAACTGACAACAAGCACCAACACCTGAAAATGAAAAAACAAAGAATTTCTCCCAACCAAGACTAGACTCACCACTTCAAGCAGAATCTAAAACAAACCCAGAAGCAAAGTACTGACCAAAAGAAACTTCCAAACAAGGGTAAACCCTACCACCTACAGGAAATGGCGCGACTGTCTGGCTGTAATCCGCGCCAGACAGGGGATGGCGCGAGTGATGAACTGGCAACCTGCGCCAATTGGCGTGACTGTCAGGGCAAAAATTGCACCAATCAAGCCAACCATGAAAAGATGAAAAATTTAGAAAAGTAGAGGTCAGATCTGATCTTCTAGGGCTGAACAGAGGTTTTACACTCAGAAAAGAGCCAGCCAAAAGAGCTGATCAAACAAGAAAATTCAAGAATTAACCGAAAATACAAGACAATACTCCAAATCAATGTCTCCCCAGTGGAGACGCCAATTTGTTGTGGAGGTAAATCCCCTCTGCGGACAGAGGCGATCCATACTAGCCCAGATAGGGTCTAGCAACAATAATATCACGCTAAGGTGCAAGTTCCTAATTGCAATAAACCAACTTGCGATGAAGGCCTACCTCAAGTCCAACGCTGTTGTTTGTAGGGAAGATGGCACTCCCATTTCCTTGCTCCAGCAGATCACAATCCTCTCGCTCGCCGCGATCGAACACCTGCACACACAAGAAACACGACAAACACAAGCGTAAAACCCGATATATATGAAATTATGTATCAGTAAAAGAAGACACAACTCATGATCATAATGAAAAATATGAGTGGAACCATAACCAATAGTCGCTTATCATTAATTCATACAAAGGAAAATACAAACTGGCTCTGACGCTGAACATTCCTTCGGCGGGTCGTCAGCAGAATACGTCTCAGTAAAGCTTGTCGGGAATGGGGACAAGCCTCTCTCTTCGATCGTCAATCTCCTTGCTATGGATTTGGCACTATGAGGACTATCAAAGCTCTTGCAGCATTCTTTAGGCTATGAAGGCTCTTGAGATTCTTCATTGACCAGTTCGACTGTTGCGCCATTCATCCATTTAGCCCCTTCATCAATGGATGAAGGCTATATTTATAGAGGAGAGGAGGAGGTTGGGATCCCTACAATAGTGGAAGGGAGGCCTTATCGCTTGGGAGGTTCCCCATAAGGTGGAAACAAGAGGCCAAAGGAGGAAGCCCGTGGTTATTCAGTCGAAACCACTCCTGATGACTCATCCAAGAAGTTGTTGTAATCGAAACTTTGCCTCTTTTTTTAAAAAACTTTCCATAAGAAGATTGGCGCGGGTGCTTAACTGGGACAGAGTGCCAATTGGCACAGGCTCAGTGTTAATTTTCCCCATTGGCGCGAGGACATAACAGGCTACCAGCGCCAAGGAAAAAACAGGTTGTTTTTAGGGGTCTGCTCAGGAAATGATCAACAGAAGAAATGTTGTCCTCATGGAAAGGGATGCAATGATGGTATTTGCAAGGCATGACACTGCTTATTGGTCGCATAAATGACCCTCCAATGGGCAAGATGGGAATTGCAGGGACGGTGAAAAATCACTGTGTAACACCATCTATGCTTACAACTAAAATTTAAATATTGCGATATGTGTTGTGGTTTGGTCCTGCTGACCCTCCACGTCACTTGCCTTCCACATCACCTCCCCTTCGCATCGCACTGCTGATCATATTCTTATGAATTAAAATTTAAATATTACGAAGTGCGTAGGTGCAATGCCACTTCACAACTGCCATATATAGAAATTCAGATCCGAGAAAATGACTTTTCCACGCTGTTTTGTGTGCATAATAGGTTAAGTCATGCCTACACGGTTTGAGTTGCATTTTATGAAGAAAGAATGGTAAACGTGGCCGAAAGGGCTCGGGTAGCAAAAAGACACCAAGGGTCAAGTCGGGCATTTATGTAGGTATCAAACAACGGAGACTAAAGGAGTAGCAGGATGCACCAGCACCGACACCAATCAATTAGAAGTGGCCAGCACTGCACCAGATTAATTACTAAATGCCAGTTTTCTGCAGAACAGATCCAGATGTTAGAGCCTCCATTGGTTACCTCTTCGAAACCATCATAGCCGCCTCCAAGCCACTTTTTTAATTCACGAAGAGCTTCCTAAGTTTTTCATTCTTGAATAGTTACCATAATAAATTCTGCAGGCGGTGTTTGTCAGAGATTTTCTTTATTTGAGCCTTGGATGGCCACACTTATCTAATTTGAGTTTGTTTGTTATAAATAAAGGTTTCCAAAGTAGATTAGGTGAAACCAACTTAGTTATTAGTTAAATACTGCTAGAATTCTCATTAGAAAGGGTTGGATATCTTAGCATATGTATTGTAAGAACTACTAATGGAGCATGGTAATTTTGGAGCTGGAAATCGATAATAAAAGACCGGTTATAGGATTCTTGAGTTGTATTAAAATGGTGATGTGTTTCTTCTTGGTTTAAATGTTTCCAGCATTTTCTTTGCTGTGTATATTCTCATCTAATTTTAAATCAGAAATTTTAGATTAAGATTCGTTGTCAGAGAGCCTTAATTTTGTCTGCAATTTACAATCTAAATGTTTTCTAATGAAGTATGATTAAAGAATTCTTAATTTCTCTTTAGTCACTATTGAACCTTACTATTTCTCTCACCTAATAATTCATACATCTCTTAAGATCCATTTCGCACAGTTAGCTTGCGTTGTGATTTTCTCTTGATTTTTGTTACACCATTTTTTGGTCATCTAACCTTTTATCATTAGATGGACCCAAGTACACCATGTAAGACCAGTTTTACCCTAAGTAAAACTGCTTTCACTATGTTAAAATAGGAAACCCCAAAAGGAAATATTAAACAAACCTATATTTGTTTGATTTTTCTCATGGAATAATTAATTAAACCATAATTTAATTATTATTCCCAGTCATGTTTAACCCAAAAACAAAGAAATTAATGAGATAAACCCTTAGTTATCTTATTATTTTCTAGGAATAATTATTTAAATCTTATTTAGATAATATCCCTTGTTAAATATGACCAAATCACCCACCATTAATCAAATAAATCATTATTTATTTGATTATCTCCCAACCACTTCCTTAAAAAGATAAATAAATCATTTATTTATTTATTTTTCGCTAATCAAGGGATTTGACCCAAGTCAAACACCCTTTCCCTCCAACAAATATAATAAAATATTCCATAAAGGCGGATCTAGATTTGGTTAACATTATTTTAATCATGCACCAAGATCTAGAATGACCCAATATTTTGTTATAAATAGGAGGGTTCTTCCCCATCATTCCTCACCTTTTGTTGCCTACTAGATCACTCTGGATCTATACACTTGGTCTCATTTTTCCATCATTTGCTCCCATTGAGCTTCATTTTTGCATTGGGTTTTCTACTCCTACAAGAGAGAGAAAGCTTAAATCTGAAGTGCTGAGGACTACAAAGAACCCATCCCATTGAGGAGAGCTGGATACACCTTCTTGTTTTCCTCCCAGGTGCCCTATAATATAAAAATTCATTCAAAAATCGTGTTCTTGTCTCGTTTGTTGGATGCATGGAGCAAACCCTTTATTTTACTGCTTAATGTCTTTCCATTTATAGATCTGTTTGTTGCAGCATTTTAATTACTAATCGCAGATCTGAAGATGTTTGGCAGCCTCTATTGTTGTTAGGGCTATTATTTATGCGTAGCTAAAGTGGTTCTTTTTCGTACACTTTGACGAAGAATTCATACTAACAAATGGCGACTCCACACGGGTTTTAAATTACGACCGCTGTCGTTTTTCATATTCCTGCATATCCAGCTACTTCAGGCCCTAGGGCTTCTTTTCAGCCGCTTAGTTTTTCTCTTTTTATGTCATTTTTCTCACATAAAACCCTAAAATCTTAAAATTTCTAACTTCCGTGTGTTTCTGGCCCTATTGCGCAGGTAAGCGACACCAGCCGCAACTGAGACGGCAACTTTTCTGAAAATCTGCCGCCGAGACAACCGGAACAGGGGGGTCGCACTTTTTGGCCCTAAACCCGCGACCTGGAGCCTTAGGACGCACCCAAAGCCAAGCTTCGCGACCTGCACTCGTATCGGGGCCGAAATCGCGACCCGCTCTTTTTTTTTCCAAAGAATTTTCTCTGCAGAATTCTTTCCGGGTTCTCGCCGTACCTTCCGTCGTGTCTTCCAGCCTTCCTCGTTTACTCCGCCACTCAAGATCTGATCTGTTTTTACTCATCTAAGTGGGAACCCAGCCCCTTAGGGATTTAGTACCCTCCACTTTTTGAGGAAGAGTTTTAGTTGTTTCAGCCGTCGGTTTTTCAGAGCTTCAGCCCCCTCTTTTCCAGATATGTTACCTCCTTTTCAGATCCTTTGAAATCAACCTCTTTCCCTTTCAAATCACCCCTTGTCATTTTGTTTGGACCTCCTTTGAAGGCCTCCGCCTTGCCCCTCCGGTTTTTTGCTGATTTCCTTCCCTTTTCCAGCCACCTTGCCTCTGTCTCTTGGCTGTGACCTGCACCTCTTGCCTGCAGCTTTATCCTCCAGATCCCTGTCCCTTTCGACCCTAGATCTGTTGAGCTCCCTTTATGTGTGTTTTACATAGTTTTTCCCTTTCTTTTCAGCATAGTTTTGAGAGACCCACCTTCTTGGGTTAGATAGATGCACACGTAGCTGTTATTTTTCTGTTATTTCAGCATTATATTCTGTTCTCTGTAGGTTTATTTTCAGCTACGCAGCACACTTTTTTCTTTCTCTCAACAACGGAAAGGGTTTAAAAATTAAAATTAACGCACGCCACACACTGACCCTAAGCGAAGAAGCGCCTGGTTAACACCGCCTGGAAAAGACTCTACAATCAATTGTCACTGCACCTTATCTGCCCTTGACATTACTTGATTCTGTCCCTTTCTACCCTTGTCGGTTTCCTTCTTCCTGTCATCATTGCGCCCCCAAGGCGCCTTTCCCGGAGACTTCTTGGCCTTCACCCTCAGTTTCCGGTTGATCGACCTGCTCCGCACCGCCGTCGTCGAGCCAGTCCACCTTCGAGTCCGCACTCCGACTCCTCTCCGATCTACTCCGGCCCCTCCTTCTCCTCTCTTACTCTCCCCCGTTACCTTCATCTATGTCTCCGGTCTGTGGCCCAACGCTAGCGGTTCCTTCCGCCCCAATGCCGCCCCTACTTCTAGCGGAACCGTCACAACCACTACTCCGGCCACCCCTGTGCTGCCGTACATTGCAGGCCTCAGCCTCCCCGATTTCCATCAGTTGATTAACGACCCCATTCACCATAATACTACCTGGCCCACTATGCCTACCAAGTTACCCTCCGATATCCCCAAGTTCGAGGGCCTTAATGGCGAAGACCCAACCAATCACATCCAGTCTTTCCACATGTGGTGTTCCTCCAACTCCATTACCGATGACTCCATCCGTCTTCGGTTGTTCCAACGCACGCTTACCGGCGAAGCTTCTAAATGGTATGTCGAACAGGCCACTTCCTCCCATACCACGTTCGAGACTCTTGCCCAAGCCTTCTTGTCGTACTTCCAGCTCCCTCTCCGATACGACACCGGTACGGAGCTCTTGACTTCATTTAAGCAATCCTCTTCCACACGCCTTTCTGCCCATGTTCAGGAATGGCGACGAAGACGGAGCTTATGTCGAGCCCCTCCCTTTGAAGATCGGGTTTACATGGACTGGTTCCTTCGCTTCCTTCTCCCATCGGCAAAGATGTCGCCTCTCACTTTCCTCAAACTGAAGAAGCCGCCCTCCAAATAGCCTTAAAATATGACCTGATCTACGCTCAATCTGGTTATGTTTATACCGTCCTTCTTGACATCCCCAGGCCCGGTGGCGCCAACGCCCCAGGGGCATCTCATTCCGCCGACGGTATCATTGGATCTCTTTCCCATCCATCTGTTCATCCTCCTATGGGCTATGGTCTCCCTCAGGGAGGGGCCAGCACCTCGAGCACTCTTCCCCCTCCCGGCAACATGTATCCAGGATACGGCATGCCTCCTCCTTTTGCCCAACCTCCTGCTTACCTCAATGTTGCCCAACCCAACCCTTACCTTTATCCGCAGCCTGGTGCGCCAGCTCCTCTAGCATATGCGCTTCCACCTCCCTTGCCTCCTCATAACCCGCAACAGCACTTACAGCCCCCTCCAGGGAAAGTATTTGCACAGCAGGGTGCGACTAATCCCCCTTCTTCTCAAAGAAGGTGGAGAGGCAACCAAAACCAATCTGCCCTTGGTAACCGTGGACCTAATTCTGGTATGGACCCTAACACTAGCAACCAGCAACAGGGCCTTCCGCCCAAGCCGGACAGGCCGCTTCGCACAAATAAGCCCTGTTCGCGTTGCGGTGTTTATGGTCATTACACTCACGATTGTCCTCTCTTACCCCAGATGCGGCAGATGTGGGAGTCTCAAGCCACATTGCGTGGACAACACGCCTCCCCTCATACTCCTCCTAATGTGGCCACTACCCAGCCAGCTGTGTTTACTGATCCTTTCCCTCAACAGGGATTCGTGGCTACCCAACTGCCCGACAGCCAGGTAGCCGCCCCCCCTTCCATTTCTGGTTCCTCTGATTACCAGATCCTTATGATGCACTCCGATCCTTCCCCATCCGTCGACCTTCACCTTCAAACTCGGTCTCGCCAGTACCCTAAGCCTCCTGCTCCGTCTGCTCCCAAGCCTCCCTCTTCAGGTTCTACAGAGCCTCTTTCGACATCCAGTGGCCCCTTACACATCCCTCAACCCAAAGTTGAGGTTCATCCAAAGATTCCAAAGGGCCCATTACGCCGAAATGCTGCTTCCAGTCGAGCCGCTCAGTCGTATAGTATAGTAGATTATTTGGCGCAATCCCCTGCTGCCATTTCCACACTGGAACTCCTCCAGTCGTGCCCTTCCCAAAAGAAGGCTCTACTATCTGCCGTGGGCGCTGTAGATCCTGCTGATGACCAAATGATTGTTTTCGACACCACTCAATCGGACCATCCCCCTCTTCCTCCTTCCGTCGCTTTCCAAATCCCAGTCAAAATCCGGAACGCCAATGTATCCCGGTGTATAATTGATGAGGGGGCATCCACCTGCGTGATGTCTGCTTCGGTTTGGAAGCAACTCGGATCCCCTGAGCTGGCCCCTTCCACGATCACCCTTCGAGCGTGGGACGGTCATGCCTCCCAACCCATTGGCCTGTTTCGTAACTGTCCCATCACCCTCGCCGGTAAGACCGTTTGCGTTGATGTCGAAGTCATTGACGCCCCTCTAGACTACAACATTCTATTGGGGCGAAGCTACACCTATGCCATGTCTGCTATCCCATCCGCAGTTTTCCGCAAGATGTCTTTCCCACATAATGGGAAGATAGTCACCATTGACCAGCTATCTTATCATGAGCCGCCGTCTCAGACCTCCTCCGAGACAACCATCTCTTCTGTAGCCAACAAGCAAACCATCGATTCTTTGACCAGTGTCTCCCCCGGCGTCTATAAAGATTCCACCCTGCTTGGTACTTTTCCTCATCTTCCCCCTCCTCCTGTCACTGATCCCAGCTTGTCGAATGTTTGCATGATGCAATCGTCTCAGACTGCCCATAAGCGGCCTGCCTCGGCTAGTCAGCAACCTCCCCCCCGCCCTCCACAACCCGCTCCTAGCCATTCATCTCAGCCAGCCGGACTTCCTCCTTCTGGCCCTCCCCCTACAGCTGGTATCCCTGAACCTCTTTATCCTCCCGGATCGGTTCCTCCTGGCCTCAACCATCTTGAAGCCGTCCCTCCTGGTCATTTCCCTGTTGGGCAGATCCCTTTCCTAGCTCCCCCTCCCGGAGTATATTCCGTCCCCGTCATGGCCACCCTCTCCCTCCCTAACTTGACCTTGGGAATTCTGGTCTGGTACCTTGATCCCCCAGCCGCCACCCCTCCTGGTCACCCCAAACCTTACATGGCTTTGACACCAGTTCAACCGGTCCCCCTCGCTTCCTCCATTGCCCCTGTGCCTCCCGCACCTCCACAGGACCCTTCTCCTGTTGTGACGGCACCCGGGAAGAAAGGCAGAGCCCGCAAGGGGGCACCCAAAGACAAGACTACCACGACTGACCCAGCCCCTTCCCCTCCCGCAAAGCCTTGCGCTTTGTGTGATGTCACTGGTCATGCCACCCATGCTTGTCCTGAGTTGCCCCGTATATAGCCCATGGTTAAAGTCGCGTTCCCCGAGGCTACGGTCCCTGAAGCCCCCGTTCCTTCGTCGTCCGTAACCAAGAACCCCAAGACTCTTCGCACCAACAAGCCTTGTGCTTTGTGCGGCGTTCATGGTCATTACTCCCACCTT
Source organism: Pinus albicaulis (assembly GCA_034641835.2). NCBI lineage: Eukaryota > Viridiplantae > Streptophyta > Pinopsida > Pinales > Pinaceae > Pinus > Pinus albicaulis. The sequence continues at coordinate 946,808,464 of CM076581.1, forward strand.
TGTCCTCACCTGACGCACTACCACGCCTCTTTAGAGGTAATCCGAGAGTATGAGGTTGAACAGAATCAATCCGCCTCTCCTATCCTCCTGCAGTACGCTTCAGGTCAACCGGAGGATCCCCCCGCTCCCATCGACATTCCCCCCCCTGATGTTCAGATGACAGAGTCTGCTGTAACCATCCTTTACCTATCTTCTTCTGCGAGACACTCGGAGCCCAGCCCGTCTGCATCCTCCCCTGTTGTGTCTCTTGATCACCCTTTTCCTCCTCATACCCGAGATCACTCCACTTGTGTCTCTGTCGACCTCCGCAGCCCGAGTCCTCATAATGTTTCCGATAGTGCTCATACACCACCTTGTCTGAGTCTTGGTCATCCTGCCCCTTACACTCCCTCCTGCGATTGTCACCCGATGACTTCTGTACACTCACGCTGTCGTCATTTCCTTTCATCCCCTCATTTATTGTCTTGTCACACCATTCTGCAGGACCCCCCGTCCACACCCTTTATCGGCTACGCCGATGGTGCAAGTCGCTACTCCAGGAATCTAGCCTCGGCAGGTTGGGCCATCTTCACCCCCTTGCATGCCCTTGTTCTTTCTAACGGGGTATGCATTGGTTCTGCCACCAACAATCAGGCCAAATATGATGCATTGCGTGGTCTTTTAGCCGATGCCCTCTTTCATCGCATCCTCCATCTGCACGTTCGTTTGGATTCCCTGCTTCTTGTAATGCAACTAAATGGTGTTTATCGTGTGCATAACCTTGTGCTGTTTAGATGCTATTTACGAGTGAAAATATTAGTACGTGCGTTTGAAACCATAACTTTCAACCATGTACCTCGAGAACAGAATCACTATGTAGATAGTATTGCAAACCATGTTCTAGATTGGCATTTATCACACACATTTTATACAAGACAATAACATTAAATCAACCATCAAAAGACGATGCATATCCATAATATGTGTCGCAAAACATATGTTTAGAGTCCATCTACTCTGATACATACGACATGCCCATAGCATGTTACAAACAAAACCCAAAACTGGGGGCACCACCTGCCCCTACATACATCATAAGGGGGCACCACATGCCCCTACCCCTAATCACTATCTGGAGGATCCCGAGCCAATGGCGCTGCCCCTGCAGCCTGTAGATCACGCATCGCCTGACCGGCTATCGCCATGCGCCGCATGATACCTCGCCACTCCGAGGGAAGACCAACACATGGCTCTATGAATTGGTCGTCTAGGTCCTGCCACCCACGCTCTGATACTCCGGTCAGCAATCATTCACATCTACATCGAATGTCCTCCAGTAGGGCAGCTGCATCCTCATTTTGCGCTGCTCTCAACCCTGTAGCTCCAGACGATGCCGGTCGCCCCATATATCCGGCCGGTTTCACCGGTGCTATATCTGCATACCAAAAAGTACATGAATCAGTACCTTACATTACTATTCAAACTACTTTAACATGCCCATACAAGAATAGCAATCTGTCACTTACCATCGGGCCCCCAGACTCGACCAGGTGGAAGTGGCAGGTCCGGATCTCCACAATAGCTCATCCCACTATAGGGATAGTCATCTATGTACAAAGGCATCTGATCCCAATGGGCAAAAAACTCCGGTCGAAACTCTCGCCCGACCGCCCCTCCTCCTCCTCTGCACAGTAGCCGTCCCCAACGGCGCATTCTGGGCTCTCTCGGGCCCCCATCTGGAAGTTGTACATGAGGCCTCAAGGTCGGGATCTTCTCAAAGAAGAAGGCGCACAACAAAGTCCCATATGCGCAATCATGGTTCACCTGCCGCCTGCATAGTGACAACTGTCGCTTTAGCGACACCAACAGCATTTGGGCCCACCCATAGTAGGTCCCACCCAATACACTTTCCACTAACATCATCTGCCCCCCAGTGATGTGATGGAAATCCTGGCTGCCCAGGATTCGCAGCACAGCTGCGGCCACTGCACAGGTTTCTAGCCTCTCTAGATCCCTGATCGGTATTCGAGTCCCCTTGATTTGGAGACCCGGTCGACAATGGCATTCCACGAATTCCATGATATGTCGCCCCCGCGGCAGCACTGGTTGTGTGTTTCCCACCATCCCCAGTGGCGGGAGACCAGTCAGGAAGTACACGTCCTGGACCGTCAGTTCGATCCTGTGCCCCTGCACCACAAAGATCTCCTGATCTGGATCCCAATAACTGATAATCCGGGCCAATAATGGTTCCCCTGCTCTCATCAATGGGTTCTCCACAAACTTGAGAACCCCAAATCTGGCCAATACACGACATACGCCCTGATCCGCTTGGATCTCTGTCCGAAGTGTCCCCAGATCTCTCTCTCTCCAGTTGACCCGTAACTCTGCCATACCTGCACAAACACATCATTTTTGTCAGCGTTCAGATCGGGAAAACCATAACCAAACACCAAAACCCAACTTCCATCCATAAAACAGCACCAAAACCCCCTCATCTCCCAGGTCGCAGTTTTCTGCCATTTTCTGGACCAAGTCGCACTTTTTGCCCTTAAACCTGTGTCCTAGGTCGCACTTTTTGCCCCAAAAAGTGCGACCTGGCCGTAGAGATGAAGGAGGGGTTGTTTCTAGGATTTTGGGCCCTAAACTGGAAAAGTAATCCATCAAAATGCAAAAGAAAGGTTAGGCCTCCTACCTCCAACTGACGGATCTCGATTCCACCGGTCGGTTTGTCCGCTACGTTCGCCGCAAGATTTAGGGCCTTCTCTCCTCTCCACATTCACCACAGCAACACTAGCAAATGAATGATTTTGGAGGGAAAACTGCCTTATTACAAGAGAACCATTGTTTCTTCTTTCGACTGCTGCGACCACACCGTAGCCCTGTTCGACGAACCGTCAGCACCGCTGGAAAGCTCTCACCGAGCTCTCAAATGGGTTTCTGTTAGTTTTTGGTGATTTGATACTTCACCTGGACACATTTTGTCCAAGAAGGGTCACTTCACCGCTCCTTCAAATCGAATTTCCTCACTTACGACACTTGTACTTGGGGCACCATATTGCTCCCTTACTTGTCCATGTTCGTGTCGATTTTCGTCATGAGTTCCCATCTTGTACTCATGCTTCCATGGTCCCCCATTGGGGCCTTTACTGTGTGGCAGCACCATCGAGTCACCCTTGTTTAGAGCATCCAAGTTGAGTCATCATTGCATCCATGGAGTCTATACCACGTCCCTTTGCACCCCACTATAGCCCTCCATCCTTCATTTCTTGGTCTCTCTCTTGTGTCGCACATTATGACCTTCAGTCTCACTGTCCCCTATCCCTCATGATCTTGTGTCAGTCGCTGCCGTGTCATCCATGCTCTTTATGCTCTAACAACGGAAGTCGTCCATTCACTACTCAGTCCTTCCCATTTCCACTATCGTCATTAGTGTCAGTCTGTCCGTCGCTCTACTATTTTCTCTCATGCCTTGGTTGAGGATCTCTCCTTGCCTCACCTGTGGCGGACCTCCTTCTGTCGACATCAACACATTTATTCTAGAAGCCAGGTCTAGAGAGAGGTGTACCTTGGTTCCATCTTCCACTCTTGTTCGGTACCTCAAATCAAGCAAATGGATCTCTCATTTCCCTTTGACTTGATTGTTTCTCCACTCCAGCTTCTTTCAGCATGACCGAGATCCGTATACTTGATGGTTCAGTGATACAGCAGTAGCTCTTGATGATTCTCGGGTGTGTGTGAGATGTCTCAACCCTCATGAGGGGGTGGCCCTGCAAGTAGCCCCCCACATGCCCGGATGACCTCCTCCTTGCAGCCTTCGATGCAGCTCCAGATATTTGATGATGTTGGCCTTAGCCACTTGCAGCGCCTCTTTGATTTTCATGTATCAGTCAGATTTTGCGAGCCCTTCCCCATTTACAGGGGGCATTTGGGTTGTATTTGTATCTCATGTACTCAGATATTATTGTACAAGTCCTGGCTGTTATCCCAGGCACAGCATGTATGTGGGATTCCTCATTGTATTTTTATCTGGCTCATGATTATGCCAGTTGTACTTTATGGTTCGGTCCCTTGTTTACTGGACACACTATTCTTTTGTACTTTGTCTCTGCGGGCATAGGTATGCCTCCCCCGCCGCCTTCAGCACAGGTACCCTCTCATAAAAAGAGACTTGTTGCACCTGCGAGTCTCGTCTCCTCAGGGTCTAGTCCTTCAGCACACTATCTACCTTACATTTCTCTCTCTGACATCCCTTTTTTTGTCTAGTGATTGTGTTCTTACAACGTACTTCGGTCATACGATTTGCTCCTGACACTCGCACGCTGGGGGGCAATCTGTTACACCATTTTTTGGTCATCTAACCTATTATCATTAGATGGACCCAAGTACACCATGTAAGACCATTTTTACCCTAAGTAAAACTGCTTTCACTATGTTAAAACAGGAAACCCCAAAAGGAAATATTAAACAAACCTATATTTGTTTGATTTTCCTCATGGAATAATTAATTAAACCATAATTTAATTATTATTCCCAATCATGTTTAACCCAAAAACAAAGAAATTAATGAGATAAACCCTTATTTATCTTATTATTTTCTAGGAATAATTATTTAAATCTTATTTAGATAATATTCCTTGTTAACTATGACCAAATCACCCACCATTAATCAAATAAATCATTATTTATTTGATTATCTCCCAACCACTTCCTTAAAAAGATAAATAAATCATTTATTTATTTATTTTTCGCTAATCAAGGGATTTGACCCAAGTCAAACACCCTTTCCCTCCAACAAATAATAATAAAATATTCCATAAAGGTGGATCTAGATTTGGTTAAAATTATTTTAATCATGCACCAAGATCTAGAATGACCCAATATTTTGTTATAAATAGGAGGGTTCTTCCCCATCATTCCTCACCTTTTGTTGCCTACTAGATCACTCTGGATCCATACACTTGGTCTCATTTTTCCATCATTTGCTCCCATTGAGCTTCATTTTTGCATTGGGTTTTCTACACCTACAAGAGAGAGAAAGCTTAGATCTGAAGTGCTGAGGACTACAAAGAACCCATCCCATTGAGGAGAGCTGGATACACCTTCTTGTTTTCCTCCCAGGTGCCCTATAATATAAAAATTCATTCAAAAATCGTGTTCTTGTCTTGTCTGTTGGATGCATGGAGCAAACTCTTTACTTTACTGCTTAATGTCTTTCCATTTATAGATCTGTTTGTTGCAGCATTTTAACTACTAATCGCAGATCTGAAGATGTTTGGCAGCCTCTATTGTTGTTAGGGCTATTAGTTATGCGTAGCTAAAGTGGTTCTTTTTCGTACACTTCGACGAAGAATTCATACTAACAATTTTGATGTGCCATTCTAGCCTTTAACTCCATCGCCCAATGGAAGAGCCTCTGCAGCCCTATCTGTCCAACCACACAATCAATCAAACAAACAACCCCATCATTGTAACTAACCTAACATCTGCAACTATAACCAGCAAGTTAAATTGATTTAAATCATAAAACAGAGAGAGCCCTCTCTGAGTCTGGGAAGGCTAGGTCCTGGACTCCAAAGCCGTTTGATGTTCTACTTTATAGTTTAGTTTTTCCAACCTTCTAAATTATAGAGTTCTAACATAATGGTGAATATATTGGGGAACTATTGAGAAGCTTAATATTTCATCTGAATTCAGAAACCCCAATCGAAATACTGTGTGTTTTAAGTAATTACTATAGATTTTTTTTAAAAAAATATTCGGCCTATTTGTGCCTTGGGTCTAAATTCTGGCTTCTAAAAGAATCTTCACCAAATCCCATCCTGACCCGAATCCCCCTGCAATATTTGACAATCCAAAGAAAATCCTAAGGGAAACTCCCAAATCTGAAAATCCAACTATTAGTGGGCCTATTCACAAAGCAAGTTCCCTCTTTGAGCAAAGCTTGTTCAGAACCAAATCTCATAATTGGATATACCAAGGAGCTTTTGATCTAGCCATCTTACAACAAATTTCATTTGGGGAAGGCTCTACCTCCAATCAGACTGATCTTCAACTTCTCCAAAAATTTTACTCCCTTCAAGGTCTGGTAACAGAGCTCACCTCAACTATTGATGATGCTTATCTTGAGCAGTCTGTAGAACTATCCACTCTGACTGTAGTAGCTCCTTCTGTTGTTTCCAGGTATTCTCATCCTCAACTCAATTACTCAAGCTTAGCTTCAGCTCCTACCTTCCCCTCAAACCTTTCCCCCCGGAGTGCCCAAACCTCCACTCATACACCCATGGTCCACCTTCCTCCATTTAACCCCCCACCTCCCTTGGTAAACCCTCCTCTGATCAACCCTCCTTGGGTTCCCCCACCACCAATCATGGCAGCCTGGTATACTCCATTAGTGCTACCACAACTTATGGTGCCTATGCCACAAGATTATCAATCCAAAATCTCACATTTTGATGGAACTAGTCTCGAAATTGTTCAACAACATGTGGACAAAATTAATGATTATTTTGACTACCAAGAGATAGAGGATGAAACTATCCAAATGAGAATGTTTGCTCAAATTTTAGGGGGAGAAGTAAAAAATGGTTCAAATGCCTAACCCCTAACAGTGTCCATGACCTCCCTGCCCTTCATCAGTTGTTCATAAATAAATGGGAAATTAAGAAAAATCCTCTCCAAATCCTATTAGAATATAAAAACATCAAGAAAAACGTTGGAGAGAGTGTCCAAGATGACTGCACTAGATTCAACAGCATATACAATGCCCTCCCTTCTCACATGAAACCCCCACAAGGCTTATCCCTAATGAAATTTTCAGATGGCTTTGACCCAAAGATGGCTTATCAGCTGAGAGAAAAATATTTAGCTACATTGGAAGAGATATAGAGGAGTGTTGTAGGTGTGGAAGAAATGGATTGCAAAAATAGCTAGAATGAGAAGTGAGAAAAGAGTCATGATTAGGGAAGAGCTTGTAGCTTCCGTTTCCGATACCAAGACTAATAGTTTGATGAGAATGATGGGGAGAATCAACTTGAATGAGAGAGTTGTCCCTAGGGAAAATCATCCAGCTCCTAAAATTAGAAACCAAAAATTTAGAAGAAACCCCCCTCAAATAAGACAAAGAGGACCTGACTAGAAAATTAGGCCTCCATTCCAATAAAATTATGGTGATGAGGATGAGGGGGTGGTTGAGGATCTAGAGGAAAGTTAAATTAACCTGATGGGAATTAATGATGAAGATATTGTTTTCCTCATCAAAGAATAACAAGATGTATTTTTCTCTGACTCAAACTACAGTATACTTTGCAGAATCTGAAGATTATAAACAAGGGTTTGAGAATGCCATCATGGAGGTGCATATACAATATAACCTCTAAAGCAAGAAAAATTAAGATATCCCCAAGAGAAATAATTCTGAAAAATTTGTTGTTAATGCCCCTGAATTTAGTCCAACGAAAGCAGCAGAAAGTTCATAGAAAATTACTAAAATAACTGGAAATAATGATCTAGGAAGCACCACTAGCAAACCAGTAGTTAGCCCTAGTAAAACTATTCCAGTTGATATCCCTAATACAAGTCAAAAATCTGAAATGGCTACAAAAATAATGCTTGAGAAGAGTGATTCAAATCTGCCAAAGACACAGACACCATTCAGCATTGAGAATGAAATTGCTAAAATAAAAATCTATGTCCCTCTCACTGAATTAGTAAACCAAGATGTATATAGGTCTAAAATCCTAAAAACATTGAACATAGGAGAAATCACTAATACTGTCAATCTAAATGATGACAAACTTGAACTTTTGGTTGGACCAGAAGTAGAGGGAAAATTCCAAGAGGGAGGTGCTCCCCCATTTTATCTCAGTTTGAATATTCATGATAAAATTCTCCATAATTCCATGATAGACTCAGGTGCATCTCATAATCTCATGCCAAAGGCCATTATGGATAAACTTGGCCTGGAAATAACTAGACCCTACAAAGACCTATACTCTTTTGACTCCAGCAAAGTTAAATGTTTGAGCCTCATCAAATATCTTTGTGTTACATTATCCCAGATATCGGCCAAGATTTTAATGATGGACATCGTGGTGGCTGATATCCGTCCCAAATATGGTATGTTTTTATCATGCACATGGGGGGCCAAGCTTTCAGGCACTCTCCAAATGGATATGACTTATGCTACCATACTAGTTTTTGGCCAGCAAAGGAGGTTGTATAGGGAGACCCTAATGAAATACATGGTGAGCAGTCCGGAGAAGCCTCATAATTACCCCTTGTACTCTGACCTTGATTCATTTATTATTTATAATGATGTAAATATTGATGAACAAGTAACTAAAGATGAAGAAGAAAGAACAACCAATCCAAATGGAAATTGTGCAACGCAAGTCTAAAAACATACCATTTTGGAACATGAGTTTTGATGGTTAGTTTGGAAAAGTTGGCTATGGAGTAAGCGTGTGGATATGCAATACTCACAATAAATACACAGAAGGGCACTCTTACAAGATAAATTTTCAGTGTACCAACAATATAGTAGAGTACAAGGCACTCCTTTTGGGTTTATAATTGCTCAAGAAACTAGGAGCCAAGAGAATCTCTATCCATGGGGATTCTGAGCTGGTCATTAAACAAATCATGGGAGAATATTCAGCCAAGCATCCCATATTGAGAGAGTACAGGAATGTTGCCCTTGACATCCTGAAAACATTTGAAGAATACGACCTTGTTGTAGTTCCAAGGAATTATAATGTCTTGGCTAATGGGTTAGCTTTTTCAGCCAGCACTTGTCAATTTCCTCACCCCAAAAAATAGTATACAGTGCAGGTCAAAAATTGCCCAGCAATCCTTGAAAATATGAGATATTGGCAAGTCTTTGAAGTTGACAAATAGATTGGGAATTTCCTCCAATCTAAGGGTGAGTTTGAAAATTCCGATTTGACCGAGACAATGAAGAAGATTTTTCCACTAGAGAGAAAATATGTAGGGAGAAGCCCCCCCAACATTTTGATTTTACTTTTTTAGCAAGTAAAGATAAGCATAGGATAGAGGTGCATGAAGATCCAGAAAAGGAAGAATTTGAAGCACTAGAATTCAAAGACAGCACCCTACTGAGAGGACTAGTCCCTCTCAAGGAGCTATTTGATTTCAATGATGTGGCTAAGAAACCAAAAATGGAATCTACAGAAGCAAATATCGAAGAATGCAATCTGGATAGTGAGCAGAAGCCCAAGGTGGGGAAGTTTTCAAGAACACTACCTGCAGCCATAAAAATTAAATACATCTCTCTTGAGTTTATTAATGTGTTTTCCTGGAGTTATGAAGACATGAAAGCTTATGATACAGCTATTATCCAGCATAAAATTCCACTCAAGGAGAATCAAAATCCTTTCAAACAGAAACTACACCAAATAAATCCTATCCAAATGCCTTTGGTGGAGAAGGAGATCAAGAAGATGTATGATGCAAAGATACTAAGTCAATTAGATACTTTGAATGGGTTTCCAATATTTTACCTATAAGAAAGAAGACAGGTGAGATTAGGCTTTGCATTGACTTCAAAAATCTAGACTCGACATCTCTCAAGGACAACTACCCTTTACCAAAGATGGACCACATATTACAAAAGGTAGTGGGATCCAAAATATTTCCTCTGCTAGATGGTTTTTCAGGGTACAATCAAGTGCTGGTACACCCAGATGATCAACACAAAACAACTTTTACCACCCCATGGGGAACCTTCATGTATGTAAAAATTCCTTTTGGATTAATAAACGTTGGTGCCACTTTTCAAAGAGAAATGGATATTTCTTTTTTAGAAGAAATTGGTCTCCTCATCGTGCTATATCTTCATGATATTACAATATATTTGAATATCGATGAAGAGCATCTGGCCCATTTGAGAAGAGTGTTTGAGAAATGCAAAAAAAAATTCCTATCTCTTAATCCTAAGAAATCATATATGAAGAAGGGATCAATATTGACCCCAGCAAGATTAAGGGCATTCTACAAATTAGTCATCCCAGAAACATCAAAGAATTGAAATCCTTCATTGGAAAGATAAAATTTTTGAGGAGTTTTAATACCAAACCTCGCAGAACTCCTTATGAATATCACTAACATGCTCAATAAATATTCAGGAGTCAAGTGGACCAGACAGGCTAAGCAATCCTTCAACCTGGTAAAGCAGACACTTACTATAGCACTGGTTCTCATCAGCCCTGATTTCACCAACGATTTCATCATTTTCTATTTTTCATCAGTGCACATGGTTTTTGTTGTGTTGCTACAGAAAAATAACGATGGACAAGAGTATTCCATAGCATTTTTCATTCAATCTTTAAGAGATGCACCGTTGAAGTAAAATATCATGGATAAGCAGTCTTTTTCCTTGATCAAAGCACTGAAGTATTTTAGAGTTTATATTCTGCATTCACACATCATTACATTTGTGCCCAATATAGTTTTCAAAGACATCCTAACAAAATATCATGATGGAAAATTAGGCAAGTGGATTGTTGTCATCTTGGAGTATTGTTTAGATATCAGGCCGACCAAACTAATCAAGGGACAAGGATTAGCCAAGTTGATGGTTGAAACCAATTTTCAATCACTAGATATTAACATGATTCATTCATTAGATGAACAAGAGGAGCTGGCGACTCCACCTATTGAGGAAGCATACCAGAATTCTCCTTGGTACGCAGATATATTGTATGTTATGTTCTATTTAAATTCTCCTCCTGCTTTGTCCAAAACAAAAGCTAGATTCTTGAAATTAAAGGTTGTAAAATTCTGCATCCTAGAAAATGTTTTGTTCTGGAAAGATTATGGGGGGCATATTTCTTAAGTGATTGCTTTAAGAATATGTAAATATGGATACAAAATAATTCCATAAAGGGGATTGTGGAGGTCATCTCTACTGGAAAACCACTGCTAATAATATCCTTGGAGCTAGTTTCTATTAGCCTACCCTTTTCCCAGACACCCACAAAATGGTATCCACCTGTCATAAATGCCAAATATTTGAGGGAAAAAGAAAATTTTTGACTCTACTTTGTTAGTGTGTTTAGTGCACATTTGTAAAAAATCACACCAAATTAAAGGGTGTAGTTTTCCCTCTTAAGTTATTGGTCAAAAGCAGAAAATATATGGAATCAAGAAAGTTAGTGGAACATGCTAGAAAATAAACATACTAGATAGAGAATTAGCATGCATATTCAAACATAAAACTAAAACTAAAACTAAAAAAAATAACACAAAAGCTCTAAATAGAGTAAAACAACTTCAATAATCCAAACAGCAGCACTTACATCCCCTCTTATTGAGTGCTGGTAGGAAATGAAGATGAAACTTTAACCCACTTGCCAAGGGGCCCTTATAACTTGGGGTTCTAAGCCTCGATGCAAGGATGTCTTTACTTCCAAGTTTCCTTGGTGCAAAGTATCCCTCTATCTACTATGGGGGACTAAAGTTGTTGGATGGCCAACAACTGAGTCCCCTCTATCTCTACTTTGGATCACTCACTGCTCGTATTTCTTGGGGAAATTATGGCCAGCATAACAATGTGCTCTCCAGTTTTCTCTTGGTGGCCTTTTATAGGAGAATTCAAATCCTCCTTCCCTCTCTTATTACATTGTGGATGGTGACCCAAGAGAGGAGGGTGATTCCATTATGTGCCACATTTATTCCAATGTGTGCTCCCTTGATGTCCTAGGGTGGTTGTCCTTATGTGACTTCAAGTGTGGAATCAATGTCCTGGAGTGTGATTTTTGTGGTCCCGGAAACTGACTTCTGCCACTCCGAGGATTGCGCGCTTTTTGGGTCAAAAGGCTTGCAAAGGGCGCGCTTCTCGAAGTATTTTGCGCACAAAAGCATTTATGACTAGTTCAAATTTGATTTTTCCTCATACCTTAGATATTTTTAAATACTTTCCAGAGTCTCTAATGTATCCCAGCCCTGTAAATCCTTCTACTTGACATTAAATAATTTCATCTTTGCTGAATAGTTTCCCCCTAATGTGTGAGGTCTAGGAAGAACTGTATAGCTGAAATACTTTATAGTTTCTTTTATGTGTAGTATGCGTAGAGAGAGAGAGACCTACGTGTAGCTCAGAATTGGAGACACCCTACACCGGTTCGAAGAAAGACCATGTCCTGTGGGACCCCTGTAAGAAAATATAATAAATATATACAAATTTTCTACGAGGCGGGCATGTCCCATGCTCATAATGATGTGGCTAGTTAAAAAAATCTATTTCACAGATACATGTTCTGTATGTGTCACTAATGTGGTAGTGATCTATTGGTTGATGATGACGACTGTTGATGCCCTCAGGGGTGATTTTTCTTTGAAAATAGGTGGAATGTGGTATCCATATGCGTAAACTTGGTATGGCATATAACTGCGCATTGTACACATAGATGTTGACTAGGACCTTCCCGTGTAAGTATTGTTGAAAGAGACACTTATGAAGGCACGGGTCTTCGATGAATTTGATCAAAGTGCAATGGTTGTAAGCTACGATACCATCTCGAAATGAAAGCTTGTGTTGTAGTCGAATGTTAAGAGGATCGATGACATCTGTGGGCAATGATCTCTCCCACAGTGCCACCCGAGGCTGCCCCTTTTATTGAGAGGGGCGAGCCAAGGAACTGCTTCATTTTTCGAAATTAGGTATTGAAGTCGACAAAAAGGAAGCCTCAACCGAATAAGGTGGTCGTTGATACAGAGGATTAGGATCCTGGATGTGATGGATTTAACATAGGCACGGTGGGGAGGGGTGACTAAAAATTGATGATGGGGATTTAGTGGCCCAAAGTTGGAGTATAAAGAGTAGCTTAGTGGCAGTCATAACTGTTTTTTATGGGAAATCCCTAGAGTCATTAGGACTTCCATGGTGGGTATAAAATAGTTATGAATTTCATAGTGGATTTTGCATGAGGGTGGTATACTCCAACCAAGGGTTTTCAGGGACAACTGCCATGGGAGAAAAAATGAATGAGTGGGTGGGGGACATAGTGCACCATTTACGGTCTTTGTACACTTACCAAAAGAATAAAATAATGGGGTTTGGTTTGTACAAAACATAGATATGGGTGCCCCAAAACATGAAATTTTTCACTCATTAATGGTGTGAGGAAGGTGTTTTGCTGAGGGTGGGGGCCCCATTGGTTGGTCTCATGTGTGAGGTGGTGGGTCAAATGTGAGGCATGGTAGTGCGCTTTTGATTTGCTTGTATAACCTGGTCGTCCGGGAAAGGGGTTTTATTTTGTATGGTAAAACTTGACCTTATGCATGGCGGATGAATGGGCATGAGGTGCTTCCCGGACTATAAATTTATTTCCATGGCGTTACTATTTTTGTGATAAATGGTCTACTTTGGGTGACGAGGGCCATGGAGGGGAGGCTCTACCGACCAAAGAGGATGATTATCATGTGTAGGGCAAGGTGATGATAAACATGGTCAGATATGTGGAACCTATGGTTAATTTCTGATGGAGAAATGATGTCAGGATATGCAGAGTTTTTGGGACTCTTTCATGCTGGGGGTAGAATGATACATGCTCTGGAACTTTCAGTGGATGGAGTTGTGGACGGTTTGTGTGTCAATAGGGGAATTTTAAGTTCTAAAATGGGCCTCCTAAGGAAACAATAAAATAATAGCTAAACCAATAAAATAATATTTATAAATTTGAAATTCACTTTTTTCACCAAAATCCATGTAACCATGGTTAAATTCAATTCAAAAATTGTACCAAAATAAAATTAATAAAAAAAATTGTATTGATGTAACTATATATAAGAATGGGTTTTTCAAGAAAAATTAATTATCATTGCACAACTAATGCATTTGTCATTTTTACTTAAGTAACTTCAAATAAAATATAAATATAAATTCATAAATTCTTAATGAGATGAATATATAATTTAAAAATAATTATGAAAATATACAAATATAATATTTATGGAAAAGTGTGTAAATACATGAAGATTGTGTAGGATATGCATTGTTTCTTTCAAAAAATATGAAATGACAATAATAATATTTTATTCAAAAATTGTGAACTGACATTTATTATGAATACTTTACTTTATGACTTTAAAAGTACTTAGAGCACTACCATGATTAACCATGAGTTTTATCCACCATTGAGAATGTGACAAGTAAGTACCTTTACCTCAAGCAATGCCACCTCAACCATTAGGGATGATGTCATCTCCTAAAATGTGATTGGTTCTCATAAAGTGAATTTTAATTGTACATTTTCCTTAGGAGGCCCATTTTAGACCTCAAAATTCCCCTAATGCTTCCTGCAAAAACAACTACCTCAAGTGAAAGCATATTCTTTATCAAATATTATAAAAAAACATGAGCTTTAAAAAAGAAGATGAGAGAGGGCATACATACCGGTGCTGAAAATTTATTTTTTCGGGACTGAAAATGTGTGGCATCACCTCTGTTCGTTATGGAGTGTTGATCACAATGCTGCTTTTGGTTCCGCGAACGGATCTTCTGTGCTCTCGTTATGGTCCTCCAAATCTTTTGAAAATAGCGATATATAGGTTGAATATGGCCATAATTCAATTCATTTGTGCTTGTTGAGTTTTTTGAGAGGTTAGAGGCTTCTATGGAGCAGTTCTTTCCATTGCAGTCAGCCTGAGCACCAGAGATTAGCGATATCATACCCAAGTAACCTCCATGACGTCCTTCAATTTAATTTTTTCAACCTGAGGGTGTCGGGGTTTGTACAAAACTGGTTTGTACTGATTTTGAGCCATTTTTACCATAGATTGTGCGGATGATCAAGGTAAGAGTGCACCTTATGCACGTGATTTTTAGGGTTTTGCATGTTTTAAGAACATTTTTCATCTCTTTTGGCATGCCTTATGTGTGCCTTCAGCGTGCCTATCTGAGGGACAAGCGTGCAAAAGCCCAAGGCAATTTTTTGGATTTTTTGCCTATTTTTTATGTTTTTTCTGTTGCTAATGGGTTCCTGTTTGGATGATAGTATGTTGTGGAGGGAGTGGGATTGGCCTAAGCTCCATCCTGCATTAGCCGCTGACAGTCAGGCATGCCAACATTTTGCGCAATAGGGGCTCCTAAAGTTTGTGGAGAACGAGTTTCTTCGACCACAAGATCGACTGCTATGTTACTGGATCCAACATTGGAACAAGCGGTGCAATGTGTTTCTGTTGTATGGGACTGACCTTTCTATCTATCCTGACACGGATATATATTTTTTGACTGGGCTACTACCTTAGGGTGAGGCATTGCGGTATCCACTCCCTTCTGGGAGGGTGGATGTGGAGAGGTTATGGGCGCGTCATTGTGGTGGGGTGCCCCTTATGGAGGGGTGCATAGCCATTTCCTCGGTGAAAGAATCGGTTGAGCGGTGTGCTCTAGTGGTTGTCGTGTGACTTGCAAGGTCGTCGGCTCCACATTGGGCATCGGGCCAGTAGGTTGGAGTCTTGCACCGGCTGAGGGTCGGGCACTTTTTCAATTTTTCACGCTTCTGTTATAACGGGATGGTGGCACAACTTCACAAGGTCCAGAATGGATAAAATTTGTTTGTGTATTCCAGTATTTTATGCAGGATCATGTACAAGAGGGTGGTGTTGTTGAGATTAGTGGTGGAAGTGTCTCCTGGGGGCCACTGGAGCCTCGTATGAGGAGGTAGACTCATGTGATGTCGCGAGGAGCTAGAACTCCACGATGGAGGCTTATTTTGAGGTCAACCACCAGATGTTTCTTCCATTCCCATATGCAAGGTGTTAGCCACCTATAAAACTTTATCATACCAAATGGTGGCTAAATCTTTTTTAGCCTTCAAGAAACAATTCATTTCCAAATTGTGAGTTTTGGAAGTCTTATTATGACCTTTATCCTTGGTTTTAATCTTCATTGTTGTTTCATTATTAACCTTCAAGGACCTGTTGTTTACTAAGAGAAAGACTGCTTAAAAACTCCATTTTTCATCATTACACTTCTCCATTTCCTTCTCCATTTTATCCATAAACCCTTTCATTTACCTCTCATTCCCTAAAATTCCCCTTTAAAGCCTTGTGAAATCCCTTTATAAGGTTTAAAACCCCTTCTTTACGCCTATCGGAACCTCCAAATTCCTCAAAAAACCCTTCAAAAATCCTAAAAACCTTCATTTTTTCTATAAGGCCTTAAAGCCCCTTTTCGGCCTTAAGCCCCGACCCCTTTTCCCTATGTAACCTAGAGCCATGACCAAGCGCTAAGCCTCATCACCCCATCGCAATCGGTAATCACAAATTCCCTTTATCCTTTCCCTTTTCCTCCTCCAATGCCGATCCCCCGATTTAATCTCAACCATCGAATCCACAAGAACCGACGGCTAAGATCTCATCGCGCTCCGCCCATAGCCCTTCATCACCACACCCGCCGATTTAATCCTGACCGTTGATCTCTCATATCGATCCTACGGCCAGAACTTAATCGCACATCACAAACTCAAATGCCCCAGTGCTTTGGCCTCTTTTCTTATCTTCGATGTGATGTAATCCTAGCTATTCATTCTGCCAGATCCGACGATTCGCACTTCATCGCATCGCAAAAAACCTTTTCCTCTGTTTATTTTACCATTTCCAACATTATGGTTTTAAATTAATTTGGACCGTTGATCTCGGCAAATCAACGGCCCTTGGGTGCTCATCCTTCCGCCCTTTCATCCGCTTTCCCTTCCTCACTCTCAAACTTTCCGCTTCATCCTTTAAATCTCCACCGTTCATTTCAGAGATCCAACGATCGGGACTTAACCCAATACAACCAACTTTTCACTTGAACTTTCACCCTGCCACTTGATGTTTCTGCTACGCAACAAAACAAATTTCGGTCCCACCTGTTAGCCCCCCTATGAAATTTTTGACAAGAAAATAGGGGGCTAAATCATTGTTGAGTCTTCAAGGAATGCATTTTCTCTGAAAACACAGTCTCCTTGAAGCCTCCATGTGTCTTTTATCCTTTGATAAATTCCCCTCTGCTGATTCCTATTTAAAAACCCCTCTGTTTGTGAATAAATGCCCAAAGGCCCCTTTTCCCTCTCATTTCCCCCACTTAGCTTCTATTTTGTTTACCCTTCTATTTCCCTTCTTACCCTTCATTTCCCCCTAAAATCCCCTTTAAAGTCCCCCCCTAACCTTTGCTGACCTTCTTCCCCCTTTATTTCTCTATCGTTCCCCTTCCCAACCTTCAAAATCCATTAAAATAGGCTAAAGACCCATCTTCCGACGTTATTATAAGGCCTAGCTCCTTTTCCGCCAATCCCTTAACCACTTCCCCACATGTGCCCCGGTGCTGGGACCAAGCGCTTAAGTCCCAAGTGCTAATCGCAATCGGAAGTCGGGCGGGTGCACAACCCTTTGTGACAACAAAAAGCTCCGATGCGATTGTTTATAACATAGGTCCCGCAATGCATTTTGCGCCGTCGATCTATCACGAGATCCGACGGTAGAGCGCCAATCGCAAGCCCCCCACCCATTGCAATCGCAAACCTTTCTCTCCGACCTCCGATTGATCGCAAGTCTTCTGCCCCGATCCCTGATCAATCGCAACTATGACTTCCGATCTCCTGAACGCACTGTCCCCCGATTGCATCTGAACCATTGATCTGATCCCCGATCCAATGGTCTGTGCTCAATCGCGCTCCGACCTCCGATCGCAATCACATGTCCTATCTTCCCATCCCCGATTGTGATTGCTCCGATTTGATCTCGTCCGTCTGTTTCCTCCCAGATCCGACGGTCATCACTTCTTCCGCCCAATCGCAATCGGAAGTTTCAATGTGTGTCTTTTCTGTCCCCCGCAATTGCGATTGCCCGATTGAATCCTAGCCGTCCATCATTTCCAGATCTGACGATTCAGGTCTAATCGCTCTCCGCCTCCGCTGGGTCCCACTCTTGCATTTGTCTCTGTCATATTTCATGTGTTTTGTACGTTTTTTCCCGTTGCATATGTTATTTCGTCGCCCAATCTCCACCGTTGATCTTTGTTCCCAGACCATGATCTAATGGTCTACGCTACACTCTACCACCAACCATATTGTTCGTAAGTTTTCACCCCTCCATTTGCATCTCCGCTGTTTGCACCGTTCCGCCACCATTCCTTCACCTTCACTGCATTTCCTCCGCCACCACTTCCCGGGTTTTAAACAGGTTTATTTCAAAGTGTGCAGACATCACAGTGAGATGTTTTCAGCATCGCCAGCAGATCAGCAGAAAGGATCCAAAGGGGTTAACACCTTATATTGACATAATCAATGTTTAGCCCCGCTTTCAAAGGATTAAGGTTCAGTTTGAAGACTAATGAGCGCACCAGCAATGCCATAACTGCGCTACCTAACAGCAGAGCGCGTTCTCTCCAGACGTACATCGTTCCTACAGAGTTCTCCATGCCTCCTCGAGCCCATAAGCAATTAAATACACAGACAGGAGCTTCATTAAAGGCTGTCTGAGCCACAGTGATGGAGGAATGGAGAAACCGTGCAGATCTTTCACCAGTTCATTTATTCAGAAGGCTAGCGCAGAGCTCCAAGCACCAGAAAAGACCCCAAAGAAATATCTGAGGTCGATCTCGGCCTGACAGAGACTCCCCAGACAGATTACAGAGTACAAGCAATGCCGCAGAAATCCATTAAGTGGTATGGGCGTGAACACTTCCGCCTTACTGTCTTAATGAGACTCATTTATTTGTTTATCTACTACTGTTTCTTCCGCTTCTCCTATAAGAAATCCCCGAGAACATAATGTAAAGGTTGTTGTTGTTCATTTGTTGGGCATATTGCTGTTAGAGGGATTTATTCGACTGTTAGAACAGTCTTGGGAGGGAATAGCAGAGTAGTTGTATGTAATAGGCTGGGAGGAGAAAGTCTGGACTATAACAGCCATTGAGCTACATTGTACATGACTGGTTTTGCATCATTAATCAAGCGCATTTCACAGGATCCTGGTCTATTACTATTGGTGATGTTTTTCTCACTCTGTTTATTACATTTTCATGTTGTTCCATGTTCTTCTGGTAGGCAACAGAAGTATAACATAGGATTCACCCTTGTTAGGTGCCCTATGTTTCCTGCTCTCCCTACCTTTATGTTTTCTGCTTTATGTGCTATCTGAGAATGGTTTTCAGTTGATTTAACCAGCGCAGTGGATGTTATTGCCTGCTGGCTGATGTATGAATTAGTTGAAGCTGTTCCTAGATGTTCTTGAGGGGTTTTAAGCTGGAAGGTTTGGGAACACTGGGGATGAGTGTTAGCCCTGTCCACTAGGATCCTTGCACGACCAGCTTACCTTTCTAAGATCCCTTTGTTTATCTTATCTTTGTTTTCCCTTGGAATTGCTAAAGCAGACCTAGAGTTAAATGATCTCTGGTCTGATCTATAAGCAGCCCCTTTGTCTCTTTGAGAGCTGCCGTAGAGTATGTCCAAGCAGGTCTGAAGTTAAATGACCTCTGACCTGATCTATAGACATAAATTTGGTTGTCTTTCCTTGTTCCACTTTCCCTCCTTAATGTTCCATTCCATCATCTGCCTGAAATATCCTTTAGCGTAGATGACTTGCCCTTTGAAAGCCTTGGCTAGTGGATGAAAGTAATTTCCTTTCATGACTCCATAGCCCAATGGATGGCACTGTCTTGGCCTATTCTCTTTGCTGAAATGTCCTGCTGCCTTGTTCCTTTTCTCCCATTGCTTTCTCAGTCCATGATCTCATGACCAACCCAGCAACCCTTCAACCAAACCATTTAAAACCCCTTGTGCTTCATAACTAGCCTAACATCTCATTTTGAGCTTCATGGATATATCATTCTTAGCTCTATTTGGAGAGATCCCTCTCCGGGTCCAGGAGGGCTAGATCCTAGGGCCCAGAAGTGGTTCTGATGTTGTCTCATCTTTTGGTCTTGCCAATCTGGCCAAAACATGGGAACCCCAACACCACCATCCATGCCCCGCGCATCTTTAGACCTGTCGCATGTCACCCGCACCGTCCGATCTCCCGATGATCATCCAACAGACCAAAATCCATGTCGCGTAATTTTTGGCCATGTTCCACAGTGTGCTATTTTTGCGCAATAAAAGTGGTTTTAGAAATCCACATGTCATTCATTTTATGGTATCGCGTTCCAAACGCAAAATACCGCTTACCCCCCAAAGCCCTCGCGAAAACCACTGCCGGTTTCCCAAAACCACCCTTCTTCATATTCACACCATAATTCAAATTTGAGCATGGTTAGCTGTTTCTGCCAAGATTTCATCCTCCCCCACTGCATTTCTCCATCCTCAATCGCTCAAACCATCTCCGCAGGATTTCTTAATAATTTTTTGTATTTTCCAGGGTTTTAATGGTGGTTAATCCGTGTATTTCCACAGTCACAGACAGGTGACCAGTTCGGTCCAGAATGACGATTATGTGACTCATATCAACAAGTAAAAGGAACCAACAGGGTTTCCAAATTCATGTTATTAGTGGATCGCGACCCTTGATCTTGGATGAAATCCTTCAACTGACAGAAAGCCACCTCTGCCAGTGAAACAAAGCAGTAAAGTGTATCAGATAATGAAGACCCGAATATAAAGGTCAAGGCTTAATTAAGCCTAAACACAGATCAAAGGATAAATCACCGTGTTTATAAAAACAAAGAGTTATATCAGTCGAAGGAAGCCTCTACTGCCACACCAGAGGCTAAAATATCCTTTCAACTACCAAAAGTGCCACCTACAGCTTCAATAAATCAAAAGAAGGCATAGTAATTGCCTTAGTCAGTGATATTTTGTTTAAAGCTGCCAGAGCTATTGCCAGCCTACCAAAAGAGTTTTAAAGTCAAAAAAATACGCCAAGTAGCTAAAAATTAAATGAAAACCAATTAATACATGGAAAACATCAAAGATCTCTTCTATTGATCCCCGCAAAGGCAGAGGAGCATTAACTTGCATTAATTGAACTAGAGACCTTTTCTTTCATCCCACCTCCTTTTTCTTCTATAAATACTTCTGAAGAAGATGAGATGTTGTTGGTTTTTGGACTCTGATGTAATACTTGATGTATTGAATCATTGTTGAATGTAAATAAGTTCTGAAGCTCTGAAGCTCTATTAATTTATTGAAGAAGATAGGCTGAGAAGAGATGTTTGAAGCTGTGATGAAACATTGGACATGTAGTTTGTAACTCGATTGACAATCAATATACAAGCTGATTCTTGGGATCCTGGTCTATATCATTAGTGAAGTACCTCTCACTATTATTGTTTTCCTTTCATGTATGCCATTTTGTTCACTTTTCTCTGATAAAGAGCAGCAAGCATAGAGCTAGGATTTATTGTTAAAAGTACCCTACTCTCACTGATAAGCTTTACCTATATTTTTTCTGTTAATTGTGATATTTGGGAATGACTTAAATTAAGTGTAAACATTTTCAAGGAATGTTGGTTAGTCCATGTCTTGATGTGAAAAACTTGAAAGGAAGTTCTTGAATGATATTTCCATTACATTCTAAGTAGATTTAAACTAGGAAAGTTTATGGTTTTCCATGTCTTCTAGTTCTTTCTCCAAAATTTGTTTGAAAGTTTCCCTAAGAGTATGCTAAAAGCAGACCATGATTGTAATACATCTGACCTGATCTTAAGCTACACTTTGTTTTCTTATCTGTTTTCATCCCTTTTGAAAGTAGTCTGGTGATATTACTAGATTGTTGTCTGATAAGTTAGCTTTAATACAAGCTTGTCTAAAGAAGTCTATGGTTAGCCCTGTCCTTTGGCTAGTTTCGAAGAGTTGCTTAAAAAGGCTTTTCTTGTATGGAAAGTTGATAAATCCTTGTTGAAATTATTGGATTTTTCCACTTTCTCAACACTTTTAATGTCCCACTCCATCATTTAAATCTAAAGGATCTTTCGGTATAGATGAATTGCCCCTTGGACCACTCTTGAAATTGTTGTACAATTAAACCCTTTTGTGACTCCATTGCCCAATGGATTAAAGCTGCTTCACACTAATCCTATCTGCTGAACACTTCTCAATATGCTTGCATCTTCACCCTTCGGAAACTCTTTCATTTTTTGATATTCCATCCAATTAAAGATCATACCTGACCAACCAAACAAAAAAAAACCTTATTCTTAATAACTAGCCTAATATCATACTAAAAGCCTTAAATATCACATCTTTAAACACGCATATAGAGAGATCCCTCTCTAGATTCGGGAGGGATGGATCCTAGAATCCCAAAGTGGTTTTTGATGTAGGCTCTATAGCGTTTTTATTCGCCAATATTGCAAACTACGGAGACCTAACATTATGGCGACCATACTGGGGACTATCTGAGTAAAATCCTTGAAAAAACACTCAGTATTCAATACAGAATGAATAGATTTCTTCAAGCACTACCAAGCATGTTGGTAATCATGATAAGACTTATTTGAATCAGTGACAAACTAAGTAACCCTTAGGATTCTCATAGAGTCTTATCAAACCTTGAAGGAATCAGCTAGCTAAGCCATAAGAGTAAACTCTATTTGTCTCATCACCATAGCTAAGTGTTGAAACAGGTTTAGGACACTCTCATAACCCATAAGACTGAAAAAAACTCATAAAACACAAAAAACATTTCATATTGGTTTTCAAACCTATTAATGGTGGTGGACCATAAAACATTTTATCTCCAAAAGAGCTAAAAATTTCCACCTGGTGACTTCACTGGCCTCCAGTAGGCCTAATATCCCTCTAGTCTTTGTAGATCCCTTTGGGAATGCATTAAGCAAACCAAATCATACTGTTGGTGGACAGAAAAGTTTAAATCATCCACCTGGCGACTCCACAACTCTCAAAAGACCAAATGACTCCACTTGTAGAAGACCCTGAACTGATTAAGTATATACAGTGACCTCTTATCCAATTTGAAAAATGATTCCAAGAATACAACGAAGATATGCCCCAATGAGTAGAGAACATATCCCTGGGTTTCCACATAAGATGCCCTAGGTATTATGGGATGATAACCTTCCTGTTTTTCAGGGTGAAAAGTTTGATAACTCATTGTTACATCTTATCAAATTTCACATACATGTATGGAGGTCAAAGGTTGAATGGCATGAAGATTGCCTAATGAAAATGTTCATGTTAACATTAGAAGGAAAAGCTAGAGATTGGTATGAATGGTTGAAATCTGGTATTTTGTTTTCTTTAAAGGACCTTGAATATGTGTTTTATGAGAACTATAAAGGAAACACTACATCATTATCATGGGATGAAATACATTATGATCCATCACAAAACATCACCCAACACATTATAGACAATGATGAGTATTTGGAAGAAATGCATCCTGAAGATCTTTTAACAGCCATTCATGAGCTTAATATCCTATTGAAAAAATATAATAAAATAGATGAATCAGTTGAGGAAGAAATCAACCAAGAAATAAAGGACATTCCTCAAGATATTTCTGAAAACCCAAATAATGATTCATCATCCCTTATAGTTGAGGCTCAAGAAGACATCCAGCCTCAAAATCAGTCTTCACAAGAGACAGACAACTGTTGTAGCCCTGTTCAAAGGAACATAGGAACACCTTCTCCTTTGACAGAAGAAAAAATTGATCAAATACTAAACAAACAGCTAGCCTCCGAGCCTTCATTTGAACAAGATAATCATCAACATAGTGCCTATCCCAATGAACAACCAGATTGCACTCAAGACAGAGAGGATAGTAGGGAAATTAAGGGTAAAAATGAAAATAGTCCTCTTTGGAGTATGAATTTTGAAGGATCGTGTAGTAAAACTAGTACAGGTGCAGGAATATGGCTTTACAATACAGAAAACAATCATTCTAAAGCCTATTCATATAAATTGAATTTTCAATGCACAAATAACATCGTAGAGTATGAAGCACTTATTTTAGGGCTGCAATTATTGAAAAAATTAGGAGCCCAGAGGATAACAGTTCATGGGAATGCAGAATTGGTAATTAGGCAAGTGAATGAAGAATGCATGGTTAAACATCCCAGACTTAGAGCCTATAAGGATGATGCCATGGATTTATTAAAATATTTTAACCAATTCCAACTTACCCTTGTTCCTAAAGACCAAAACAGTTTTTCCAGTGGATTAGCCCTTGTTGCTAGTACATGTCTGAGACCTTGGGAAAGCAAACAATATACAATTCAAGAAAAATTCAAACCAGTTGTCCCAAACAATAAAAGGTACTAGCAAGTATTTGGGGAAGAAAAACAAATACAAGACTGTCCTACTGAGGATATATTATCTTTTCAAGAGAAATCCTTTCCCATTGCTGATATCAATCTGTCATCCAAAGAACCTGAATTCACGATAGAAGCAAGCATAGATTTAGGGAAAGAAGAAATTTCATTGCTTGTTGATTTGCAGGTTAAAGATGATGATGCTTCCAAGGAACATGCTGAAGGTGCAGTCCTCAAAGCTAATATCTTAGAGGCAGACAATCTACCAATCGTGGAGGGCCAAAAAGAAGAGAATTCTCATCTTTTCTTTGTTGATCCTATGGAAGAATGTGTGGAGGCCCCAATTGGCTCAAATTCTCAAGCATGGTTCCTTTGCAGGAGCCAAAGACATAAAACATTGTCACCTTCTATGACAGCCTTGACTCTAAAGATTAAGATTCAATGTGTACTGTGGTTACCTCTGACTAATAGCCAGTTTCTCTATTCCTTTTTTCACTACTCGACTGGCTACATTGGCACTATTGTACCATATAAAGCAGCAAAGATTTTCAAATCATATTAGGGTAGATAGGAAAGAAATAAAGCTCAGCTTGTGAGCATCTACTTTTTTTACTACTTTCAAAGTTAGAAAAATAAAAATACGAAAACAATAAAAAGTGAAAAAGAGGGTAGAATGAAAACAAGAAAGGTACCGCCCCATACCAAAAAAGAGAAATAAAATCTGAAAGTGTGAAAGCTCAAATTCCACTCCTAAAAACACACTTCTAGTTAGTCATACAGCCTAATCATGACTAATTAGATTTTGAATTTATTGTTTATAGGTTAGTGAATCAGATTTGCCAAACAGCTCAATCTTGGCTTATCAGTAAGGTAGATTAGGATAGAGGAAACGAAGGTTCAAACAAATTCAATATCTGAACCTATGAATCTCAAAAGAAGAATGGCTCTAATTAGATTAAATCTTGAGCCAAAGATAGAAAACAAACTGGTTCTAGAAAGCTCAAAACTTGAACCAAGAAAGAAAGAGGAAGCAGCTCAAACAAAATCAAAACCAGAGCTAAAGAATAATGAAGGATGTTTTTTATTTTCATATCTTAAGCCGTCAAAATTTTGTTTTAATTTTCTACAAATTTTAGTCTATGTGCAGCTTGTTTTTATGCCATAGACCACAGAAAGTCAGACTTCTTAATCCTGGCTTGGCTTCTTTTAAATTTCTGTTTTAGAAATATAGAGGATAAAATTTGTTAGACAGTCTAATCCTAACAGATAGTAGTTAGGTAGAGAAACTTATGAGTTCAACTGCATAATCTGGAAGAATAAGAGTAGACTCAGATTAGTTTTATGTTTTCAATAAAAGAATAAAATGATTGATGAAAAGGTTTACAAGTCCAAGTGCACCTTCTGAAGAAAAAATGTTAGGCAGTAGGTTGTGTAGGTAGATGTTTGGGAAACATTTTCTGCTGATATGTCAAGTTCTAACCATCTTTGTTAGCAGCTGATTACAATAAAAATATTATCAACTGCAAGGCACTAATTAGCATCCAGAGATAACTTGTCTGAAGTTCTTGACACCTTCAAGAAGATGCCATCCCCATGTGGAGCCACTGTTAGCCACCTATAAAAATTTGTCATACCAAATGGTGGCTAAATATTTTTTAGCCTTTAAGAAACAATTCATTTCCAAATTGTGAGTTCTTGAATTCTTATGATGACCTTTATCCTTGGTGTTAATCTTCACTGATGTTTCATTATTAACCTTTAAGGACCTGTTGTTTACTAAGAGAAAGACTGCTTAAAAACTCCATTTTTCATCATTACACTTCTCCATTTCCTTCTCCATTTCATCCATAAACCCTTTCATTTACCTCTCATTCCCTCAAATTCCCCTTTAAAGCCTTGTGAAATCCATTTATAAGGTTTAAAACCCCGTTTTTACCCCTATCGAAACCTCCAAATTCCTCAAAAAACCCTTCAAAAATCCTAAAAACCTTCATTTTTACAATAAGGCCTTAAAGCCCCTTTTCGGCCTTAAGCCCCAGCCCCTTTTCCTTATGTGACCTAGAGCCATGACCGAGCACTAAACCTCATCGCTCCATCGCAATTGGCAATCGCAAATTCCCTTTATCCTTTCCCTTTTACTCCTCTGATGTTGATCCCCCGATTTAATCTTAGCCGTCGAATCCACAAGAACCGATGGCTAAGATCTCATCGCGCTCCGCCCATAGCCCTATGTCATCACACCCACCGATTTAATCCTGACCATTGATCTCTCATATCGATCCTACGTCCAGTGCTTAATTACACATCACAAACTCAAACACCCTGGTGCTTTGGCCTCTTTTCTTATCTCCGATGTGATGTAATCCCAGCCGTTCATTCCGCCAGATCCGACGGTTCGCACTTCATCGCATCACAAAAAACCTTTTCCTCTGTTTATTTTACCATTTCTAACATTATGGTTTTAAATGAATTTAGACCGTTGATCTCCATAGATCAACGGCCCTCGAGCGCTCATCCTTCTGCCCTTTCATCTGTTTTTCCTTCCTCACTCTCAAACTTTCCACTTCATCTTTTAAATCTCCACCGTTCATTTCAGAGATCCAATGATCGGGACTTAACTCGATATAACCAAATTTTCACTTGAACTTTCACCTCGCCACCTGATGTTTCTGCTATGCGAAAAAACAAATTCTGGTCCCACCATCCATGCCTTGTGCATCTTTAGACCTGTCGCGTGTCACCTGCACCGTCTGATCTCCCGATGATCATCCAACGGACCAGAATCCATATCGTGTAATTTTTGGCCCCATTCCACAGTGCAGTACTTCTGCGCGATAAAATTGGTTTTAGAAATCCATGTGTAATTCATTTTATGGTATCGCATTCCAAACGCAAAATACTGCTTACCCCCCAAAGCCCGCGTGAAAACCGCTGTCGGTTTTCCAAAACCACCCTTCTTCATATTCTCGCCATAATTCAAATCTGAGCATGGTTAGTTGTTTCTACCAGGATTTCATCCTCCCCCACTGCATTTCTCCATCCTCGATTGCTCAAACCATCTCTGCAAGATTTCTTAATAATTTTTTGTGTTTTGTAGGGTTCTAATAGTGGTTAATTCATGTATTTCCACAGTCACAGACAGGTGACCAGTTCAGTCCAGAATGATGATTATGTGACTCATATCAACAAGTAAAAGGAACCAGCAGGGTTTCCAAATTCATGTTATCAGTGGATCGCGACCCTTGATCTTGGATGAAACCCTTCAACTGATAGAAAGCCACCTGTGCCAGTGAAACAAAGCAGTAAAGTGTATCAGAGAATGAATACCCAAAGATGAAGATCGAGGCTTTATTAAGCATAAACACAGATCAGAGGATAAATCACCATGTTTATAAAAACAAAGAGTTATATTAGTCGAAGGAAGCCTCCACTACCACTTCAGAGGCTAAAATATCCTTTCAGCTACCAAAAGTGCCACCTACATCCTCAATAAATCAAAAGAAGGCATAGTAATTGCCTTAGTCAGTGATATTTTGTTTAAAGCCACCAAAGTTATTGCAAGCCTACCAAAAGAGTTTTAAAGTCAATAAAATATGCCAAGTAGCTAAAAATTAAATGAAAACCAATTAATACATGGAAAACATCAGAGATCTCATTTATTGATCCCCGCAAAGGTAGAGGAGCACTAACTTGAATTAATTGAACTAGAGACCTTTTCTTTCATCCCACCTCCTCTTTCTTCTATAAATGCTTCTGAAGAAGATGAAATGTTGTTGGTTGTTGGACTCTGATGTAATAGTTGCTGTATTGAATCATTGTTGAATGTAAATAAGTTCTAAAGCTATAAAGCTCTATTAATTTATTGAAGAAGATAGGCTAAGAAGAGATGTTTGAAGCTGTGATGAAACATTGGACATGTAGTTTGTAACTAGATTGACAATCAATATACAAGCTCATTCTTGGGATCCTGGTCTATATCATTGGTGAAGTACCTCTTACTGTTATTTTTTTCCTTTCATATATGCCATTTTGTTCACTTTTATCTAATAAATAGGAGCAAGCATAGAGCTAGGATTTACTATTAAAAGTACCCTACTCTCATTGATAAGCTTTATCTATATGTTTTCTGCTAATTGTGATATTTTGGAATGACTTAAATTAAGTGTAAACATTATCAAGGAATGTTGGTTAGTCCATTTCTTGATGTGCAAAACTTGAAAGGAAGTTATTGAATGATATTTTCATTACATGCTAAGTAGAGTTAAACTAGGAAATTTTATGGTTTTCCCTGTCTTCTAGTTCTTTCTCGAAAGGTTGTTTGAAAGTTTCCCTAAGAGTATGCTAAAAGCAGACCATGATTGTAATACATCTGACCTGATCTTAAGCTTCACTTTGTTTTCTTATCTATTTTCATCCCTTCTGAAAGTAGTCTGGTGAGATTACTGGATTGTTGTTTGATAAGTTAGCTTTAATACAAGCTTGTCCAAATAATTCTATGGTTAGCCCTGTCCTTTGGTTGGTTTCAAACAGTTTCTTAATAATGCTTTTCTTGTATGGAAAGTTGATAAATCCTTCTTGAAATTATTGGCTTTTTCCACTTTCTCGACACTTTTAATGTTCCACTCCATCATTTAAATCTAAAGGATATTTTGATATAGATGACTTGCCCCTTGGACCACTCTTGAAATTGTTGTACAATTAAACCCTTTTGTGACTCCATTGCCCAATGGATTAAAGCTGCTTCATACTAATCCTATCTACTGAACACTTCTCAATATGCTTGCATATTCACCCTTTGGAAACTCTTTCATTTTGTGATATTCCATCCAATTAAAGATCATACCTGACCAACCAAACAAAAAAAAATCCTTGTTCTTAATAACTAGCCTAATATCATACTAAAATCCTTAAAGATCAAATTTTTAAACACGCATATAGAGAGATCCCTCTCTGGATTCAGGAGGGCTAGATCCTAGAATCCCAAAGTGGTTTTTGATGTAGGATATATAGCGTTTGTATTTTCCAATCTTGCAAACTACGGAGACCTAACACAAGGATGGACTTTTGGGGGGATCCAGAAATGGGTCTCCCTCTTAGCTATGTTTGGGCCAGCAGGTATGTTTTTATCTGTTTTGCATTTATTTGAGTATATATGTTTTTATGTGTTTTGATGGTGACACTAACATAGTTTTGGTTACTCTTGTAGATGTTGGTGAGGTAGGTCACCCTTTGCCTCGATTGGTTGGCCACGGTCCTATTTGAAGACCTCGGGGAAGTCATGTGGGGCTGGGAGGAGATCCTATACAGCCTCAGGGTGGTAGACCTGGTGGTGGTGTTGGCCCTTTGGGAGATGGCAGTAGCTCGGCTGTAATATTCCCAATTAGCCCAAGCTAATGGGAATATTCATTTTTGTTTCATTTTTTTGTTGTATAAATAAATGTGTAAAGGAGGAGAATAAAAACTCCTAAAACAACAAATAAATCAATGCCACATGTGAACAAGGCTAAATCTGGGCTAACTAAATGAGCACCCTTAGGTGTGAAAGGGGCTGAATGTTTTGGCTGGGTCAACCATGACCAAATCAACAGCGTTGTCTTGGAGGAGTGACCATCAATGAGGCACAACGCAGTTTTAGTTGGAGGTGACTCATGTGAAAAGAGTTATTTCTTTGAGATGGTTTAGGGTTTTGCAAGCTCTCAAACTTATAAAAGGAGGAGGATGGCAACATGGAAAATTTTGTTGATTGATATCAGATTTCTGAAGTATTTTCTGCTTAGACATACAAGATTTATTTGGTTTTTTAGCCTAGATTGCAAATTTTGTTTAGCATTGGGTGTTCCTGATCGGGAATCCCACCTCTTTCCTTGAGTATCTCTTGGAATATTTTTGCATTTATTGTCCACTATCAGGAATTTTTCCAAGCTCTTCTTCCAAATACAGCGTAGATCTTGTTGAGGGTTTGGTTGTCTTTGTAAGCTGCAACAAGTGGAGGCTAGATCTACTCAGATCTAGGCTATTCTAATGCCTCTTTTTAGTGGGAAACCCTTCTATTCCTTTGGAGAGAGAGTATTGGATGATTGGAGCTACATTTTCATATCTTGGCTTGAGTCCAAACTTGTTCTAGAGCCTACAGCGTAGTTTTCCTTTGAGGACTGCGTTATTTGCAAGGGTACAGTTGCAGGGTGTTTTGGCACACTTTTTGGAGGATTGGTTTTCATGTGATTGGGGATCTACCCTTCACATTTGAGATCCATTGGCTGGGATCCTCATATTGTATTGATCAGATCATATCTGAAGCAGAATATTTTATGAATATTTATGTAGATCTGAAGCATTATATCTCAAATCTACTCGATGAACTTCACTTTTTGCTTAAAACCCCAAGGGTCATTTGAAGAGGATCCTATCTAGTGTAAAAATCTGATATAGATCTAAATTTTTGTACACAGATATTCTCTAGTGTAATATCCCAAAATAGGGAAAATCTACAATAATGGGAACATCTTAAGATATTCAAAAATTGGAGATCCAGAAATACATGAACACAAGTTGGAGTAGCAGTGACAAATCAACTCATAAAATGTAAGAAGAGTGCATATCCATCATATTAAGTTACAACAGCAAAATGTATATAATATATTGAGGAAATAGTCACTCAAGTTAGGCAATACTAGCCTCAAGGAAGCATGTACATGAAATATGATAAAACACTGCTACACAAGAATGTCCAAGGTTATGACAGTGCAGTTTTATAAGGAGAAACTATTGCTAACAAATTTAAATACATGGATATATAAATGTATGGCTCATACAACATTGGGAGTGAATATATAAGCTCCCAAACTCAACCCCAAGACAATCCTGGAAGGATTGGCTGAAATATGCAAAAGAAGAAAAATGTCGGAGTTGCAATCTCAAGACTGAGTAGCAGCTGCAACTCAAGAACTGGATGGAAATGGCTGAAAATGATGCATAAGCTAAACAAGTAGACCTCCTCCAATGGATCTTCCAACTGAAATTCTGATCCTATCACTGAAGATCTCACCCTCCAATAATCCTACAGACCCTTACTGCAATTGCACACTGAAAATAATGCAGTCTAGGGAAGGGATTGCGCTATAGGAGAAAGGAAATGTGTTGGCCAAGTTCCAATATCTGCAATAAGCTCCAGAATATTCCTCACTGGTGTCCTAAATTAAATAATCTTTCTCCTTTGAAAAAAAAGCCCCGGAAGTGGTGTTGTCAACCCTCCACTGCAACACCCCGCAACACAACCCAGCTCTCAACAGAAACTGCACTGTAGCTTAAGGAGGTAGCTTGGCCTCAAGCCTGGATGTGGAGAAATTAAGTGCAAGCTCCTTCAAGAGGCCTCTCTTGAAAGGATAAGGAATTCCTAAATAGGAAACCCTTGTACTAAGCGGCACTGAAACTCTGCTAAACAGCAAGAGAATGCCAAATAGTCTTCCAAACCATAATATCAATAATACATAACATGAATAACATTGGATGCGTTGCCCTCCTTTTAAAAAAATGGAAGTCCTCTCACCATGGGTCCCACTCATTATGGTTTCCTCCACCAATAAATCACCCTCCCATTCATACTACGTTGTCTCTCCAAGTGTTCTCCGCCTCCTATCCAAGCACTGTTGACTTGGTCAAACTTGACCTTGTCCACATGCTAATGACCCTGTTCACACATGAGGGTGTGAAATCCAGCTCCTATAATGATCCCTTTTCACACTATGAGGTATTTTCTCCTTATTTTTGAAATTTATGTGCCTCCTTACCCATTTATTTAGCTCCTAAGTGAAATCAGCAAAAATCAGTATTCCAATTAGCTTGCATGCTAATTTTGGAATATTACAT
This sequence comes from Pinus albicaulis, assembly GCA_034641835.2. Taxonomy (NCBI): domain Eukaryota; kingdom Viridiplantae; phylum Streptophyta; class Pinopsida; order Pinales; family Pinaceae; genus Pinus; species Pinus albicaulis. Next base: position 946,840,523 of record CM076581.1, read on the forward strand.
TCCTCCCCTCCCAAATGTTGCTTGTCCTCAAGCAACTACAAGGATAGAACTGAGAAGTGTCCTCTTCTTCCCCTGTAGCATCCTCATATGATAAAATCCTCCAAGGATCAAGATGTTGTCTCCTCAATATATCTCCAAGTTGTCCCTCCCAAGTATGCAAGCTAGCTTTTGGTGTGCATCCCAAATAAATATCATCATGTAAAACATCCATGGAGGCAACAAAAGGATGTCTAAAGGCCTTCTTGAGGCATGGGACTTGAAATTAATTGGGAATAATTAGTCCCATGTGGATCCTCCATCCCCAAGCAATCATCCATATAAAGTGAGTTACCTCCCAACATGGAAACTCTAGAAAATCCTCTTCCACCTTGAGCTCCTGCAATGTAGGTGGGCTAAAAATAAGATCTTGGTAGAAAAATTAGCCTACCCCATGTTTTCCTCCTCTCCACTTAGGATAAGTGTAGAGTATATGTTGATCTTGAGCTGAAACAATATTTCCCTCAAGTGGCAAGATGAAGACTGGACCTCTAAGGATCTCCCCTCCAATGTTATGAAACATGCTAGCCCAAATCATTCCATATATGATGAGTTGTAAATCACCATCATATGGCATCCAATCAATCTTATGGCCCACCTCATGAAAGAACAAATGTTTTACTGTGGTGGCCATATCATTTCTCAAGCTGCCATTAGAACATGCAATGCAAACAATGTGGGGAATCTCTCCCCCAAGGGACACATCCAACCAATGTGCCACTCCCCCAATCATTTCCCCAAATAAAATAAGAACAATAGCAACATAAGGAACTACAATGAGAACCATACTTGCTATCATATGTAGCATGGGAGAAGGACAATGGTCCCTCAAATGTAACCAACACAGTATGACCCTCAACTGCAATAGAGAATGACAAAAAGTGTGGTTTCTCAACCATTTTCTTGCTGCCCCACTATCCTCATGTGTTTGGAGAAAGTGAATGATGTATGGTGCAAAGTAATTATGTTCTCCATAAACAATCTCCTCCCCAAGTCCTCCTAGGGAGTGCTCACCAATAATTCTCATGACCTCAAGTAAACCATGAGTCTAAAAGGAATAATGCTCCTCCTTTGAGAAAATCTTTACACATATATGGTTAAGGGATGCATATATACATTATACAAGTCATCATGAAAACAAACAATACCCTCACCATATGTCTTGCTCATACAAATGGAGTGGCTCATAGATTAGTCTCCTCTCATCCTCAAAGATAAAAGAGGTGGCTATGCTAACTCTTCTAAATATTTATGTATCTCCTCCATCTCCACATGAACCATGCATCTCCTCATATGCTGATACATCTCCTCCTCAAATCCTTCCCAAAAATACCCCTCCATGATGGTGTGGTATGCTCTCATAGAATAAGTGTGGTTGAAAAGGAAATCTTCATGAGTTGCTTGTAGCAACTTCTCCTTGAGCTTGGAAGCTCTAGATAATAATATCCTACTATGATAGTAGATGACCCCATCTCTAACTGAATATCCCTCCTCATGTAGTTGGTCATCCAATATCATACAAGTAGAGAGATCCTTGGAATACTCCACCAATAGCTGGGAATTCCAATATGGATCTATCCCCCATAGTGACAGCTCTAATGAACTATCATGAAGAAAATATTTCATATGGTTGTTCTCCTCTTTGACATCTCCCATGCCAAAGATGCAATTTGGAAGGTGGATATCCTTCCCCAGATGCATCTGCCACAGCGCAGAATCTAAAATGAGAGTGGGTAAAGATGATGTTGAGAGAATGCCTCCCTCCTCCTTAAGTCTACCCAAGACTCTCATTGTTGTACACTCCCAAGGTCTCCAATCCTCTGAAATCAATGAGTGGTGCCTCAAAATTTGAAGCATATCTCATCATCTGCTGATCTAGTGGTCTCCTTGGTGAAATGTATCCATGCAATGAGACATCATCATCAAGAGTAGACTGCATATATGAATGGAAAGACTTGTCCCTGCTCTCACTGCGTAATCTAGTCTCCCTCTTAGGTGCATAAATATCATGAAATAGACATGGGTGTGTGCTCCTAATCACATGATGTTGGTCATCCTCCCTATCTCCTCCATTTAACTCCATAGTTTCACACCCTTCTATCAAAGGCACATGTAAAACATGACTTGTGCCTTGATCTCCACATGTGAGATCCTAGGGAATTCCTTGCAATTATACAAGAATCCCTCTAGTTGGAGCAAGATATATCTCTTCCTCTACATGAGGTGCTAGATGAACTCTAGACATGACAGCGTTTTTTCCCTCCTCCTCATCATCATGTATGGGCAACCTCTCAAGAAATCGATCCTCTCTTGAAAAATAGATCTCCATGCCCTCTTGTTCAGGAATATGAGATAGAATCTTTGCCTATAACAAGGTATGATGCAAGAAATAAGCCTCCTCCATGGTTCTCTGAAGTGGATCTGAGTTTATAGTTTCCTCCATCACATGCAAGGGTTTTGTGTGTTTATGTTTGTTCAACTTCACCACATGTGTTGCAGAAAGTTCTCCATCAAACCTTTCCACCAATGTCTTAATAAACCTTGAATAAGAAGAAGTGTTTGCATTTTTCAAAGAGAATGACTCAAATATCCACCATGAATAGGCCTTACCTCCAAGATGTAGTGTTGCAACTCTGATGGCTTCATCTTCAGAAATTTGGTGTTGTTGCAAAAAGGTGTCTAGTTCTTCCACCCAATCTCCAGCTGAACATGTAGGTGAATCATCAAAAGTAGATAGAAGGAATCTCCCCCTATCATGTTGCTTTCTTCTCTTTTCTTCAATCTTGAAAAAATCTGGAAAAGTGATATGGTCTCTAAAATTATGAGTTTGAGAATCATATTCTTGCAGAAAATCACTAAGATTTTCCCTCCTAGTCATTCCATCTTCTTCCATCTCTCTCATGGAAAATATGGGCATATGATTGTGCTGTGTATCATGATGTGTAGCTGCATGCTCACACTCATCATATGAAAATCTAGATTTTGATTCAGATTCAAACCCTCTTGGAGACTCTCTACACATCTCCCTTCTTATTCTCTTGAGATCTCCTTGAATCTTCTATATAGATTTAGGAAGAAGCTTTGAGAGCCTCTCCTCCTTCTTTCCTCCAAAGAATGGAGTCTTATTTATGTACATATTCTCTTCTCTTGATAGCATATTGGCTGAGTTCCACAGGCTGAGCCAAGATTATGCTCTGATACCACTGTAATATCCCAAAATAGGGAAAATCTACAATAATGGGAATATCTTAAGATATTCCAAAATTGGAGATTCAGCAATACATGAACACAAGCTGAAGTAGCAGTGACAAATCAACTCATAAAATTTAATAAGAGCACATAGCCATCATATTAATTTACAGAAGCAAAAATTATACAATATCTTGAGGAAATAGTCACTCAAGTTAGGCAATACTAGCCTCAAGGAAGCATGTACATGAAATATGATAAAACACTACTACACAATAATGTCCAAGGCTATGACAGCGCAGTTTTATAAGGAGAAACTGCTGCTAAAAAATTTCAATACATGGATATAAAAATGTATGGCTCATACAACATTTGGAGTGAAGATCTAAGCTCCCAAACTCAACTCCAAGACAATCCTGGAAGGATTGGCTGAAATATGCAAAAGTGGAAAAATGTCGGAGTTGCAGTCTCAAGACTGAGTAGCAACTGCAACTCAAGAACTGGATGGAGATGGATAAAAATGATGCATAAGATGAAGAAGTATAACTCCTCCAACGGATCTTCCAAGTGAAAGGCTGATCCTATCACTGAAGATCTCACCCTCCAATAATCCTGCAAACCCTTACTGCAATTGCACACTGAAAATAACGCAGTCTAGGGAAGGGACTACATTGTAGGAGAAAGGAAATGTGTTGGCCAAGTGCCAAGATCTTCAATAAGATCAAAAATATTCCTCACTAGCGTCCTAAAGGAAAGAAAGCTTTCTCCTTTTAAAAACAAGCCTTGCAAGTGGTGTTGTCAACTCTCCACTGCAACCCCCTGCAACACAACCCAGCTCTCAACAGAAATTGTGTTGTAGCTGAAAGAGGTAGCTTGGCCTCAAGCCTGGATGTGGAGAAATGAAGTGCAAGCTCGTTCAATAGGCCTCTCTTCAAAGGAGAAGAAATTTCTAAACAAGAAATCCTTGTGCTAAGCAACATTGCAACTCTGCTAAACAGCAAGAGAATGCCAAATAGTCTTCCATACCATAATTTCAATAATACATAACAGGAATAACAATGGCTGTTGTTGGTCGCTTTAATTGTTTTCATAATTCAAGCTCCACATAAATTGTCAACCCGAGGAAGTCTGTTTATTCCAAAGACAATCACGCACTGGATATGCTCAATTTCAAAAGAAAAAACAATGTTGTAGTAAAAATCCACACAATTACCAATCATACAAATCTAATTATTCACACTCTGTTTAATCAAAGCTGAAGTTACTTATGTTATAGTAGAATTAATTCCTATATTGCAGTTTAGAATCCAAATAAAGGGAAATCAATCTGCAGGAATGGAAACCAATCAACCATAACAGGAACAGGACCCTATTCCTTAATTAGGAACTTTAGCACCTGCTTCCTGACACTAATCACTCTATAGAAAAGATAACTCAAGAGACCAAGACCCTATTCCCATGAACAGGAACCTTCAGCACTTGTCCCCTGTTTCTAATCACACTTCAGGGAAAGAAAGGCAATCAGTGGGAGCAAGACCCTATCCCTTTGTACAGGGACCTTCAGCACCTGCTTCCCAGCATCATACATTCAAACAATTAACAGAAATATATCTCTCAACTTCTTAAGAATGAATGTACTAAACACATGCAGCGTTAAGGAAACAGAGTACTTAATGAACTACAGAACTGTGTAACTAGTGTTTAGCAAACAGAATTAAAGTGAAGTGCAACCAGCATAAAGAAATTAAGAAAACTACAGGGACAGAAGGGTGAATCTTGTGAGGAAGGCGGGCCCTTTCCCTCTCACAATATTCCCCAGGGAAAGAATTAAATTGGAGCGCTCAAAAGGAAATTTTATTCATCTGTCAAAAGAAATGATACATTACAAATGGAGTCTAGCTCCAGTCTCTCAAATACAATGTTCTCCTATAGCTTTCAAACTCGAACTCCCTTCTAATGATGATGTCTCCTCTTTTTAAAGAGGAGACATCTCTTACAATTACATGAGAGCGAATCTGTGTTTATCCCAATTCTGTTCTTCTTTCTTAAAATAGGACTATTTTGTTCTTCCATAAAAATATATTGTTACAACAGATACAACAAGAATGCTATCTTCAAAATAATCCGTGTAACCACGTCTTCATGCTGTTGCCATTGTTCCACAAAATACTCTTCCAGAATCGCAAATTACGAGTGACGGAATTTGCGTGCTTGCTGGTTGTTTCAGCAACGAAGTCAATTGTTTCAGCAACGGAGTCAATTGTTTCAGCAACGAAGTTTGACTGTTTCAGCAACGGCCGATTGTTCCAGCACAGCATATAACTTATCTGCGATCTTTTAGACTTATGTTAGCAACAATCTACTTCGATTAATGATAAAATATAAGAGTAATATGGAATTATATGTAAACAGATTAAACATATAATAAATAAGAGGATTTTATATACCTTGGGATAAAGTAAATGAAAATGATGATGGAATCCTTTTTAAACATGGTTATAAAAGTAAGGTGGTGTCAAAGTATATAGTAAAAATGATACATAGTGGAGTCCTAACATCCCCCCCAGCTGAAAATGTTGCATGTCCTCAGGCAAATCCTAGTCTGAGTCAGAGTCTGAGTACTGACTCTGTGCATGCAAGTTGCTCAAGCAGTAGCCGGAGAAGGTGGCATCTGTCAGAGCTCGGAATCCTCTATTATTCTGCAATTGCTGCCATGCTACATCTTCATCTCTGCCAGCCAATTGATAGTGACACTGATATTTCTCTGAAGGCATCCATAGAATTGGAAAATGAAAATGGTAACCAATCCAATTTGTTCCACAATGTCGAATGCATCTGATGTAATTAGGTACCCTGGAAAGTGTAGCTTGGAGATTATCAGGGCTAAAAGGGTGGTAGTCTTGTCTTTCTTTACATGACTGCTGCCAAAACATAGTGTTGGCCTTCAATGCAGCAGCCTCCTTTACTCTGATTTGCTGTTGACACTTCAAAAGTGTTGAAGCCTGTAGTTGTTGCATGTACCTATGCATTCCTGGCTTTTGTAAGAATTGGTGATATTGTGCTATAAACATGGTTGGACTTAAAGGTTTCGGTCTAATCCAAAGGAGCCTATTCTCCTCATTATGACTATTTGAAATAAACGCAGTTTTCCAGGTGAGCTGATTGGCCAAAAATGAAACAAATGCCCCTATTTGTATATCACCTGCAATTGGAATGAGATTGACTCTTCTATTCTCGGGAATGGCCTCATTATGGAGATAAAGTTCGCACAGAAAATGCTGGTCACTTTCAGGGGCCTCAGAAAAAGTCTCAACAAATTGTTCTGAAGTAAGCAATTCATGAGGTCTGCCATCCTTTATTGCCTTCAATTGAAAATAAACTAAACATTCAGAAAGGAAGAGAGAGTAATTTACAGAGGGTTTGCGGGTAGCCATCAACTTCTGCACTAATGAAAACATCAAAACCATCTTTTCCTTTGATTCCTTGACTTCCTTCTTGGAATCCCTGAGCTGTTGCAATGCCTGTTCCCAACTATCCCAGTTGGCATACATGTGATTCTGCCATGCTAACTTATGCTGCTGGAATATTGTATCTTGTTCTTCAACATATTGTTTCTTCCATTTGTTCATCAGTTCTAATTGGTTCCATGGCAGGGTCTGTGTCCTGGCATTAGAAGTACTGGGTTGGGACATTGTTTGAGTGGCTGCACTGACTAACTTAGGGCAAGATATCTGTGGTTGTGATACTATCTGAGTGGCTGAGCTGACTAGCTCACGACAAGATATCTGTGGTTGTGTTTCTGTCTGAGTGGCTGAGCTGACCAGCACAGGGTGAGATATATGTGGTTTAGTTTCTTTTTCTAAATTTATTGAGAGCCCTACTGGTTCTTGTGGAGCAGTAGGGCATTCTTCTTTAATTTCAGCTGATGTAGATGCCTCAGATACCTGAATTTTGACTTCTTTGTAGCCTGCCTGCTGGTAAATATTACCACACTCATGGCACATGTACTCCCTGCATGGCTCCCTATTTTGTGATGATGTTGTGTGTGCTAGCATATAGAGATTCAATTCTCTATCAAAGGCTTCTCATGCTACGATTAATTCATTCTTATAGGCTTCTAGCTCAGACTTCAAAAACTCATTTTCTTCCAATAAAGATGCCATAGTATGTGAACCCTGTGTGTTGGTTGATTCTACTGGAGTTGTCTTCTGATCCACAACTGTAGCTGGTTCTTGTGGAGAAGCTACAGCTGGTTTCCCTGTATCATCATGCTTGGTGTATGATTTTTGTACCACAGTGGTTGGTTCTTGTGTTTCAGCCTCTGGGTAAGTGACTGGTTCTTGTGTAACAGTCACTGTTTGAGCCATAAACGATGTCGTATTATCCCGGGGCACTAGTTTTTGTGTGCTAGTGCCACCGGACGAGACGAGTAGGGGAATTTGAAATGGGGATGAGGATTGCAGTTTTAACAGAATAGTGGTGGGGTCAGGGGAAATGGGAGTAACTCCTGTTTCAACAGTCATCTTCATTTTCCTTTTTGGTAGGAAAGCAGAGAAGTCACTGTCTTTCCTTTTCTTTGCAGGGGAAGATTCTTTTCTGGGGGAAGGGCTTTCGGAAGAAGTGAAAATTTGGAATTTGGCCCTTGTTCTTCGTTTTGAGACAGAGACTGTTGGGGTTCTTTTCTTCCTTTTATGAGGAGGCGGGGATGGGGATGTTAGAGAGTCATCGCTAGGGATAGAAATAGTGGGAATGGTTGACTCTACTAAGTGGGACGAACTTGGGGTTGGGTCAACTGGCTCTGAGGATGGAATTACTGGGGAGTCTGGGATATCGTCCAGTTGTCCTTCATAAGGAATCTCAGGAGTTTCTTGGGAACTTTCGGCTTGTTGGGGGATTTGGGCTTCCTGAGGAATTTTAGCCTGTTGGGGAATAAGGAGTGGAATATTCAGAGGGGGGTTTTGCTGAGAAAAACCCCTCTGAATTAACAATTGGCATAAACGATGATGGGTGAGGGATAACAATGGGAATTTAGCCCGTCTGCAATAATAGGACATTTTTTTGATACAACCAAGCAGATAATAGGGAATATTAACTAATCGACCATTCCTTAAGTGATTCATCAAAACGAAATCGTGTTGGTAGACTACCTGGTAACGCCCTTCGTATGTCAAGTAGTGCTTGATGAATTCTGCTACTATTGGCCATGGTCGAGGAAGTGAATGCAGACTTACACCGCGGCCTTTAAGTTCAACTGGTTCATCTGGATGAAGAAAATCTTGCTGTGCATTTAAAATCACTTGCTTCCTATTGAACCAGTGAGTCCCAATAGCCGACAAACCTGAAAGTTGAACTATGTCCTCCTCTGTAACTGAAATGCGGACCCCTTGAACCACTGAGAAATTCCCCTGAAGGTTCTGTGCGAACTCTAAAACTTGTTCCTGATCAAATTCTCCCAACCTTTCAAAATATGTTGTCCATCCTGCTTGTTGGAAAATTTGATAGGCTTCCGGGAACATTTGAAGAATATTTATCGAACCAGGCTCGTGTCTGATAGCCGACCCTCCCATGGCTACTAGCTTGAGTTACATGCAGAGGCACGGAAGACAGAAACACAGGATTTGGTCAAGCTAATTGTTGCAACAGAGGATGCGGAGTCTCTATGACGGCGGAGATGGAATGAAGAGTGACGGAGGATTGGTTAATGTGAAATGATTATTCGGTTTTCGAAATTCCCCCCCCTACGTATGGTGCAATGATGATTGTGCGTGTGGAGATTGCAACCATTATGAGAGAGATCCTCTCTTTAATATAATTTAACTTCATTACATTAAAACCACATACCTTACATTTTTACCTTTGGTTTAATAATTCGAAGTGTAGAGTGCTTCAGAATGGCTTAATATACATGGAAGAATCTGTAGATTTCTCTGAAATTTAGAACAGGAGTGTAACAGGATTTGCTCAGTACTGAATAATTTTCACCCAAAGGATCTGAAGCGTAAAAGTGGAGAACTAAAAAGCTTGTATAGCAGCGGAAAGAAATGATGTTTTAATGATGATAGGTTGCTGAAACTGGTGTTTCAGCAACGGAAAAATGAACGACATGTTGTTGAAACTGGTGTTTCAGCAACGGGAAAAATCAGGAAAATGGGATAAATGACTTGGGTTTGAAACAAGTGGGGGAAGTATTTGATAAGGGATAATTTCAGCAGTAAGGGATGGGAAATACTAGCTGAAGGAATGGTAGAAGTGGGAAAAATGGGAAAAAGGGAAATAATGTAGAAATGGGGATGAAGGGATATTGCTAGGAAATGGGGTAAAATGAAGGGAACAAGCTTCTGTGATTGAAGTTTCAGATCTTCTTATGATGAATTTTTCCTCCTTAATGAGCTTTTCCAGAATCTGCAAAATTCAATTGTAATATGCCAACCCTTGACAGGGATTATTAGTTCTAAATCTAATCTAATACTAAAAATACAGTGCAAAAAATTAAATGCTGTGAGGAGCAGAAGACTCCCCTAGAAAAAGATAATGAATATCAGTCATGCAAGCAGTCTTGAAATCCTCTTTAGAAACAGGGCGCTGATATAAACGAAGCCTATGACCATTGACTAGTAAAGGTGTTTTAGAATCATCAATTGTTAAAAGTCTTACCGTTCCATTAGAAAAAACAACATCTACCTCATATGGTCCAAGCCAACGTGTACGTAGCTTACCCTGAAAATTTTCAAACCGAGAGTCATACAACAAGGCCCAATTACCTTTTTGGAACTGCTTGTGTTTGATAATTTTGTCATGCCACTTCATTCTCTGTTGTTGAATCATGGTTGTTTGGTGAATGTCATCTAATCTCTTTTCATCCAACTCAAGAAGCTGCTGCAACCTAGCTGTCTGCACATCAGTCAAATCAAGATTAACAGCTAAAGCAGTTCTTAGAGTTTTGATTTCAAATTCCACAGGAAAAACAGCATTTTTACCATAGACCAATTCATATGGACAGAAACCTGTAGTGTTTCTCCAAGTAGTTATGTAAGCCCATAATGCTTCAGGCAGCCTTTGAGACCAATCCTTCCGGTTGTCCTTCACTGTATTAGTTAGAATGGCTTCTAATACTTTGTTTGTGCTTTCCACCTGCCCATTGGCCTGGGGGTGGTATGGTGTAGTCATTCTATGATGAATATGATATTTCTGAAGGGTAGACTTAAAACCATGAGAATTGAATGGAGGTCTTCCATCTGTGACTAGCTCTCTAGGAATTCCAAATCTAGTGAAGATTTCTTCAAATAAGAAAGCTAGGACAGCCTCTTCATTGGCTCTAATAAGTGCTTTGGCTTCCACCCATTTAGTCATATAGTCTGTACAGACTAATATATAAGTTCTTTGATTGGATGGAGGATTAATGGGTCCTATGAAATCCAAGGCCCATCTTTCAAATGGTTCAGAAACTACCTGGGGGTTTAATGGCATTTGATCTCTATGATTGGGTTGACCCATTCTCTGGCAGCTGTCACAAGCCCTTACATATTTCTTTGCATCCTTGAATAATTAGGGCCAATAGTAACCCATCCTCAGAATTTTATGTGTTGTTCTCTTATCAGCAAAATGCCCTCCACAAGGGCCATCATGGCAAGCTTTCAATATGTCATACACTTCATCTTCCCTAATGCATCTTTGGATTTCCTGATCAAGCCCTGTGTAGAAAAGACACCCACTTATCCAGCTATACCTGGCACTTTGTTGAACAATTCTTCTCTTTTCTCTGTATGACAGGTGTGATGGTAATTTTCCTGCAACCAAATAATTAGCAATATATGCATACCATGGAGAGTGAGCAGAAACTGCAAATAAATATTCATCAGGAAAAGAATCATCTACTGGAATATCATTATCAGTTTTTAACCATGAAAGGAAATCAGCCACCACATTTTCTTTACCAGGCCGATCTACAATTGTGATATCAAATTCCTGTAGTAATAATAGCCATCTGGTAACTCTAGCATTTGTAACAGATTTTTTCATTAAATACTTGATAGCTGAGTGGTCAGTGTGCACAAAAGTAGAATAACCAGTGATATAATGTCAAAATGTATTAATGGCATAAATTACTGCAAGAAACTCCTTTTCGGTAACTGTATAATTAAGCTCAGCAGGGGTCATATTCTTACTGATAAAGTAGATAGCATAAGGAAGATGATTTTCCTCTTGTCCCAAGACAGCTCCAATTGCAGTGTTTGAAGCATCAGAAGATATATGAAAAGGGAGGGCCCAATCAAGCCCCCTCAAAATAGGAGCAGTAGACAACTGATGCTTGAGTTCTTGAAAAGCTTTCTGACAAGAATTAGTCCACTTAAATTCAGCATTTTTCATAAGCAACACAAATAATGGAGAAGCTATCTTAGAAAAATCTTTAATAAATCTTCTGTAGTATCCAGCATGTCCTAGAAAACTTCTCACATCAGTTTGTGTTTTAGGAACAGAAAGATTCTGAATGACCAATATTTTAGATGGATCTACCCGAATACCTTGAGATGAAATAAAATGTCCAAGCACTACTCCTTCACTCATCATCATATGACATTTTTCAGTACTTAGGGAGAGGTGAGCTTGTATACATCGTTTAAGTACTTTCTCAAGATTTTGTAGTGCATCTTCAAAAGACACACCATAAGGAGTAAAATCATCCATAAATATTTCCATAGAGTCATTCAACATATCAGAAAAAATTCCTATAACAGCCCTCTGAAAAGTTGCTGGTGCATTACATAGCCCAAATGGAAGAACTCTATAAGCAAAAGTTCCCCAAGGGCTAGTGAAAGTGGTCTTGTCTTGGTCTTGGGGTGCAATTCTTATCTGATTATACCCACTGAATCCATCTAGAAAAGAAAATAATTTCTTCCCTGCCAGACTATCCAACACCCGATCAATGAAGGGTAAAGGAAAGTGATCCTTTTGAGTAGCTTTGTTCAAGGCTCTGTAGTCAACACATACTCTCCATTTCCCGTTTTTCTTAGGGAAACCCATTCACTGTCAGATATAGGATATATAAATCCTGCATTAAGCAATTTCTGAAGTTCTTCTTTAACAATTTCTCGTAAATTAGGGTTCATTCGTCTTTGGGGTTGACAAACTGGTCGGCATCCCTCTTTAATGTAAATTCGATGAGTACATAATTCAGAAGAAATACCTTTCATATCTGTGTAATCCCATGCAAATGCTTCCTTATATTCATGCAATAACTTCATTAACTGTTGTGTTTCATCAACTGTTAGATCAGGATTTATGTTTAATGTCGTGCCAGGTTCAATTTCAACTGTTATGCTTTTAGATGAGATGGTGGTTAATGTCTGAGATGAGTCTTCAGATTCAATCTTTTCTTGGGTATCTGTTTCAAAAATTAAAGTCAATTGATTGTGTGTTTCAGCAATTACAGAAGAAGGTTCACAAATAAAATTATTAATTATTTCATCCTCTGTATTGTCATTAAGATTTAAATCTTGTCCAATAGTTAGAATAGGCTGAACAGCATTATCATCATAATCCATCCACATAGAATCTTCATTATTAATTATGGGTGTAGCATGAGGATAAAGAGTAAGCTGTTTAGTTTCATAACCATTAGAAATTGTCATTGAACCAGATCTGCAACTGATAAAGGCATCAGCTGTGGCCAGCCATGGCCTTCCTAGAATTAAGGGATGTCCCCCCAGCTTTGTTTTAGTCTGCAAATACAACAAAGTCAGCTGGGTAATTCCAGGATTCAACTGAGATAAGTAGATCTTCAACAACTCCTTCAGGTTTAATTGTAGAACGGTCGGCCAACTCTAAAATGGTGGGTGTATCTCTGATTGTGTTATTCAGCTGTAACATTTGTGAAGTTTCAAGAGTCATTATGTTTATTACAGCACCTAAATCTACCAGAACTTGAGGAATCATTGTTTTACCAATCTGAAATGTTACGGTAGGATGGCCGGGATCACCATATTTCACAGGAGGGGTTTTTCCGGACATTAATGCAGATAAGTCACCCATCACATGTACTGTAAGGGGATCTTTAGTTTTCCTACCAGGTTTCTTAACACAAATATCCCTTATTGTTCTGGCATAAATTGGTACATCTCTTAATGCTTGTAAAAGTGGAATTTTAACATACAAATTTTGCAATTCCCCTCAAAGATTAAAAGTAGGTGTTTCAGGCGTTCTGGTTAAAACCAAACGCTCGGGGAATGGTGGTTCTGTTATTTCAACACTCTTGTTAGAAGGTGGTTGTGCTTTCTTATGTTTCTCAGTTTCATCTTTATCAGAATCAAAAGAAGTTATGTCATCAATAATAGGCTCTACTATTTTCCCAGATCTTAAATGAATATCATTACATTGCATAGTAGGAAATATAGACTGATTCTGAATATCAATGACTTGCACAACTTTATTATTGGGGTTAGGATTTGGTTGCACAGGTAGTTGGGGTCTCATTTGGTTATTTGGCGAAGCATTTGATGGCAGAGGAAGTGTTTGTTGGAATTGAGGCAATTGATTTGGATACTGGAGTTGTTGGCTTCTCCAATTTGAATTCCAAGGGTTAAAAGAAGATGGCTACTGTGGAGGCCAAGGAGTCCACATTGTAGGATCAACAAAGGGAGGGTTTGATTGTTGCATGGGTGGGAAATTCATTTGATTAAAGGGTGGGTATTGCATTTGATTAAAGGGAGGGTAATTTGTTTGACCGAAAGCAGAATAATTGTTCCAACGATTAAATGGCATACTAGAGTTCATACCTTGTCCTTTTGGTTGCCATTGTCTTCTTTGAGTTAGCAGATAAACTGCTTCAGCTTCTTCTTCCGTTGGTTGCAATGCTGCTTTTATTCCCGGTAGAGATGGACATTGTTTTGTTTCATGATCTTTCTCACAAAGGGTACAGATTGGTATTTTGTCCATTGGGCATTCCCTTAGTGGATGTTTGTCTCTGCACTTCGGGAAAAAGACAGCCAGAGTTGCTTCTGCTTCAGCCTGCTTCTTCTTAACCTGCAAAGTGTCAATTTGTGAAGCAAAAGAACTTAACATCTCAGTTTTAAATTCTTCAAGTAAATTGCCTATTTCAGCTCTTGTTGCTCCTCCACTGGTTGATTTCTGCACTCTTGAATAGGTGGAATCTCTATTACTTACTCTGTTCCTTGCAGCTCCCCTTGAACACCTCTTAGAAAGTTCAACAATCTCATCATATGATTCCTTAGATATATCTCCTTTGCCAAGCATGTTTAACATATCTAAACAATCATCCCTTAAACCTCTAAGTAATATTGTTTTGTGAATTTCCTTACTTATATTCGGATGATCAGATCTCTGTATATTGTACTGCAGCCTTTCTACATAGTCCTCCAGATTCTCGTCCGGCTTTTGTGCCATATTGAATAGTTCATCCTTCTTCTCTCTCGTCCAGCAATAGTCTTGATATTTAAGCAGAAATTTCTGTTTCATCTACTCCCAAGTTGTGATTACCTGACTTCCAAGGCTCATGAACCATCTTAAAGCATTCCCTTTTAAGGTGGCTGGAAATAGTTTCAACTTTTGAGCATTAGTAACATAATCATAACTTCTGCATAATATATCAAATTCAAAAATAAATTCATCCGGATCTTCAGAGGATAAACCATGAAATTTAGGTAAAGCTGACAATGGAATGTTTTTCATAGGAGTTGTTCCTGCAGGGAGATCACTGATAGGAAATCCCAAGGTAGAGAGAGAATTTTCATCCCTTCCTTCTCCTTCAAGATCTACACGTCCTCCACCAAAGAAATCTTCATTGTTTCCTTCCATTGTCTGTTCTCCTACTGCACTTGCTCGATCGTCAAGATCTTCTACTGGCTCCTCAATTTTTTCCACTGGTCGTCCAACACTCTATTATTTCCTCAATGTGCTCTGCTGATTTACTAACACTTTCTTCTGACTCTCCAGCACTAACTGCTGGTTCTTTAATCACTGGCTCCTCTATATTTTCAGGACCCACAACTTCCTCTGTTTTGTAATCTGATTGAGGGGAGTGTTGAAGTTTTGGTCTTCGAAAACTTAATCTCTGTGATGATTCAGCCTTTGATACAATCTCGTCAATGAAAGTCTTTCTTCCTCCCCTTCCTTTGCCTTTGCCACCTGTGGGGTTATTTTTCTTCTGGTTTCCACATCCTCTCATACAATCTGCACATTTAAAAAGAAAATATTAATGCTTTTGAAATCTATAATTGCCTTCCCCGGCAACGGCGCCAAAATGTTGGTCGCTTTAATTGTTTTCACAATTCAAGCTCCACATAAATTGTCAACTCGAGGAAGTCTGTTTATTCCAAAGACAATCACGCACTGGATATGCTCAATTTCAAAAGCAAAAACAATGTTGTAGTAAAAATCCACACAATTACCAATCATACAAATCTAATTATTCACACTCTGTTTAATAAAAGCTGAAGTTACTTATGTTATAGTAGAAGTAATTCCTATATTGCAGTTTAGAATCCAAATAAAGGGAAATCAATCTGCAGGAATGGAAACCAATCAACCATAACAGGAACAGGACCCTATTCCTTAATTAGGAACTTCAGCACCTGCTGCCTGACACTAATCACTCTGTAGAAAAGATAACTCAAGAGACCAAGACCCTATTCCCATGAACAGGAACCTTCAGCACTTGTCTCCTGTTTCTAAACACACTGCAGGAAAATAAAGGCAATTAGTGGGAGAAGGACCCTATTCCTTTGTACAGGAACCTCCAGCACCTGCTTCCCAGCATTATACATTCAAACATATAACAGAAATAGATTTCTCAACTTCTTAAGAATGAATGTACTAAACACATGCAGCGTTAAGGAAACAGGATATTCACTAACTACAGAACTGTGTAACTGGTGTCTCAGCAACAGAATTAAATTAAAGTACAAACAACATAAAGAAATTAAACAAACTACAGGGACAGAAGGGTGAATCTTGTGAGGAAGGCGGGCCCTTTCCCTCTCACAAGATTCCCCAGGGAAAGAATTAAATTGGAGCGCTCAAAATAAGATTTTATTCATCTGTCCAAAGAAATGATACATTACAGATGGAGTCTAGCTCTAGTCTCTCAAATACAATGTTCTCCTGTAGCTTTCAAACTCGAACCCCCCTCTAATGATGATGTCTCCTCTTTTTAAAGAGGAGACATCTCTTACAATTACATGAGAGCAAGTCTACGTTTATCCCAATTCGGTTCTTCTTTCTCAAAACAGGACTATTCTGTTCTTCCATAAAAAGATATTGTTACAACAGATACAACAAGAATGCTATCTTCAGAATAATCCGTGTAACCACGTCTTCATGCTGTTGCCATTGTTCCACGAAATACTCTTCCAGAATCGCAAATTACGAGTGACAGAATTTGCGTGCTTGCTGGCTGTTTCAGCAACGAAGTCAACTGTTTCAGCAACGGAGTCGGTTGTTTCAGCAACGAAGTTTGACTGTTTCAGCAACGGCCGATTGTTCCAGCACAACATATAACTTATCTGCGATATTTTAGACTTATGTTAGCAACAATCTACTTTGATTAATGATAAAATATAAGAGTAATATGGAATTATATGTAAACAGATTAAACATATAATAAAGAAGAGGATTTTATATACCTTGGGATAAAGTAAATGAAAATGATGATGGAATCCTTTTTAAACATGGTTATAAAAGTAAGGTGGTGTCAAAGTATATAGTAAAAATGATACATAGTGGAGTCCTAACAGCTGCCTTGCCCTCATTTTAAAAAAATGGAAGTCCTCTCACCTTGGGTCCCACTCATTAGGGTTTCCTCCACCAAGGAATCCCCCTCCCATTCATACTGTGTTGTCTCTCCAAGTGTTCTCCACCTCCTATCCCAGCGCTGTTGACTTGGTCAAACTTGACCTTGTCCACATGTAAATGACCTTGTTCACACATGAGGGTGTGAAATCCAGCTCCTATGATGATCCATTTTCACACTATGAGGGATTTTATTCTTATTTCTGAAATGTATGGGCCTGCTTACCCATTTATTCGGTTCCTAAGTGAAATCAGTAAAAATCAATATTCCAATTAGCTTGCATGCTAATTTTGGAATATTACATCTAGATCTGAAGTGTAATCTACATTTCTTTTCAGCCAATAAAATAATTCTATCAAGCTCATTCAGTCATAATATATGGTTGCAGCACCTCATTTTTTAGGATTTCTTCATTTAATAGTCTTCTATTTCTATTCTACATCTTATGGGCCACAATATAAATCTGATTTGCTGATGTAAATGTAAATATTGAGCCTCCATATTGGCCTCCTGCTCTTACTTAGCTAAACTGTGTTCTTTCTCTGCAGTATTGTTTAATATTGCTACATGTTTCCGATTGGGAATATTACATCGGCTTCTTCCGAGGCTACGACCAAGCGAGCTCGTGTCGATGCGGAGGCGGGGTGTGCTGATGCGGCGGAGGCTCGCATTGCTGAGTAGAATACTCGGGTGTCAGTTCTGGAGGATGCCTGGGATCGAGTGGAGCGCTTGACCTAGGGGATGCCTTCTCAAGGCTTCTTGGATGATATCGAGGAGGTTTGGCTAGAGACATTGATGGCCTGGGAGAGGGACTATCAGCCTGTTGTACATCGGGTGGTAGTCTCAATTTTGACGGCAACTCCAGTAGTGGTACCATCAGCGGCTGTGGGTCTAGGTGTCCCACCTGGGGGAGCACCGCCCTAGATTTTATTTGTACACAGGGAAAGCACCCATTATGAGGATTCTTCCCCTATTTTTGATGACTTTTTGTGTATATTTGGGTTGACCGATGGGTTATATACACTATTTTTTTTACTCAGACACATACATTATGATATATATATATATATATATGAGAGATATTGTTTGCAGCTCTACATGTTGTGCCCCCTGTTTCTGCTCATGGATGATGTTATGCTGATGGGTATCTATGTTTTTTGTTTTTTGTGTATGATGGTTTATTCGATATTCATTCCGGTTTAGAATATTGTTAGCTATGTGATCAGTTGTTTGGTTTTGACTCCTTGGTACATGTGTAAATTTAATGTAGTCAAATTGTCTACTTAATATTTTTGCACTCAAATATTTTCTAAATAGATGTGAATCTCTTATCTCAAATTTTTGGTTTAACTGTGACACTACTAATTGGGAATCAAGCTAGACATGCATATGGTGTATGCCGTGATGGAGGGCGTCGTACATAAGTCCGATGACGACGTCATTTTCTGCTTGATTGTTTGTTGTTGAACCGATAAACACATCATTGGTGCAGATTGGTGATCGGTCAAGGTGATAGATGACCCAGGCAGTTGCTGCTAAAATTTGAGACCATATTGATGCTCCATCAGGTTGGTAACCCACTGCGGAACTTGAGCGCATTTTGTAAAAATTATTTCGGTCAAA
This sequence comes from Pinus albicaulis, assembly GCA_034641835.2. Classification (NCBI taxonomy): domain Eukaryota; kingdom Viridiplantae; phylum Streptophyta; class Pinopsida; order Pinales; family Pinaceae; genus Pinus; species Pinus albicaulis. The sequence goes on from CM076581.1 coordinate 946,859,175, forward strand.
AATTTAAAATGGTTGGGTTTGTGTACATTAACTCTAGGGTCTAGCCTGCTCAGCCCTTATGGGTAGAACTTCTTGAGGTAAAGGTTGTTGACGAGGTTGATGAAGCATGTCCCTTCCGGCTTTGTCAAGATGTATGCCCCCTAGCAAAGGAAATTTTTTACGATGTAGGGTACTTTCCACAAGGTTTCGAACTTTTCTAGCCCTAGGTCTTCTTTGGCGACATCATAGCGAAGGACTAGTTCTCCCTTGGTGAATGAGTGAGGGCTAATGTGGTAGTAAAATGATGCTTTTACCCTTTTCTTATGGGCCTCGTTGTGTTGCAGTGACTTTCGTCAGCTTTCGTCGTCGAGCTCTAGTTGTACTAGGCATTGTTCTAGAGGCTAGGTATCATCAAGGAGTTAGATGGTGACATGCAAATTCAGGATCTTGCGTTCTATGGGAATCATGGCTTCGACCCCATATACCAAGTGGAAGGGAGTGAAACCAGTGGACGTCTTCACATCTTTGTGGTATGCCCACAAGGCGGAAAAGAGCATATGGTGCCAGTTGCTTTTATGGTTATTCACCATGTGTTGTAACATAGTTTTGAGTACTTTGTTTACAAATTCTACTTGTCCGTTGGATTGGAGGTAGTATGGTGAAGCGAATTCATGCTTGAATCTGAGGTGGTGAGATAGCTCCTCGAAAAATTCATTCTCAAAGTGTTTCCCATATTCACAGACAAACTCTTTGGGAACGCTGAACTGGGCGATCACGTGGTTAAACAGAAATCAAGTGGCAGTTTATGCGGTGTTGTCGTATGTGAGCATGGGCTCTATGCACTTAGTGAAATAGTCAACAGCCACTATGATATATTTATGGTTGCTTTATGATGCAGGCTTGCAATTCATGAAGTCAATTCCCCACTTACAAAAGGGTATGGCGACAATGATAGGGTGCAGAGGAGCGAGGGGGACTCTTACTTTATGGGCGAAGCGTTGGCATCGCTCGCATCTCTTGACTACTGTAATGCAATTGCGAAATAGGGAGGGCCAAAAATATCCTACCCATAGGAATTTTTGGGTGGTGGCCATTCCAGATAGGTGGCCGAAGCAAGCACCTCTGTGGCAGTCATTAAAGGCTTGTTCTTCTTGGTCGTGAGTGAGGCATCGATGTAAAATGGTGTCTATGCCTCATCGGTACAAAACATCTCCCATGAGGAGATACCGGGGAGCCTGCTGGCATATGCACCGACAGTCGTCTCGAGTGAGATGAGGTCTAAAATTTTGAGTTCATAGGAAGAGGATAATGTCTCTGTACCAAGGGTCATCGTTTGGTACGAAGAAGAGATGCTCATCTGGTAGCAAATCATTTACTAGTGATCCCTTGGTATCTCTTGGGAGGTCCGTAATGAAATCTGATAAGGTAAGCACCTTTTTGCTTTTAGTGGAGTGAAACTGTAAGTCATATTCCTAGAGAATGACTATCTAGTGGGTGTACTTATGGTTCATTAGGCGGCGTGTCAGCGGGTATTTGATGGGATTAATATCTGTGATGACTGTAGTGGTTTTTAAGATGATGTAGTGATGAAGCTTTTGGACTGCATGTATTAATTTTAGGGTAGACTTTGCTTCAGGCTCATATCTTAATGTTGGGCCCGATAAGGTTTTGCTGACGCTAGATTACATTGGACTCAAAAGTTGATAGATACGGGATATAATCTATGTCATATTCTGGGGGACTGAAGAGTGGTGTTGAAGATAATGTTTCTTTCAGCACATCAAACGCTTTTCAGGCGTGATCATCCCATTTGAATGGGATGTCTTGGCGAAGGAGGCATAGGAACCCTTCAACACAAGTGGCATAATCTTGGATGAAGCGTCTCATAAAATTGGACTTCCCTTATAGGCTTTACAGTTGCCTGAGGGTTCAAGGTGGAGGTACCTCTTTGACGACTTGGACCTTGAGGGGGTCCACACAAATCCCTTATTGAGACATGATAAAAACTAAGAGTCCTCCTACGCTGATGCATAAGACACACTAGAGGGGGTTCAAGTGTAGGTTGTATTGATGTCATCATTGGAATACCAATCACAGATCCTCAAGATGGTTTAAGCATTTCTTAGAGCAGACGGTCAGGTCGTCCAAGTAAGCAAGGATAATGTGTGCCAAGTCATGAAATATATAATTCATAGCCCTTTCGAAGGTGGCTCCAACATTTTTTAGGCCAAATTGCATTACCTTGTATTCGAATGTGCCCCAAGGGGTGGTGAACGCAGTTTCATACTGGTCTGTGTGGCGGGTTTGAATTTGGTTGTACCCAAAGAATCCATCCATTAAGGATAGGGCCTCGTGTCCTGCACAAGAATCGATGACCTAGTCAATGAATGGGGTGGGATAATTTTCCTTGGGGCAAGCTTTGTTCAAATCCTGAAAATCGGCACAAACACGTATGCTGCCTTGTTTTTTCATAATGGGAACAGGGTTAGAAACCCAACATGTGTAAGTGATGGGGTAGATAAACCCGACTTTGTGAATTTTATCAATTTCTTGTTTTATTGCTTCTACCTTTGATGGTGTAGTTGACGTTGTTTCTAGCGCACTAGAGGTACGTCAGGTCAAGTGTCAATATGGTGCTCTACGATGGTGGGACTAAGTCCAAGAATTTCTAAATAGTCCCACGTGAAGATATCTCTATACTCTTGTAGCAATTTGGTATAAGAGGTTATTTCTTCTGGAGAGAATTCTTCCCCCAATGAGATTTCTTTAACCTTTGTAGGATTTTGGGATATGTTCACCTTGACGGTAGGTGAGATATTTGACATATTTCCTTCCTCGATCACATCGAGCACTGGGATGGGATTTTTGAACCAATTGACTTTTCCTAATGGGAGGAAATATTTTAATTCAATTGTGTAGATTTGTTGTTCTTTTGTCTTATCGGGACTGAACATATGCTTAGGGAGAAAAAGCGAATGGTGATGCATCGCATCCCATGGATAATCTGGCTCCGTCATTACCTCTAAGATGTCTTCATCTGAATGAAATAGGGACCATATGGGAGACTGATCCTGCACAAGGTTATGCTAAATGTTCAATCTGAATGGAGCTAGTTGAGAGACACGAGAATGATTCCATAGTCGATGTCGTGGAACCAGACGTGGTCGACAGAGTGTAGACAGATTGGGTTGACATTGTCGTAGGAACAGCTACTCTTGTCGCTGCAACTGACTCGACAGCTATGGCAGATGAGCAGAAAAATCAAGTCATAGTTCTGATACATGATGATATGAATCGTATATGGTGTATCATGTTGTCAGCATTTGGTGGGGGAAGAATCTCCATGATGGGATTTTGGGTAAGTGCAGGGTTGGGTTCCCAGCTAGGATGGTGAATTTCTAGTGGGTGGAAATTGTGTCTGGTGCAGAGGTGCCTGAATGTTTCCATTAGCAAGAATACCTCTAGTTCGTGGTTTTGGCCAGTGAAAATAGTGAATGGTACCCCTAAGCCAACTAAGTAGATTGTATGGGAATCAACACTACTCTTCGTCCCGAATGTGGATGCTTGGAAAGGATCTATTGTAGAATAGGAGTTCTTCTGCTTCCATTTTCGTGATGTTGGATTGGGTTTGTCTAACTCTTTGGGGGAGTGTAGACTTAACATTGCTCTTGCCGCTCTTAGCTTGGGAAGATGCTCACATTTAATTGTGTGATGAAATTGTGGAAAAATTCGGCAATAAGTATGCGTGATCTTCTCTTGGTTAGAGAGGAGTCTCTGTGGCCAAGAAGAGACTGTGCAAAATCTTTTTGCGAGGGGCTTTAGTTCTTTGCATTGATTGACCTGGTGGTTAATCAGGTTGCATAGTCCACATGTTATCCTAGGTTTGGCTTGGGTCATGCTTGGTTGGTGCGTCGTCCCAGTTTTCCCATCATGCCTGTGTGGGTGTGGGGCCATTGGCCTAGGGGTGATGTACTTTCTATATCATTTGAGGTCATCGTGCCATTTCTTCTCTATTGTATGAATCATATTAATGAGGGGATGAACTCATGGGATATAGTTATAGCGCTGTCCATAGTGATTTCCCTTACATACTGGGAAAAATAGCCTAGATATGGGGATCCCTCGTGCTCAGTGTTTGGTCTAGCAGGGTACCATCATCGTAACGTTGCTAGATCAGGGCAAGTGGTGACAATGTGATTGAGCGTTTTACATAATGCACATGTTGGTATTCTCTGCAGAGAATGGTTGGGGGTAACTAGGGGTTCCCTGATTGGTCGCTTGACAACTGACAAGAATAGGATAGATCTTCTCGTCACATCTTCCTAGGTTGTGGAGCTATTCATGGATTCCAAGTTTGTGTCATCTTCTTCAGAGAGGCAGACTATGGTTGAGCGTAAACGAGCTAGTGCTAATCAGAATTGAGGGATGTAGTGGCAATTTTCCAGAGTGTGGTTTTCGGCACATAAAGGGTGTTAGTCATCAATAATTTTAATCCTATCTAAAAGATGAATAAGTTGACAATCCCAAATTTCTAGAAACAATATTTAAAGAAACATTGTGATTTCTATAAATCTCACTACCTTCATTATCTTGAACCTATCTAATTCACTAAAATTCTTCATTCAAATCTATTCCAAGTTAACCTTTTGCTTCAAAAGAAACAGATTTCATGTTATTTTCACCATTTTCACCTCCTTTCATCCCCCCCATTTTTTCACTTTTACTCCTATCTTAAAAATCCTTTTCCCCTCTAAAAAGACCATTTCCCCTCATTTATCCTCCATTCCTCTAAAAAATGCCTTTTAAACCACAAAACCTCTTTATTTGGTTTAAAAATACCCTCTTTACCCTATCGGAAGTCTCCAAAAGGCTTAAAACACCCTTTTTTAGGCCTAAATCCGACCATTTTGTAAACACGGGCCTTTAAGCCCTTTTTGGCTTGAACCTCAACCCCCTCCGCATATAAACAAGGATTGTGACCACCTGCTGTCTCTTTAACCCCTTCATTTCTCAAAAACACTCGGTCCTATCTCTTCCCCCACAGGATCATGCCACCACGCTTAAGCTTCATTCCCTTTCTCCATTTTCTTACCCTGCCACTGCTTTTCCTCCAAGCAATACTAGCCGTTGATCGATCTCGATCTAATGGCTATCGCGCTCCTGCCCTTTATCCTTTCTCCCGACCATACTCCTGTTCATTTATTCCTTCAAGCAAGATCCATCGTTGATCTACCAGATCGAATGGCTGACGCATCCCCGCTCTTGACCTCACTCATATCCAATCCCCTTTCACCACCTGTCTCCCACCTTTACCTCCACCGATCAACTCCTTTGGTCGGGATCAACCCGCACCGTTGATCTGGCTCCCCTAGATCCAACAGCTCCTGATCACTTTCACGCAAGTTTTGTCATTAAGGGTTAACACCTCATTTCTTTGTGAAAAAGGTGGTTTTCCCATGGACGTGTGTCACCCCCTAAGTGGAATCGTGTTCATTTTGGAAAAAAACACTTACCGCCCAACTTCAGCGCGAAAACCATTGGTTTTCCCACAAAGCCGCCCAACCTCCAATTTGCACCCATATTCAAATTTTTTTTGGTTCCATCCGTGAAACCCCTCCTCTATGCATTTTCCTCCTCCACAATCGCTCCAAACCCCCTCCTCTAGCTTCTGAAATGCAGTTTAGCCAAAAACGCGGGTTTTAATTAATTTAGTGTTTTTTTGTGCAGGTTTTAATGGCTTCCCAAGTTCACAGGCCATCCCAAAGCCAATTTAAGTGGCTTGGTCTTGGGATGATGATCCTTAAAGGCTAAATAAAATAGATAAATGGATTCAGAAGGTTTAATTCAGGGTTTTATCGATGCTTCATGACCATCGATTCATTCATAAAACCCTCCGAGCACGCAAAGAAGACCCCTGCACATAGCAACAGAAGAGAGATCAATGAAGAAATAAGAATTGAAAATCAGAGGAATAATCAAAAGGTTTAAAGCCAAATCACAGCAGTTTAAGGATAAGGGACACAAAAAAAGGCAGAGAGCTAAAGATTAAGGAATAAACAATTGTTTAAAGAAGGACGAGGGAAAGGACAATTGAAGAAGAAATAATAAAGGACATATTAATGTTAAAAACCTAAGACACAGTTTATTGATTAAATCAAGAAGACTTAGGCCAAAATCAACCTCGAATACATCAACCAAGAGCAGTTATTCACTCAGAAAATCTAATTGCCACCTATGGCCTACTTTCTATCTGTAAAGGAAAAATTGACAGTTATTACACCCTTAGAATATATGTTAATCTGTCAAGGCAGTTATTGAAAAGAGGAAGATAGGCCTCAAATTCAAACTTTTCACCTATCTTTTCCTTAGAAGTTAAGAAAAAGTTATTAATATAGAGAAGTAGTTGTCGATGTTCCTACCTTATGCCTTGCATGGTTTTTAGGTTTAGGAATGCATTTACTCTATAGTTAATAACACTTGAACCCTAGAACAGTTCCACCTCCTCATTTTCAGCATAAATACTGCATTTAAACTCATTGTACAGTTGGTATTTCATGACTCTTTGAAGTAATACATAGTCCTGTTGAAGTTGAGAAGAAATTGGTATTTTGGAACTTGTGGATGTCTCGACCTGTTTGTTGATGGAGAAGACTAGATCATTGGATCCCTGAGCTTGGTTTTTAGTGAAGTACTATAAATCTTTTATTGTTATTTCCTATTTCATTATGTTTCATTATTCTCTGTTGTAGTAGAGCAAAAGGTTTAGGCTAAGAAATGTCTTTTGAAAGCACCTTAGTCATGTTTGTTCTTCACTTTCTTAATATTTTCTTCTGCTAGGATATTTTAGAGAATTCTTAATTGCTCTCTAGAACCCCTATGCTTGTTTATTTCTTAAATAGTTCAATACAGTTGGTCTCAAGAATGATTTATGGTTTTCCCTACTTACTTGCTACCACTTGAAAACTTTTTCTGAAGTCTCCCTTCGAAGTACCATTGTTTAAAGTCTGCCAAAGAAGTTTTGTTTCGATCATACCCTTTGTACTTGCTTAGTAATTTCTTTGAAGGTCTTTATAGTTGTAATCAAATATGTTTAGGAGTTCCCTCTTCTCTGAATGCAGTTATTTTTTAGCCTTGAATGTTTCTTATTCTTGAAGGTGGAATCACTAGAAGTTAAATGAGTTTCTCACCTTATATATTTCATTGGAAAATTTTGTCTTGAAATTATTATTTTTCGAAGTGTGGTTTGTAGAATTTATGGTTAGCCCTATCTATTGAATGCCTCTTTATGTTTAGATAATAAATTAAGTCCCTTTTTTGAGAAGTGCATATAATTAAGGATTATTAATTTCCCTTAGTTCTATTTTTCATTCTAAAACCATTGATGTCCATTTCATTTCACCTAAAATACCTTAAAGTTCCATTGGCCAAGCTAGATTTTCCCTTTGATACCCCTGATCCATTGATTGACTTATCATGACTTCCACTTGACTCCATTGCCCAATGACTTAGAGATTTCCTCACTCTACTTATGCTTCTCTGATTATCATGTCCAACCAAACAAACAAACAACCCTCATACTTAATAACTATCCTAAAATCAACTCTTAAAAACAAACAAGTCTTATCTTTGCAAACAATTGAGAGATCCCTCCCTAAGACTAGGAAGGCTAGGTCATAGAACTCTAAAGATTGGTTTTGATGTTGCCTTGTCACTTGGTATACCAATTTTCCAAATCACAGGACCACAACATAATGGCGATCACAGTGGGACCATGAGTACATAGTTGCCTAGCAAGCCCTTATAGACTCATTTGTCCTTCAATTACCTCATAAAATTAGCAGATAAGACATAGAGTAGACTTTGTGTGGTTCACCATATTAGCGAAATGATGAATCAGGTATAGGACACTCTGAAAAACCATAGAACCATAAAAAACTCAGAAAACCCAAAACATTTCAGATTGGTTTTTGAAATACTTATTGGTGGTGAACCATAACATATTTTACCTTCAAAAGAGCTAAAAATTTCCACCTAGCGACTCCACTAGCCCCAGTAGGCCTATTACCTCACTAGTACTCCATATTTCCTTAGGATTGTGTTAACCAACCCTAAAGAAGTTTAGAATTCTAGTCCCATATTTTAGAAGTACATTAAACATTGAGAGCGGTCAATATTTGAAAAACAGTCCTTAAGCTTATAGCCTCTCCAAATTTTGAAATTGAAATCTGGCTTCACATAGGATCTATACCAAATCTCATCCAGACCCTAATCCTCCTAAAATAGTTGATGATTTAGAAAAGATATTGTGGAAAACTTCTAGATCTGGAAATTTAACTACTATTAGGACTGTCGAAAGAAAAAGATATGTCCCTGAAAACCTTACAATCTTGAAAGATCCTCACTTTGACTTTCCTCATAAAAAGAACTTATTTAGAACCAAGTAATATATTTATATATACCAAGTTGACCTTGAGCCCACAGATTTGGAGCAGAACTCTAGTAGAGAAGCCTTACCTTCTACTCCACTTGATTCTCAGTTTCTCCATCACTTCAGCTCCTTTCATAACAAATCAGCTCAAAATCAGTTTGTTGGCCCAAGTGTTTCCTCCACTCCCATTCACACATCCACTTTTCAAAACACTCCATTTCAGCACACATTTCCTCTTGTAAACCCACCTCTTTTAAATCCCCCATTATTTCCTACCATGGTAATATGGTATGCTCCACTAGTGTTACCACAACCTCTGGTTCCTTTACCAAATGATTATCAATCTAGAATTCCCCATTTCACTGGAACTGAATCTACTACTTCCCAACAGCATGTAGATAAAATGGATGATGCTTTTGAATACATGGAAATAGAAGAAGAGACCATTAAGATGAGAATATTTACCCAAATTTTAGGAGGAGAAGCCAAGAAATGGTTAAAAACTTAACTCCTGATAGCATAAATGATCTCCCTTCTTTATATCAAACATTCATAAAAAAATGAGAAATCAAAAATAACCCTCTTCAAATCCTTTCAGAATATATCAATCTCAAATAAACATAGGGGAAAGTGTTCAATATTATTACACTAGATTCAATAGTATTTACAATGCACTTCCCCCAAACATGAAACCTCCACTTTGCCTAGCCTTAGCTAAATTTCCCAAAGGATTTGATCCAGACATGGCTTACCAGCTAAGAGAAAGAGACCCCTTAACCTTAGAAGATATGCAAAGGGGAGCCATAAGTGTAGAGGCAAATCTGATTGAGAAAAGAGCTAAGTTGAAATCAGAGAAAAGAGTTACATACAAGGATGAAACAATGGCATCAACCTCATCATCTGATGCCAAAATTGACAACTTAGAGAGGGTAATGGAAAGAATGCTTGAGAAAATAAATTTAAATGACAAAATGCCTCCAAGAGAAAATCAAACCAATCCCAAAAACGGAAATAGAAATCCAAATTTCAGAAGAGACCCTATGCAAGATAGACAAAGAGATAATGATCAGCAAATTAGGCCTCCCTTTCAACAAAACTATGTAGATCAAGAGGAAGAAAGGGAAACTGAAAGGTTGGAAGAAAATCATGTAAATTTAATAGGATCTAACAATGAGAATGATGTTTTTCTCACTGAAGAATAACAAGGGTTCTTCTCCTCAGAACAAACTAACACAACCAATGAGAATTCTGAAGATTATATATTGGGGTTTGAAAATGCAATAATGGAGGTCCACAAACAGTATGATCTTAGAAGCAAAGGGAACCCAGAAATTTCCAATGACAAAAACACTAGTACTGATATTAGGAAAACTTCATAAAATCAGCCTAAAAATACACCAAGTAACACCAACACTATGGCCAAGAAAATGGATCTAAACAAAGATAAAAATAGCCAACAAAGTGTTGAACAAAGCTTCCCTAGTACCTCTGCTAGTGGCCCTAACAAATATGTCCTAAATAGCAATCCAAATAAAGTTCAGCAAATCATAATTGCTAAAAGAACTATGGTTGACAAAACAGATGTAACTATCTCAAAATCATTAATCCCTTTCAGCCTTGAGGGTGAGATTGCCAAGATCAAAATTAGCATAACTCTAGCTAAATTAGTAACCTAGGATGTATATAAAAACCAAGTTTTGAAAGCTTTGAATATAGGTAGTGATACTGATACTTTAAACTTGACAGATGACAAACCAGAATTGTTGTTTGGTCCTGAAGTTGAAGTAAAATACCAAGAAGGGGTTGTCCCTCCCTTCTATGTTAGCTTGAACATACATAATAAAATATTACAAATGCCATGCTAGACTCAGGTGCTTCTCATAACCTTATTCCAAAGGTAGTAATCGAAATCCTAGGCCTAGAAATTACTAAACCATATAAGGACTTGTATTCCTTTGATTCAAGCAGGGTCAAATGCTTGGGCCTAATCAAATATTTATGTGTCAACTTGGAACAAATTCCTACTAAAAATATAGTTATGGACATAGTAGTAGCTGACATTCCCCCAAAGTATGGTATGCTTCTATCTAGATCATGAGGAGTCGAACTTCAGGGGAGCCTTCAAATGGACATGTCCTATGCCACCATCTTAGTATTTAACCAGACCAGAAGATTATACAAGGAATCCCATATGAAATATATAGTGAGAAATATAGATAATCCCAACAACACTCTTGTCTACTCCATTCATTCAGATCTAGACTCCTTTATCTTGTATAATGAAGATGAAATCAGCAAACAAGAAAAGGAAAACAAGAAAGAATTCAGTCCACCAGAACAGCCAAATCTGCCTTCAACTCAACCACATGACAGCTCAAAATTTATCAGCCTTAAACAAAATTGCAATGAGTATGAAATAGAAACATTGTGGGAAATGAGCTTTGATGGCACTTACAGCAAGTTGAGTTCTGCAGTAGGTATATGGATACACAATATAAATAAAGGTCATTATTATAAACTGGATTTTCCATGCACCAATAACATTGTAGAGTATGAAGCCTTCCTCCTTGGCCTACATTTGTTGAAAAACTTAAGAGCTAAGAAAATATCAGTCCAAGGAGATTCAAAACCTATTATTAGGCAAATAAAAGGGGATTATTCAGCTAAAAACCCAATATTAAGAGAAATATATAGGAATGCTTCCCTTGAGCTCTTAAAAACCTTTGCAAAATATGAACTCACCTTCATCCCTAGAGCTCAAAACCACCTTGCAAATGAATTTTCCTTTGCTGCCAGCAATTGCCAAATACCCCAGATAAATGAACAATTCAATGTCAAAGTAAAAAATAGACCTGCAATCCCTGAAAATGAAGACTATTGGCAAGTGTTTTAAGGTGACAAACACATAAATGATTTTCTGCAATCAAGGAATGATTTTACCATGCCAACACCTAGCTTAAGCAATGAAGAAAACAGTTTTAAAGAAGAACAAATCCCTGAAGCAGAGTTGTCCTCTTCTACTGATACAAATCAATTTGAAAATATTTTTAAAACAAAATCATCTGACAATCCAGACTAAAAGGACCTTGACGTTTTGGATACAATTCCAAGAGGCCTTACACCACTAGAAGAGATTTTTGATTTCAATGATGTAGTCAAAAAACCAAAGATGGAGCCTACAGAAACCAATGTAGAAGAACATAACATAGGCAGCCCAACTAAACCCAAAATGATCAAGTTATCTAACCCCCTTCCAGCTCATATCAAGCAGCAATATATTGAACTTTTAAAAGAGTGTGGAGATGTGTTTGCATGGGGATACAAATATCTGAAATCATATGATACCAGCATCATTCAACACAAAATTCCTCTTAAGGAAAATCAGAAACCTTTCAAACAAAAACTAAGAAGGATAAACCCTGTCTTATTACCTTTAGTTGAGAAATAAATCAAGAAGATGTATGATGTTGGGATCATAGTTCCCCTTAGATACTCACAATGGGTTTCCAATCTAGTATCTGTTAGGAAGAAGACCGGGGAAATCAGGCTTTGCATTGACTTCAGAAATCTAAATAGAGCCTCACTAAAAGATAACTATCCCTTGCCTAAAATGGACCATATAGTCCAAAAGGTGGTTAGGTCTAAAAGAATATCACTATTGGATGGGTTCTCAGGCTACAATCAAGTATTAGTACTCCCAAGTGATTAGCATAAAATTTCCTTTAGTACACCATGGGGTACATTCATGTATGTCAAAATTCCATTTTGTTTGACGAATGTAGGGGCCACCTTCCAAAGGGCCATGGACATAGCCTTCTCAGAAGACATAGGCTATTTTATAATCATTTACCTTGATGACATCACTGTTTTCTCCAAAACTAATAAAGAAAATCTGATTCATTTGAGAGTAGTTTTTGAGAAATGTAGAAAATATGGCTTATCTTTGAATCCCAAAAAGACACTCTTTGGTCTCCAAGAAGGAAAGCTTCTTGGTCACATAATTTCTGAAGAGGGAATCAAAGTAGACCCTAAAAGGATTAATGGCATATTGAAAATCAGCCATCCCAGAAACCTCAAAGAATTACAATCTTTCATTGGGAAGATTAATTTTTTGAGGAGGTTCATCCCCAACCTTGTTGAGCTATTAAGGAATATCACAAACATGCTTAAGAAAGAGGTAGGTTTTAAATGGACAATACAGGCTAAATAGTCATTTGAACTAGTAAAACAAGCTTTAACTCAAACAACAGTTCTTATCAGCCCTGATTTCACTAAGTATTTCTATATCTTTTCTTTTGCATATGAACATACAATAGCTGTAGTATTGTTGCAAAAGAATACTATGGGGCAAGAACAACCAATATCATTTTTTAGTAGGGCCTTAAGAGATTCTCCACTCAAATATAACATCATGGAAAAACAAGCCTTAGCCTTGGTAAAAGCATTAAAATACTTCCGAGTATACATTTTACATTCTCATATCATTGCTTTTGTCCCACATACATTTTTCAAGGATATTCTATGTCAAGACCCTGATGGGAAAAGGGGAAAATGGATTGTTATTATCTTATAATATGACTTAGAAATCAGGCCTACCAAACTAATTAAAGTACAGGGATTAGCAAAACTCATGGCTGAGTCAAACTTCCAAGCCTTATATATAAATATGGTTGATGTTTTAGAAGAAACAGAAGAATTCATAGCTCCATACATTGAAGAAACATTTGTGAATTCACCTTGGTATGCTGATATCATATATGTGCTTCTCTATCTAAATACCCCTCCTTCTCTATCAAAAACTAAAGCTAGATTTTTAAAACATAAGGCTTTAAATTATTTCATCTTAGATGGGGCTTTATATCGGAAAAATATTGTTGGAATACTACTTAAATGTTTGCTTGAGATTGATGCAGGAAAAATCATGCATGAGCTGCATAAGGAAGAATGTGGAGGACACCTTTACTGGAAGACCACATCAAATAAAATACTTAGAGATGGATATTATTGGCCCACCCTTTTCCCATATACTCAGAAACTAGTCGTGACTTTCCATAAGTGTCTAGTTTTTTATGGCAAAAGAAAACTCCTACCTTTACCCTTACATCCCATCAGTGTTGAGGCTCCCTTTCAACAATGGGGTCTGGATTTTATTGGGGAAATTCACCCATCTTCATCTGTCCAACATAAGTGGATCCTTACTGCCACTGATTATTTTACCAAATGGATAGAGGCCATACCTTCTAGGAATGCTACTGACTCTGTCATTATCAAGTTCCTTGAAACCAACATACTATCCAGATTTGGTTGTCCTAGAAAAATTATCACAGACAATGCTGATGCCTTCAAATCCAAAATAATGATTGACTTATGCTATAAATATCATATCACATTGGGTCATTCCACTGCCTACTATCCCCAAGGAAACGGATTAGATGAATCCTCCAACAAAATCCTTGTCAATATTATCAAAAAAAAATTGGAACAAAATTAGAAATCATGGCATAGTAAGCTAATTCATGCTTTATGGGCTGATAGATTAACCACCAAGAAATCAATACATATGTCTCCTTATCAGCCGGTTTATGGCATGGATGCATTCTTCCCAACATATTTAGGAGTTACAGTCATGAAACTCCTCCAAGAATTGCAACCTGAAGAAAATGATATGCAGAGAAGGATAAATCAGACCATTCATCTACAGCAGTCCAGAGAGGAAGTATACAAAAGAACACAAACATTCCAAGAAGGTATCAAGAAGATATTTGACAGAAGGACTAAAGAAAATGATTTCCAAGTTGGAAATATAGTTCTAAAATGGGATTCTAGGAGGGAAGATAAAGGTAAACATGGAAAGTTTGAGAATCTATGGAAAGTGCCCTACATCATTCATTCTATTAGGGGTCATAATGCATTCTTTTTATAAGAGCTGAATGGAGAAGAATTGTTTGGAGGTCCTATCAATGGCGGGATTCTCAAGCACTATTTCTTTCAAGAATACTACTTCCAAAGTGTCATTCATTATACATAACATTGCATAATAAAAGTCACCAAATATGCAAAAAACAATAATAATAATAATAAAGATGGCAGATTCAAAAGAGGTACAGCCCCATACCCAAAAAAGAGAATTTTCTGAAAGTGAGCAAGTATAAATGCCACTGCTAATTCAAAATGATATCTTGTTCAGTCATCTAGCCTAATCATGGCTGAACATTCTTTAAATTTATGTTGATAAGATAGTAGAAATATTGATTGATAAGATTATTTCAGACTTAACTTGTCAAGAAGAATAGATTAGGAGAATACGGAGATGTTGGTTCCACGTGCTCAAAAAAGAACCAAAGATATAGATAAGAATGCATTACTAATGACAAATCATAGCCTTATCTTTCTGAATTTACTTTATGCAAATAATGTTTGTGTGCAGCTTATGCTATGCCACCTATAAATTTTGTTATACCAAGAGGTGGATAGACTTTGTCTTCAAGCCTTCAAGAGATAGTTTCCTTTGAAAACCTATCATCTTTTTGAAGTCTTATGATGTTCTTTATCCTTTGAATTAATCTTCACTGTTGTTTCACTATTAGTCCTAAAGTACCTGTTGTTTACCAAAGAAAGCTGCTCATGAGCCTCCATTTTTCATCATTGCACTTCTCCATTTCATTCTCCATTTTCATCTATAAAAACCTTCATTTGGCTTCTAAGCCATTCCAAAATCCTCTTTAAACCTTATATATCCCTTTATTTTGTTTAAAAATCCCTCCTCTCACCTATTGGAACCCTTACTTGGCCTCAAAAACCTCTGTTTTTGGCCTAAAAATCACTCTTCTGCACTGTATAGGTCTTAGGCCCCTAAGGGCTTATTTCCTTTAAGCCTTTTCCTCATATAACCTTAGCCCAAAAATTGGGTGCTTAAATACATAAAATCCCCTTTCCGAAACCTTATTTCCTTCTATTTTCATTTCCCGACATTTCAATTTTATATAAATATGGACCGTTGATCTCTATAGATCAACGGCCATCAGGCCCCATCCTTCCGCCCATAGCCCTCTGCCATTTCCCCTCCAATTGATTCTTGACCATCAATCTTACTTCCAGATCCGACAGACAGCGCTCTGTCGTGTCATGCAAATCTCAAGTTCCATCCCCTTTTCTCCTCCGATTTGCGATCCCCGATTCAAATCATAGTCGTCCATCCGAGAAATCCAACGATCAGGACTTAACCCGATAAACCCAAATTTCCGTTTAACCCGTCCACTACACAACAAGGGTACTGACACATCCGTTGGTCCCACCATACATCCTCCGCACATCCTTGGACTTATCACACATCACCCGCACCGTCTGATCTCCCAACGATCATCCAACGGCTTAAGCTCAATATCGCGCATTTTTTTGCCCCACTCCACAGTGCGCTACTTCCGCACGATATAGGCGGTTTTCATTTTCCACGTGTCAAGCGATGAATGGAATCGCGTTCCAAAAGCTAATACTGCCTCCCCCGCAAATTTTGCACGAAAACCACTTATGGTTTTCCGAAAGCACCCTTTATCATTTCCGCGCCAAATTCAAAAATTCAAACCCTGCTTCGCTTATGCCAAGGGTTTCTCCCTTCTACTGATGCATTCATCCATCCTCGCTACTCCGAACCACTTCCACGAACCCTCCAAAGCAGTTTAAACCAATTTTCACAGGATTTTAATAATGTTTGTTTGTTTTTATGCAGGTTTTGTAAGTTAAAGGGTAAAACCCTCCCACAGATGTTTACAGTGTTATGGGTTGAGGATGACAATACTCATGGCCCTTGATACAATTTCAAAGGGTTTGTGAGTTCTAATCACATGATTTTAGGGAATTGATAAGTCATGATTATCATTTTTCTGAGCAAAAACTCCAATAAACCCTCTGCGCACCTGCAAAACAACAAACACAGTCATCCTCAATTAATGAAAGAGTATCAGCATTGAAGATGAAAATCAAATCATAATCAAAGGTTTAAAGATGTTAATTAAAGCTTAAAGGATCAAGGCGTGAACTCTGGAATCAAAGGCCTAATCCACAAATCAGATTCAGAAGACCTCGAATGCCACATCAGAGGGGCTAATTGAATCCCCAGCTACTAAAATTTCCACCTGCAACCTCTCTGCCTCAAAGGAATACCCAGATCAAATCTCAGTCTGAAACATTAAGGCCAAAGACAGTTGAACAGTTATTACAAGCAAAAAAAATATCCCAAACTGTCAGTAGAAGTTATTGCAAAGATAAGAAAGTGCCTTTAAGTCAATCTTTTTGCCCATTAAGCCTAAAAAAACAAAAATAGAATAAATGAAACAGAGTTATAATTCAATGTTTTCCTGCCTTATGCCTTGCATGGATTTCAAGGCTAGGAGTTTTGTTTAGTATAGAATTAATGATGCTCAACCCTATAACTCTTCCACCCCCTCATTTCTTCTATAAATACTTCTGAAGAAGATGAGAATTTGTTGGTTGGTTGATCACTAGTTGTAACACTGAAACTTTTTGAAATAATACATAGTCTGTTGAAGTTGAAGAAGAAATTGAAGTCTTGGAAGCTGGATTATGTTTTGACATGCTTGTCCTTGAGAAGTCTCTATCATTGGATCCCTAAGCTCGGCTGTTGGTGATGTATTATGAACTGTCTGTTGTCTTTCCCGTTTTCATTATGTTTCATAAATTCTTACTATAGTAGGATGAAAATTTTAGGCTAAGAAATTACTCCTGGAAGCACCTTAGACCTGTTTATCCTTCACTGTTTTATGTTTTCTTCTGTTGAGGCATTTTAGAGTCTTTAATCATTCTCTTGAACCCTCATTCTTGTTTATTTCTCTAATAGTTCAAATAGTTGGTTCCAGCATGATTTATGGTTTTCCTTGCTTACCTGCTGCCACTTGAAAACTATTTTTGAAGTCTCCCTTTGAAGTACCATTGTTTATAGTTAGCCAAGGAGGTTCATTTAGATCATACCCTTTTTCCTTGCTTGAACAATTGTTTTATAGGTATTTATAGTTGTGATCATAGATGTGTTAGGTGTTCCCTCTTCTATGACTACAATTATCAGTGAATCTTTCATGTTTTCTAATTCCTTTGAAATAAAGTCTTTGAGGAAATAGGGTGTTCCCCGAATCTTAGATTTCATTTTAAAAGTTGTCTTGAAGTCATTATTTGCTTAAAGTGTGGTTTGAAGAATTCGTGGTTAGCCATGTCTATCAAATACATCTTTATTGTTCAAGTTATGTATTTAAGTTCCCTTTGTTGAGAATTAAACTTCTCTTTTCTGAATCATTAATGTCCATCTCATTCACAAAACTAAAGGATCTTGTGGCCAAGTTAGATTTTCCCTTTGATATCCCATATCCATTGATGAGATTGTCATAAAATTCTTCTTGACTCCATTGCCCAATGAATCTAACACTTTTTCTTTCTATCTATCTTTCCTAGACTTTTCATATTCTGTTGTGTCAATTCAACCAAACAAACACCTGCAATTAATAACTAGTCTAAAATCAATACTTAAAAGCAAACAAGATAAATCTTTGCAAAACAAATAATTTGAGAGATCCATCTCTAAGAAGAGGAGGACTAGATCCTGGAACTCTAAATATTGGTTCTAATGTTGTCTTGTCTTTTGGTTAGCCAATCTATCAAAACTTAATAACCCCAACAACTTGTTCCAAATGCCACAACCATGGTTGATCAAACTGTCCAATCCTGATTTGGACCATGCTTTAAATTTTCATGTCAAATAGCTAGAGAATCAAGATTTCCAAACAGTTTAATCTTGGAAGTCAATTAGTATAGGTAGGGAATAAAAAGAGTTCAACAATTTAATTTGGACTCTTGGAAGAAATAAGGATAGGATTAGACAGTTTATTTCTGTTTTCAAAAATAAAATGTCAAAGAGTTTGCTAGTTCAAATGAACTCAAAGAAGAGAAAATGCTAAGACGAGTAGGATGGGGGAGGTAGAGATGCTATTTAAATACAATCATAGATTTCAGATTATTGAGAGATTGTCATTTCAGAGGAATACTAGCATAAGGAAAGAGAGGGAAATTTTCCCAATGGAAAGGAACTAGTCTGTTGAAACTCAAAGATTCATTTTCTGAGGTTCTGGACACCTTGCAAGGAAATTTACCCTCCCTAAGTGAAGCCACTGTTAGTCATCAATAATTTTGATCCTATCTAAAAGATGACTAAGTTGACAATCCCAGATTTCTAGAAACAATATTTAAAGAAACATTGTGAGTTCTAGAAATCTCACTACCTTCATTATCCTGAACCTATCTGATTCACTAAAAGTCTTCATTCAAATCTGTTCCAAGTTAACCTGATGCTTCAAAAGAAACTGATTTCATGCTATTTTCACCATTTTCGCCTCCATTTCATCCCCCCCCATTTTTTCATTTTTACTCCTATCCTAGCAATTCTTTTCCCCTCTGAAAAGCCCATTTCCCCTCATTTATCCTCCATTCCTCTAAAAAGGGCCTTTTAAACCATAAAACCTCTTTATTTGGTTTAAAAATACCCTCTTTACCCTATCGGAAGTCTCCAAAAGGCTTAAAACACCCTTTTTTGGCCTAAATCCGACCATTTTGTAAAGATAGACTTTTAAGCCCTTTTTGGCTTGAGCCTCAGCCCCCTCCGCATATAAACAGGGACCGTGACCACCCGTTGTCTCTTTAACCCTTTCATTTCTCATAAACCCTCGGTCCTATCTCTTCCCCCACAGGATCATGCCCCCGTGCTTATGCTTCAGTCCCTTTCTCCATTTTATTACCCCACCACTGCTTTTCCTCCAAGCAATCCCAGTGATTGATCGAGCTCGATCTAACGGCTATCGTACTCCTGCCCTTCATCCTTTCTCCCGACCATACTCCCATTCCTTTATTCCTTCAAGCAAGATCCACCGTTGATCTACCAGATCTAATGGATGGCACATCCCCACTCTCAACCTCACTCATATCCAATCCCCTTTCACCACCTGTCTCCCATCTTTACCTCCGCCAATCAACTCCTTTGGTCAGGATCAACCGGCTCTCAATAAATTTCATGTGTGTTTTGTTGTTAAGGTTTAAAACCTCATTTCTATGCAAAAAATGTGGTTTTCCCATGGACGTGTGTCACCCCCTAAGTGGAAGCACATTCGTTTTGGCAAAAACCACTTACCGCCCAACTTCAGTGCGAAAACCACCGGTTTTCCCACAAAACCGCCCAACCTCCAATTCGCACCCATATCCAAATTTTTGCTGGTTCCACCCATGAAACCCCTCCTGTGTGCATTTTCCTCCTCCGCAATCGCTCCAAACCCCCTCCTCCAGCTTTTGAAATGCAGTTTAGCAAAAAACACAGGTTTTAATTAATTTGGTGTTTTGTTGTGCAGGTTTTAATGGCTGCCCAAGTTCACAGGCCATCCCACAGCCAATTTAAGTGGCTTGGTCTCAGGATGATGATCCTTAAAGGAAAAAAAAATAGATAAAGGGATTCAGAAGGTTTAATTCAGGGTTTTTTCGATGCTTCATGGCCATCGATTCATTCATAAAACCCTCTGAGCACGCAAAGAAGACCCCTGCACATAGCAACATAAGAGTGATCAATGAAGAAATAAGAATTGAAGATCAGAGGACTAATCAAAATTTTTAAAGCCAAATCACATCAGTTTAAGGATAAGGGACACAATTAAAGGCAGAGAGCTAAAGATTAAGGAATAAAAAATTGTTTAAAGAAGGCCGAGGGAAAGGACAATTGAAGAAGAAATAATAAAGGAAAGATTAATTTTAAAAACCTAAGACACAGTTTATTGATTAAATCAAGAAGACTTAGGCCAAAATCAACCTCGAATAATCAACCAAGAGCAGTTATTCACTCAGAAAATATAATTGCCACCTATGGCCTACTTTCTATCTGTAAAGGAAAAATTGACAGTTATTACACCCTTAGAATATATGTTAATCTGTCAAGGCAGTTATTGAAAAGAGGAAGATAGGCCTCAAATTCAAACTTTTCACCTATCTTTTCCTTAGAAGTTAAGACAAATTTATTAAGACAGAGAAGTAGCTGTCGATGTTCCTACCTTATGCCTTGCATGGTTTTTAGGTTTAGGAATGCATTTACTCTATAGTTAATAACACTTGAACCCTAGAACAGTTCCACCTCCTCATTTTCAGCATAAATACTGCATTTGAACTCATTGTATTGTTGGTATTTGATGACTCTTTGAAGTAATACATAGTCCTGTTGAAGTTCAGAAGAAATTGGTATTTTGGAACTTGTGGATGTCTCGACCTGTTTGTTGATGGAGAAGGCTCGATCATTAGATCCCTGAGCTTGGTTTTTAGTGAAGTACTATAAATCTGTTATTGTTATTTCCTGTTTCATTATGTTTCATTATTCTCTGTTGTAGTAGAGCAAAAGGTTTAGGCTAAGAAATGTCTTTTGAAAGCACCTTAGTCATGTTTGTTCTTCACTGTCTTAATGTTTTCTTCTGCTAGGATATTTTAGAGAATTCTTAATTTCTCTCTAGAACCCCTATGCTTTTTTATTTCTTAAATAGTTCAATACAGTTGGTCTCAAGAATGATTTATGGTTTTCCCTACTTACTTGCTACCACTTGAAAACTTTTTCTGAAGTCTCCCTTCGAAGTACCATTGTTTAAAGTCTGCCAAAGAGGTTTTGTTCCGATCATACCCTTTGTACTTTCTTAAGTAATTGCTTTGAAGGTCTTTATAGTTGTAATCAAATATGTTTAGGAGTTCCCTCTTCTATGAATGCAGTTATTTTTTAACCTTGAATGTTTCTTATTCTTGAAGGTGGAATCACTAGAAGTTAAATGAGTTTCTCGCCTTATATATTTCATTGGAAAAGTTTGTCTTGAAATTATTACTTTTTGAAGTGTGGTTTGTAGAATTTATGGTTAGTCCTGTCTATTGAATGCCTCTTTATGTTCAGATAATATTTTATGTCCTTTTGTTGAGAAGTACATATAATTAACGATTATTAATTTCCCTTAGTTCTATTTTTCATTCTAAAACCATTGATGTCCATTTCATTTCACCTAAAATACCTTAAAGTTCCATTGGCCAAGTTAGATTTTCCCTTTGATACCCCTGATCCATTGATTGACTTATCATGACTTCCACTTGACTCCATTGCCCAATGACTTAGAGATTTCCTCACTCTACTTATGTTGATCTGATTATCATGTCCAACCAAACAAACAAACAACCCTCATACTTAATAACTATCCTAAAATCAATTCTTAAAAACAAACAAGTCTTATCTTTGCAAAAAATTGAGAGATCCCTCCCTAAGACTAGGAAGGCTAGGTCCTAGAACTCTAAAGATTGGTTTTGATGTTGCCTTGTCACTTGGTATACTAATTTTCCAAATCACAGGACCACAACATAATGGCGATCACAGTGGGACCATGAGTACATAGTTTCCTAGCAAGCCCTTATACACTCATTTGTCCTTCAATTACCTCAGAAAATTAGCAGATAAGACATAGAGTAGACTCTGTGTGGTTCACCATATTAGCGAAATGATGAATCAGGTATAGGACACTCTTACAAACCATAGAACCATAAAAAACTCAAAAAACCCAAAACATTTCAGATTGGTTTTTGAAATACTTATTGGTGGTGAACCATAACATATGTTACCTTCAAAAGAGCTAAAAATTTCCACCTAGCGACTCCACTAGCCCTTAGGCTTGGACACTTCCTCATTAGTACCTACATTTGATGAATCTTTGAAGTAATACATAGTCCTGTTGAAGTTGAGAAGAAATTGGTATTTTGGAACTTGTGGATATCTCGACATGTTTGTTGATGGAGAAGGCTAGATCATTGGATCCTTGAGCTTGGTTGTTGGTTAAGTACTCTAAATATTTATTGTTATTTCCTGTTTCATTATGTTTCATTATTCTCTGTTGCAGTAGTTGTAATATCCCAAAATAGGGAATTTCTACAACAATAAGAATATCTTAAGATATTCTTAAGTTGGAGCTTCAGCAATACCTGAACACAATAATGGATGTTCAGTGATAAATAAACTCATATGATGTGTTAAAACACATAGCCATCAAATGATTGAAACAACAGCAAAAGAAGAGCTTTTACACATTCCCAAGTGGGGAAAATGCAGCAAATAGACCCTGAAAAACGTTATTTATGAAGATATACGTTTTTAATGTGTGAAAAAACATTTTTTTCCCTTAGCATATGATGTTAGGCCCTCACATACAAAAGGGGATCGGAAATAAATCCCTTTTGATATGTTAAACATACCTCCCAGCTTCATATCATCTCAAAAATAGCCAAATCCCATGACTTAAGTTATGCAAAAAAGAATGAAGCAGATGAAAGTGTTATTTTATAAGGTTTTCTATAGTATAATTATGGAAAAACATGGTTCTATAACTTTAAGGAACAATATGCCAAGAAAATTAAGATATGACCTCCTTATTGCATTATAAAGCCAACCCAACAAGGGTTTCATGAAAGTACAAGTACAATAAGAGAAGATCTGAATATTCAGCTCAGAAAATGTAGTATTACTTAAACATTATAGAAATATAGCTGAATAATACAAAAGAGGGATGATAATACCTTCCTCTATCTTTCCGGGAGAAGGGTTGGCCCTTTCTCTAGGAAACTAGCTTAGAAACAAGGGTCTTAACCCTGCTGCAGCAACTCTATGCAAAATGACGCAGTTCCTACAAGGAACTACGCTGTAGGAGATGAGAAATACTTTGGCCTACTACCAAGATATGAAATATGTCCAGAAATATTCCTAGCTAATATCTCAAGAGAAGGAAGGCACCTTCTACTGAGAAAAAGACCCGGAAGTGGTGTAACAAACCTCCACTGCAACACCCTGCAACTCAACAATATTCTGCTACAGAAATAACGCTGGGACTGAAGAATGGTGCTTGCCCTCAAACCTATATGTGGAGAAATATAGGACAAGCTCTCCTAGGAGGCCTCTCAAGGGAAGAGGTGGGATTCCCGCTCGAGAACACCCTATGCTCAACAGCACTACAACCCTACTAAACAGCAAGAGGAAGCCAAGTCTAAACAGACCAAGATCAAATGATCAAATCCAAAGCATGCCTAAAAAAGGCTCCCATCCTCTCCATATATAGCAAGTGAACCTCTCCACATTGGGTCCCATCCACATGTGCCATCAAGCTCATGCAAGTTTCCCTCCACCAAAACTGGGTTGTCCATCAAGGAAGTTCAATGTATCTACACAGCTTTGTTGACTTGGTCAAATTTGACTAAATCAACATGATCTTATCTCTTTTCAAACCCAAGGGTGCTTAAATTAGCTTCTTATTCTTACTCCTTTCACATTAGGAGTGTTATTGATCATTATAAAGAGTTTAATGGGCCTCCCTACCCATTTATTCACCTACCTAGTGATAAAACAACTCTAATATTCCATTTAGCTTTGGCTAAAATTTTGGAATATTACAATCCTCCCCTCCAAAATGTTGCTTGTCCTCAAGCAACTGTATAAGGAGAGCAAAATTCATCCCCTCCTCTTCTTGTGGCCTCCTCGTCAAAAGTCTCCACCACTGCTCAAAATGATCTGCTACAAATCTATCCTCTAATGTTTCCTCCCAAGCATGCAAAACCATATGGCTTACATCATAGAAAGGTGGAAGATGTAAGTGGAAACCTCCATGTTGTCTAATGTCCTCCTCAAGGTAGGAGTGATGATGAAAATGGGGAATATTATTCCCAATGAGTGACTTCCACACCCATGCTATCATCCAAATGAAGTGAGCCAATCTAGTTAGCTCAAAAAGATCCTCAACCCCTGGTTCATATAATGTGTTTGGGTTGCATGGAGAGATTGGATCCTCCCAACCAAGTGGTTTTTCTCTCCATTTATGATAAGTATGGGGTTGTTTCTAATCTTGGGCTGAAATATCATTACCTCCAAGAGTGTCCCAAGCTACCCCATCAAACAAATAAACCATGAAGTGTCTCCTCCAAAAACTCATGTTCTCCAAATGGCTCCTCCCACATCAAGAAGAGAGATGTAATTTGGAAATAATGGGCTACCCATTGCTTCTCCTGAAACATGCATCATGACAAGTAGGGAGAATCATACTCCCAACGGGCTTCTTCAACTCATTCCCCACTCTCCAAACAAAGCTTCCCATGAACATAGAAATATCAGCAATACATGGAAGCAAAAACCAATAGAAACAAGTTGTCTTATGACAACCGGAAAGTGGACCAAGGTCCCACACAAGGAACTAGTGCAGTGCATACTTTGCCTGCATCAAATCAATCAAAAACAAGTGCTTTTCCAACCACTTTTTTGCTGCCACAATCATCTTATAAGATATAAACATGAAAGTACAAAGTGGTGTCAATGGTGCACACCAAAAAACATGTGGCTTCCCCCACAAACCACCGATGAGATAGCCAATCTCAATGCTACAAATGGCTTCAAGTACATTATTATACAATATGCAAGAAGGAATAAACCTCCTTGGTACAATATGATGCTTATATAAAGAAAAGAAGTACAAAACATAAAGTGAAATTGTACATTCTCCATCATGTACTTGAGATCTTGAGCTATAATGGCTCAACTGGAAATTCTCCCTCACCTCCAAAGAGTAGGGAAGTGGATGTGACCTCCTCTCTATCATAATTCGGGCTATGCATCTCTCCATATGCTGAAATATTTCATGATGGATGCCCTCCCAAATGAACTCCTATACCAAGGAAAGATATGCATCAAAATGCATGGAAAAGAAGTCCTCATGTGCTGCATGTAGCAGATGCTCCTTCAGCTTAGAAGCTCTAGTCAAGAAGACTTTTCCATAAGAATAGATGGTGATATCATCCACCATATATCTGTCATCTCCACCAGGTTCATCAAGAATCATGCAAGCACCAAGATCCTTGGAGTACTCCACCAAGAGTTAAGACCTCCAATATGGATCAATCCTCCCAAGAGACAGCACTGGTGAACTAGCATGTGAAGCTCTCCTCATGTTGTTTCCTATTACTTTGACATCCCCAATGCCAAATTCTCCCTCCAAACTATTCACCTCTCCAAAATCCAAGACTAGTGAATCAAATGGCAAGATTTTTCTTACCAACTTCAAATCTGGTGGCCTCCCCCGTGGAATGCCTCCATAGAGTGAGATATCAATGGTAAGAGAAGATTGTTCATATGGTTGGGCAATTTTTCCCTTGCCCTCACAGTGCAAACCAGTCTTCCTCCTCCTTGCACCAGCTCTCTAAAATAGATAGGGATGTGTGCTCCTCATCAAATGATGATGTCTTTCCTCCCTACCTCCTCCTTCCATCAATATCATCTCACAATCATGCTTCTCATTGATTTTACTTTGCCTTCCATATGTGAGATCCTAGGGAACTTCTTGTAATGACACAATAAATCCTCCGGTTGGAGCATGTGCTCCTCCTTCCTCTGCATGAGGCACTAGATATGCTCTAGATGTGACAGCGCTGTAACCCCCATCCGTCTCTTCATCTTCAATATGACTAGGAGGTAACTGCTCCATAAGAGGATCCTCCTTTGCAAAAGGAACCTTCATGCCCTCTTTTACAAGGTTATGAAACAAGCATCTTGCCTCTAGCAAGATATCATGCAAGATGTGATCTCCTCCAATAGGTTTCTGAAGTGGTTTTGAGTTTGCAGGTCCTCCCAACTTATGCAAAAGTTTCATTGGTTTGATTGTCTCATGTTTTTTATCAAACCTTTCTACCAATATTTTAGTGAATTTTACAAAAGAAGAAGTATTAACATTTTTCAATGAAATTGACTCAAACATCCAACAAGCATAGGCCTTACCTTCAAAGTGCAGCGCTGCAACTCTGATGGCTTCATCTTCAGAAACTTGATGCTGCATCAAATAAGTACACAACTCCTCCACCCAAGCTTTGGTTGAACAAATTGGGGATGCATCAAAGGTAGATATAGAAAATATATCTATGTCATGCAGCTTGCTCCTCTCCAACTTAATCTTGAAAAAATCTTTGAAAGCAATATGATCTCTAAACTTTTCAGTTTGAGATTCATACTCTTGCAAAAAATTACTAAGAGTTCCCCTCTTTGGCATTTTCTCTCCTTTCATCTCTTTCATTGCAGATCTGGGAATTTTATTGTGTTGTGCATCATGGTGTGTATTTGCATGCTCACACTCACAATTTACAAGTCTAGAATCATCTCTAGATCCAAACTTCACTGGATATTCCATCTCTCCTCTCATCTTCTTAAGATCTTCATTGATGCACTGCATAGATTTTGGAAGAAGATTTGTAAGCCTATATTCCTTTCTTTCTCCACGCAATGGAGTATTATTTATGTTCATCCCTCCTTCTCTTGATAGTTGCATGGCTGAGTTCCACAGTCTGAGCCAAGAATATGCTTTGATACCACTGTAATATCCCAAAATAGGGAATTTCTACAACAATAGGAATATATTAAGATATTCTTAAGTTGGAGCTTCAGAAATACCTGAACACAATAATGGATGTTCAGTGATAAATAGACTCATATGATGTTTTAAAACACATATCCATAAAATGAGTGAAACAGCAGAGTCTCAATCATGGAGATTCAAAAAGCACTTGGACTTCCAAGAGTTTTTCCAACTCAAGGAAGATAGAAGATCCAGCAACCATAATAGAAGCAAGAGAGGTAGAATATTTCTATCTAACTTTGATGGATCAGCAAAGTGCACAGCCAAAGCTTGGGTGAAGGAGCTAGATTCCTATTTTCAGCTACACCAAGTTTCAGAAAAGGAGGCCATTAGAGTAGCAGCGCTGCACCTCAAAGGTATGGCCCATGATTGGTGGTTTTATATTTATGCTTCATTTTAACATGCAAATGTAAACACTTATGCAAGGTTCACTAAGAAATTAGTGAGAATATTTGATGTTAAACATTGTAAAACATATTTTGTTGAACCCAAAAACTCAAAACCTTTGCATGAGTTGGAGAGATCTATTTTTCCAACTCCACTCCATATTTCTGTTGAGGTGGATAAAAACATGCATGATGCCTTGACAAGGGCAAGATCCCCACTTCTTGATGAGCCCTCTTCTATAGATGAAGACATGGAAGTTCCTCCTTCAAGACAAGACCAAGATCAAGGGCCTCTCATTGATGATGAGGCATTCTCAAATATTGATGAAGAGGATGAGCAAAGAAGAGCTAACAACACTATACCATTAGGATGAGATCCATCACCACATGGATATGGGAAGGGAGCCATTTCTTCCATTAGAGGAGCCCTTGTGTCTTTACAAGTATTTTCAAATGATTTAACATTTGGGAACCAAAGCACAATTCCAGAGCAACATGCACCAGTTTTTGTGGATTGTGACATGGAGGAAGAGAAGGATCCGCATCAAGGAATGATGAGAATTCACCCTTATCTATTTCAGGAGGTTTCTGCACAAAAGGATACTGTATTGCACAGTGAAGAGAGGGACAAATCAGTCCACTAATATATACAATCCACTTCAGATTTTGATGTCTCACTACATGGTGGCATTCCACCTAGGAGACCACCAGAGGGATGAAGACCTTGGGGGAGTCTAGTACAGTGCAGAGAGTTTGGGATAGAATCAAGGAGGAGGGAGACATTCTCCCATTTTTAGCATTACCCACTCTCACTACATATACTGCGCTGACAAAAGTTGTTGCAGTGATGAAGGACGGCACCTTCATGGTGCAAGGGAGCTGCTCCATGGATTTGAAGAAAAAGAGGGCACTTCCTTTGTGGAATTAATCCTCCATGTATTAGAGTAGATGGATGCCACTCATGCTTAAATTGGCCAAGATCAGGAGGTTCTTTTTGCATGGTTGCTTCTCATGGGAGGCTAACTTCCAAAGGCCACCACTTCTACTTGAGCATGAGCAGCTGCATGATGGACATGGAAGCACTTTGGAGGATGACTTTGGCATGGGGGATGTCAAAGGAGAAGACAACAGCATGTGGGGAGCTTCACATTACAGATCTTTAGTGTTGTCTCTTAGGAGGATTGATCCATATTGGAGATCTCAACTCTTGGTAGAGTACACCAAGGATCTTAGTGCTTGCATGATTCTTGATGACCCGAATGGAGATGATAGATATATGGTGGATGATGTGGTCATCTATTCTTATGGCATATTCTTCTTGACTAAAGCTTCTGAGCTCAAGGGGAAGCTGCTACATGCAGCACATGAGGACTTCCTTTCTATGCACTTTGATGCATATCATTCTTTGATGGAGGAGTTCACTTGGGAGGGAATCTAGCATGATATATTTCATCAAATGAAGAGATTCATAGCCTAGATGGTGATAGAGAGGATGTCACAGCCACTTCCCTACTCATTGGGGGTGAGGGAGAATTTTCAATTGAGCCATTTCAACTCAAGGACTGAAGTACATGGTAAAGAAGGTATACATTTGCATTATGATTTACACTTCTTTACTTTATATGAGCAGCATGTTGTATTAAGGAGGGTCATTCCTTCTTATGCATTATATTATGATGTACTTGAGGCAAAATGTAGCATTTAGATTGGCTATTCTATTGGTGGTTTGTGGGGGAGGCCACATGATTCTTGGTGTGCACCATTGGCACCCCACTTTACTTTCACGATCCTATCTTGTAGGATGATTGTGGCTGGAAAAGCACTTTTTAGGCTTTGATTTGAGGCAAGTAGGGGATGCACTGCGCTGGTTCCATGAGTGGAACTATGATCCACTTTTCGATTGTCATATGGAAACTTATTTTCATTGGTTTTTGCTTCCATATATTGTTGATGTTTCTATGTTCATGGGAAGCTTGGTTTGGAGAGTGGGACAAGAGTTAGAGGTGCCCATTGGGGGTATGATTCTCCCTACTTTACATGTTGCATGTTTCAGAAGAAACAATGGGCAAACCATGATGGCCATACTACTTTTCTTTTCTTCATGTGGGAGGAACCATTTGGAGAACTTGAGTTTTTGGAGGAGGCACTTCATGGCTGATTTGTTTGGTGGGGTAACTTGGGCCATTATTGGAGGCCATGACATTTCAGCCCAATATCAGCAATAGCCCCATACTTACCATAAATGGAGAGATAGATGACTTGGATGGGAAAATCTAATCTCTCCATGCAACCCCAACACATTGCATAAACCATGGGTTGAGGATTTCTTTGATGAGCTACCTAGAATGGCTCATTTCATTTGGATGATAGCATGGGTATGGGAGACTCTCATTGGGGGTGAGATTCCCTATGTTTATCATCACTCCTGCCTTGATAAGGCCATGGGACATCAAGAAGGTTCCCACTTACACCTTCCACTTTTTCATGATGTGAACCATTTGGGTTTGCATACTTGGGAGGAACCATTGGAGGGAAGATTTACTACAGATTATGTTGAGTTGTGGTGGAAGCTATTGATGAGGAGGCCACAAGAAGAGGATGGGAGGAATTTTTCTACACTTTTAAAGTTGTTTGAGGACAAGCAACATTTTGGAGGGGAGGACTGTAATATTCCACAATTTTAGCCTTCATCTAAATGGAATATTATAGTTGGTTTTATCACTAGGTAGGTGAATAAGTGGGTGGGGAAACTCATAAAACCCATTTTCGAAGGAATAATAACACTCCTAATGTGAAATTAGGAAGAATAAGCAGCTGGATTAAGCACCTTTGGGTGTGAACAGTGACTGGATCATGTTGATTCAGTCAACTTTGACCAAATCAACAGCATTGTCAAGGAGGAGTGGTCTTTATGATAAGACAACGCAGTTTTAGTGGAGGACAAATTGCATGAGCTTGGTGGAAAGTATGGATGGGAACTAATGTGAGGAGGCTCTCGTGCTATATATCGAGGAGATAGCAACCATTTTTATTTATGTTTGAGATTATTATTTGATATTGATTTATTTAGACTTTGCTTCCTCTTGTTGTTTAGCAGGGTTGTTGTGCTATTTAGCACAAGAGTATTACTGATCAGGAATCCCTATCTCATCCCCAGGGAAGGAGAGTTTCTTTGGGCTGCATTTTTTCATTCTGGCATTCTGGCCAAGCTACCTCCTTCAACTACAACGCAGTTTCTGTTTAGATTTGGGTTGTGTTGCAGGGTGCAACAAAGGAGGATCACATAGAACTGTTTTTGATCTTGCTTTTCAGTGGAGAGGTAGCCTATCCATTGGAGGATCAGCGAGGAAGGCTCCTGGGCATATTTCCACATCTTGGAATCATTCCAACCATCTACCATCCCTCACAGTGCGGTCACAATTCTGAACTGCGTTATTTTTGGAGGAAGTTGCTAGGAGGGTTCATTGAGCTCGTCAAGAGGGTCTATTTCTGTGTAGAGGGATCAGCCTTCTATTTAGAAATACCATTGGAGGAGTACATCATCATTTTAGATCTATCATAGCCTCATTCTATTCATATCTAGTTTGCAGTGACATCTCAACCCAGGGTTATTTGTCACATTGTACATTTCTTGGTATTTCTGGCAACCTTTTCGGGGTTGGCTAGAAATCATGTATTAGAGCCCACATCTTCTTTTCTAGGCATTTATTTTGTTTCTATCAGCCATATATCTTTTATGTATGTTTATAGCAGAAGCTACACTGATATAGACAGCGTTGTCACTGCTCTCCGGGATTCTATACAGTTGCAACAACTCATATGTTGATTGTTCTTATCATTGGAGGCTTGTTCTTATTGCTTGAGTGGCTTGTCGCTCGTGATATTTTTGTATAATGTTGCTGATATCTTAATAAAATGATGGTTTCATATTGATCCCTCTTATGCCATGTTCAAATTTGATGTGTTTTACATTTTTATGAGCTATATTGCTGCTATTTCCAATTTGGAATATTACAAATTGGTTGACAGTAACGATGTGGTCCTCATGGGGGAACATCATAGTGCAGAAGATGGAGGAGGCTATGGTTGACATGGCATACACATAACTCCGACCAAGGATTATATTATAGTCCAAGTGAGCTTCCAAGACTTCGATGTCTATAAGGATTTTCTTTCCAGCTAAGCATATCAAGACGTTTTGGTAAATATCGACGGGGGTTGAAGGACGACCATCGTATGCTCTAAGCGTGATGACTGATGGTTTTAGTTCGGGAGACCCTAACTTCTACCAAAAAAAATTGACATGATGCATGTGGATGCACCCTCGTCAATGAAACATTGGTGAATGGTGATTTTTTGGACCGATAATGGTATCTGAAAGGCGACCATAGAAGGAATCCTAGGGGTGACTTTGTCTAAATCAAAATCGATTAGGCGTGTATCGGTAGGGTCCATAGCACCTAACGCAGAAAGCAAGGATTTCTGTTGTTTTGGGCATGACTGCAACACTTATAAAGCTAACATAATAGCGGGAGATTGAGCTAGATCATCCACGATGCTATAGCTATGGGCTGCTTTGGAATATTTTCTTGCTCGCCTAGTTGTTCCCTTAGCCATCTTCGGCAAAGGTTCAATAGGCATCTTTGATATGGTCAAAGGTGCAGTTGGTGCACTGGTACTAGCCCTTGACATGTTGGTGTCTGGTGGGGTATCGTAATTTCAATTCCGTGTTTGAAAAAACATCTCTTCGTCAGTCATATAGATTTCGTGGTTATTTTTTCCGAAGTCGTCGGGAATTTGTTGTTGAGTGCTAAATGTCCCTTGATGGGGGAAGAGCTCCTGCATCACTGTTGTCTGCTGGGAAGATCCCCCTTGTCCTCGATTACTCTGCAGCTTCTTCAACTCAGGGAGGTCAGGACAGTGGTGAGTGTAATGGTCGTACTCACCACAGATCGAACAAGAGTGGTTTGTTTGAAGAGGTGGCCTTTTGTTCTGTCGTTGGCCATTGCTTGGCTCCTAGTTTTGATTTCGGTTGGAGTTGCCTCCAGCCTGAGATTATGGAGAACATTGCTGGTTGTTGCCCCCCTGTCCAGGATTTCCTTTAGGCTTATTTTTCCCTTTTTTCTTAACCACGTTAGGAGGGTAGTTCTCCTGGTTATATGGTTGGCGTGGTTGGTTTTGTGAAGGCTGCACAAAGTTGACCCATGCATTATTCTACATGGGCGGGTTTTGTGCTGGGGACTTAGCGTAATGCGGTCCCTAGTTTGAAAATGGCTGTTGGGGGGAGCTCTTCCATCAGTATGTCTATCTGCATACTGGGTCCCCTAAGCCAGAGGATAGGGTCCTCCATATTGATGGTGATACGACAATGCCCTACTGGTCAAATTTTGCGGAGGCAAGTGATGACTTTGGTAGCCGGGTTGTGGTACGTTTTGGGTAGAATCATACGTGTAACTGGGGTTTTGAATGATGTTGCCTAGGTAAATTTGGGTCAATGACCCAATTAAACCGTCTGCATAGTTCGACGCACCTGAAAATTATTTGTAAGTTTGCGGGTGCGGGGCATTCGGCAAGATATTGTAAATATACCCTGACTATGTATAGATCAGCTCGAGCTATTGGGCTTTAATGATGGCGTCCTCTTCGGATATGGGCCTTTGTTGCACCACATATTTTGAAATCTTTGCAGTGAGAGTTTTCAGGAACAGGTCTAACAAAACTCGATTTTCGAGTTTGGATTTGCACAAACTACGATGACATCTCCATTCATGGAGATTGTCTGAGATATGGACAACGGAGGTATGCCTAAAGTGGGTTAGTAATTCCAATCTGAAATCATGGTGGATGGGTAACTGAAAATAGGTCAAGAACGCAGTAGCGAGGGCACTAAAGGTTCCATGTGTAATGGAGGGTTGCTCCACATACCATTTCACTGTTGCGTTGAAACAGTCTTAGTTGAATAGTATCGTTAATGACGTTGTTCGACGAGAACCACAGGTGGAAAGTCATAACATGATTTCTTGGGTCTTATGCTTACTTTTCTTCTAACTTTGGAATGTCCGAAGGGAGCTTCGTGGGCATGGAAGGCCATATGGATTTGTGTGCAATGGGTTCATTCGTCAACTTGGTTAAATCTGGTAGACTCAACGAACCTAGAAAAGGTAACTGCGAGGTTGTAGCCATTATGACTTGTGAAAACACAATGTTCTTGTTAGGAAGAGGGTTTATCTGCGATGTACTCTACTGTGTATTCGACTGGCTTCCCGAATGGGTAGCACTCCTCTACCCTCTAGGGGTTGTGGGGGGAGTGGTTTGCAGTGTGGCGTTAAGAGACCAACCAGGTTTCCCAACTAAAGATGCCCCAATAAAGAATGAACCAATAATGGTGGCAGTGCTCCGTCTTTGACGCCTAAATGGCGAAAGACCTGGAATCCCTCCCGGTAATGGGGGGAGGTCCAAAAGATGCCTAGATCGACGAGGTCCTATTGGGTCCATGCTGGCATCGACTAGGTCTGGCTTTGGAATATTTGAGAGAATAGAGATTATAATCAAAGCAAAATTCCGATCGCATACATAAAACAAAGTGAAAATAAAATAAATTTTCCCTTTAAATTAATCCTATGTGATCTATCAGTCAAAAAATATGTTTTTTTGTTTTTTTGTGAGTGATACTCAAATCCTATAAGACCTAATCGTCCTCACACACTCAAATGTAACTGGGCCTTGAGAATATATCTTGCGAGTGCTGGCACAACGTCCCGTAAGAGCTGGCAATGCCCCCAGTCAGCCAAAGAAAATCCACCAAGGTAAGGGTAGAGGATCTAGTGCTTGCCTCCACCGTCACCTATAGGAAAAGGATGCCCTAATTTTGGCCACCAAGTACCACCATCCCACGTGAGCGTTTGAGTCTTGGGCTTCTTGGTAGTTCAGCTAATGGTACCGAGTATCAACCAAGTCAAGTAGCCCCAATTGATATTGCACACACTACGCCTAAGCCTAACCCCTATGAATCGGGTCTCTGTCGTGCTTGGATTTTATTTTTCGTGCACTGATAAGTGGATTTGAAAGATCCCTAAATAGTCAAATTCTATGTTTCAAGATGAAGAGTGATCAAAGCGACTTATTGGATGCCTACCCCCTTGATCCTATCTTAGACTATAAATTCTTTTGTGGCCCCTGTGGGGAGAATTTAGTGAGTTTTGTTAAGTTAGTTTTAGGTGTCTTTGCTTTTCTTAGTGTGTGTGTGTGAGAAAAAAGTGAACAAGCACATAGTTTGAACGTGTGGATGTGCGATGATCCTTTTCAAAATCCCCTATTAAACTATGTTCTATTGTTCCTTTATCAAAAGAAAAACATGTGTGGATATGGGTCGCTTTCAATTTTTCCTAGTTAATCTATGTGATCAACTATAGGGAGATGGTGAGTTGTGAATAGAGAGCGTTCATATGCTTTCCTTGGATCACCGAAAGGTGCAAAGGCATCAAAGATTACTTTCTCTTCTATCAACAATTCAGTCCTGGTTCTAAAATCCTAGTGCAAAAATTGAACTAAACTAATGACTTTATGCTAGAAAAAGGAACTAGCTAAACATGCATGGACTTGGGCCACCTACTTTGGCTAATTATCTAGGTATTTTGGTCCATAAATTTGCAAAACATAAATTTTTTTAGAATGCAAGTTAATTTTCCCTCCTACTTAAACTATGTGTAAACTTTTCAAAATCAACTTGAAATAAAACTAACAGCAAGCCTACCAAAAGCAACTAAGAGTAAGCTTTAGCAAGCTGCGAGGAACCTCAACCAATGCTCGCAGATGTATTATGGGCTACCAGGCACTTTACAAGAAAGAAAAGATAGAAATATGGGAGAAATTCTCACTCTGTATTCTGCGCGCAAAAGGCTGCAATAGATGCGATGTCTGCGCGCAGGTCATCTCTGAACGCATGCCTTGGGCATGCCTATCTGAGGGAAATGCACGCAAATTCTTGCAAATGTAATTTTTGGAGTTGTTCTGCTTCAGTCTGTCGCTTGGGATGAACTAGGGACTGAAGGAGAGAAAGGGGGCAATTTCAGCCCAACTCCACAGCACAGATGGAGGTCTCTGCAAACAGGCATAGCGACATAAACTTGGAAAGAAAAGTTAGTGGAGTCATCAATCCTGTGTTAGTGTGTTTGGTGCACGTATGTATGAAATCACACCAACTTAAGGAGTGTGGTTTTCCCTCTTAATTTATTTGTCACAGGCAAAAAATATATGGAGTCAAGCAAGTTAGTGGAACATGCTATAACATAAACATACTAGATAGAGAAATAGCATGCATATTCAAACATAAAACTAACACTAAAACAAATAACACAAAAGCTCTAAATAGATTCAAACAACTTCAATAATCCAAACAGTGGTGCTTACGTCCCCTTTTATTGAGTGCTGGTAGAAAATGAGGATGAAAATTTAACCCACTTGCCAAGGGGCCCTTAGAACTTGGGGTTCTAAGTCCCAATTCATGGATATCTTTACTTCCAAGCTGCCTTGGCGCAAATTCTCTCTCTCTACTATGGTGAACTGAAGTTGTTGGATGGCCAACCACTGAATCCCCTCTATCTCTGCTCCGGATCACAGACTGTTGGTATTGCTTAGAGAAATTTTGGCCAACATAACAATGTGCTCTCTAGTTTTTCATCTCTTGGTGGCCTTTTATAGTTGAATTCAAATCCTCCTTCCCTCTCTTGGTACATTGTGGGTGGTGACCTAAGAAAGGAGGGTGATTCCATTGTGTGCTCCCTTGATGTCCTAAGGAGGCTTGGGTGGCTATCCTTAGGCGGATTCAAGTGTGGAATCAATGTCCTGGAGTGTGTTTTTTGTGGTCCCGGAAAGTGACTTCTATCACTCCCAAGATTGCGCGTTTTTTGGGTCAAAAGGTGCGCAAAGGGCGCGCTTCTCGAAGTATCTTGCGCGCAAAAGCATTTATGACTAGTTCAAAATTTATTTTTCCTCGGACCTTGGAGATTTTTAAATACTTTCCAGATTCTCTAATGTCTCTCAGCCCTATAAATCCTTCTGCCTAACATTAATAATGTCGTCTTTGCTTGTACGATTTTCTAGTGTTAACTTCTGTCTTTACAACATATCTCTTTTGAAGCTCCTTTCCAATAATGGGGTTTAGATTTCATTGGAGAAATCCACCCTCCCTCCTCTGGCCAACATAAATGGATCCTCACTGCCACAGACTATTTTACCAAATGGATAAAGGCCATCCCTTCCAGAAATGCTACTGACTTAGAGATTATCAAATTCCTTGAAACCAACATCCTGTTCAAATTTGGTTGTCTTAGGAAAATCATTACAGATAATGTTGTTGCTTTTAAGTCCAAGAAAATGATAGATGTTTGCCACATGTATCGCATTTCTTTGGGGAATTCAACAACTTATTACCCTCAAGGTAATGGATTATCTGAGTCCTCCAACAAAAGCCTAGTCAATATCATCAAAAATTTGTTGAAGGATAATAAGAAATCTTGGCATAACAAGTTGATACATGCATTGTGGGCTAATAGATTAACCACCAAGAAATCAATTGGCTTGTCATCATACTATTTAGTCTATGGAATGGATGAAGTTTTCCCAACATCCCTAGGAGTACCAGCCATGAAGCTCATTCAAGAAGCGCAGGCTGAAAAAATGATATGCAAAGAAGAATAAGCTAGATCATTCAGCTGCAGCAGTCCAGAGAAGATGTGTACAACAAAACCCGGGTTGTGTAAGAAAATATGAAGAAGATTTTTTACAAGAGGATAAAAGCCAATGATTTCAAAATAGGAGATAAAGTGTTGAAATGGGACACCAGGTGAGAAGATAAAGGTAAGCATGGAAAATTTGACAACTTATGGAAAGGGCCATACACTATTCATTCTTTCAGAGGTGACAACGCATTTTTCTTGCAAGAAATGAATGGAACGGAGCTGTTTAGAGGTCTTGTCAATGGCAGGATGCTAAAACACTATCTCTGCTAAAACATATAAGACTTTTATCATTGTAATTACCATAGCATTACAATTTTCAATAATCCATTGGACCAGGATGAAGCCTGGAGTGAAGGCCATAAGCCTAGTCGGATAAGCAAGGATGTATATAATTTTTTCTAAAAGTGTTGCAAATTAAAGTGCCACTACTATTGAAAAATGTTTTGTGCATTCATACAGCTTAAGCATGATTGTACAAATTTTGAATTTCCTATTGATAGGTTAGAAAATGAAGATTTTCCAAACCATTTAATCTTGGTTTATCAGTAGGTAGATAGAAAATGACATTGATTCAATAACCTAATATGAACCAATAGGAGAAATAAGGGATAAGTAATAGGTTAGCAATTCAAAAGAAAAATGATGTCAGGGTTTGCAAGTATAAATGCACCCCAAAAGGAAGAAAAATGATTAGAATCATAGTTTGAGTAGGTAGGTGTGCAAATGAGATCCTAATACTATGGGCATGTCTCCAGTTTTCAGTTTCAGGTTGCTTTTTCAGTCTCAAGATCAAGTGTGTTTCAGACCTCAGTTTGCAGAAAGCATCGACATCAACCCAAAGGTTGTAGCCACAGAAGTTGCAACAGACCGGGCTACAAGGTTGGGATCAGCCCAATGGATCAAGCTACTAGTCTACGGTGTTCTTGACACGTCTTGAAAAAGCTGCCATCCCCAGTTGGAGCCATTGTTAGACTCCTGCATTTCACAGTATCACAAGGTGACTGATTATTGATTACATTTTTCATTACTGAAAATAACATTCTATGTCTATCATTTATTTTCAGAGAAAGAAAGGGAACTCCTGGCTGTAAAGAGCTTCAAAGGAATCAATCTGCCTCTCTACCCAATAAAAGGAAGGAAGTGCTTCTCACAAAGTGTGATGGGGATCAAACTTCATTTCTACCCTCGTTCCATTTCATTTCAGTCACCCTCTTTGCCTCCCTCATTTCCTCCATATTCTCCCATGCTCTGAATCCCATTCAAACCCTCAAAACCCACATATATACAACCTTTCGGGGCTTATTACTTTATAAACTCACTTATTATAAAGTTTCGGACTTTATTTTATAAACTCCGCCACCCATTCCCTGTCATGCTTCTTTTTTCATTCCATTTTCCTTTGAAATACATTGAAACCTAACCTTTTTCCGACCTTTCCGCTTTACTCTTCCCGCTTTACCATTTCATTGCTTTTTCATTCCCGATTGCGATCAAAAGTGGGCCCTCATCGCATTTTGAAAACTTTACATATTTGGCATGGAAACTAAACTCTAAATGTTGTGATCGCCAATTTTCGATTTTGATATCGCATCGCATTCAACTTACCATGGTGCGCGCTCGCAAGTCTATCCATTTAGTTTTGTGATGTGGTAAGTCGGCCCCACCTTTGCACCTCCGTCCCTCCGCTTCATAAGTTGTTGCAATACATACGATATATCATATCATATAAACACTCACCGCTTTAAATCTTCGCTGATTCATAAAAAACCCGCCGCATAGCCAGTGGGTCCCTCTTCCCCACATTTTTCAAACTTTAAAAGTTAACCCCCGCATCTTATACCTAAACTCTATACGTTGTGATGTGCGCCAAGGGTGGGCCCACCTTCCCTGACACGTCACCTCCCTATCAGCGCACTTCGCATAGTTTAACTATTACCTCCCCGCGCTCATAACAAAACCTTAAGATATGCGATTTGCAATGCAAGCTAGGTCCCACTTCCTCCCTGCCACGTCACTCATCTCCTCCCCTGCGCATCGCCCTTCACAATTTTTAAGTTTATACCATCTGCGCTTACAACTAAAATTTAAAGATTGTGATATGCAATGTGATTTGGTCCCGCTAATCCTCCACGTCACTTACCTTCCACATTACCTCCCATTAGCATCGCACCACCGATGATATTCTTATGACTTAAACTTTAAATATTGCGAAGTGCACGAATGCGATACCACTTCATAACTACCATATATATAATTTCAAGTCCGGGTAAATGAGTTTTCCACGTTGTTTTGCGTGCATAATAGGTTAAGCCAGGACTACATGGTTTTAGTTTCATTTTATGAATAAATAAGCGTAAACACGGCCGAAAGGGCTCGAGTAGCAAAAAAAACACCAAGGGTCGAGACAACGGAGACTAAAGGGGCAGCGGGACGCACCATCACCGACACCAATCAATGAGAAGTGGCCAACACTGCACCATATTAATTACTAAATGCCATTTTTCTGCAGAACAGAGCCAGATGTCAGAGCCTCCATTGGTTACCTCTTCGAAACCATCATAGCCGCCTCCAAGCCACCTTGTTGATTCACGAAGAGCCGCCTGAGTTTTGCATTCTTCAAGAGTGACCATAATAAATTCTATAGGCGGTGTTCGTCATAGATTTTCTTTATTTGGGCCTTGCATGGCCACACTTGTCTAATTTCAGTTTGTTTGTAATAAATAAATGTTGCCAAAGTAGATTAGGGGAAACTGACTTAGTTGTTAGTTAAATACTACTAGAATTCTCATTAGCAAGGGTTGGATATCTTAGCATCTGTATTGTAAGAACTATTATTGGAGCACGGTAATTTTGGAGCTGGACATCGATAATCAAAGATCGGTTACAGGATTCTTGAGCTGTGTTAAAATGGTGATGTGTTTCTTCTTGGTTTAAATGTTTCCAGCATTTTCTCTACTGTGTATATACTCATCTAATTGTAAATTAGAAATTCTAGATTAAGGTTCGATGTCTGAGCGCCTTAATTATGTCTGCAAATTACAATCTAAATTTTTTCTGTTGAAGTCTGATTAAAGAATTCTTACTTGCTCTTTAGTCACTACTGAACCATAATGTTTCTCTCACCTCATAATTCATATAGCCCTTAAGATCCATTTCGCACAGTTAGCTTTCCCTGTGATTTGCTCTTGATTTTGATGTGTCATTCCAGCCTTTGACTCCATCACCTAATATATTAGCCTCTGCAGCCCTATCTCTCCAACCACACAATCAATCAAACAAACAACCCCATCACTGTAACTAGCCTAACATCTGCAACTATAACCAGCAAATTAAATTGATTTAAATCATAAACAGAGAGAGCCCTCTCTGAGTCTGGGAAGGCTAGGTCATGGACTCCAAGGCGGTTTGATGTTGTGCTTTATAGTTTAGTTTTGTCAATCTTCTAAATTATAGAGTGCTAACATGATACATTTAGTTGGAAAAATGATTCCTTATGGTACAAATATCGCATATATCTTTGTAAGAATTCTCAACTAAAACAAAATATTCTTTTGGAACTACACACCTCTCCCTTAGGTGGACACTCGAGATTTTTAAAAACTTACCACAGGGTGAAGAAAGAATTTTTTTGGGATTGCCTTAAATATTATATTCAAAAGTTTGTGGCGGAATGTTTGGTTTTCGAGCAAAATAAAGTTGAGACAATTAAGACCTCGGGTCTACAACAACCTCTATCCATTCCAAATCAATCTCGGGAGGAGGTTTCAATGGATTTTATCACAGATTTACCCAAGTCCGAAGGAAAGAGTGTCATCATGGTGGTAGTTGAAAGGCTTACCAAGTATGCACATTTTTGTGCATTATCTCATCCATTTAAAGTGAGTACATTTGCTACTGCATTTATGGAAACAATTCAAAAGCTACATGGAAACCCAAAGATTATTGTAAGCGATAGAGATCCCATTTTCACTGGAAATTTTTGGACGTAATTATTTTCTTGTTTGGGTACTCAACTCACTTGTGTATAATGAATTCACTTGTGAAACCAAGGAAGGGCCAATCACCTACTTCCATGTGTCATGTCCAAGGAGAAAATAAGGAATTCACTTGTCAAACCAAGGACCGAGGGACCCTTTCTCTCTCCTCGGACAAGACACATGGCAGTAGGTGATTGGCCCTCAAGAGCTAACGGTGGTAGATGACGTGAGCATGACATGATTGTACGGAGGACACGTGGCAGTCAGATTCAACATTATTGGGTGCCCTAATGGGGCAGATTCTGGTGACATGTGTCACCACAAAGGAGATGCCACATGAAGATGATGACGAGAGCATGACATCATTCGAGAAGTACATATCGATAGTCGAGAATTCGTAACTCCTTTGTAATTGAAATTTGAAAAAATTTCGATGCCAAGAGCTTCCGATGTTGATTGGCACTTGGTCATGGAAGCCCAAAGAACCAAGGGCATAGTGAAGGGCTTAGCACTTAAGTTCTATGGATAAGCCACAAAGGTATTTCGGAGGTTGCGATTTTGTAACTCCGTTCTAATTGAAATTGTGAGAAATTCCTAATACCAGGGCGCGTGGATGTGTTGCCATTTGGTCGTGGAAGCAAAAATAACCCAAGACAGAGAGAAAATACACAAAGAGATAGGCCCCTGGCAGAATTCCTGAAGGGCTTAGCACGTAAGTGTTACGTCGTAATCACAGCACTCGGTCCTATGGTGGAAATGCGATAAGGGGCTAAAGGCCAATCGGAATCTTGCAATTTCGTAATACATGCCTTAATAAAAGTTACAATATGTGGGGGCTCTAAAATTGCACTATGGTGTAAAAGTTTCGAAATGATTAGGCTCTAAAATTACAACACATAGTGTTGAAGGATGAATGAGTCAGCAGCTAAGAATACATGTGCATGGAAGAGTTGGTCACTGGAGTAAATATAAACTATCAAGATCATTAAGTCAAGGCGACGAGGACCGTGATTTGCAGGGAAGAGTATTGGGCATGTCTTGAGTTGAA
Organism: Pinus albicaulis; assembly: GCA_034641835.2. Classification (NCBI taxonomy): domain Eukaryota; kingdom Viridiplantae; phylum Streptophyta; class Pinopsida; order Pinales; family Pinaceae; genus Pinus; species Pinus albicaulis. The sequence continues at coordinate 946,901,224 of CM076581.1, forward strand.
GTAAGCCACCTCTAATCTCTCGTGCACGCTTTATTGAATTAATTAAAGAACACAACCTCAAGGACTGGAGGCCTGATCATAGTACAGAGAAGCCATGCTGCCATACATTTTGATCTCGAAAGGTACTCCTACAAGCCTTGTGTGTTAGGTTTGTGAGGAGAAAACCCACAAAATAAAGTGTTTATGAGCAAAGTACCCAAGTTTGGGGTTTTGAACCCAAAAGAGTGGGCTTAGAACCCAAGGAAACTAATTTAATATTATAATTTGTATAGTGGGGTCTCTTGAAGGATACAGAGGGCTCTTAGGGCACCTATTAGAGAGATATAAATATGGAACCGAAGGAGAGGCTAGACATAAGTGTGATGACTACACTTCTGCAAGGAAATAGCCCTCAAGGAGTCGCAATTAACTTGAGGAGGCTAAGTTAGAAATTATATTCATGAAGTTTTTTTGAAGAAGGTCGAGTAGCTATCCAAGAGCAAACCCATTTGGTTTTGTGATAAAAGAAAGGTTGGTCTATGTATTTGCTAGGTTAATGGAGAGGTATGAGCCCTAGAAGAGGGTTGGACTATGCCTTGTCTAGGCCGCAGAAAGGAAGGGTGATAGTCGCAGTTAGTTTGGGTATGTTTTGTATGATTTGAGCAGCCAAGGGAAGGCCGCATGCCCTAAGAGTAGTGTCGCAGGGTGAACTAACATGTTGAGGGCCTCAAAGATTGCAGACATGTCAAACCAAGGGTTGAAATGGATTCAAGAAGGTGAGTCGAGCTAGGACAAAGTTTTTATAGCAGACCAAGTTCAAGAGGAGGCAGCTCGAAAGTCTGGTTAGGTTAGGTTGAGGGCTACAATAAAGGATGGCAAAGGGGAAGCAGATCAAGGGCTACGAGGAAGCTTGTTAGACAAAGGAAGGAATTTACAACAAGGTGACAAAAAGTTGTACCAGTAAAGGAGGGTTGAAAGCTACAACAAGTAGACAAAGTCTAAAGGAGTGGATCTTGTGAACTAAAGAGAACAAAAAGAGTTTGTTGCCAAGGACAAGCAACAACAAGTAAGTCAAGTTATTTATTCTATGTTTTCATGGGCATATAAGGGCCTGAAGGATTAGGCCTCAACCCCTATTGTAACAGTCAAAGGACAAACTTGTATTTTATTGTATTATAACATTGTATCGAGGTTTCTAAAGGGCCATTATCTCTGGTATGGAGCAATATGATTTTCTTGTTAATGGATTAATAAGAAAGTGTTTGGGCCAATAAATCTTTTGTACTTTGTTGATTTCTCTACAGATATATTCCACTATGCAAAGTGTCATTGTTGGGCATCTCTAATGTGTTTGTGTTCCTAGCTAGGGAATAGCCCTGACCTAGGGTGCAAGGAAATTTCAACATGGATCAGCTAGTTTAAGGGACGAAATGTTTCTTTCATAAATGCATATTGAAGCACCAATACAAGGGTTGGACAATTTTTCTTAGATGCTTTGGTAGTATCAGAGATCTCAATTTTCTATGTTCTAGTCTCTCACACTACTACCTCCACCACATGTGAAGGAACTCACGGCAACCTAGGGGTCAATACTCATTATGGTGCAACCAACTTCTTTAGGAATTTGTGATTTCATTCAATTATGTTTGATTCTAATTCTTTGAATGTATTGGAAGCCATTGAGTGAATTTTTCTGCAAAGTGATGGTATATTGAAGTGCACTTGTTTTGAATTATTTCACTCAAGGCACAATTCATTTATGATTTCTCGCATCACTTTCAATTCCATTGCTACTATTACTCTTAGAGATCTAATTCCAACCATTACAATTTTCTATCAATACCTACTTCACTTTTGGTTGTTTATCGACAAGTCAAAAGTGAAGTTTTGTTGTATGATAATCAAATTGAAGTTTGTGTACAAATATAAGTGGATAATAGCATGCCTCATCTAGAAACAAAAAAATCAGCCCGAATGGAGAGACTTTCAATCGTGATGAGGTTGACTATCTAAAAATTTCGTGCATGTTTGTCAATACATGTTTGCGTGATAACAGGTCCTCAAAGAAAAACAATGTCAAGCAGTATAGCTCTCTAATATATGCTTGAAGTTTTTCAATTATTACTCAATTAATTTTTCACAATACTAACTAAAGAAGACAAACCTACCCTTGGTTCCACTACTTGATTATCTAGTACACAAGAGTGATCTCCTCAAGTGTTGTGCTCGATGTACAATAGCAACAAAACAACTCACAAATTTATTCAAGGATGATTTTAGGCATGCCTAGGGAGCTTTCATATACCTAACGTAAATCATATCTAATACAATACTACTTGTCATGTAACAAGCAAGATGTACAAGGACAACCTACCAAGCAACTTTGCTTGTATTCCCACATGTATACTTCCCAGCAATGTTTTACCTACTAAACAACAAATAGTTTTCGCGCAATCTAACAAGGCGGAAATTTCGGTGGATTTTCTTAAAATACAGCAGAAATTTTTGAAAAAACAAGTTATAGCTGTCAAACTTCAAGATTTTGAGTGCCCCTGTGTTTTTGATGGTGCTGAATCCATTTCCACCATCAAAAACAAGATTCAAACACTCCAACTGTCAGAATTTTTGAAAAAAAATAAAACCAAATTCCAATAAATTTTAGCCATTTAAACAAATTTATTGTCTTGGTAAACAAGGCCATAATCATCTTTACAAACAAATGAATTCATCTTTAGCCTTTAAAAAAATTCCAAAATAAATAAAAACATGCTAAATAAAGGAAGCCTCTCATACCATTTGTAGTGAATGTACTTAATTAGCACATAGCGTGAATTATAAGCAATATCAAAAGAAAAAATAAAAAAACAAAAGTATTTAGTTTTCAAAATATAAACCCTTATATTAATAATCCAGAATGAGGTTCTCAGCTGGGGACATGTAAAGGGAAATGGGAAGTGTGTCAATTGGAGCTGACTAGGACACGCCTATGATAGCAAGCTGGGTTTAAAGCTTTGATCACGGAGTAACAACAATAAAATTTGGCCATAGTCTTAAAAAAAAATTTACAATTTAGAAATTTTGGTAAGATTATAAAAAATTTCGGTAAAGATTTATGAAAAATTGGGTTACTATGGTTAAATTTCAGTATTTTGAGTGTATTTTAGTATTTTGAGTGTTCTAAGAATTTTTCAGTATTTTGAGTATTTTAAGAATTTTTTATGGTGCTGAATCTATTTCGACCATAAAAATACAATTCAAATACTCAAAATATCTAATTTTTTGAAATTATTTTTACCAAATTTCAAAAAAAAAAAAAAATCAGTCCATACTATTCTGTTACATTATTCTGTTGCATCGGTAGATAACTCCTAAAAGTTGGATGTATGTTAAAAATTGGAAAATTGGATGTAGGTTAAGGGCTGCATGGATTGTTTGCTGAAGACCAGAAGCGGATTAACAGATGCCTGGAGACTGTTTCTTCTAGCAATCTTGCAGATTGATTGAGGCGAATACAGTTGGTCCGCATTACAGTTATTGCCTCTGACGCTGAAGATTGCAAGATTGTTACAATAGAATAGACTACAGACGCTGAAAATGAAATGGAGCTGATTAGCACATGTGAAAACATGTGATCTAGACAACGATTAATTTATAAGAATATCTTAGGTTGCAAAGGAGCTAAATAGTAAAAAGTACTTGAATACAAGCCGGAGTCAGAACCAGAGGCAACAACTGTAATGTGGCGTACGACTGTTGAAGCTCTTCAGTGGTGAACTGTTCTAGCTTGTGGTTTTGGCTGATCTTAGTAGTGTAGCAGCAATTTAGGGAGATTAGCTGCCGAAAGTTCTAACTGTTGTTTGTGTTAATGAAATTTTATCTTGGTAATACAATTAAAGGCACAGAAAAAACAAAATATATATATAGACACCCTTGCGTATAAAACCCCACGCACTGACCTGTTTATTTTTTCTATCACATGCAAAACCTGCAAGAATATGATGGCATGGAAATACAAAAACAATGGCGTAAATGCCATATGTTATTGTTATGCCTTGGTTATCAGAAGCCTTCATGTTTCATATAGGGATTGAAAAGTTGAAGCAAGGCTAGGTTAACCATTTAATTAATTGAATAAAAAGATGTAAATGGATAAACCATTTCAAAAAGCTGCTTGGAGATTCTTTCAATTTACTTCCAATGCTGAAGTTTAATTGGATGAAAAGATAGATTTTAATGCCTTTGTGACAGTTTCTGTATTTTAATGCGTGTATTACGGAAGATGGCAATATACGGATAGCATAGTATTAAAGAAACTGTTGTAGACAAGCATCATGTGCAAAAAAATAACACTCCAGAAACAAAAGCATTTATGGCAACTGCTCTGCATTCTGCTTTAGCTAAAAAGAATATTCACAAATAGATTTTCAGTGTAATACATTAATATTGTCACTGCTTAATACTTTGTAGTTCAAACAGAGATAGATAATACAAAAGAGAGCATATTTTCAGGAAGGTTCAGAAATATTAGATATATTAAACTGTGTCATAAAGTTCTAAACCATCCAACCCTGAAAATAAGACCAAGCCTGAAAAGAGGCCCGGGCAATGACATGATATAAATGACATAAAATATAAAAGATTCGCATCAATTGGTAATCCATGCAGCAAACCCTAAATTTTCAATGAATCAGAGATTAAAGCCCATTCATTATAACAAAGACAATAATATATCTCTCAACAATTTAGATACTAAAATAACTCATTTCCAGATAATATTATTTCGCAATAAAGTTTGAATGTTTTGCAATTGTAATGGCATCCAGACAACAAATAAGCACAAGCCCGGATAGACCTTGCACAATTCATAAGGAATATAAAGAACACATTAATGAATTCTAGTGGAATTTCTAAACATTAGACAAATACTGAAAAAATCAAATAAAAAATCCACAATACTAAATTATAGCTAAACTGATAACTTAAAACAACATAGCAAATCGGTGCATTCACCATTCATTTTTCATGAAAATCTATATCTCCGAAGTTGAATCCCATCCTTGAGATTCTTATCTCTACATTCATGTAGACTCAGGCATAACAATAATAAATCCTATAACAGCATCTGTTCCTTAATGGTTGATTCGCAATACTTTATTCCCAAAAAAATGTGACTTTGCTCTAACGCACATTGTCAACAATAACTTGAACAATGAAATACAAATGAAGGGCCTTCCACTCCACCAGCACTATTAATCAGAATTGTGCCCATTCTTATGAAAAAGATGGCCCTTGCAAGAGCTTTTGAGAATTCTTTCCCACTGCTGCATAGTCACAGAAAAGAGATTTCGACAATTGAAATCTCAAAGAAAATCTATGCTTATTCGTGGAACAAGATTGAATAACACTTGAAATAGTATGTTCTATAAATGAATGGAAGATCTTGAAAAAATCAATATGCTGACGGAGGAGACTTGACTGAAAAACCAGAAGTTGGTGGGAGTGCCATCTTGCCAAACATAAGTGATTTAAGAGCTGATGGATGTAGCTGCAGTGGCATTTCTGCATTGCAAGAAGGCAGAGGCAGCAAAGCAGGTGGGGGAGATGGTGGAGCAGAGTAGTGAACAGGAGGTGAAAGAGATGGGAAAGGAGGTCGTGATGGTGCATAATACTAAATTGGTGGAAGTGGAGAGGACCAAGTTTCTGAAGGTAGGTCAGAGTACGTATCTCATGGAGGAGTGGAAGAATGATCTGGTGGTGGATATTCCACACAAGGTGGAGGAGGTGGTGGTGGGGGTTCAATGCATGGAGGTGGAGGGGTCTGAGGCGGTGGTGGGGGTTCAATGCACGGAGGGGGGGGAGGAGGGGACTGAGGCGGTGGTGGGGAAGGTAATGGAGGTGGTGGAGATGGAAATGGCGGAGGTGGAGCAGAATGGGGTGGTGGTGATGGTGGAGGTGGAGATGGGGATGGGGGTGGTGGTGATGGTGATGGTGGAGGTGATGGGGATGGGGGTGGTGGTGGTGGTGATGGCGATGGTGGAGGTGGGGATGGGGATGGGGATGGGGGTGGGGGTGGCGGAGCAGAATGAGGTGGTGGTGGTGGTGGAGGTGGAGGCGGGAATGGGGGTGGGGGTGCATAATGGGGTGGTGGTGGAAGTGGAGATCGTACTGGAGGTAAAGCAGATGATTCTGGTGGGGGATATGGTGGAGGTGGAGATCGTACTGGAGGTAAAGCAGATGATTCTGGTGGAGGTGGTGACTGCATTGGCGGTGGGGGTGATGGTGGAGGGGGTGTGGATGGGCGAACACAGTAAACAGGTGGTGGTGGGGATGTGGGTGGGCGAACACAGTAAACAGGCGCTGGCGGGGGTGTGGGTGGGCGAACACAGTAAACAGGCGCTGGTGGAGGAGGGGAAGGAGAGGGGGGCGGTGGAGATGGAGGCAGCAGAGGAGGAGATGGCGGCGGTGGTGAGGGAAAGGGCGGAGGAGGAGAGGGTGAAGGGGGTGGCAGGGGAGAGGATGGGGGTGGAGATGGTGAAGGGAGAGCAGATGGAGGTGCTGGTGAAGGAGGTGGGGGTGATGGAGAGGGTGGAGGAGGAGATGGTGGTGGTGGCGAAGGAGGTGGGGGTGAGGGCGATGGTGGAGGAGGTGATGGTGATGGTGGGGAAGGTGGTGGTGGGGATGGCAAAATCCTCGCAGGATTACAGGAGGATGCAGAGCAATCTACGCCAGGCCGAGACAGGAAAGCAGAACATTGCTGGAGTGATCTCTGAGCAGGCCGGCCTGGGATACAATTTCTCCTGTCATCAAAGGTAGCTCCTCTGCTAGGAATAGCCAAACAATTGGGTGCCTCCCCGGTAAAGAAGTTGTAGGAGTCTGTAAAATTATCCAAATTGGGCAGTCCACAGATGCTCTGAGGGATCTTTCCAGTTAACAAATTGTGAGAAACATCTAATTTTTCCAAGCTGACCATCTGCCCAATGCTGTCTGGCAGAGACCCAACTAGCTTATTGAAGCTCACATCAAAAACAGTCAGGTTTCTCATCACCGCAATCTCAGGTGGCAGGCAAGCTGACAGATTGTTGTTGATGAGAATAATCTCATTGAGGGTGGCATTCATTTTCCCCAGACTAGGAGGAACACATCCTCTGAGATTGTTATTGGCGAAAACAATAACAGATACAGGAGAATTTCCTAGATTAGGAGGGATTTCAAGATGGAACCTGTTATTGTTGACGAAGATAGCATCGAGATCTTTGTCAAACAGCTTCGTGGGAAGTGGCCCCTCGAAATCATTGAACCTTATGTCCAAGTACTTCAATGAAGGCAGAGAGAGAACCACTTTCGGAAATGGCCCTGCAAAACAGTTATTGCTGATATCAAGCTCATACAGCAGGGTCAGATTCTTGAAGCTGCGAGGCACAATCCCACAGAACCTGTTGGTATTGATATGGAACAATGCCAGATCTGTGAGCAAGCCAAGCTCCGCAGGCAGATACCCTGCAATGTCTGCATGGTTCAGATCAATGCCCGCTACTACCTGAATAGATTTGTTGTATGGTGGAGGAGAACAAAACACACTAGTGTAGTTACAAACATCAGGACCTAACCAGTTCCCAGTTATGTTCAATGGGTCTGAGAATATAGCCTTTTTCCAGGCCTGGAGAGCAATGTAGGCATTTTTAAGCTTGGCATTTGGGAACTTGAACCTCGGATCGACCGCTACTCTTTCTCCTCTGTCCCCATTCTGATCCTTGTAATACAGCAGCTGCCTGTGGGTAATGTAGCTGCCTTCTACATCGGACAGCCTGCCACTAAAATCCGATTGAGCTGCTGTAAACCCAAGAATGAAGCCCAAAACAAGCAGAACAGCAAGAACCGTTTCCTGCATTGCAGGAAATTTGAGTCGTCCTCTCATGTCAACCCAAATATTTCATTTGGGTTGCAGAAATACAAATACCTGAGGCTCTCAGGGTTCCCTTTAAAGAGCTAATGAAGGCAATAATGCATACCCGCTTGACAGTTATTAACGTGGAATCCCAAAGGCCAGTTGTTCGCCTTGGTATCAGTGAAAATGGGAATCCGAATGCTGGCGCGCCGTTGGCGTAAATTCACTGTTGGGGCTCTTGCTCATGCCTATACTAAATAGTAACTGATTAAATGAAGCATGAATTCCCACCACGCGCATTTCAAAATCCAAAATCCCGCTCGCTTGAATTTTTCCTACACATTGCGTGGCATCGTGCCCATCCCATTCAAAGCCAGCTAAAACCAATCTTAAACCCCACTTTATCCTCTCAAAACCACGAAATCGCAGAAATGTGGAGCCCCAAGTACCGTTCTCCATGTCAACGCCCAGCAGAACAAAAGCTCAACACACCACCAAAATTCCTCGAGGTGTGGAACCAGATCGCGTTAATCCTGAAAAGTTAATCCCGAAAAAGAACCATCAAAGCAGGAAAGCTCTGACCAATAATCAAATTTTAACTGCTTGGTACTCTATTTAGCTAACTTTTCTTTTCGAATTAACTAGATCTCGCTAATCCCGAAAAAGAAAACCAACGAAACAGGGAAGCTGAGATACATCTGACGAGTGAACAATTTTGACCTGCTAACTAATATAAATAAATAAATCTGACCGGTTCAATTTTTTCTTTTGTAAATTGTAAAAATAATATATATAAATAGATATTTAATTAGACATTTCTGATAAATAAATATTTTTATATTTTTATATTAATTAAATAATATATTTAAATAGATATTTAATTATACTTAAATAATAATAAGTAATTTCAAATATCAATAAAAATAATAAAATAAATATATTTAATGCAATTTTGTAAATATAAATATTTTATATTAATTATTAATTATGGTGTCGTTTATCTCAAACCATGTTTCAGAATTTCAAATTCTTTGAAAATAAAAATGTATGAGTAGTTTAGGTTTGATAATTTTAATATTCTTTATATATATAATGTAATGGATGAAATTAAGGGTTTTCACATCATTATTTTTTGTTTCAAAACAGAGGTGACTTTTCTACTCTTATCATGTTGTTACAAATTTTCAGCTTTAAATAAATTAAATAGAGCATAATTGTTTTGATGTTTATCTGGGTTTATTAGCTATTTAATTTATATGGTCGTGTTGGTTGTTATTGTCTAGTCTCTAGGTTTATTAGCTATTTAATTTATATAGTTGGGTTAGTTGTTGATTGTCTAATCTAACTATTAGACAAAATGGCTTTTTTCCAAACACTTTTTCTGGTCAATTTTGCCCAAATCCAATACCTAGTAGAGATTTTTAATAATCACAAGTTGTTGACTCTATAGAGTTAGAGTGCACCCACGGTATTTTAGGTTGTTGAATCCATTTACACATTCAAAATGCTACCTAGTAGAGATTTTTAATAATCACAACTTGTTTAATCTATAAAGTTAGAGTACATCCACGGTTTTTTAGGCTGTTGAATCCATTTACGCATTCAAAATGCATTTTAAACATCAAGAAATCACAATCTTGATACCAGGTCAAAAAAATCCATTTCATCTAGCACTTTGCCCAAAACATGCTCTGGTTTATAGTTTGTGGTTGGTCTTTTCATAATTTAGATTGCTCTAAGTGTCTCTAGTTCCATCAACTTGCAAAATTAATATTTTGAGGGTTCTAGTTTTTTGGGCCTAATCTAACTTAGCCGATGTGGAGTTGTATTTATTATTGGTGGGGGTTGCTCCTTAGGTGTTATTTATGTGAATTTCATCCATCAAGACTTGGTTTCATTCTTGTTTTGGTTTTTTCTAATGTTTTTTCCTTGAATTTTGTGTTGGTTTCCCACAAGGATCTCAATTTCAAGGCCATGGATCTATCAAATTATTAGATTATAATGCTTCATTGTGGATTTGCCCTTTGTCTTGCAATCATGGACCATTAGTATTTGTAAGAGGTTCTTGAAGGATTCTTCGATTTCATGAAGAAATGATACAAAGCAATAGAACATATATGTTCTCAATTACCTCTTATCTATAAATGGTAGGCCTATGGCATGTCCACTTCATCAACACAAATCCTTGTGGAAAAAAGTAGTGTCTCTATGGTTAATCGCCAATAGGCATACAAAATAATGGCTCTATTTTATATGTGGTTTGCTACTCAACTACTTGCTTTAATAGACATGTTTTTGTTTAATAGAGGCTCTCCAAAATTGTTCTCGTACTGTAAGTTCTCTCCATACATCAAATAGAAAATATGTGGCAACATTGTAGCTATACTCTATTGATCAAATAAGTGAACAATGGGTGACTACAACAATGTTGTAGTGTATGGTATTGAAACAAATTAGAATGTTGTGTACACATACAAAGCCACCACAAAATTATAAACACTTAGTAAAAATAAATTACAAGATTGGTTGTAGAGTGTAGTTAAACAGTGAACATACAATACAGTGAACCAAATCCAACACTCAGGAAATCATTTAAACCTACGAGCAAATTTAGGATTATAATCTAGATTTGTTGTAGTTGTCATGGTTTACATAGAATGCAAGGACATATTAAAACCAAAGACACATCAAGTATATACAACCATTAACACCATGAGACAATAAAGACTTTTTTTTAATGTTATAAGCCCATCTAGGAAAAAAGAGCAAGTTCTATGGGATTTTCATTGAGTGGGAAATTGATTACAAAGAATAAGTTGTATACAAAGTCAGTGTATTGTATATAGCTCACTCTTCATTAATCCCCTTTCTCTGCAAACATCTACTTGATGGAAGCACCCACTTCCATTGGTTGCAAACACCAACCTCTTAAGCTTTTCAAGCACCAACCTAAAGGAGACTATGATCCCCTGTTTTGCAAGAACCTACTTGCTTAGTCACTCTGATCCCTCTTTCATTGATTTTCAAACTCAAATCAGTGACTCCTCTTACATAGAATCATGCATACCACAAAATTAAATTCTTATGATAAGAATTTACTTGCACACACAAAAACAACACTTCTTTCAACATCTATCCTGTGCACTGATTACTCATCTTCTTTTAACTTGATCATTCCCATCAATTTATTTTTTTCCTCTCTAAGTAATCCACTCTAAAAAATATTTCATATATGTTCCAAAACACATTTGTGTAACCTCGCTTCATATTGTCATACACACAGTTCGCACTCATCATTTTTTTGTGTGATACACAAGATTCAACTTTTAATCACCTTGCTCATGTGCTTGTATATTGTGATTTGATCAAGAGCGACATAGACTTTGGCTTTCCCACCCTCGGTAATTTAATTACCAAGGACCAATAATAGCCTTGGTAATTTAATATTATGTTTTTACCTCAAATTAGGTGACCAACACTTCGAGGGCCTTATAATTTGGCCCCCATGACTATGCACTTACCCTTTTTAACCTTTTGTCGTAGCTATGTAAGAGTTAGGAGTTGCAGTGCCTAACCCTTGCAACCATGTACTATAACCAACTGGAAATATGGGGATTCGGAAGTCGGCCTCAACCAACAATGTGTGCATGCTTTGACCCTCGGATGCCCAAATAGGTTGGATATGAGGTCCACCTTTACCTTGCTAATTATTCTAGGTCCTAGATCTAGAGATCTCAGATCTGGTCCATTCTCAACTCTCAAACCACTTACATCCATCAACTCATGGATCCCACATCATGGCCACGTGTTCTTTCTACCACATGTCATTCCATGTCATTTCTACATCATTACCATGTGTCACTCCAAAAAGGGCCACTTGGCCACCAAAAAATGTAAAATCCACTTGCGACATGTCATGAATATAGAGCGACATGTTAGCCCCTTATAAATTTCTTGACAAGCAAGCAAGGGGCTAGTTTGTTCTATAAGCCTACAAGGAATGCATTTCCCTTGAAAACACATCATCCTTGCAGCCTTTTCAAGTTCCCTACCTTGTGACTGTTTCCCTCTACTGATTTAAGTCAATAAGCCTTGCTGATAAAGAATTATGCTCCAAAAGGCTTTATTTTTCCCCTTGTATCCCTGCATTTTTCCCCAATTCTATCCTATTCTCCCCTTCTTCTAAATCCCCTTTTGTTCCCCCTAATATCCCCAGCAACTGCCTAAATTCCTCCAAAATCTCCATCAAGTCCCACCCTTGCCCTTTGTTTCCTCAAAATTCCCCTCTATCTCCCTATCGTTACCCTCCTCAGGCCTCAAAATGTATTAAAAGGGGTTAAAAACCCACTTTCGGACCATATAATAGGCCTCAACCCCTTCTCCGCTAGCCCCGTAACCTTTCTCTCCATGTAACCTTGCGCCATTACCAGGCACCAAAGCTAAAAGCGCTTAGCGCATTTCGTATCGGGGCAACAGCAGTCGTTGATCTTCATAGAACGGACAGCGATCGCTACCCCCGCAGCTTACACCGTGCAACTCGTCCACCGCCCGTCGTCGCATCTCCGCCGTCCATTAACTCACCAGATCAACGGTCCGCAGCACATCCATATCGGGCATGATTTAAACGGTTGATCTGTACAGATCCGACGATGCGGAATCCGCCTGTCACGGTGGTCCCCGCCCGCTTTCACTGTTCCAAAACCATTTGGTTTCCATCACACCGCTTATGGAGGTCGGGCGGTATTTTCCTTTCGGCCAACGATTCCATACAACAATCGACGCGTGGCTCCTGTACGGCTTCAAAACCGCTTGCCCATCGCGCATTAACATTCGGCATGGGATGTGCATCGTTATTCATGTCAGCCATCTGATCTACGATCACCCATCCAACGGTCATCACTTGACAAAGCTGCGCGGGGTTTAATCTATGGCCTCCGTACCCCTGGCCCACGGTCTATTGCCCTCCGTCATGTTTTCCACCATCGATCTCCTCTCAGATCCGACGGTCCAGATTGTCTCCCGTTGTTGACTCTTCCGTCGTTGCCCGGTTCCGCCACGTCACCTCCATGTGTCTCACCGTACATTCGCCCCTCCCATTTTGCATATTCGTTCAAAGGGTCAGTTTTAAGGTTTTCACACATAATTTTTATGCATTTCGCCAACCTTGTGCCCTCTCTGTTCTCCACCATTCCACAGCATTTTCCGCCATTTCTCCGCAGTCCCACAATCATCCACATCATCCGCCCCATCCATGGATTTCTTAACAGGTTTCGTGTTTTTGCAGAGCTATCAGAGGCGGAAAACCGCCATGGTTCACATGTACTGCTTCAATGGCGTGCTGCGCGGACATAATTAAATCTGAACGCTGGTACTACAATAGAAATGCCCGGAAATGGTAGCAGCGTCATGAATATTACCCAAGGACAGTTTAATATTCGCAAGAAATCTATCTAGTGCCATTAAAGCCCAGATTTTGCAGTTCGAGACATTTATGGAGCGGTGGAGAAAGAACCAGCTAGTGATCAAGAACTTCAGCATTCAGTATTGAAGGATTGAGCCTTAATATAGCAGTTTAGAGGCAAAGCAACAGATCAGTGAACCTAAGGAGCACGCAGAAAGTATAGCACGCAGAAATCAATGTATATCAGGGGTTTCTACAGCAGCAGAATGTTTTTCCTCCATAAAGGACAGAGCGCCCATGCAGTGTCCAATCCATGCCGTGTTCTGGAGAGATTTTCTACCCTGAAACAGCTCCAGTACTATCTGAGCATTTATTTCATCAGTATGGCAGATGTCTTTATCATTCATTCATCTTTTGTTTATTCACCAATAGCACCACATAGTACTGCAGACATAATACATCAGAGTCATATCAGAGTAATCTGGAGTCTGAAGAAGATCATTCGCTCGCCCAAAGAACACCAGAGATTAATGCATAGGATTTATACAGAATGGGCTTCGGCCCTCTTTCTTTTCAGAAGTTTTAATATTGCATTTAGTTCCTCACCTACCTCCTCTGCTCCTCCGAAGTTATAAATTCATGAAGAAACTCATTGTAAAGGTTGTTGATCAGTTATCAGAGAACTGCTAGAAGTTTCTTTTGAGACACAGTCTCTGTGTAAAGTGTTAGATAGGCTAAGGAATATGATTTCAGACTGAGTTTTCAGCTATTGGCAATGTTGTACTTGACTGGTATTGCTATTTAATATGACAAGCACATTTCTTTGGATCCTAATCTGAAGCAGCGGTGATGTTTTCCTATCTTTGTTTTTACATTCATTTCATTTCGTTTCTACTGGCTTGCATCAAAATATTGGCATAGGATTTACCCTTGTTAGGTACCCTATGTTTATGCTCTCCTTGCCATTGATGTTTCTCTTCTGAATGTATTATCTAATAAATGATTTTAGTTGGTTTAACCAGTGTAGTGGATGTTATTGCCTGCTCTCTAATGTATGAATTAAATGAATTCAGTTCTTAGATGTCTCTTGTTATAGATTTAGTTGGAAGATTTGGGAACACTGGGGATTAGAGTTAGCCCTGTCCACTAGGATCCTTGTGCGACCAGCTGGTCCTTAACTTTGTGCTCTAAATCTGTGTTATCTCCCCCCTTTTTTCCTCTCCACACCACATAATCATCTTGAAGATCCTATGTTTCAGATGACTAGCCCAATTGAAAGCCTGCCTATTGATTAGCAAGCAAATCCTTTCGTGACTCCATTGCCCAATGGTTATGAATATTTTCTGGAATACTTCACCTCTGCCCTTTTTCCTCTTTGCTCATCCTGGTCTTACATTGAAACCTTCTTTCCTGATAACCAGCAACCAAACAAACAATCAAACAAACAAACCCCGAGCTTTATAACTAGCCTAACATCTTAAATTTTGAGCTTCATAGACATAAAACCTTTGCTCATATAGAGAGATCCCTCTCTGAACCCAGGAGGGCTAGATCCTGAGGTCCGAAAGTGGTTTGATTTTGTCTCATCTTTTGGTATTTCCAACCTTGCCAAAACATGGGAACCCCAACATAATGGCGACTCCGCTGGGGAATTTTGAGTCTTCCTCATCTTAGTCCATCATAAGCCTCAGAAAACCTACAATATCTGGTTAGGTTGGTAGTTAAACACCCCCATTCTCACATCAACCTCTACACCATTTGTTGTGTTTCTCCCACACTCTTGGAAAGAATCTGGAAAGGGCCAGGTAGCCTCCAGATCTCACACTCTTTCAGAGGTGACATATTTGGTTAATGCCCTCCCAGCCATTCTCTGGTTAGATTTTGCTGTGTTTGGAAGATATCCCTGAAAAGGGACATCTCATAAGCACTGTGGTGGACAGTGTACCCTCCAAGAACATCCTAAAACCTTTCTGTTGGGTGTGGAGCCTGATTATCTTGTTTACTTTGTATCACAGCGTTGAACCCCTGTACCTTAAAAGGGGCGGCAACGCCGCCCGTAATTAATCGCTGCCCCCCCCCGAAGCTAAAAACAGATGTAAAATTTCCTTGTAAAAGTATATTAATTTCTAGTCAATCTGGGCCGTTCATTAGGTAAATGATCTGATGGTAGAAGTTATGTTTAGATTAGGGTTTTTTGCCCTAGAAGGCAACCCCTCGTTTTTATGAGGGCATTGTATTGCGGCTGTGTATTGTATGTGTATTCTCGGAGCAAGAAACAGAGAGGGAGACTGTGAGAGAGAACAAAGGATATTACAGTGGATCCGCTGTAGGTTTTGTCTCTTCATTTTTTGCTGGATAACAGAAAAGAAGGACTGGCTGTTCGGGGTGGACGTAGCCCAAACTGGGTGAACCACGTATATCTGTGTCTCTCTAGTCTTATGTGTTTTTGTGTGCTTGTATTTTCCGCATATTTTATGTGTTGCATTGCTCCATAACATTTAATTTTCTAACAACTGGTATCAGAGCCGAAGGTACATTTGGCTGATAAACTCACAGGAAAGAAGGGTTACTGGTTCAAGTGGGAGCAATGGCTGATGATGGTAAGTTTAGGGTCGAGAAATTTAACGGCCAAAAATTCCCGCTGTGGAAGATGCAGATGGAAGATTATCTGTATCAGAAATATCTATACCTACCATTGAGCGGAAAAACAAAGAATCTGACGGCCATGACAGACGCAGAATGGAACATTCTTGATAGAAAGGCACTCAGAACAATATGGTTGTGTCTTGCGGCGTCAGTCACCTTCAATATTTCGAAGGAAACAACAACAGAGGGTTTGATGCAGACGTTGGCGAAACTATATGAAAAACCCTCGGCCTCAAACAAGGTATTTCTTATGAAACGACTATTTAATATGAGGATGTCGGAAGGTGGATCTGTTGCAGACCATTTAAATGAATTTAATGCAGTTACTAGTCAATTAAGTTCTGTAGGGGTAAACTTTGATGATGAAGTTAGAGCTTTGTTATTCTTGTGCTCATTACCAGAAAGCTGGAATGATTTAGTTATGGCCATTAGTAACTCTGTCTCTGGATCTAGTACATTAAATTTTGATGATGTTGTTGGTGCTATCCTTAGCGAGGAAATGCGACGGAAAAGCTCCGGCGAGACATCGGGTAATGCTTTGAGTGCAGAGTCTAGGGGAAGAAGAATGGAAAGAGGAAAGAGCTCGGGATATCGTAGTAAATCAAGGAAAGGCAGATCCAAGTCCAGATCAGGAATAGTGTGCTGGAATTGCGGAAAGAAAGGACACCTAAAGAAAGACTGTAGATCTCGGAAGGGAAAAGAAGGAGACACACAGCAAGAAAAAAATCATGAAGAAAATGTGACAGGTGATGTGTTACAAGATGCTTTGATTCTTTCTTTCGAAGATGTTACTGATTCTTGGGTTGTAGATTCAGGGGCTTCATTCCATGCCACACCTGATAAGAAATATTTTCATGACTATGTTCAAGGAGATTTTGGACAAGTTCATTTGGGTGATGATAAACCCTGTAAAATTATTGGAATGGGTAAAGTTCTTGTAAAACAAAAGAATGGAAACCAATGGCTACTAAAGGAGGTAAGGCATGTTCCAGATCTGAAGAAAAATATGATTTCAACAAGGCAGTTAAGCGGTGAAGGTTGTGTGACAACTTTCACAGATAAAACTTGGAAGGTCACCAAAGGAGCGTTGGTAATAGAAAAAGGTGAAAAGGTTGGTACATTGTATTTATGCAATGGTATTTCTAACTCTGTTAATGCTTTAACTTCCAAAGGAACAGATGTAGCATTATGGCATCATAGGCTCGGAAACATGAGTGATAAGGGGATGAAAATTCTTCACTCAAGAAATTTTCTGCCAGGTTTGAAGAACGTTGATTTGGATTTCTGTGAGAATTGCATTTATGGAAAACAGAAGAGAGTCAGATTTCTCAGAGTTGGGAAAGAAAAGAAGAGCGAAAAATTGGAGCTTGTGCACACATATGTATGGGGACCTGCTCAGGTATCATCTCTCGGTGGCTCTCGTTATTATGTTACTTTTATTGATGATGCAACTAGAAAAACATGGATTTATTGTATTCAGAATAAATCTGATGTATTTGATACTTTCAAGAAATGGAAAGCTTTGGTTGAGATTGAGACAGAAAAGAAGTTGAAGTGTCTCAGATCAGACAATGGAGGTGAGTATTGCAGCAAAGAGTTTGATAGGTACTGTTCAGAGCATGGAATTCGTAGAGAGAAGACAGTTCCAAGAACACCACAAGAAAATTGTGTGTCAGAAAGGATGAACAGAACAATCATGGAGCGTGCAAGGTGCATGAGATTGCATGCAAGATTGCCTTTACAATTTTGGGCAGATGTTGTAGATACTGTTGTTTATCTAATAAACAGAGGGCCTTCAAGTTCCTTGGATGGTGGCATTCCAGAGGAAGCATGGACAGGTAAAAAGGTAAACTACTCTTTTTTAAAGCCTTTTGGTTGTGAGGCCTTTGTCCATATTAATAAAGAAAACAAAACAAAGCTTGAGGCAAAATCAAAGAAATGTACCTTTATTGGATATAGTGCTAATGATTTTGGTTATCGCTTATATGATTATGAAAATCACAAAATCATTAGGAGCAGAGATGTAATATTCAATGAAAAGGTCTTGTATAAGAATCAGTTGTAGGAAAAGAAACAAGAAAAAGAAAGAAAGGAATACGCAGTTCTTGATGAGATATCTGAAAAAGTAAAGGTGCCTGAAAATAATAATAATCAACAACCACAGCAGCAACAACCACCACAACAGCAACAGGCACCTCAAACACCTGCAAGTGGTGTTAGAAGATCTACCAGGATAAGTAGACCCCCTGAACAATACTCTCCTTCATTATATTATTTATTGCTGACTGATTCTGGTGAACCTGAATGTTATGAAGAAGCAATGCAGGTTGAAAGTAGGAAGAAGTGGGAGCTAGCCATGGAAGAAGAGATGGAATCCTTAATGCATAACCAGACTTGGGACTTATTCAAGTTGCCTACTGGTAAAACTACATTGCAGAATAAATGGGTTTACAGGCTCAAGGAAGAAGATGGAGGAAAACAGAGGTACAAAGCTAGACTTGTGGTGAAGGGGTTTGCACAAAAGAAAGGTATTGATTTTGATGAAATATTTTCTCCTGTTGTTAAGATGAATTCAATCAGAACTATCTTAAGTCTTGTAGCAGCGGAAGATTTACATCTTGAACAATTAGATGTAAAGACAAAATTTCTCCATGGAGATTTGGAGGAAGAGATATACATGCAGCAACCAGAAGGATATGAGGTAAAAGGGAAAGAAAAATTGGTGTGCAGGTTAAAGAAGAGCTTGTATGGCTTAAAACAGGCTCCAAGGCAGTGGTATCTAAAATTGACAAGTTTATGTTTGAACAAGGTTATACTAGATGTCACTCTAATCATTGTATTTATCTAAAAAGGAAAAATGATGGCAGCTATATTATATTTTTATTGTATGTAGATGACATGCTTGTTGCAGGGTCTAACATGTAGGAAATAAATGTGCTCAAAAGAAAATTGGCAAATTCATTTGCAATGAAGGATTTGGGAGCTGCAAAACAAATCCTTGGTATGAGGATAACTAGAGACAGAAAAAATCGCAAATTAACACTGTCTCAAAATGAGTACATAGAGAAGGTGTTGAAAAGATTTAATATGCAGAATGCAAAACCAGTTAGTACACCTTTTGCTAGCCATTTCAAACTTAGTAAGGAGATGTGCCCAAAGACCAAAGAAGACATGGATTATATGTCTAAAGTTCCATATGCATCAGCAGTTGGAAGCTTAATGTATGCAATGGTCTGCACAAGGCCTGATATTGCACATGCAGTGGGAGTTGTAAGCAGGTACATGAATAATCCAGGAAAAGAACATTGGATGGCAATAAAATGGATTCTCAGATATTTGAGAGGCACCACAAATCAAGCATTATGCTTTGGTGGTTCAAACATTGCTCTACAGGGATATGTTGATGCAGATATGGGAGGTGACAGAGATAAAAGGAGGAGAACTACAAGATATGTATTTACTGTAGGTGGAACATCTGTCAGTTGGGTTTCAAAAATCCAAATTTTTGTTGCACTTTCAACAATAGAAGCAGAGTATGTTGCTGCTACAGAGGCTAGTAAAGAAATGATTTGGTTACAAAGGTTTATGGATGAATTGGGTAAGAAGCATGATATGGGCACGCTATACAGTGATAGCCAAAGTGCTATTCATCTTGAAAAGAACTCAACATTTCATTCCAGGACTAAACACATACATCTCAAGTACCATTTCATACGGTCAGTATTGGAAGATGGAGAGTTGAAGCTGGAAAAGATACACACTAGCCAAAATCCTGCAGATATGCTAACAAAAATTGTAACCAGGGAGAAACTGAGAATATGCTCAGTTTAAATTGGTCTTCAAGGATGATGATGAAGATGAGGAATAGCCAGGTCCAAAGAGGAGTCATTGTCCAGCAAATGAAGCAGCGGTGGTTGCTACAATCAGTCTCCAAGTGGGAGATTTTTGGGTGTGGAGCATGATTATCTTGTTTACTTTGTATCATAGCGTTGGACCCCTGTACCTTAAAAGGGGCGGCAACGCCACCCGTAATTAATCGCTGCCGTGGGGGGTCCAGGGGGGGCGGCAACGCTTTTCGGAGCCCCCCCTTGGCGGGGGTTTTCGGGGGCAGCGCCCCCGAAGCTAAAAACAGATGTAAAATTGCCTTGTAAAATTATAGTAATTTCTAGTCAATCTGGGCCGTTCATTAGGCAAATGATCTGACGGTAGAAGTTATGTTTAGATTAGGATTTTTTGCCCTAGAAGGAAACCCCTCGTTTTTATGAGGGCATTGTATTGCGGCTGTGTATTGTATGTGTATTCTCGGAGCGAGAAATAGAGAGGGAGACTGTGAGAGAGAACAGAGGATATTACAGCGGATCTGCTGTAGGTTTTGTCTCTTCATTTTTTGCTGGATAATAGAAAAGAAGGACTGGTTGTTCGGGGTGGACATAGCCCAAACTAGGTGAACCACGTATATCTGTTTCTCTCTGGTCTTATGTGTTTTTGTGTGCTTGTATTTTCTGCATATTTATGTGTCGCATTGCTCCATAACATTTAATTTTCTAACACTTTCCACCTGGTGACTCCATATTCTCTAAACGTTTTAAAGACTCCACTGGTGATCAGTAGGCCTGCTGATTGTCTTGGTTTCACATAAGATTCCACTGGGAGACCAACCTCCATAACATCATCAACCACAGTAGAAGTAACAAGTAGGGATAAGCTGCTTGATCAGAAAACAACATTATGGCTTCTAGAACCATTCATACAAGAGCTTACCCTAACCCAGACCCACTTGAAATAGTTGACAATCCTGAGAGCATCCTCAAAGGAGCTCCTACACCTAAAATATCAACTGTTTCCAGTCACATCTATAGAGCTAATTCTGCACCAGAAGATCTTACAACTCTATCACACTTTCATTTTGACCTAGACCTGCCTAATAGATTACCTAGAACTAGGTCATTCAGCATCTTGGACCAACCAAACGCTGAGCTTCCTAGTTCACCACCCCAAAGTGGTAGACACCTTGGAAATAGACAGACCCCTCCATCTACACCTTCTGATACACATTTCATACAGAACTTGGGGCTCAGTCACCCTAGATCTGCTCATAAGTCTTCTGCTGGTCATAATATCCCTGTCATCCATATACCAGCTGCCCAAGTCAATCCTTTACCTCATCAAAACATCATCATGGCAGCCTGGTATGCACCTCTGGTTTTACCTCAATCTCTAGTACCCTTACCAAATGATTATCAGTCAAAAATCCCACACTTCACTGCAAAAGAGTCCATCACAACCCAACATCATGTAGATAAGATGGAAGATTCTTTTGACTACATGGAAATAGATGATGATACAGTCAAAATGAGAATCTTTGCCCAAAGCTTAGGGGGTGATGTGAAGAAATGGTTTAAGGGCCTACCTCCAGGTAGCATCAATGATCTTCCGGGTTTATATCAGACTTTCATAAACAAATGGGAAACTAGGGCGAATCCTCGCCAACTCCTGGCAGAATACATGACCCTCAAAAGAAACACAGTAGAGAGTGTCCATGATTACACAACAAGATTTAACAGCATTTACAATGTCCTCCCCCCACATATGAAACCTCCACAGGGCATGGCCCTAGAAAAATACCCTGAAGGCTTTGATGCTGACATGGCCTATGAGCTTAGGGATAAGGAATACAACACATTGGAGGACATGCAGAAAGGAGCAGTGAATATAGAGGCAAATCTGATTGAGAAAAGAGCAAGACTGAGATCTGAGAAAAGGGTAACATATAGGGATGACACTGTAGCTTCTACATCTGATCCAAATTATGAAAAATTGTCTAAAAATGTGGAGAGGCTACAACAAATGATGGAAAAAATGGTTGTCACAGTCAGTAACCAGAATAGAAACCAAAACCAGAACCAAAACTTAAGAAGAAACAATAACACCCCCAACAGACAAAGAGAATCAGATCAGCAAGTTATTCCCCCATTCCAAGAGAATTTTCTTGATGAAGATGAGGGAATCATAGAAGAGTCTGAGGGAAACACAATGAACATGTTTGAAACAGAAGATTCAATCCATAACTGTTACTCAGAATAAGATCATCCCTCACCCTCTGGTTGGGAGGGGGAATGGTTGGAATCTGAATATTACAGGTTAGGGTTTGAAAATGCCATGATGCAGGTCAGAGAGCAATATGAACTTAGAAGCAAAAAGAGTCAAGAGACTGCCAAACCAAAAGCTTCTGAGGTCACCATCAAGAAAAGGCCTGAGAAAACTTCTAAAGCAACTGCTGAAAGTAACAAATCAGCAACTGAGAGTTCTGGAGAGAATAAAGAAAGGGACAACCAAAACATTGATACATAAGGTAAACCAGCTAGTAGCACTAGCACTACGGTTAGTGCTCTTGATAAAACTGTCACAAACACTGTACATAATGAGAATCAGCACACTGATTCAACCACTAAGGCAGTGGCTAACAAAACAGAGTTGAGCCTCCCCAAGAGCCAGTCCACTTTCAATTTGGAGAGTGAGATTGCAAAAATTAAAATCTCTGTCCCACTCTCTGAGCTGGCCACTCAGGATGTATATAAAGGCCAAATTTTGAAAGCATTGAATTTAGGTGAGAACAGTGACACTGTAAATCTAAGTGATGATCAACCTGCCCTTCTGTTTGGTCCAAAGATAGAATGAAAGTTTCAGGAAGGGGTAGTCCCACCCTTCTATATCAGTCTCAACATTCATGACAAGATTCTGCATAATGCAATGCATGATTCTGGAGCATCTCACAACCTAATGCCTAAAGTGGTAATGGAAAGATTAGGCCTAGAGATAACCCGTCCCTATAAAGACCTGTATTCATTTGACTCTAGTAGAGTAAAGTGTCTTGGCCTGATCAAATATTTATGTGTGAGCCTTACTCAGATTCCTGCCAAGTGTATGGTCATGGATGTTGTAGTGGCAGATGTACCACCCAAGTATGGCATGTTATTATCAAGATCATGGGGAGCCAAGCTGCAAGGAACAATGCAAATGGATGGGGCTTATGCCACAATCCCAATCTTAGGCCAACTTAGAAGACTGTACAGGGAAGCATAAATGAAATTCCTGGTTAGTAGCCCTGAGAAGCCTGAAAATTCTCCTCTATACTTCGTACATACAGATCTAGATTCCTTTATCTTCTGCAATGATGAATCTTTAGGAGGACCAGAGTTTGAAAATGTAGATACCAGCAAAGGTACACAGGATGAAACAGAGCCAATGGATTTTAACATAATGGCTACACTAGACTCAGAGGATGAAGACGTAGAAAACCTCAAACAGTGCACTGAAACAACAACTCAAAGTGAACCAGAAACAGAACACAATCAACCAACTAGTCACCTCTCTGAATTCCACATCCATAAAAAAAAACTAAACAGCACACAACATAGTGTAGACCCTATAACACAACATAATGGCGAACCTAGCTGTAGGGGAAGAAATGATAACAGAAACGAAAGTGAACCCCTGTGGGAGATGAGTTTCGATGGGTCCTGCACAAGGATAACTGTTGGGGCAGGAGTGTGGATACATAACACAGTGAATGATTACGCAAAGAGCCATGCCTGCAACCTGCACTTCAAATGTACGAACAATATTACAGAATACGAGGCTCTGATCCTAGGCTTAACTCTGCTGAAAAAATTAGGAGCCCGTAGGATAAATGTGTGTGGAGACTCTGAGTTGATTATCAAACAGGTGAATGGTGAATACATAGCGAAACATCCTAGGCTGAGAGCATATCAGAATGACACTATGGATCTATTGAAAAAGTTTGTTGAATACAAATTAGCATTCATCCCTAGGGGTCAAAATGCCATTGCAAACGGATTAGCTTGCCTAGCTAGTTCCTACCCCAAGGCTCCCAGTGACCAACAGATCATCATTCAGACCAAATTCCGACCTGTTGTGCCAGACAACGAAAAATATTGGCAGGTTTTTGAAGGAGACAAACAGATTGAGGATTTCCTGATAGGCAGAAACGAGTTTGAATTTTCTGATTCAGACTCCAAATCTGACAGTAGCGGCCTAAGTGAAGAATCCTCAGATGAGGAAGAAACACCCTGTGACATAGAAATAAACTCTTTAGATGAAAAGACTGGAAATTCAAATGGAAATTGTGAAAATGCAGATAGTGAAGAAGTAAAGGTGTTGCAGGCCAAAGATAAGAACATACCCAGAGGCCTGGCACCCTTAGAAGACCTCTTTGACTTTGACGATGTAGCAAAAAAACCCACTATAGAACATGCAGACTCTGATGTGGAAGAATGCAACATAGGCACTGAAGATAAGCCCAAAATGATTAAATTGGCTAAGTCTTTACCTGCAGACATGAAGAAAAAATACATTGAACTTTTTAAAGAATTCATTGTTGTTTTTTCCTAGAGTCATGAAGACTTAAAGGCCTATGACACTAGCATCATTCAACATAAGATACCCTTGAAAGAAAATCAGAAGCCCTTTAGGAAAAAACTTCGCAGAATAAACCCAAAACAATTGCCTGCAGTTGAAAAGGAGATTAAGAAGATGTATGAGGCAGGCATAATAGTTCCTGTAAGTTTTTCTGACTGGGTATCAAATTTAGTGGCTGTGAGAAAGAAAATAGGGGAAATCAGGCTGTGTATAGACTTCAGAAATCTTAATAGAGCCTCACTCAAAGATAATTACCCTTTTCCAAAAATGGAACACATTCTACAGAGGGTAGTAGGTTCTAAAAGGATTTCCTTGCTAGATGGTTTTTCAGGTTACAACCAAGTCCTAGTAATCCCAGAAGACCAACTCAAAACAACCTTTACCACTCCATGGGGTACCTTTATGCATGTGAAGATGCCCTTTGGACTGATGAACGTTGGAGCCACCTTCCAAAGAGCGATGGACATAGCTTTCTCAGATGAGATAGGGCACTTCATTGTTATTTACTTAGATGACATAACAATCTATTCCAAGACCGAAGAAGAACATCTGAAACATCTGAGAAAAGCGTTTGAAAAATGTAGAAGGTTTGGTCTATCCCTAAATCCTAAAAAGACTGTATTTGGGCTGCAAGAAGGAAAGCTTATTGGCCACATTATATCTGAAAGTGGGATCAGGATAAACCCTCAGAGAGTTAAGGGAATACTACAAATCACACACCCAAGAAACATCAAGGAATTACAGTCCTTCATTGGGAATATTAACTTCCTTAGGAGATTTATCCCCAACTTGGCTGAACACCTTAGGAACATGACTAACATGCTAAAGAAAGGTGAAGGAGTTAAATGGACTATCGGAGCTAAGCAATCTTTTGAATCAGTGAAACTTGCTTTCACCCAAGCTCCCGTTCTAATCAGCCCAGATTTCTCCAAAGATTTCCTGATCTTTTCATTCGCCTCTTAGCACACAGTGGCTGCAATTTTGCTGCAGAAAAACATAGAGGGAATGGAGCAGCCAATTGCCTTTTTCAGCAAAGCCCTCAGAGACGCACCCTTGAAATAAAACATAATGGAGAAACAGGCCTATGCTCTAATTAAGGCCTTGAAAGAATTCAGGGTGTACATATTGCATTCTCACACCATAGATTATGTGCCTAACATAGTGGTCAAAAATATCTTGTCCCAGGACCCAGATGGGAAAAGGGGCAAGTGGATTGTTTTGATTTTAGAATATGATCTTGAGATTAAACCCACTAAACTGATTAAAGGTCAGGGCTTAGCTAAATTAATGGCTGAATCAAATCTGCAAACCCTTGAATATAACATGGTAAATGCTATGGATGAGCAAGAAGGACTGCCTGATCCCACTGTTGAGGAAAAATTTCAGAGCTCCCCTTGGTATTCTGACATCTTATATGTGCTTACACACCTCAATGCCCCACCCGAACTATCAAAGACCAAGGCCAGATTCTTAAAACTAAAAGCTAGAAATTACTGCATTTTGAATGAAAACTTATACTGGAAGAATCCTAATGGCCTATTGCTTAAATGCTTGCCTGAAAATGAGGCAGAGAGTGTTAAACAAGAATTCCATGATGGAGAATGTGGAGGCCACCTGAGTTGGAAAGCCACTGCAAACAAAATACTCAGAGTTGGCTACTATTGGCCCACACTCTTCAATGATGTCCATAAAATGATAGTTTCCTGCCACAAATGCTAGATATTTGAAGGAAAAAGAAAACTCCTCCCTTTACCCCTACATCCCATCGCTGTTGAAGGTCCCTTTCTGCAATGGGGCCTACATTTCATAGGGGAGATTCACCCTGTTTCTTCTGCATAACACAAATGGATCCTAACAGCCACTGACTACTTAACTAAGTGGATAGAGGCCATACCCACTAGGAATGCCACAGATTCAATCATCATTAGTTTCCTAGAAGGACACATCCTCTCTCGTTTTGGCTGCCCAAGGAAAATAATCACTGACAATGCTACTACTTTCGGATCCAAGAAGATGGTTGATTTTTGTCACAGGTATCAAATAGCACGCGGTCATTCAACTGCCTATTACCCTCAAGGTAATGGATTAGCTGAATCATCAAACAAGAGCCTGGTGATCATCATCAAAAAGCTGTTGGAAGAGAAGAAAAATTCATGGCATAACAAGTTAGTACATGCCTTGTGGGCTGACAGACTCACAACAAAGAAGTCACCATTTCAACTTGTCTATGGTACAGAAGCAGTATTCCCTACCAGCCTTGGGATACCAGTGGTTAAGCTGATCCAGGAGATTCAAACAGAAGAAGATAGTATGGTGAGGAGAATAAACTAGACAATTCATCTCCAGCAAACAAGGGAAGAGGTCTACAACAGAGCAGTGAAAGTTCAGGAGAATATAAAGAAATTGTTTGACAAACGAACCAAAGCTGCTGATTTCAAAATTGGGGATAAGGTTCTGAAGTGGGACTCAAGAAGAGAGGATAAAGGAAAGCACAACAAGTTTGACAGTTTTTGGCAAGGTCCCTACATCATCTAGGCCACTGTTGGCCCGAATGCCTTCTTCCTACAAGAATTAGATGGTACAGAACTGTTTGGGGGTCCTGTCAATGGCAGGATGGTCAAACACTATTTCTGTTGATTTTCCATTTCCAGTTTCCATTTCCATTGTACATACCATTGCAGCTTTTATTTCCAAGAAAAAGTGAAAATATTCCAAAAAATAGAGGAAAGGAGAGGTTCATACATGCCTAAAACATGAACCTCTGATATGCAAAAGATTGGCTCTAATAAGCTCAAAACCTGAGCCAAAGAAAGTAAGGCAGCTGGGCCTAACATGCCCAAAATCTGGACCAGCAAAGAAAAAAAGGAATCAGCTCTAACATGTCCAAAACCAGAGCTGAAATAAAGAAAAGAAGTGACTCTAACATGCTCAAAACTTGAGTCACAAAGGGAAGAAGGACACTTCAAGTTTCAGATCTCAAGCCTTCACAGTTTGTTTTTCAAGTTTTCTGCAAATTTTGTCCATGTGCAACTGTCTTTATACCTTGGACCCACAGCAAGTTAGACAGTCTAATCCTGGCTTGACTGTTTTTCAATTTCTTGTCTTAGAATGTAGAGAAGAGATCTGCTGGACAATCTAATCCCAGCAGATATTAGCTTAGGTAGAAAAACGTATGAGGCCAATAGTCTAATCTGGTCTCATGGAGTAATAAGGGTAGATTTAGAATAGGTTTATTTTATGTTTGTAAAAATAAATGATGTAAAGGGTCATCTAGCTCAAATGCACCCTAGAAGAAGAAAAAATGCTAGGACTGTAGCGTGGGTAGGTAGTTTGTTGGAGAAATATTTTCTGCTGATGTACTGTTTCCATATTGTGGCAGCTGATCAAAGAAAGAAAGGGATGTGCCAAGTAGCAGGCCACTGGCCTACTCCAAAGATCTATTCTCTAAATTCTTGACTCCTTCAAGAAGAAGCCATCCCCATGTGGAGCCACTGTTAGCCCCTTATAAATTTCTTGACAAGCAAGCAAGGGGCTAGTTTGTTCTATAAGCCTGCAAGGAATGCATTTCCCTTGAAAACACATCATCCTTGCAGCCTTTTCAAGTTCCCTACCTTGTGACTGTTTCCCTCTGCTAATTAAAGTCAATAAGCCTTGCTGATAAAGAATTATGCTCCAAAAGGCTTTATTTTCCCCCTTGTATCCTTGCATTTTCCCCCCATTCTATCCTATTCTCCCCTTCTTCTAAATCCCCTTTTGTTCCCCCTAATATCCCCATAAACCGCCTAAATTCCTCCAAAATCTCCATCAAGTCCCATCCTTGCCCTTTGTTTCCTCAAAATTCCCCTCTATCTCCCTATCGTTACCCTCCTCAGGCCTCAAAATGTATTAAAAGGGGTTAAAAACCCACTTTCGGACCATATAATAGGCCTCAGCCCCTTCTCCGCTAGCTTCGTAACCTTTCTCTCCATGTAACCTTGCGCCATGACCAGGCACCAAAGCTAAAAGCGCTTAGCGTGTTTCGTATCGGGGCAACAACAGCTGTTGATCTTCACAGAACGGACGGCGATCGCCGCCCCCGCAACTTGCACCGTGCAACTTTTCCACCACCCGTCGTCGCATCTCCGCCGTCCGTTAACTCACCAGATCAACGGTCCACAACACATCCATATCAGGCATGATTTAAACCGTTGATCTGTACAAATCCGACGGTGCGAAATCCGCCCGTCACGGTGGTCCCCGCCCGCTTTCACTGTTCCAAAACCATATGGTCTCCATCGCATCGCTTATGGAGGTCGGGCGATATTTTCCTTTCGGCCAGTGATTCCATACAACAATCTACGCATGGCTCCTGTACGGCTTCAAAACCGCTTGCCCATCGCGCGTTAACATTCGACATGGGATGCGCATCGATATTCATGTCAGCCATCCGATCTGCGATCGCCCATCCAACGGTCATCGCTCGACAAAGCTGCGTGAGGTTTAATCTATGGCCTCCATACCCCTGGCCCACGGTCTATTGCCCTCCGTCATGTTTTCCACCGTCGATCTCCTCTCAGATCTGACGGTCCAGATTGTCTCCTGTTGTTGACTCTTCCGTCGTTGCCCGGTTCCGCCACGTCACCTCCACGTGTCTCACCATACATTCGCCCCTCCTGTTTTGCATATTCATTCAAAGGGTCAGTTTTAAGGTTTTCAGGCATAATTGTTCCGCATTCCACCAACCTTGCACCATCTCTGTTCTCCACCATTCCACAGCATTTTCCGCCATTTCTTCGCAGTCCCACAATCGTCCACATCATCTGCCCCATCCATGGATTTCCTAACAGGTTTCACGTTTTTGCAGGGCTATCAGAGGTGAAAAACTGCCATGGTTCACATGTACTGCTTCAATGGCGTGCTCCGCGGACAGAATTAAATATGAAAGCTGGTACTACAATAGAAATGCCCGAAAATGGTAGCGGCGTCATGAATATTATCCAAGGACAGTTTAATATTCGCAAGAAATCTATCTGGCGCCATTAAAGCCCAGATTTTGCAGATCGAGACATTTATGGAGCGGTGGAGAAAGACCCAGCTAGCGATCAAGAACTTCAGCGTTCAGTATTGAAGGATTGAGCCTTAATACAGCAGTTTAGAGGCAAAGCAACAGATCAGTGAACCTAAGAAGCACGCAGAAAGTACATCACGCAGAAATCAATGTATATCAGGGGTTTCTACAGCAGCAGAATGTTTTTCCTCCATAAAGGACAGAGCGCCCATGCAATGTCCAATCCATGCTGTGTTCTAGAGAGATTTTCTACCCTGAAACAGCTCCAGTACTATCTGAGCATTTATTTCATCAGTATGGCAGACGTCTTTATCATTCATTCATCTTTTGTTTATTCACCAATAGCACCACACAGTACTGCAGACAGAATACATCAGAGTCATATCAGAGTAATCTGGAGTCTGAAGAAGATCATTCGCTCACCCAAAGAACACCAGAGATTAATGCACAGGATTTATACAGAATGGGCTTCGGCCCTCTTTCTTTTCAGAAGTTTTAATACTGCATTTAGTTCCTCACCTATCTCCTCTGCTCCTCTGGATCTATAAATTCATGAAGAAACTCATTGTAAAGGTTGTTGATCAGTTATCAGAGAACTGCTAGTAGTTTCTTTTGAGACACAGTCTCTGTGTAAAGTGTTAGATAGGCCGAGGAATATGATTTCAGACTGAGTTTTCAGCTATTGGCAATGTTGTACTTGACTGGTATTGCTATTTAATATGAAAAGCACATTTCTTTGGATCCTGATCTGAAGCAACGGTGATGTTTTCCTATCTTTGTTTTTACATTCATTTCATTTTGTTTCTACTGGCTTGCATCATAATATTGGCATAGGATTTACCCTTTTTAGGTACCCTATGTTTCTACTCTCCTTTCCATTGATGTTTCTCTTCTAAATGTATTATCTAAGAAATGATTTCAGTTGGTTTAACCAGTGTAGTGGATGTTATTGCCTGCTCTCTGATGTATGAATTAAATGAATTCAGTTCTTAGATGTCTCTTGTTATAGATTTAGTTGGAATATTTGGGAACACTGGGGATTAGAGTTAGCCCTGTCCACTAGGATCCTTGTGCGACCAGCTGGTCCTTAACTTTGTGCTCTAAATTTGTGTTATCTCCTCCCTTTTTTCCTCTCCACACCACATAATCATCTTGAAGATCCTATGTTTCAGATGACTAGCCCAATTGAAAGTCTGCTTATTGATTAGCAAGCAAATCCTTTCCTGACTCCATTGCCCAATGGTTATGAATATTTTCTGGAATACTTCACCTCTGCCCTTTTTCCTCTTTTCTCATCCTGGTCTTACATTGAAACCTTCTTTCCTGATAACCAACAACCAAACAAACAATCAAACAAACAAACCCCGAGCTTTATAACTAGCCTAACATCTTAAATTTTGAGCTTCATAGACATAAAACCTTTTCAAATCCTTAAAATCCCCTAAAGAATTGGTATCGCACTTTCTCTATGCATTCCCTGCGGTCCCGCACCTAAAGCTCAGCCTGCATGCGGAACCATACCGCACGTTCCTTGTGTAATGGGTGCGGACCTCTGTAAAACATAAAAAGGCGAGAAAATGAAGATTAAAAAGTGAATTCCAGGTGAATTCTAGAAGATTCTAGACGGGAATTTTCGGAATGGATACGCTTTGAAGCTGGTTCATGCATCCCTCTCTTAATGGAGCTAACCCCTTGATGTAAGGAGTTTATCCCTTTGAAGGAGGATTCTATCCCTTCATATTTGGAACTAGAAACCTCCTCTCTTTCACTATAAAAAGAGGCCTTGGGTAGCCTCAAAGGGAGTTCAAGCTTATGAGATTTGAAGTGAAATGCTGTTGAGATTTAGACTTGAGTAACTCAAGACTTTCTGTGAGGTTAAATCACTCATCCTCATTTGTCTTAGTTCAAAGAGTGCAATGCTTGTCAGAGTAAAGGAGATTCCTGCTTCGGACCCCGGGAGGACCTGCACAACATCAAGGCACAGGTTGTAAAGGTTTTCTATCTTTAAAGTTAATACAAATATACTCATTTCTCTCATTAAACTGTCAATTTGTGGTTTATTTCATAAATTCCTTGATCATTATGATAAGCATGATTTATGATAATGTCTATACAAGTGCTGCTTAATCTTTTTCCTTGTTTGTGATTGCAGATATACGAAGGACGTTCTTTCAGTGCACGGGAAGGACTTCAACAAAATCAAGTAAGCAAGCAAAGCGTTGGATATAAGGTAGGCCTTGCACCCGTAAAGTGTTTTTATAAATTGCATATGCTTAGAGAGAGATTAGTATAATTGGATGTTTGTTGCTAGTTACCTTTTGTACTAGAGAGATCGGTCTTGTCCGCAAGACGGATTAATCTACACAACAAAATGGCGACTCCGCTGGGGAAGAACTTTTGTTTGTTCTTGGTTCTCTTTGACTTTTGACTTGAGAAAAGGTTTCTTTTTCTGGTTTTTGAATGATTCACATCTGTCTGGGTGCTTTAAATTTTTTCTGTTTTTGAAAAGTTAGAAGTTTTTTGGATTTTTCTATCATTTTTGCTAGGACCGCACTCTGCATAACTGTTACAGTGCGGGCAGTTTCGCACGTTCTTTATAGAATACAGTGCGGGACCGCACCTGTAAACACTGCTTACATGCGGACCCTGTTAAAATTTTGAAAAATCTCTAGGTTTCTTTTTCTGGTTAATTTTTAGATCTTTGGTTTCTGCCCAGACTGGTTATTGTGTCTATCAAGAATTCATTGTTTATGAACTCCAACAGTGTCAGTGTTTTGAATGATTTTCTAGAAGTTTTGCCGATTGGATTATTTTTCCTGTTTGGTCTTTGTAGTGATTCAAATTTTGGACAATCTGTAGTATCTCAGATCACATAAGATCTCTTTTTGTCTATTGAATCTGACCTCATTGTGAAAACATCCTAGTTTGAGAAATTAAGCCTTTTTGATTTCTTTGCAAATCTTCGAAAAGAACTTGTTTGAAAAGTTTTGAATTTCATTTATTCTTTGAGTGTTTTGGAAAACATATTTTGAGTGTTTTTAATCTGATTGATAGATTCTTAGTTTGCTGAATAACTAAGAGAAACATTCATAAAAAAAAACTCTAAAAAGCTTTGACTCAATTTAGATTAGTTTTTTAAGATTAGTCTTCATAGTTTTGAATAGTTTTAATTTTTGTAGATTTCTTTCGAAAAAGGATTGTTTTGTAGCTTCTTGTTTGGAAAAGAAAATAGTTTTTCTTGTGAGCTTTGATAGTTTAACAAAAGACAAAAGAGTTTCTTTCACTTAGTTTTCATGTTTGAAGAAGAAATTTGAAAGTTGCATTCTCTAACTCTTCTTTAGATAGAAAATTCATTGAAAGAAAAAAGAATTGAATATCATCATAGGTGCATTTTAGTGTTTTTGGAGGTCGAGTCTTCACATCATACAAAGTTTCATTTTCGCGCCCATTTGACTTAAGAAACAGCTCTTAAAAGTAACGCTTAAATAAAATTCATCTAGTAATCTTTTTATTTTTAGGGCTCTCATCACCAACATAGCTTAGGCTAGTATCTTGGAGTAGGGAGTAATTAACTCTCCAAGGTAGATAAAACAAACAAGTAGATATATCTTGCGGTAGGAAGAATTCCAGTTGTTACATGTATGCTCTGGGAAGCTCCTCTTAAAGGATTTAAGCACGAGATCATATCTGAACCAGTGGGGTAATCAATCCTTCCTCATTGGGAACGATAGAAGATATACACGCATTAAAAACGGTAAACCTCGGATAGACCATTGTCGAGGAGCCAGGGGTCACTTGTCGGTAAACCTTGGATTCTGTTCAAGGAGCCTTCAAGGGGATTGAGCTTTGTTACTCTGCCCTTGCGTGTGTGTCGGATCGTAGACTGTTCCCCCCAGGTATATTTGTTTCAGTTGGTAACCTTAGAGGCCATAATCTTTAGGATTCTTTCCTAAGGTGACGGTGGAGGGAAGATCCCACTGTACCTGGAACAGACGTCGACTAGACTCACTTGGACTCTCTGGGGGGTTCTCTTCACTCGAGATGGTTATGTGAAGAAACTTGTGCCAGTCTGTTTCATTAAGCAGGTTGTCGGGGTAACTGTTCCAACAGCCCTTTTCGTGTTAAAACTCTACTAAGTTGGATTTCATCACCAACTAGTGATTTTAGTACGGAAAGTTACTTGTTTGTGTGTGGTTTGAACTCTTAGATTTTTTAAGCGTATGATTCAATTGTTTGTTTCTTAGAGACTTTAGGTGTTTTCATTGAATTTTTTCTTTGTTTGCGTGTGATTAGTTAATTTTTCATCGTGGCGGAATTGCCAAGACAATCCCGGAGAATACAAGGGAAACCCCCTGAATTTACACCAGGTCATTTAGAAGGGCTTCGGGCTCTGGTACCACACGGTAGCTGTAGAATTAGATCAACAGAAGCTGAAAGCTCTGCTATTGTGATACATCCCGATCATCAAATTCCCACAACAGAATATATTCAAGAACCGATTTCAGTTTCTGAAGTCACTGAAAATATTTCTCCTACAGGAGAATTATCTGACGAACCTGAAATCTCTGAGCCTGAAACTGAATCTTCTGTGTTAGAAACATCTTCAAGATTTATCTCACCAACTTCTAGCGATCTAGGTTCACCAAGGGTTAGAAATATCATTACTGAAAATCTTCCTTCTGGACTAATTTCTATAGAAGAACTTACTAATCCAGACGAAGACATATCTCTTCCCAACTCCCCTCAATCGTTAAATCTTAGGGAGCGTGAATCCATTTTCTATAGCCCTATTCGAACTAATCCCTGGTATCTTTCTTTAACTGATTTTTTAGAGAATCCGGGTCTTACTTTTTATCCACCTCGAGCTCCTTTCCATCCTACACCCAGAGGTTACTATCCGTCATCTATTATGGCTGGAGAGTCGTCCATGTTTTCGCAAACGCCTGAATCTTTTTTACATGGTGGTCCTTCTGTTCCTGCGGGATATCAGTCTTTGTCTGGTACTTTCTCAGGAGCAACTCCTCAACCCGTCGAAAATGTGTTGTCATCTGGTCTTGGTGGACTTAAAATTGAAACGTCGAACGCAGAGCAAGTTTTTATGATGTCTGGTAATATTCCTAATCCTCAAGCTCAAGGCAGTCAGTTTCCTTCTGGGGGTCAACCTCAGGGAATTCAGTTACCACTTGGGAGGCAACCTCAGGGTGGACAATTACCGCCTGGGGGGCAACCCCAAGGCAGTCAGTTACCACCCGGGGCTCAACCTCAAGGTAGCTTTTTCTCAGGACAAACTGTGGATCAATATTATTTTGGGGGGCAGCCCCAAGGACAGTACATACCTCAAGGTTACCAACCCCAATGACAGTACATACCTCAAGGTTACCAACCCCAAGGACAGTACATTCCTCAAGGTCAACCCCAAACTCAATATGCTCCTCAGGGTCCTCAACAACCCCAGCTTCCGTACGTGCCTCAAGGTTATCAACCTCAAGGGCAGTACCCAATACAAGGATACCAGCAGCCTTCTGGTCAACCATCTATTCAAGGAACCGGAACTTTACCTTATTATCAACCCTACGTTCAACCAGGTTTTGGTCCTTACGTTCAACCTTCTATGGGACAGTACCCCGGAATGATGGTGTGGGATCCGTCCCAATATCAACAGCCTTTGCAGCCTAATGTGCAAATACCTTATCAACCTGGTTAGCCAATGGTTTCTGGTTCAATTCAGCAGCCTGGTCAGCCAGCTATTCAAACTCCTGCACCTAGTTCAGTTCAGCAGGCTGGGCCTAGTACACCTCAGACTCCGCCCCAAACTGCTGTAACTGCTGCAACGTCTGTTCAACCTGTTACACCTATTTCTGGAGTGTCTGTAGCCCCGAGTTCGGCTATCCCTGTATCCGGGCAAATCCCTCAGGTCTCTGTACCTCAGTCAGGGCCTACAACTCAGACTACAGTTCAGATGCCTGCAGGACAATCCGGTACAAGTACAGTTGTTACGAGTCAACCTCAGTTTACTTATCAACCGTACCAAGGACAGCCGCAATACGGTCCCTATGTTCAGAATCCGAGCTACCAACCATACCCCGGTTATACTTATCAACAACCTCAGTATGGTCCGATTCATCCTGGTTATCCGGGAGGTTATACAATACCCAATGCTAATCCAATTCCTAGTTATCCCGGGTATCCGCCTCCTGGATCTGCTTTGGCTTCTCAAGGTTTTCGTGACCCTAACCGTCAGTTACCGTTCATCGCAACTTTGGATTTACCAGATTTGACGCGCCTTACTAATGATCCTATTTTCTATTATCAGAACTGGCCGTCAATGCCTCATAAGTTGCCCAGTGACATACCAAAATTTGAAGGTAAGTCAGGAGAGGATCCATCCAATCATGTGATGACTTATCACCTTTGGTGTGCATCTAATTCTATTGTTGATGATTCGATTCGCTTACGTCTTTTCCAAAGGACACTCATAGGTCTTGCAGCCAAATGGTACATTGAGTTGCCACGAGGCTCGTTTCATAATTTCAGCCAGTTAGCAACGTCTTTCTTAACTCATTTCCAGTTGCCTGTCAGATACGACAATGGTACAGAATTATTAACTTCACTAAAACAATCTACGTCCACGTATATTTCTGATCATATTCATGAGTGGCGACGTAGACGGCGATTGGTGAAGGTTTATAGTCCGGATCAAATTTTGGCAGAGTGGTTTGTAAAATCATTACTGCCTAAGATCACTGAAGATGTAGCTAAGGCTGGTGTTGTTACTGAAGAGCAAGTAATTGCTCAGGCTCAGTACCTAGACCTCGTTTATACGCAGTCAGGTACTTTACATGAAAAAATTCCAGATTTACCCAAACAAGGTCAAATTGCTGCTCCTCCTTCCGGGTCTCATGCCGCTGACGGTATGATTGGTACGGTTAGTTCAAAAAGTAAGAAGAAATCTTCAAAGAATTCTTCTCCAATCATAACTTTACCCGATTCCCCGAAGGGAGAATCCTCTCAAGAAGTTTCTGCCGATATTCATGTCGTTGAAACATCTACGGCAAAATCAAAAACCGGTGGTAAAAAGAAAGGGAGGAATAAAAACAAGAAAAATTCGAAAGATAAATCAGATAGAGAAGAATCCAATGATGAGAAACGTAAACCTCGTTATCCTTGCTTCATTTGTGAACAAGATCACTTCACAAAAGAATGCCCATATCGAGAAGAGGTTACGAAACTCATTAAAGGATCACAACAACCGGCTGTCTTGAAGGATCCTTTTCCAGTTCAAGATAGCAAAATGATTGGTTCTTCCTCGACCACTTTAGAAGAGCCCATTATGATGATGTCTCATATAAGGGTTGCGACGCGATCACAAGATTATGGTTCTAAGAATCCCGTTGATGGCAAAGAAGGAGAGTCTTCTAATGCCAACGCATCAAATACAACTCCTCCTGTTTCCGGTCCGCTACAGATCGAGAAACAAAATCCAGACTTGATAATCAAACCGCCTGCTAAAGGTGTTCTTCATAAATCAGCTTTCAATCCACATGCGAGAGCTGCTCAGAATTACAACATTGTTGAAGATTTAGCTATTTCTCCTTCAGCAATGTCGGCTTTGGAAGTGCTGCAGTCGTGTCCAACACAGCGTAAATTGTTATTGTCTGCCATAGGAGCTGTTGATGTTCATGATTCTAACCTTATAATCTTCGATTTAGAAACTAGTACACCACGTCTTCCTCACCAAATGGCTTTCCAGATTCCAGTGTTAGTAAAAAACAGACCTATTTTTCGGACTGTGATTGATGAGGGAGCTTCACCGTGTATTATGTCGCTTCAGTGTTGGAAATCTCTTGGTTCTCCTACACTTAACCAATCTCCGACGATTCTAAAAGCTTTTGATGGTCGAGGTTTTCAACCTTATGGTATTTTGCAGGATTTACCCATAGGGGTTGAAGGGAAAATAGTTAATCTAGATGTGGAGGTGGTTGATGCCCCTCTAGATTA
The DNA here is from genome assembly GCA_034641835.2 of Pinus albicaulis. Classification (NCBI taxonomy): domain Eukaryota; kingdom Viridiplantae; phylum Streptophyta; class Pinopsida; order Pinales; family Pinaceae; genus Pinus; species Pinus albicaulis. Next base: position 946,938,619 of record CM076581.1, read on the forward strand.
CAACCTTCTACTGGGTCGCAGTTGGTTTTATGCTATGACTGCTGTTGTCTCTTCGGTCTTTCGACTTATAAAATTTCCATATCAAGGAAGGATCGTGACAATAGATCAGTTAACTTATTTTTCGTCAGACCCAGCCTCTACAGAAACAATCCAACATGTTGGTAAAACGACTATCTCTTATAAGGATGTTGGAGTAGGTTTGATTAAAGATTCTGGTTTACTAGGAACTTTTTCCTTTCCTCCTCCTAACGTATCGTCTTCTACAGCAACTATTCATATGATTTCATCAGACACAGTTTTGACTGATGATCCTTGGATACTACCTTCGGAATCCGAGATTGACTCATTTGATGGCGTGATGCCTTTGAGTCCATTTGAAATTGCGTACCAGACTGTACAGTCTTTTTCCAACACCTTTTCAACCAAAATTGATCCAATGAATGGGATCCAAGAGGAATCACCTTCTATTTCTAGTTCAGACGCAACGACATTTCCTGAAATTGTTCATACAGATGAGCAAATTCGTGAGTTTTTGTCTGTTGATGATTCACCATGGGAAGATCTCCATCATAGGTCTTCATTCTTACCTGAATTAGATCATTTTGAAAATGAGTTCGCTTCAATATTTACTGCTGAATATGCCAAGGAACCTCAGAATCCATTGAAAAATCCTGATTTTGAGTTAAATTTAGAAAATATATCTAGAACGGTTCCAATTGACATTTCAGTAAAACCTGGAATAATTGAAAACATTCATATAGGTGCTTGTTGTTCAGACAAAGAAATTCATACTTATAAAGCCCTATTTCAAGAATTCCGTGACGTGTTTGCCTGGTCTTACGAAGAAATGCCAGGAATTGATCCATCGATCGTAGTACATGAAATTAAGACTTACCCGGATGCTAAACCTGTTCGTCAACGATTACGTCAAATACATCCTAGAAAAGCTGCTGCTATAAAATCTGAAGTTGAAAAATTACTTCGAGCAAGATTCATTTATCCAATTCCTTTAATGGATTGGGTATCGAATATTGTTCCTGTGACTAAAAAACAAGGAACAATAAGAGTATGTATCGATTATAGGGATATTAATCGAGCGTGTCCAAAGGACAATTATCCAACTCCCTATATCGATCAGATAATGGACGATTGTGCTGGAAGTGAACTATTCTCCTTTATGGATGGTTTTTCCGGCTACAATCAAATAAACATACTCCCTGCAGATCAACCTAAAACAACTTTCATTTGTCCATGGGGAACATTTGCCTATTGTAAACTACCTTTTGGACTTAAGAACACTGGAGCAACTTTTCAACGGGCCATGTCTTATGCGTTTCATGACATTAAGCACATTGTTCAACCATATCTTGATGATTTACCTGCTCATTCATCACGTAGGGCCGATCATCCCACTCATTTAAGAGCAATTTTTATGAGATGTCGGCATTATCGGATAAGGTTGAATCCGCATAAATGTGTCTTCTGCGTAGAATCGGGTCGTTTACTGGGATTTGTTGTCTCAAAATCAGGCATTCGTGTTGATCCTTCGAAGGTCGAAGCTATTGTTAAGTTGCCTCCTCCTTCGACATTGCGCCAACTCCAGAGTTTGCAGGGGAAAGCAAACTTTTTACGTAGATTTATTCAGAACTATGCCGAGCTTGCAAAGGGTTTTACCCGGTTGTTGAAACAAGATATTCCGTTCTTTTGGGACGAGGTCGCTGATCGATCGTTTGATGCACTTAAACACGCGTTGACCCATGCACCGTTATTGCATCCTCCCAACTACAACCAGGATTACTTTCTATATCTCGCTGCTTCTCATTCCACTATTGGGATGGTGCTAGTTCAGGAGGATGAATCTCACAACGAACATGTGATTTATTATCTTAGTCGAAATTTGAATCCGACTGAAATCAAATATACACATGTGGAGAAATTGGCCTTGGCAGCTGTTCAAGCTGTCCAACGTTTTTGACATTACATATTGTTACGTAAAACCACAGTAATTTCTGATTGCAACCCTATGATGTATATTTTGACCAGACAATTGCTAGGGGGCAAATATTCTAAATGGATAGTTATCCTACAAGAATTTGACTTGGAATTTGAAAAATCTAAGGCAAAGAAATCTTTGGTTTTTGCGGAACTAATGTGTGATTTTCCCTCTACTGATATGGAAACAGTGGTAGAAGAGTCCATTGTGGACGAATCTTTGTTTCTTATCAGTACGCTTGATCCATGGTATGGGGATATTATTGTATATCTCCAAACCCAATCTTTTCGGCCTGAAATTTCACGAACTCAACGACGGAAAATACGCTTCCAATCCCAACAATATAATATCATTGGTGATACTCTTTATCGACGAGGAGCGGATTCTGTTTTCCGACGTTGTTTAACTCATGAAGAAGCTTAAAAGGTACTCAATGACTGTCATTCTGGAGCATGTGGCGGTCATATGTCTGGGTATGCCACTGCCCAAAAGATATTGCGTGCAGGTTATTTCTGGCCAACATTATTTAAAGATTGCATTTATGCGGTTCGGAAATGCCACAACTGTCAAATTTTTGATAGAAAAATGCGCGCGCCACCCGCTCCTCTTCACCCTATAATTGCTGTTGGTCCATTTTCAAAATGGGGTATCGATTTTATCACATGTAACCCTCACTCGGCCGGGGGGCATGCCTATATTATTCTCGCTGTAGATTATTTTACGAAATGGGCCGAGGCGATGCCTACATATTCAGCTGACGGCAAGACTGCTGCAACATTCGTGTTCAATCACATAATTGCTAGGGTTGGTGTTCCTCAAGCTATTATTACAGATCATGGAAGTCATTTTCGGAACATCATGATGACTGAATTAACAGAACAACTTGGCCTACGCCACGATAATTCCACTCTGTACTATCCACAAGCAAATGGCCTGGTTGAAGCTATTAATAAAGTTCTAGTCACCATGATTAAACGAATCATTGGTATTCATAAAACGAATTGGCATTCCATGTTATTTTCAGCGCTTTGGGCATATCGAACCTCAGTCAAAACATCAACGGGTTTCACTCCTTTTCAACTAGTTTACGGTTTAGAAGCTGTGCTACCGATTGAATGCGAAATACCGTCATTAAAATTAGCCATAGAATTACTTCCAGCTACGTCTGAAGAGGAAAAATGTTTATTGTACTTAGCCCAATTAGATGAGAATCGGCGAAGTGCTGCAATAGCAAACGAGGCTCATGTTAAAAGGATAAAAGCTCAGTATGATAGAAATGTAACCCCTCGAAATTTTTCAGAAGGAGACCTAGTTTTACTCTATGATCAAGCTAACGACAAGCTAGGAGCTGGAAAATTCGTGCCTATGTGGCATGGTCCTTACATTGTGAAACGAAAGTTAGCAAAAGGGGCTTATGAGTTAGTGGATTTTGATGGTGTCCCTTTAGATAAACCCAGAAATGGGCTTTATCTAAAGAGATATTACGCTTAAACAAGGTGTGGAGATTTTTTGTTAGTTTTTAGATTTCTTTATTGTTGGTGTGTTTTAGATTAAAAAGTGTGCCTAGTTTAGAAGTGTGTTTTTCACTATGACTGCTTATCTGAGTTTTACTCTTGATATTGCAGATGTCGACGTCTCTTCAAACCTACATTGGTTTTGCTGATGGTGCTTGTCGTAGTACACGGAATATTTCTTCCGCAGCTTGGGTTATCTATTCACCCTCTGACGAGTTAGTATCCATGCATGGGGTAAGCCTTGGTCAAACAAAAAATAACATTGCCGAGTATAGTGCAGTGATTGAGTTATTATCTGAGTCCATATCATTTGGAATTCGGAGTTTGATTGTAAGGTTGGATTCTGAACTTGTTGTATTACAGCTTAACAGGGTCTATACCATTAGAAATCCGGTGTTATTACGGTTATTTTTGAGAGTTCGTCTCTTGGAACGTGAGTTTGATTACATTGAATATCAGCATATTCCAAGACGTATAAATACATTAGCAGATTCAATTGCTTCTAGTATGATAAATAGACATTTGCAATAATTAAAAGTAGTAAAACAAAAAACATTCATGTATGCAGATAGCCGTCAAAAATAGTGATATATATATCATAGGAGTGTGTTCAAAAAATATACATCGTCTTCGATCATAGGTTGGAAACACCTTATGATCGGCAAAAATGGTAACACAAAAGTACAAAAATGAGTCTACATGATCATCTCATCACTGATGATGATCTCGATAGGAAACAACTGCTCGAGCTACCCTGCATAGGAACCTCCTGAAAGGTCCTGGGACTCCAATCACATATCTTTGAAGCCTGAGGGGAATATCATCTATACTCATCTCTGGTATGTCTAGAGTCAAGTGCTCCAGATGATGTTCCAAATCAGTCAAAATTTCTACTGATTGGCCTGCTGGGGCTGGTGCGGGCGCAACTGGTTGCCTCCTCTCGAAAGGTTGGAGATGAGCTGGACGTTGTGGACCCACATCTGTATTTGAAAAACTTTTGGTTATTAGTTTTCTAAGACGATAAAAAATTAAAAATTTAGAACTTAGCAAACGTTGAAAAATGTTTTACCTGAATCGTCCCACTGTTCCCCTGCAGGGAGAGACATCTCTCTATCTCCGCGGAAATCTATCCCTGCATATGGAAAATCCTCTATCGTAAAAATTTGGCGATCCAGCTAATGAAAATATGAAGCAGGGAATCGTACAATCTCAGCGCCCTCGATAGCATGACGAGCCATCAGCGCGGACCAGCGAACCATTCTTGGTTCTCGAAGTCGACCGGCATCAACTGAAATACTCTGTGGAGCTAACTGAGGGACCCTCTCCAAAGCAAAAGAAACGACAATGGAACCATATCCAAAGTTTTTTAGTTTCCCGGTTTGTGCTCTGGTAAGTTGGCCTTTTATATTTGCCAACACAGCTTCGCACCAGTTGAAGATGGTGCCACGAAAACAGTCCACAGCAATGCGCATTTGGGAACCAGTAGCTACATGCAGCGCGGCACTCCCACATAGTTTGGTAACGGTGAATGCTATAACTTTCAGTTCAGGACGGATGATATGTTTTATGTCAATCCGTTTGTCCCGAGGATCTTCCTGATCATCGCAAAATTCGAGTTGAAGACTAGCGACAGTCTGGCCACCTGGCCTAGTCCCAAACAAAGATACATGTTCGCCCCTCTTGGACAAACCAGTCAAAAAGTATATATCCTCCAGCTCAATTTCGAGCCGGTGGCCACCAATGAAGAAACACTGGTCCTCCACATGCAATCTGTCTACCAACCATGTTAAGAGTTCCACTTGTGCCCTCATGCCAGAGATGGCCCAGAATTTGTATAAGCAACACACTTTCAATGCCCTTTGTGTGGGCAAATGGAGTATTACAGCTTCATCCACATCCTCATGTTCCCTTTCTCGCCAAATAAGCATCTTGTTAATCCTGCAACATAAAATAAGGCATATTAGCATGATTTCATTTGAAAACTTTTGGCAGAAATTTGAGAAAACTATGCTTGAATTTTAACCGCGCGGGTACCGCACCCGCCCTTTGTAAACAGAGCGTAGCTCCGCACGAAAGGTGTGTGTCGGGTGCGGCACCCCCGATTTTTTCCCGTTCAGAAAAAATCAGGGTCCGCAGGCAACCTGTGTCCCGCCTGCGGACCCCGCGGGCGCATTTTTTGACCTATTTTTGCCCTAAAAAATCAAACTAAAGCCTAAAAACGAATTTTAAACGGATGAAAAGCAAGATAAGGAGGTTGTGGATTACCTGGGGCTGACGATTTTCGATTCCAACGGTTGAATTTTCCAGAATCTTCACGGGAACTTTTTATCCAAAAGCTTTTACTTTTCACTCTGCAACTGAACGGTAAAAATGAAATAGAAAAAGTCCTTTTTATAAGTTTTTTCGAATGAATGAATTGTAAATTTATTTATTTTTCACTTTAAAAGGGATATTTTTGAAAGCATTTTTATTTATCTTAAACAAGTATGTGTAATGTTTTGAGTTTTTGTGCAGAAACAGGATTTTTCAGGTGAAATAATCATTTTTCGGTATGCTTTTGATGACTATTTCAGTGGCTTTTTAATAGAATTTGTGAACCTTTTTGTATCATGAATTTGGAAAGTAATAAGGAACCATAACAAAACATGTGAGAATTGATATGCAAGACTTAGCCACTGATAATGGTTATTTTCTGTACAGGAAAAGGAGAAAACGAGGAATTTCCGTTCCAAAGGAAAGGACAAAGTCGAGATAACTGCTGTCCCTCTGAACGAGAACCGAATGCAAACAAGGCTAAATAGATTACAGCAAATCGGCTCGGAAAAGAAGGAGAAGACACCAGCTCGGCGCCAAAGAAAGGAAAGGATGAAGAATTAACAGTTTGGCGAATCCCTCAGGATCTTCGATCCTGAGGGATCGCTGCTTTATTTATCATGTTACTTGGACATCTCCGCCATCACCTTTATATAAAGGGACAACACTGTTAGCTTGATAGATAGGATACGCTTTTATGTAATTTTCTGTAAAACATCAACTTTGATTATTGAGTCTCGTTGAGAACTGGTTCAATGTATTTTTGACCGATGCATTAATAAAAGCTTGGTGATTATTTCATCTCTGCGTCTGGATTAACTTAAAGCGGTGTATCCTTGGAGGCTAAGGGCCCGGCCCCGAAGGACACTTGCTTCTGTACCATTACGACTTGACTTTTGTGTGGTTTGTTTATCATTGTTATTTGGTAATTTGATATGCTTTATAAGTTCATATTACATGCTTTGTTAAAGATTGAATCATTGAGGTTTTTTACAGATAGAATCGTGTGTTGACTCCGCATCAAGTTATTAATCCTTTCAAGAGTTAATTGCATGTTCTTACTGTTTTGTTACAGAGCTGTTATACTAAACGTTCGTGTTGTGCGCGTTTCTGATTTATCAGTACTGTTCCATAATTCATTAATAGTTATTGCTGTTCCATTAGTGTGATTTGTGTGAATTGCTTTTAGAGTGAAAGAATGTTATTTGATTGCAAAGAATGCATTTGAGTTAATAGATTAAGTTTGGTTACAACCTGCGGGACTTAGTTATTCAATTGCTGTTCCATTTTAGACTTGCTGTTCTATTTCAGAATTGTTGTTCAATCCTTTATTTGCTTTGCTATTCCAT